>JANBXA010000734.1:25980000-27180000 GCA_030556225.1 Cricetiscus sungorus
AAGGCCCTGAGAGTAAAACTGGACTTGGTGACTCTTGGTCCTAGATGTATGTGGAGGTGTGTAAGGAATAGTCACTCATACAAAGGGGTAATTGGTCTGTCCTAATGGGGAATTATACATCTTTAGAGCTCAAAAACACTTTGAAGAAAGACCTCTGGATTGTTCAGGTTTTGGAAACTAAGGGTAAGGAGATGATTTGCTCTAGGCCACTCAGTAACTGACCAGACTGGACCAGAAACTCACTTTCTGGTCATACCACATGAGTTCTGGAAACTGAAGTGTGAATTGTGCAAACAGGTGAGGACACTTTCCCTAATCAGGTAACTCGGCAGTGTGAAGATATAGCAGATCCCAGCCCTGGGATCAATGCCAGCTCCAGGAGAAGAGGGTGTGAATAGGCAATAGTCTGATGGATGATTTCCCAGATACTTTTGCTTCAGAACTTTGTCATCCTCCTACCTTTAAAGCCTGATCCCTCTTTAGCGCCACAGCCCCTTTTCTCTGGTTATCCTGGTCCTGGTGCAGCTCATCTTCGCAGGACATTTTGGCATTTCCTGGGTAAACACCTCTCTCTTTCTGAACTTCTACACATTCATTCCTGTGTTATTAGTGCGCCTGTGTTCCCTGACCATTACCAGTACATAATAATTTCCATGAGGCCCCACATTGTTGTTTAATAATTTAGGCATATCAGACAGAACTTCACACCTATTACCTCAAGATCTCAGTGCTGTGATTAGAAAGTGTGGAGGGAAAGCAGAAATATCTGTAGACACTGTTATGTTATGGTGGTTGCCATTCTCATCTAGTTCCTTTTTACTGTTCAGAGGACAACCATTATTTAAATTTAGAAACAGTTGTTGTGTGTGTGTTTTAAGGTATTTACTGATGTTAATCTTTCTCAGAGTAAAATGTAGACATCATTGTATGCAAGCAGCCACCCGAAGACGTCACATGTCGATTTGAAACAGTGGAACTACGTTTTGAATTGTTTAGAAAAGTAGCAAAGTATATGCAGACAGGGATTTGGAAGTGTGTGTGTGTGTGTGTGTGTGTGTGTGCACAACAGAATGAATTTTTTTTAATTGTCTCCTGACATTGTTAGCTTTGGGCTTTGTGAGTAGACTGGAACTCCAAGGTAAATGTTGAAGTGTAATGATTACCAGTGAAAACTGATATCTATTTCTTAACACAACTTTATGTTTGTCTTTTTGTTTTTAATTTTGAAGTTTTTTTTCTTTTCGTGTAGCCCAGGGTTGTCTCAAACTCACTATGTAGCCTAGGCTGGCCTTGAACTGCCCCAGAGACTGGATTACAGGCACAAAATACTATTTGCTACTTAATACTTTCTTTCCCCATTTTAGGAAACAATCTCTAGGATTAGCAAATACATTGGTAAATTTCCCAAAAGAAAAATTGTTCAAAATGTGACAATATAATTATTAAGCAAACAAATGATTAAGAAACATTACAAACTATCTAGTGCTTCAAAGTCAATTGTGGGGAAGGCATTTCCCCCATTATTATATGGCAGGAGGGAGACAAAAACCCAACAACTTGCCATTCTGCCTACATTCCAAGATCCTCCATGTGCAGAGTTCCTCTGAGGCCACTGTAGAAGGCACATGAGCAGGCCTCTCCTTGCTGACAAGACTACAGCGTGCATATTTCGATCCTCATTGAGGTCTGGGATGTAACCTATTGGCAGCAGAGTCATATGTTTCCTTTGTGAAATGGGACTCAGATCATTTGCCTGAGCATGGTGCAGGTCAGCTGGTACAGAATGAATTAAGCCAAGTTAATAGAGATAATAATTCTGGTCCAGCTCAGCTCACAGTCTGATGGAGCACCAGTTCTACCTGTGTGGGCTCCTTCAAGTTTCTCATAGTGCCTGGGCTCTGCAGGGAAATCAGGCTGGCTCCCCCACCTGCAGTCTTGTTCCTCACCCTTGTGGGCAGGATTGTTTGTGGATGCTGCGGCTTTCTGATTACCCTGGGCTCTTGGCTTTGGTACCATTGTGCCTATGGAGGGGTTCAGAGTCACTTTCTATACAGACATTTGATGTGGAGATCCTTGGAGGTACAGAGGTTCTGCAAATGTACTGGTGTGGCTCCATCTTATCAGCATTCCCATAAATCATGCCTGTAAATTGTCCACAACATTGCCACCCTGATTCACAAGTGAAGAGCCCAGGGACAGCCGAGTCAGGTGCACTCCCATTTGACGACATGCCTCAAGATGTCTTATCTCTCCGGCTAACATACTGACTGTTAAACCACACTGTGCTACTTTCCACCCCGGGGGACTTCCTCAGACGTTTTCACTGACCACCTTGGTGCATGCGCTTCCTTCCTTTCTCCTCTCTCTGGCTCTGTGTATCAGGCCTTGACAGGGATGCCCTTTGCCAGTTTATTACCCCTGTTTCTTCCTTGAGAAACACTGCACTATGTTTCTTAAGGAAGAATGCACACTGTGGAAAGTGGTGGGTACCTTATGATTTAAGACAGTTGAGTTCAAGGTCCATTTGCATTTACTCTTGATTGAAGTGTTCATTTGGGCACTTTTCGCTTAGGTTATCTGCCTTTTGTTTACTTTTTACAATATGCAGAATATGTATTCTAATCCAAGCCATTACACTTGTATTTGTGGTTTGTGGATCACCTAGCACTTTTCTTCTGAAGTTAAATTACAATTTTGTATTTATTTGGTGTGTGTGTGTGTGTGTCTGTGTGTGTGTGTGTGTGTGTGTGTGTGTGTGTGTGTGTGTGTGTGTGTAGGTACCATGTTGCATGTATGGAGGTCAGAGGACAAGTTGCAGGAGTTGGTTCTCCTTCTACAATGAATGGGTTCTGGGGATTGAACTCAAGTCATCTGGCTTGGAAGCAAGTACCTTCTTGGGTTCAGACATTTAAACAATCCCTTATCTAGTTACTTGTGCGTGTGTGTCTGTGTGTGTGTGTGTCTGTATGTGTGTGTGTGTGTGCGCGCGCGCGCGCGCGCATGCACACAGTGTCCTCACACACATGTGCATGTATATATCTCCTCTTATTGTGGAAAAATAGTCATAATCTAAATTTACTGTTGTAACCATTTAAAGGAACAAGTCAGTGATCTCACTGTTGTATAAAAGCCACAAAGATTTAGTTTTATTAATTCAAGCAGAAATTTTTCCCATAAAAAAAACAAAAACAAAAACAAAAAAACAAACAAAAACTTCTCTCAGCTCCTACCCCCATCAGCTTTCTTCCTGTCTATGGATTGAATTGTACTGGATTGTTATATAGATAGGGTTATGTAATAAGTAATCTTTTGTTTCTGGCTGCTTCCACTAAGCAGGATGGAGGATGGTGTCTAGGTTGCTGTAGCATTGTTTACATTTCATTCTTTTTCTGGCTACATAATACTGGGTTGTGTGAATGTACTATATTCTATTGGTTCATATGGATAGATATTTTGATTGCTGTTATATTTTGTCTATTATAAACAGCTGCTATGAATGTTCATGTTTTGTGTAGACATAGCTTTCATTTTTCTTGTGTGTAGAAGTTGAATTGCTCTGCCTTTGAGAAGCTATATTTACTTTTTTTTAAATTTTTGTTTATTGGTGCTAGGCCAGTTTTGAACTTGTGACCCTCTTTCCTTTGCATCTTGAGTGCTTGCATTACCAGTGTGTACCATCATACCTGTATTCAACAAAGCCTCCACCACCCCCTCTTGTTGCTTCTGTGTACTTGTGACCTCCCCACAAGTTTTGCCTTAGGCATACACTGTTGAGTGTCTTTTCATATACCTTAATTAGAAAAACAATGATTGTAGGCTATAGCTTGTCTGTCAGTACTGGTTCCCCCAGGCCCCTAAGGAGACCTAATCAGTGTTTAGCACCCAGGAGACCTGGTTTTTAGCTTTGTCAAGTTTTGTGGTATAAGTATTTCCACTGTATCTGCTATCTTCTGTTCACTATGATGAGGACAGAGCTGGGTAAGGATGTTCTCAGTATCTCCAGCACAGTGATGGGGAGGAGGGTGGGAAGAGAAGCTGGGGCTGCCTGGCTTTGCATGTGGGGCATTGCAAAGCTACTGTGCCATTCAGTGTCAGTCTGAAGAGAAAAGGATTTAGTATTTATTATCTACCCCGATTCTTTAATCACTGTCTTTTGAGGCAGGCTGTACTATCTTAAGAGAAATTCCAAACTGAGGGGACTTAATTAACCAGCTTACTGGCTCCCAGCTAATTAGTGTCGAAGTGAGGATTTAAATAGCCCAGGTTATAGCAGAGCACTCTTCTGCTCATCAAGTATTATGGGTTGGAGTTTTCCTAGTCTACCCCCAGGCTTGGTGATTTGCAGATTCACAAAGTATAGCACATTGCTGTGTTCAGGACTGTCATTTGTTAAGTGAGACGATGTAGAGACAAATGAAAAAAGGGGAAAGCTCACATAATGAAGTCTACAAGGAACCACTTCCAGGGGAGTCACCTCAGACATGCTTAATTAAACCCAGCAGTGGGTAGAACTCAGTGTAGACCAGTGCCTTCTTCCTTGTGTGCTCCCAACTCCAGATTTCCAGGACAAAAGCAGGCATTCAGAGAAACTGTTTTGGCCCAGCTAGTCGCTCAGAGCTGGGAACAGTGACAGCATCCCCAAGCCCTTCTGAAGAATAGCTGTCCATCTCAGCGTGCTGTCAGTCTATCTCAGTGTGTTGTTGTTTCCTGCACAGAGACCAGATGCAGAAGCAGAGAAGTAACAAGAGGAGGGAGCCTGTCTCTGTTACAATCTATAGAAAACTGGATGGTTACAGCTTTCTAAGCCTGCCTACCCACTGGAACAGATATATGTGCATCTCTGTCTAGAATGTGACTGCCCCTGGGCTTGGAAATTTCTGTGGCGTTCCTCCCAAGTGTGATGAACTCTTACTGCCTAATGCAGATGGCTCCAGTGGCTTTGCAAGCCTGACTCTGAATTCTTGGTGACTTTTTTTTTTCCATGAAAGGTTTTCACCAGAACAGCTGAGCTGTGCAGTAAGTGTTCCAGAGCCCCAGACACCCTGTCTCCGTGGATTCACTTTCTGCACTGGTGAAGTTAGGCTAGAAGTCTTTTCCTCCACCTGGCTTCCTCTGTGTCTGGGCTCATTCCAGAGACTCTTCTGGGGAGGAGTCAGCCATTGAGTCCTAGCCCCCTCCCTTTTCTTCTGAGTTTCCATCACAGACTGGGTGGTCCTTGTTCACACTCACTAGTTCACTTGATATGGAGCAAGTCAATGCATCAGTGTCTGTGGTGATATATTATTTATGATTTATCAAAGCTTGCCTGAAGATTCAGAAAGCAAAGTCAGCCCCAAGCCATAGAAGCCAGACACAAACCTTTAAACCCAGCCACCAGAAGCTAGGAGGTAATGGTACACACCTTTAATCCTAGGACTCAGGAATAGGAAAGAGGTAGACGGATCTCTGTGAGTCCAAGGCCACCCAGATCTACACAAGATTGATCCAGTCATAAAGAGAAACAGCTCATACAAAGATGATCTCAGCACCTGGGATCACACACCTTTAATCCCAGCATAAGGGAGATATATAAGACAGGAGTAAGGTATCAATATCAGTCATTCATTCTCCAGCCACATTGAGGACAGGAAGACATTGCAGTCTCAGGATTCTTCAGCCACACTAAGGAGAGGCAGCAGTCTGAGGCTTGGTGAGGAGCTTGTGGATCAGCCCTCAGTCTGAGGCAGAATGAGAGCTAGGGCCCGGATGCTTTGCTTTTCTGCCCTTCAGGCAAGCTTTAATAAATCATAAATAATATATCGCCATAAGTGTCCTCGACTGTGAAATGGAGACCATGACAATTACAACCTTGTAGGGGTGCTGTGCCACTCAGGTTAAGTGATTCGCCTGAAAGGGTTTCTAAATAAGTTTTTAGCAAAGCCTGGCTTGAGTGAGCCTGGAAGGGAACTCAGTGATATTGCTGTTGTGAACTCTCAGGATACCTGAACCCATGTTAGTTTTGAGCACATGTTTTGATTTGAAAAAACAAAATGCCTTGCCCTCTACCTCACAATCCTTTAAAACTTAAATGATGAAATTGATTGAGTAGGATTTTTAATTAGTGATGGACATTTTAAGTTTACTGTTTGAGAGGACTTCTGGCGTGTGTCATGGGGCGTGAGGAGAGGCAATGTGCTGTGGGGCTCCATCCACAGCTCCTGCTGGCTCAGTGAGCAGAACACTTGGTTCTAGGGGGCAGAGGCATGTGAATAGTTTTCCTCTGCTTTTTCTGTCATGGGACCACCCACAGTCTGTCCCCAGTAGGTAGAGGCCATATTTATGAACCTGAATGTAAGATGCATTCCTTGATCTCCTAAAAGATTTCTGTGTCAGCACTGTGGGTCTGCTTCTTATTTATACTTACTCAGCTTGGGTTTGTGTGGTAAAAATGGAAATTTTAGCCACAGGCTTCAATTCTGTTATCTTCTTGATACTTACAAAAGTGCAGTAGATCTTCCTGTCGTGTGCTTTTCAAAAGCCATAAATTTTGTTGTTGTTGTTGCCTGAGACAAATTTTCACTCTTGTTTGTAGTCTAGATTGGCCTCAAACTTGCCTCAGCCTTCAGAGGGCTAGGAATGTGTGTGTCGTCATGCTTGACTCAAAACCATTGCTCTTAGGAACTTTATCTCTGCATAGTACCTGCTAATTCTTTATTTAGTAACTCTCAAACCCATAGAAAACAAACATATGTACATCCCCCCAACCCTCACCAGAATCAGAGCACTGAGATTCCTAATCCCCTTCGTTTGTGGCTGGCCTGGAATTCTCTATGTAGGCTAAACTTACCTCAGACTCACAGAGCTCTACCTGTTGCCACTTCCCAAGTGCTGCTACTAAAGCCAAATGTCACCACTCATGACTCCCACTCCTTTATCCACCCTCTTCAGCTGCTAAGATGCTCTTCTGGGTCCTACCTCCATCACTTTCAGCACAGCTAGAAGAATATTCCTGGGCCTCCTCCATGGCCCTGGCTCTTTGTACAGTAAATGATTGGCTCTTGTTCTGGTGGCTTCTTGTCCCTTCACAGACTGTCGTTTCCTGGCCTGCATCTCACGTGACCCTTACACACTATTCCTTTCCACTTGACATTTGTCTTAGGAGACACTGTCTTTTCCATGGCTTCTGTAAGTGTCCTGTCCTGGTGGTTTTCCCTGTTCCTCAACCCCATGTATTCTGAGCTTTGAACTCATCTGGTTCTGTGAGTCTACCTTCTGTATATAGCTCAGCCCTGCCATTTGCCCTTTATCTCCACCACCACCATAATGCAAGTCACCACTGCTTCTCAGGTGAACACAGTGACTTCTGTCTGTATAAGGACTCAGTTACCTGAAACAATACTGGTTTCAAATGTAGTGGATGTTGGGAGTAAAGCCAGGAGGCAGCAGTTCAGAACTCATAGAGCTGGATCCAGACTAGAGATCTTGATTCTTGCCTTTGTTGTCATCAACCTAGCTTATGTCTTTTACTGTGACTCTCATGATGGTCACAGGCAATGTAGCAGTCTTATCTGAGTGAGAGCTGAAAGGAGCAAGAAAGACAGATGGGCAAGAGGGTCTCCTCCCACCAGAGCTAGCTCCCTGTAACTTTCCTTTGTGTTCCACGCAAACACTTCCCTTAGCCATGTGATCAGAGCTAGGTACAGACTCTTTTATTCTGGACAACAGCATACCTGGCTCAGAGTGGGTATCATTAATAAGAGAGTAGGTATTGTAGTAGACAGCTAGCAATCACTGTGCAAGCTATAACATTCCTGTTTCCATTCTCCTCCAGTCTGCTCTACACAGTGGTTAAAAAGACAAATATAACTGTGTGCTTCCCTATGGCTTGTTAGGAATGTCTCATTATCCCTGCATGCATCCCAGATGGGTGGCCACTGCCTGCCAGCTCTCAGGGATCTGCATCCCTTCTCTTCACTTCCCTCTGCTCTCCTGAGTTCTGATCCTTGAAGGCAACAGGACTTCCTGCATCCTAGTATGGAGTTTAGGCCTTGGCTGTGTTCTTTCTAGAGTGTACCTCCCCGCTTTGACTGATACAGTCCTATCCACTTCAGCTCCAGCTCAATGACCATATCTTCACTAGTGTCACTCCATTCTTCCTGATTAGGTTTGGTTCCCTGTTTGGAATTGGGGTGCAGCTTTAATGTAGTGGGAGCACCCAGAATGCTTCAGGCCTTAGGGTCAATACTTTGAGACCAATGGAAACAACACAATACCCAACATACATACTCCTCTATGAAACAGAGTGGCATTTTCCACTTTTCCTTTTTATTACTTGTCTCTGTTTTAACACGAGTAGGTTTTAGTTTATTATCAGCATAGTATCCAGAACTGTGGGAGCCTGTGACTTATTTCTTTGTGCCACATCTCAGGAAAGGAGAATGGGAGAGAGCTGTCTTGCCAGGTGGCTGGAGATACAGAGCGGGACTCAGCATGGCATCTGGAGCCATCACACCAAGCTCACTTGATGCTGCTTACTCTAAAGGAGTTAGCTTCCCAAGAACACACGCTGCAGGCTTTGGAGCCAGCTAGCTGCTTGCATTCTGTAGCTGTGACAATGTGCATTGGATCAAACGCCAAGTCTTGCTTTCCTCACATGCCAACAGAGCAAATGCCCTCTCTACATGGCTATGTGTATGTCCATACCTGGTGGAATATCCCCGCTTCCCCTGTCAGTGTGGGTTAGAAGACAGGGAGATAGTGGAAGCGGAGATGGAAGGGCACACCATTCCCTTCATCACTTCCTCAGTGTGCCTGATACGTACTTTGCATAGTGAAAAATCACAATTGGTTTGTGACTTAGGAACAGAAGGGCTTTGAAGCCTCTTCTTAGTTTTTTTTTTTTTTTTTTTCTTTTTTTTTTTTTTTTTTAAAACAAATAGCTGTACAGCATATAGAGGAGGGGGAAAACCCCTCTAAATCCCTCTTCTTCTATGCTTATTTTAGTTTTTCTGGCTGAGGCCCTAAAAATTAGACTACCAAAAGATAAACAGGAGAAAGCTGGTAATTCTTCCAAGTGCGTGGGCACCTTTGTAAGGAAAAGGAAGATGTAAAGATGTGGATTAAAGCTGAAAGCTCATGTTCCCGGCTGACAAGCTGTAAAAAGATAACACACTGGAGGAGCTTTGGCTAGACTGATAAAGGTGGTCTGCATGGGGCTTGCACAGCCTATTAACTGCTTTTGTGTTATACAGAATTCCTCATAGAGAAGGTTAGGAGAGGAAGGATTTACTTTGGCCTGTAGTTTCAGTCCAGTGTGGCAGGGAAGGGTGTTCCATGGCAGTGGGAACACGTGGGGGACAGGGCTCTTCACAGAAGGTAGACCAGAAGGCAGAGAGCAGTACCTGAAGCAGGGCCAGGCTGGGACCCCAAGACCTGGCTCCCACGACCCACCGTCACAGCAGAACTCCATTGCTATCTATAGTAGCAGGTATCAAGCCATGGGTCATGACCCCCACAGGGGGTTGCATATGGGATATTTACATTACAATTATTAATAGTCACAAAATTACAATTATGATGTAGCAATGAAAGTAATCTTATGGATGGGGGTGTCACCACAACAGGAGGAACTGCATTGAAGGATTTCAGTGTTAGGAAGGTTGAGAACCACTGCTCTACCACATTTCAACACAGCACAGCCTAATATTTAAACATGCATTATAGGGAACATTTCCCATTCAGACCTTGCACATGGATCTCTGTTGGCTCCTTGCTCAAGTTGATGGGAACATGTTTCTTACTGCTGTGGAAAGCCTCGCCCCCTCCCCATCAAGGGACTTCAGGAAGAAGGCAGGCTGGTGCATCTTTTGTGCACCTGCTATTTTCACAGTGCTTTTAGCAGAAAATAGTCCCATCCCTCGGTGGTCCTACTGTAGTCTGTAATGCTCACCATATGGCAATATGCTTTGTAAGTACACACTTCAGCTCTCATGCCTGTGAGGTAAACACACTCATTCCTCTTTTACAGAAGAGGAACTCAAAGAACAGAGAAGTCAAAGAACTTGCCCAGTATCCCAGAATATGTGGCAGAGTCAGGAACCAAGCACAGGCAGGGTGATCCCAAAGCTCAGAGACACTACTATGCCTCCCCTAGATAAGTCTCTGATCACTTTTCGTTGGTCAAATTATATATTTACATAGGACTCCAACATGTATTAATGTTGATATTTGCCAGTATCCAAGGCCACCATTAAAGCTTGCCTGACTGGCATACACTTGCCTGTGAACTATTACTGCTTGACTGAAGGAAGAGAACCATTTGGCCAAACATGTCCCCTGCTACTGTACACTAAAGGCTGGAAAGTGCTCATGGCCTCTGGATGAATCAGTCCTGGTTCTGGTTTCATGCTGTAAGTGTGACAGAGCTTAAATAGCCTCAAAGGGTAAAAATAGCCCAGTCACATGAAGCGTCACTCATCTTTTTAGAAAAGATTTGCAAAACCTGAGGAAGTCAAGGTAAGCTGTTTGGTTGAAAACAACAGATGTTGAAGCCTGTCATCCCTGAACTTGGGAAACAGATGCTGGAGTATATCTGCAAGTTTGAGTCCAGACACTCTGTATACTTTGAGGGAAGTCCAAAGCAAGATCCTATATCAGAAACAACAACAACAACAACAACAACAACAACAACAGAAAAAAACACATGTTGGTGGACAGTGGTAATTTCTGATGTCCTCTTAAAATCTTAGAGATCTTACTTTATTCATCATGTCCAAAACAGACCATCATCCCACTTTAATAGGTAAGACGGCCAAGCTTTGACACAAGTCCTCCCATGTGAGTTATTGGAGTCATGAAAGGTGGTATTAAGGGCTTCCCTTAAGTCTAGTGTCTTCTGCTTTCACCTTTCCTAGGCCACCTGTGCTTTGGGAATATTGTAGAGAAGTTAGTGAAACACTTGCCATATCCCAGCTTTGTTCCTAACACTTAGTACAAGAATTGACTGTTTTCATTCTTACTACAAATTGACAAAGTTCTTGGGGCTGTTATTCATCACACTTTATTGCCAGGGGAAGAGGTATAGAGAGGTTGAATCAGATGTTCAAGGAGACTTCAGACACTGGACATCTTTCCCTACTTTCAACTTCCAGTTACAAGCACTCATTTCTTTATTTGTCCTTATTTTCTGTGTGTGATGGTAGTGGTGGGGAAGTTCTGGAGATCAAGCTCAAGTTCTTATAAGGCAAGCATGTCACCAACTCATCCATGTCCCCAGCCTCAGTTTGATGCATCTAAATTTATCAGTCATACAGAAGTTTTCAGTTCCTAACATGAGCAGGCCATTTTGGAATCACATCCCTCTGCTTCTCTCCTTTCCATGTTCTATGCCTCTAACACTTTTTCCTCTTTTCTTTTTTGGGGAAATTCCTGTTGTGATTCAAGAAGATGCCTCCTTCATGAAGCTTTATCAGTCCTGTCCCCATGACCAGTAAACCTCTTTTCTATGCCCCACTGCTATCAGTGAAGGATGTCCCACTCCACTTTAGATGTACTCATCCCTGGCTGTCTGGGCAACAGTCCTGAAGACGGGGCAGTGTCTTACAAGTAGAAGCTGTATAAATGTTGAATACTAAAGCTGGATAGAAGAAGACATAGGAGAGATACTAGATAGTAGAAAGATGTTAACTGTTAAATTCCTACTTATAACACTTATAACAAAGTAGGTAACTTTGATTTTGAAATATAAACCCAGTGTGACCCTTTCCTAACAAAAAAACTTCATAAATCGAAGTGTTTACAGTCATAATATCCATTAACCATGTAATTATCTTGGCAATCAAAATTACATGTAATATAAAATGATTGTCCTTCTAGATTAATTCTGTGAATCTAGGGTAAGTGAAATCTAATCAAATTCTAACATTTTCCTGGGTCAACATTGTATATTAGTTGCACTTTGTTGGGAGCTAGTGGTGACCACAGCAGGCATGCCTCCTGTTACCTGTTCAGCCTGTCACAGATAATATGTGTTCAGTAGAAAGTCACACAAATCAGAACTGCCATGGTGATACATATATAGACTGCTAGTGGCATATGAGCAGGTTCAAACTGTATTGAGCAGAATCATTTGAAATAACGAATACTACATTATTTTTGTTCTATAAATATGGCAGTGTGTGATGACTTGACCTTCTGTTCCCTTAGGGAATTAGCAAGAGACGCTTATTCCCTTTATGAGTCCACAAAAACTCTGGTATTTGGTAGGACAAAAATGTCCTACCAGATGTGTTGCCTGGTTTTATGAGGATAGCCTATATAATTTTTTGAAGCCATGCACGGCAGTTGTTGGGTATGTCAGGTGGTAGGAACTTCTGTTTCACTCACCAGTGTGGAGGCGAGAAGAGCAGATAGATAACTGCTGCCACTACACGTGTGACTGGTCCTCAGGGTACCTTGTTAGCCAGTGGCACTGAGAGACTTTTTTTGAGAATGGGCAGATATTCTGCAATGTGAGCTGAGAGTTAACTGCATTCATGTGTATGCCATCTATGAGAGCTGGTGAAGGGTGTAGCTGTATAGCCTGGAGTTTCTTTAGCAACCCTTTCTTTTCTAGGTGACCTCCTGCCTTCCATGGAATCCCCATCTTTGTTTACCCAAGCGGTAAACTTTTATTTCTTTTTAACTTCTGTGTTCTAGTTTTTCATTTGTGAAAGGCAGATGCTAAAAACCCCATCACTTCAGGAGAGTTCATAGTTCCTCAGTTAACGATAGAGGACGCTGAACAGGGTGGATGCAGATTGTTGTGTGCACTTGGCCTCCTAGAGCAGTTGTGTAAATATCAGGATTGTTGGGTTTCCAAGGCTCATTTCCTGTTTTGAATCTACAGTATCTATCACCCTAAGAACAATCAGAGCTTTGGTAGTAACAGTTAAGAAATATGCCCATGTCTCAGTTCTGTCAGTTGCTTTATAGACCTTTTCTGTATTCTCACAGATCATTATTAAAATTAGGTTGCCTACAATATTGATAATTCAACATTTTTGATAAGTATTTATCAAAATGGATTTAAATTAAAAAATCTTTTGAGATGTATTTTAACCTTTATTATGAAACATTTCAAATTTGAGAGTAGACTGAAGAATTAACTCTTTGTACCCATTCAGCAGTATATTACATACTGCCTGTTATCTGTTCCAGCCCCAAACTCTCATGTCATTGTCTGCAGATGCTTCAGCATATGAACTCTACAAGATAGAGGCTCTGCAGTGTAAATAGAGGCATAGTGCAGTTCTACATTTCTAAATATGATATCAGCTCTCCAGGCTGAGGAAGAAATTGCTTTAAAAGTAAGTTTATCTATAAAATATGTGCAAGTGATAAGGTGCATTACAAAAAAAATGCTGTAAGTTGCAATTTTTTGGACACCAATTAAAAGAATGTTGTTGTAGGTAGTAGAGGTATAGGAGCTTACAGTTTCGGAGGGTTAAAGTTCATGCTTATCATGGTAGGAAGCATGGTGGCAGCAGACAGGTAGGCACTGTGCTGGAGCAGTAGTTGAGAGCTTACATCTGATTCACAAGCATGAGGTGGGGGTGGGAGAGAGAATTAACTGAGAATGGTATGAACTTTTGAAACCTCAAAGCCCACCCTAGTAACATATCTCCTCCAACAAGGTCACACTTCCTAATCCTTCCCAAACCTATTTACCCAATGGGGATCAAGCAGTCAAATATGTGAGCCTATGGGAGGCATTCTCACTCAAACTACCACACCCAGCTTTAACATAAGTTATGGGGAACCTGAACTCAGGTCCTAATGCATGTACAGTAAGCAGGTTAACTCACAGAGCCATCTCCCCAGAGCCAGCAGTTAGTGTTTTAAAGGTAGTTTGAACATGGCTGAAGGAAGGAAGGATCAAGGCACATTTTCAGATTAAAATAGACACCGATTGCCATGGAGAAGTACAGTGGATGTCGTCATAAGCATGGGGCTGTGTATGAGTTCTGAAGTGCAAGTTCTAGGAGTCATAAATTTTGTCTTCTTAGTTGGATAACCATGTTTTATTATCTTGCCATAATATTTCACATATGTAATTGCATGATTTTAGTTCCTCTTTCGGTGCACCCTCTGTATGACTCTGTTGTAGATATACTGCGTCCACACCTTTCTTGGGGTTTGTCTGTTTTAGTCCACTATGAACCGAGGCTGACTGGATCTGAAGCTCTGTAGTGGCACTGAATGACCTGACAGTAGGACAGTGGCAAGTGCACCAACGGGTTCCTCAGAGCTGGACCTGAGAGAAAGGGTGGGAGAGTGTACACGGCCCACAAGTCAAGCAAGTGTGTGAGCACCCAAGGAATTCTTAGAGAGGGATTTGGCTCCAACAGATGGCCATTTTATCACACCCGAATATATTGTCAACTTTACCCCCTTTTGTTCATAGTTAGCTTGTTAATTTGTTCTGGTTTCATAACTGCACAAGTGATACAGACACATGACATTTATACCCCTTGCTATGTCCATACATAGCCAAGTGATATCAAATGAATGTTCAAACTACCCAGTCTATATCCTTCTGGAAAGCCATGGACACCAAAGTATCACAAAAGAGGTCAAAACATACACAATCCATTGACCTTGAAAACTTTACAACCAGATGTTTTCTCAGGTTAAGGAGAGTTTTTGAAAGTTCAAGTCCCACTTGCTCATCCACAGAAAAGAGGGGCGCATTCTACTAAAAGTCTCAAATAAGCCCCCAAAGCATATTCAGAGGGTAACCTTTTCCTCTCCCACCTGGTGCAGAGTTCAAAGAACACATCCCAAGAGTAGCAGGTGCCATTAATTAGAGAAAGTCAGGGAAGTGTTGAGTGGCTATGACACTTTTTGTGTCCACTGAAAATAATTTGATACAGATCCTTCCAGGATCAGGAAGAGCAGAATAAATAAAACCTTAAGATTTTTCTAATTTGGTGGTTGATGAATTGTCTATTTTTTTAAAAATAAGGATGAGATCTAGAGTAGAACAAAAACACACAACCTAGCATTCTAATATCGATAAGCTAATATCTAATAAGCTTCACATCTGATAAGTATGTCCATTCTTAAAAGAGAAAGGCAAAAAGGCTTTACATTAACAAGCCAGTGGTTACATGTAAGAGTGGCTAAATTGTGAAGATTAAGGCTTTTAAAGTAATGTTCCTATTGCTGCTCAGGCTATCAGCTAAGATTAAGTACTATGTAATATATGGAATAAAAACAGGATGTTGAAAAACTCAAGGCAAAACTTTCCATTTCTAAAATCACAGAATAATAGTCACATAATACTGTACCAATGCAGGCAATTACAGTTCCTAGAGATACATTTCATTGTACCTACTCAAAAGTTTCTGCACCCTATAAGCCTCTCTGCCAACACGACATTCCAAATCAGACCAAATCAAACTGAATTAGAAAAAGCCCACTTTTAATGTGTGCAATGCGCCTGTATGATTTTCCAGGCTTCCACCCCAAAGGAGATAGGAAAGAGAGAACGGAAAACCAGGAGTCTGTTTTCTGGGGGTCCTGAGCATCTCTGGGAGAGGAGTCATCATTTGGTGGGCTTTCTGAGATGAGGCAGGGTTTGGAGAGAGAGATGGGGGAGAGGATTTTCCACCAGAATGTCCCAGACTCTGGGTATATGATGACACATCTGCGGGGGAGCTTATCAGTGTGCAGAAACTTTTTTTCTACCAGTCCCATTAAAACCCTCCCAGATCCAATAACTGCTTTCAAGGCATTTCTCTGTCACCGACATTTATACTCCTTGCCCTGTCCATACATAGCCAAGCGATATCAAATAAATTAAATGTGTATAGCACTGAAGAATTCAGGACTGAGTTCAAACTTAGGAATGTTTGTGACTTTGAGTTAATTATATTCTCCCTGGCTTGGTTTATTCTTGTGTGAAATGGAGTGGAAGAGTCCTCATGCTATAATGCTGTGAGGCCTTCCTGCAGTCATCTGTGTACAAGGCTAATACAGTAGCTGGCCCATAGTGAGCGAGTATGAGTGGCAAACGCAGTGTTCATAAGTATTCAAGCTTGAGAAATCTGCTGGTGGGTTCAAGTGCTCAGTGTCTTGTGATGTTCAGTCGCTCCATAACCTCTCAGACATTCAGTTTCCTGGCAGCTTCCCAGGAAAAAGATGATTTGTGCTAGTGAGGGTTCTCCAGAGCAACAGAACCAGTAAGGTAAAAGTGTGTGTGTGTGTGTGTGTGTGTGTGTATGTGCATGCACATGTGCTCACACATGTGCGGTGTATGTATATATGCATATGTATGTAGGGGATTTGTTATGTATTACATATATAGGATTGATGATAGAAATGGGCATTTGTGACCATAAAATAAAGAAATGCCACAGTCTGCCATCTGCTATCTAGAGATTTCAAAGCCGGTGACAATTTGGGACAAGCCATAAAGCTTGAGAATCATAGGAATAAGTGATAGACCTTTTCAAGCTGTAGCCACAAGATGGAGACCTGAGGATGGGGAGGAGGGTGTGGCATTAGTCCTCAAAGCCAAGAAGCCGGAGCTCTGATGTTTGGGGGTACAGTAGATAGGTTTCCAACTCAAGAACAGAATATGTCCTCTGGTTACTTTACCCTCTTTTGAAAACACCTAACAGAAGCAATTGAAGGAAGCAAAAGTGTATTTTGGCTCATAGCTTGCATGCATTCATTATGGTGGCAGCTGGTCACATTGCATCAACAGTCAGGGAGTAGAAATCGATGAAATCTGACACTTAGCCCTGTTTCTCCTTTTCATTCAGTCTGGGATCGCAGCCTGTGGAGTGATGCCACCTTCATTTAGGGAGGTTCTTCCTGCTCTAGTTAGCCTAATCCAGATAATCTTTCACAGATACGCTGACATGGGCCTTCCAAACCATAACAGCCACTGAGCCTGTCTCAGAGGCAGCACCCCTGCTTCTAGCTCCTTCTGCCACCTAGTAGATGTGTAGCTTTAGGCAAGGTCTGTTTTACCTCAGCATCTACTTTCTCCTCACTGAAGCTGGTTGTAAATTGACTTTGGAGAGGGATACAGGTAACTTAAAACTTTGAAAAGCTCAGAGGCCATGCATGAGAGAACAATATCCCCAGCATAAGAAAGGATTACTGCCACGATTCTTTATGGTTGTTGTATCTTAGCTGTTGAGTCAATATCTAAGTTCTAGGCAACCTTTTTTAGCTTGGCATATTCAAAAATGAGTATGAGGAGTCTCACTTCCTCTTCATTTCAGTTTTGTGGGCAGGAAACAAAAAAGCTACATAAGTAAAATTTACATGAAAAAAGTAATGATGTTGGTTATTTCTCCAGTAATCACAGAAATATAGAGTAGATTAGAGTGATCATGAATTAATTTTCTTACTGAAAGAAATTTTAAAGATCTACCATCTATCTATCTATCTATCTATCTATCTATCTATCTATCTATCTATCATCTATTTATCTATCATCTGTTGTCTATCATCTGTCATCTATACATAAAGAGAGATAGTACTTCTCATAAAGCTTCTCTAAGGTTCCTGGATGGTTTTGAAGAGCTGACATACCAAGTTACAAGAGGGTACAAGAGTTCCCTGGAACCAGACATACAAAGATCACATGACTGACTAACTGTGGGTGCCCTGTGAGTGGCTTATCGTGGCATGCCTTCTCATCTTTGGAGCTGCCTGACCTGCCAGGGGCACCGTGAGATGCGGAGGGAACCAGGCACTACTGTGCCTGCTGTGTAAGCACGGTGAAGAGGAGAAACATTATCTATACAGAGGGTGGTTCTAAGCATTTCCAGCTGTTTCCAGATATCTACAGCTGCTTGTTCAATAGTCACTCAGACCCCTCAAAGCTTTGCATGCTCCAGCCTAATTGTCCTTTGCTTTTCTCTGCTATGGCTCATGGCGTCACTCAAACTCTAGTTTACCACTGTTCACGCACAGTTGAACTAGGAGCTGAATCCTTGGTGCCACAAGAACAGCTAATTATTGGCACAGGAGAGCTTGGGAGGAAGAGTCCACAGGACTCTGCGAGCACTGCTAATGTGGTGGGACGAGTGGTAAATGGTGTTGAGTATGGTATGTCCTCAACAATAACTTTTTGATGGCCAGGTGGTGGTGGTGTATGCCTTTAATCCCAGCACTCGGGAGGCAGAGGCAGGCAGATCTCAGTGAATTCAAGGCCAGCCTGGTTTACAAAGTGAGTTCCAGGACAGCCAGAACTGTTACACAGGGAAACCCTGTCAAAAATAAATAAATAAATAAATTTATTATTTTTTAAATATGCCTTTTTGTATAGCATTCCTCGTTATCCCTTGAGACTCGCTCAGGATAGACACCAATTCCTCAGCCTTGTATGTGAACATTGCCTAATTTGGCCTCAAACAGCCTTTCTTTGGGCCATTTTGTACACTTCTGATCCACCCTGAGCTCAGCCATTTGTCCATATCTTTCAGTTCTCCAAATACTCAGAGCTCTTTTGTTTTTTGCAGCCTGGAACCTTCTTTGCTTTCTCTACAGAGACACTGCCATTTCTCCTTTGAAAACTAGGTCTGATTGCTACTTCCTTAAAACCCCAGCTTCTCCTAGCCTCACCCACACACACCTCCAGACGTTCTCATTTCCAGATTAGGACTTATCCCCTCTTCCACCCACAAACTTCCCTGCAAAGTCTTGTAGAGACCCCCTGCCCTCTACCCTACCCCTGAGACTTCGGCACACAGCCCCGGGCTGCCTGAATAAGGAAATGGAGGAACAACTCAAAAATATGTACATGTGAGGCAGCTGTCCACAGAGGCCAGCAGAGGACGTCATATGCTCCTGGGGCTGGAGTTCCAGGCTGCTGGGAGCTGTCCACTGCAGGTGCTGGAAACCAGACTTGGATACTTTGGAAACGTACCAAGCACTATCAACTGCTGATCCGCTGGTCCAGCCCCTCACACTTTCAGCTATTGGGCGTAATCGAAAAATGGAGGAAACGAGAAGGTCCTTGAAAGAGAATGAAGTCCCTCATTTTGGGGTCATTCCCTGCCTGAGAGTTCAAGACATTTCAGCACAAGGGATGAAGTCAAGATTGCCTGTTGAGATAATGCCCTCCTAAGGGCCATTCAGGCAAGGATGTTCAAAATGACAGATGAACTCTGTTCCCTTAGGGTGAGAATGTCTTTGCCTTTGACCATAACCTCATTAGTACTTTTCTCTCATTCCTAAATCTCAACAGTGCATCTCATAAAAACCATGTCATCGCTAAAAGGAAATTCAGTAAGAGGATTAAGTTCACGAGCTCATGTGAATTTCCCTTTCTTCTTTCTTTCCTTACTTTCTTTCTTTCTTTCTTACTTTCTTTCTTTCTTTCTTTCTTCCTTCCTTTCTTTTTAACTTAAATTTAAACTTGTTTTCAAGACAGGGTTTCTCTGTATAGCCCTGGCTGTCCTGGAATTTACTCCATTGACCAAACTGCCCTCAAACTCAACAGAGATCCACCTGCCTCCGTTTCCTGAGTGCTGTGATTCAAGGGCTGCACCGCCACCACCTGGCTTTAAAACTTTGTCTTTGAACCCTGTAGGTCATCCCCATTGAGCAGTATAACAGAGCCACAGAGTCTGGTTCGAGGGCAGTCTGGATGTAATGGCTGTGCTGCTTGCCAATGGTGATTTGCCTTATCTGGCCATCTGGCTGTCTCCTTTCTCCCTGACCCTCCACTTGACTCAGGTTCTTCAACAGTGGCATGCTGTGGGGAAGGGACAGTCGAGAAGGGAGACATTTCTTCAGCAAGGGGGTACACGAATCTGAATCCCAGATTGAAACTTTCGTGGAACCTTCTTGAACAGACACATGCTTGAGTGTTCTCCCTCCTATCCCTCGCCAATTCTTCCCGCTTAAAGCTTCAGCTCTATTATCTCTCTTTTATTCGGGTATACATTTTCCCCCTTCCCTCTCTCCTCCCCTTTGCAAAGCATCTCTTGAGGTCATCTTATTTTTCATCTCCACTTAGCAAACTGTTACCTTTGATTCCCCTGGGCTCATCCTGGAATTCTTTTCTGTGGTGGAATCAGGGAGAGCTGGCTTCACCTGAATGCAGGTCCTCAGGCTCCCAGTGTCAGTGTTAATCTGTGACTGTTCACTACCACTGATTGTTTCTGGAAGGTCTTTGGATCCAGAAGCCCCAGTCAATACTAATTAGCACAGTAGGAAATTTCCATAGAGCGTGTGTATAAATTAGTCCACTATCAAATTCATCCCCCTCTGACACTGACTGACAGTAGCCCAAGGTTGATGATGTGGTTGGAGTTAGGTGTTTTGGAAGCAGAGAACACCTTCCTGCTGCAGGGCTGGTGAGCTGCAGAGAATAGTCTCCAGAGGCAGCGATGTTGTCTCAGGGTTAGGGATGAGGGCTCACAGGACTTTCTGCTGTTTCTAAGGTTTCTACAGTGAACACACGTGACAAGGTAACAGGATGATGCTCTTGCAGTTTCTTCTATGGGTTAGTAAGTGTAGTCCCTAGGAGCAGAGTGGGTAAGCCCGCCTGACCAGACACATGTAGCAGATTTTTTACAAGGCCCCCTTTCCATCCTGCCTTATGCTGTCCTTGGGCACTCTGGTTTGCTTTTGCTTTTTTATTTAGCAAATAATCCCGAGTCTGTTACTTAGAGCTAGACACTTTAAGCACATCTGCAACATCAGCTCATTTAACCCTCATACCAAGCCTATGGGAATTGATACTGCTATCGGTCCCATTTTACAGACCAGGAGAGTCGTGTAGGATTGTGATTTTCTTTGAGTGGCTTGTTCATTCTGCTGGGGTTTCTCTTTCTGTTATCCCACTTCTGATATAGAAAGTACAGTTCTTTGCACATCTTTCTGTTGTTTTGAGACAGGGTTTCTCTGGGTAGCCCTGGCTGTCCTGGAACTCACTCTGTAGACCCCGAACTCACAGAGATCCACTGCCTCTGCCTCCCAGGTTCTGGGATTAAAGGCCTATGAGCACCTTTTTTATATGTAACACTGTACAGTAGCATTTTATATGTAGCCTTGTACAGTGACTTCTTTATCAGCTTCTCCCACAGGTAAGCTGAAGTATGCTACTTAGTTTTGTTATCTGTAAAATGGGTTTTACCTTGCAGGGTAACTGCAGGAGACTCCAGGAATATCGAGCTTTTCTTAGTTTGTGGTTTTTGTTTGTTTGTTTGTTGTTCTTGACACCACTGTTGGCACAGGCAGATGCCAATTGAGAAACCAAGGTAAAAGGAGAGAGAGAGAGAGAGTCAAGATGGCTCAAAGGCAGAGCCACCAAAGGAAAAGGGAGTGTTGGAGCTCTTATGGTCCGAGAGCAGAGGCAGGCTAGCAAGGCTGCTGAGCTTGGTCATCGCTGACGTTTTCTGTGGTTGCCCCTAGCCGACTGCGGGGGTTGCAGGTTGCAAGTGGTCAGGGGAGTGGGTGGGAAGGAAGTGTAGGCTGAGCGTTTAGTTGTTCTCACAGGAAGGAAGGAGAAGAATGAAGTAGTAGGCTGGCGCAAAGGCAGGTGCTGGTTTAGATGTCTGTAGACAGAAGTAAATGCCTGGAAGGGAACAATCCAGCAGCTTGTTCCTCCATGTAGCCCTGGATGTCCTTCAATTAGCTCTGTAGACAAGGCTGACTTTTGAACTTGAACCCTTAGGGAACTCCATACTCAACAGCCCCACTGTCTACTCTGAGACTTTGACTCCACAGTCCTGCCACCACTTGCAGCTGGGACATTCTAGAGGCCAGAGGGCTTTGGCAGTAATGGAGGTCCTCAGGGACTGTATTCAGCTTGAGTAGGCTGTGGTCTCATCACCCATACAGCTAGAATAGGCTTACCCCACAGAATGCTGTGAGCACAGACTGAAATGCATTTGTGAACTGCCAGCTGCAGTCTTCAGCTACTGTGTCCTCCTTATCATGTTTTAGAAGCATGGTGAGGGCCAGGTGATGGTGGTGACACACAACTTTAATCCCAGCACTCGGGAGGCAGAGGCAGGTGGATCTCTGTGTGAGTCCGAGGCCAGCCTGGTCTACAGAGCGAGGTCCAGGACAGGCTCCAAAGCTACTCAAAAGAAACCCTATCTGGAAAAACCAAAACCAACCAACAAAACCAAACCAAACCAAACCAAACAAAACAAAACAGAACAAGATTACAAAAAGACACAAGAGTAAGATCTTAGAATGCCCGTGAGGTGCAGCACAGAGGAGCTGAGGGCCTGCCGTCGGAGTGACTGTGGACCTTTCAGAAAATCTGTCAGAGCTTGTCCCTCAAGGAGAGGGCAAGGTCTAGTAGTGCTGGTGGCCTCTGGAGTAGATACACAGGACTGGAGAGCAGCGGTGGGAGCCCAGCTAGGTGTGGAGAGGACAGGCGATCTGCAGCCCACTTTCAAGAGACCAGGGATCAAACTGAAAACTGATTAGAGTATCTGGAGGTGCAGGGGAGGGAGAGAGGGAAGGAGAAAAAGATGAAGGAGGGAGGAAGGGGTAAATAATGAACATCTGACAGAACATATGTACTAGTGGGGACACAAGGCTATGAGATAGAAGCTGCTCATGACCTTGAGTGGGGCAAGTGTGAAGGCTTCCCTCACCCTCAAGACAGGGCTCACTATGTAGGCCTGTCTGTCCTGGAGCTCATTCTGTAGCCCAGGATGGCCTTGAACTCACAGAGATCTGTCTGTCTCCATCTCCCAAGTCTCTGAGTTCTGGGATTAAAGGCATGAGCCACCACCACCACCACCGAATTGTACAGTCTTATCATTGAGGATGCCATGTAGGTTCTTGGGCACAGTGTAGAGAAGACAGAATACAGCTGTGGCCAGAGGTGAGACTGCAAAGTGTCAGAGGAAATAATTTTCTTTCTGACTATTTGGTTTTCACTTTTGCACTGTGAATTGAACCACAGGCCTAGCACAGGCTAGGCAAGTGCTCTACTGAGCTACACTGGCCTTCTCCATGCCCCTCCTCTCTGCCTTTTGCTTTTGCCTTTTTGAAGATAGGTTTCACTTAGCTGCTCAGGCTAGCCTTCAATTAATGATGTAGCCCCAGTAGTCCTTGATCTTTTGATCCTCCTGCTGCAGCTACCTGGGTAGCTAGGATACATGCCTATACTATCAGGTCCAGCTTAAGGAAAATAATTTTTCATTGGTTTATTCCAGGGGTATATGGTTGTATTTCTTCTTTCTCTTCTTTATTATACAAATATTTAAAAAAAGTAACCTTAGTCTTTGGAAGACTTATTGTGTGCAGTGCATCAGTTGTATTTTAGCAAATGTTTTCTAACTGAATACTGTATTTGTTGTTAGTTTTTTCATGCATACCCATCCATGGATCCTTGCACATGCTTTCTTTGTTTGTTTTTGTATTCTTCCCTGGAATGAATCTCCAGGTATGAGGTTAATGTGCTCAAGGGTGTGGGTGGGTTCTGATAGACTGCTGGCAGATCTGCAGTGAGCAGGGAGACTGGGTGGATGGTGGGGAAGTCCAGCTTTGCACACTGTGGCTAGGCTGAGTTTTCCGTGTTTATGGTAGTTCACTTCCCATCAATGATCCTGCACTCTGAGCTGCTTCAAGGGAGTCCCCTCCAGGTAGGAGGAACAGGAAGCTGTGCAGTTGGTTAGAGTGTGTGTCAGTACCCCAGTAAATGAGTCCTTTGTGTTTGGTCTTTAATATTTTTAATAAGCACCATTGTCAAGAGGTCGAACAAAAGGTGTATTTAGGGGTGAAGACAGCAATGAAAGGGAGGCTATGTCTTTGCTTCAGAGGTTTTGTTTTTGATTTTTGAAGCAAGGGCAGAACAGGTTTATATTAGAAATAAAAGGTTCTAATGACTTTAATTATAGTTATCACAGTGTTAATATTTTGAACAATTTTTAACAGGTAAGGAAAATGTGATTTATGTAATTGTTAAAGAAATTGTGCTGTGTGTGTGTGTATGCACGTGTGTGTGTGTGTGTGTGTGTGTGTGTGTGTGTGTGTGTGTGTGTGTAGGTTTGAAGATAACCTTGTTTCTCAGTAACTGCCCATCTTTTTTTCCCATTGGTCTGGAATTTGTCACTTGATGTAGGCTGGCTTGCCACTGAACCCCAGGAATCTGCTTCCTCAGTGTCAGGCTTACAAGTGTCCACTTGCACCTGGATATTGAAATTGTAGTCTTTTGAATCAGTAATTTCATCATCAAATATAATTATTAAATAGTTTTCTTATGTCCTGTGGTTGTGACACATCTTCTCTTTTTCTCTTTTCACAGAAAAAATACAGAAAGGGATTTATTGATATTTCAAAAATCAAGTGTGTAGAAATCGTGAAGAATGATGATGGTGTCATTCCCTGTCAAAATAAATATCCATTCCAGGTGAGTTGGCGGTCTTGTAGCAATATGGTGCCCGCCTTTGTCCTGTTCCCATTTGACATTACAGTTTCCTATCCTGGGTTTGGTGGCTGATTTGGGGGCTACTTTGTCATCTTCATTAACTGCTCAATTCTTTGGCAGCCATTTTTTGTTTTTGTTTATTTGGGTTTTTTGTTGTTGTTGTTATTGTTGTTGTTTTGGTCGCTACAGTGTACCAATGGTCCTGAGTCACTAAACCCTAGGTCTTTCCCGTGGGTCACTTTAAGCACAGAGCATAGAGGAGTAAACTGTGGGACTGAACGAAGCCCACTGGAATTCTGTTTGTGAACTCGAGACTCTGGAAAGTAGCAGGCATGATTTACTTTCAAACAGAAATGAGATGATAGGGCTTCTTTTGCTGAAAAAGCTAATAGTAGCAGTATATGTTGATAAAACTACATGACAACCCTGTGTTCTGCTGTTCTCACTTATGACCAAGGAAAGTTACACTCATTTGGTTGTAAATGACTCCTTCAGAACCACGTTGTGAATGAAAAAACAGTCAAGTTTGCATACTTTTTAGGAAGAAAAAAAAAAGCAAGTTCATTAAAAGGAGCTGGCAGGAAATGACTGGTCAGATGGACTAGGAGAGATACAGGCTGAGGCACTTACATGGGAAAACAGTTAGGAGAGCATGGCTGGGCTTGAAGGGAGATAGGGGGGATGTGCATTGTAGTCCTGCAGTGGTGTCCGGAATGGAGAGAGGGACTGCAATTCTACAGAACCAGGGGTTTTCTGACTCTTATGGATTTTCAGGGGCAGGCATGGTGTGAACTGTGGTTTGTGGATGAAGGAGACTGGTACTCTAGAAACTCTCCAGACAACCAAACTGCCTGAGTTGTCAAAAATTAGATGTTTATTATTCAGATTAAGGGCATTATTTATAGAAATCCTTGTACAAATACAAAAATGTCCTATGTCACTAAGGTAATAGAGTTATAGTTGCTAGAGATCCTGACTGCCCTACAGCCAGGAAGCATCTGTAAACTATTTAGACTGAATTGGGGAGTCAATGAATTAATACACTAACTAGATTATTATTATAATAACACTAATTTTCAAGATGGTTCAAGCTCAAGCTTTTCTTTCCAGATATGTTGTCCAATTCAGGATGACATTCCTGGTATACTACAATTCATTATTTATTATTACAGAGTTGGTTTTTTATTATTACAGAGTACATTATTTATTATAACAGAGTACAACTCTGGGTAAGGTGTGAAAACCATGTAGCAAATATGAAAACATCCCTCCATGTCTCTGTTAGCACATGTCTTTGGTACCACCTCTGTATTATAATAAAGCATTTCTCTATATCTTAGAAGTAGGCTCATGTTTGATGCATTTTTGTGTCTTGGATAGTTGTACCAAAATGTAGGCATTAAAATGAATTGGGGAGTGTTTATCTATTAAACCAGGTCAGGAACAGCTGTGACCAATGGGATAGTGGTTTGTTTACTTTTCAGTCTAATGGGTATTGGCCTGGTAAAGAGAGGTTTATAATAATAGAAGACATTATTTTTTTAGTCAGGCAGGGTGTTTCTGCCTTGTGACTGACCATTAGGGATAGCGTCTCAGAACAATAGCAGGATTCTTAGGTGAATTTCCAAGGCTTATTATTAGTATGAAAATAGAAACTAAGACTAATCATGCCTGTTGTGTGCATGGTGCCTCCTGAAGTTATCCAGGGGTGTAGGGTCTTGACTAGGACTTCATTTCCTTGTCTATAAAGTGGAAATATTGATCTCTTGATGGATTGAGTTAACACCTATGAAGCCATAGCCTAGAACTGTAAGGCTCAGTGCTTCTTAAAGCTATCTACTGCATTCACTAATGGGGCGAAAGGAAATGACAGAAGTGATACTGAAATTCATCTAAAAATATTTTGAAAAATACCAGATTAGAATAAGCCTCAGTGCACCAAGTTGATCCACAGAACTTAATGACTAAAATTGAAATGCATAGCATCCCGAGAGCTGTCTGTATCTGTTTTCCTCTGTGAAGATGCAGTCCTGGGTCTGGACAGTCTGTAAATGCCATGAGGATCTGAGTCATATCTCAGTGTCCACATAAAAGAGCCAGAGGGGGTAGTGCATGCTTGTAACTCCAGAACTGGGGTGGGGGGGGGAGGTGGAGAAAGGCAGATCCCATGGCTTGTTGGCCAGCCCATTCTAATCTGCTTAGTATGTTCTAGGCCAGTGAGAGACCCTGTATAAATTAGTAGAAGGCGCCTGTGAGACAATACCCAAGGTTGTCCTCTAGCCTACACACACACACACACACACACACACACACACACACACACACACACACACACACACACACACAGTTCCCACAATCCTTTGTAAAACACACACACCACTTGATGTTGAAAATAAGAATTAGATGTGCTTTTGTAACTAAGGGATCTATAGATTTCTAACGTAATGGATTTGTATTCAGCCACACAGGAATCTTATATCTATGCTTGTGGGCTCTGCTAGATGGAAGGGTTGTATGCAAATGTTGTTACTGGTTTCACCTTTTGTTTTATTCTAGGTTGTTCATGATGCTAACACGCTTTATATTTTTGCACCTAGTCCACAAAGCAGGGACCGATGGGTGAAGAAGTTAAAAGAAGGTAAATACTTGGGCATTCTATATAATTTCAGGATATCACAAAAAATAGACATATTGCTAATATAGCTCTTGCATTTATAATTAATTATAGCGAATATCTCTCCAAGGACAAGTCAGTAGTTGTATTGTGATAATGCATTGAAGACAGATTTCCTTTTTAAAAATCTTCTTTCTAGCTGAATTCTTTTTTTCTAGTAAAAGCGTGCTTCCATTTATCACACAACGTGGTTGAAGGTGATAAAGCATGGACTTTTGTAACATCAGAATTTGTATTTCCTAAGAAATTTTCTGCATCAGACACTTGGTGTGGATGGAATCGTATTTTCATGGTGAAGGGCTTACATGGACAGTTTGCCTTGCTCCATACTCCTGTGTGTGATGGAGCACAGTGGTAGTGGTCACTGATCCACCATGGAGCAGAGTGATTCACCTCACATGAGTGTTTCACCAGTAAAAGGGGACAAGGAAAGAAAACCATCTAGCTTTTCTGAATACTGTATATGTAATGTCACAATGGCAGTCTCATAATAAGCATGTTGGTTAAAGAAGAAGTAATGATGGACAGCTACTCACCAGAACTTTAGTTTGTTTTGTTTCGCTAACCATTCATATGTCTGTGAATTACAGAAATAAAGAACAACAACAACATTATGATTAAATACCATCCTAAATTTTGGGCAGACGGAAGTTACCAGTGTTGTAGACAAACAGAAAAACTAGCACCTGGATGTGAAAAATACAATCTTTTTGAGAGTAGTAAGTATTCATCTGATTCTATAGTCATGATGTACTCAGAATGAACATACTATTGGTATTGGGGGAAGTGATGGAATTTAGATTCTGATCAAGTAGGGCACACTACCTAGAAAAGTGCAGATGCAAGGTAGATATATCATCTGAGAGTGATGGTGTTTACTTAGCAGAGGCAAAGTCTCTTTGGGGAGCTTTTATCACAACAGGGAGGCCTGTCAAAATGAATCAGTTGAAAGTGTGGTCCCTGGGTGGTTGTGCACTCCTGTAATCCCAGAGTCAGATTCAGGGCAGGAGATTAATTCTTTACCAGGATCCTTATAAACCCTTGTTGTGGAAGGCTCTTAGTCATGAGCCAAAACCAGAGGCCAAAAGCTACTAGTGCTGAGGAAGATGGTACATCCCATGCTCTCACCTGCATTGTGACTGCCATTTGATGCAATGTCTGGGGAGTGGGAGAATGGCCCTTTATCAGGGCTGCTGCCTCAGGCAGGGACAGCTCTGATTCTGAGTTCCTTTCCTCTGAATCTTCTAGAATAGTCATCCTGACATTAACCTAGCACATTACCAAACAAGACCCAAGCTTCTAGGTTTCTGGTATTTGTCTATCTGGGTAAAGTCCACCCTGGCTTGCTGGAGAAATGACTGAGAAGTTACAGTTAGCTAAAGCTAGTAATTTGTTTGTGTATCATGTAGTAAGAGAGGCAAGCAGCTGGCCCAGAGCTAGCAGGCACAGTTCTGCAGTGGCTCTGCAGGTAGCTGTAGAGATTCTTCTAACTCTGCCACTCTTGCTCCTTAAGCAACCGAGCAGGGAAAGCATTCAGAGTGCCCACAGAGTATTTTTTATAGGGACAGTGTCTAAAAATGGCCCATTCCTTTGATTAGAATGTCATCCATGTCCACTATCTGGGTGACCATGTGCCACACCAAACTGAAGAATTGTAGAGGGACAGACTGACAGAAAAGATGTATTTCTCAGTGCTGTCATTACAGTGATACCACTTTATCTGCAGAGGATTTGTCCCAGCTCATAGGTCATTCTGAACTTTATATATACTATGTCCCAATACATATATGCATACATCCCAGTCATAAAGTATAATTATAATTATAATTTGGACATAGTAAGAGATTAACTATACCACCTACCAATAAGATAGAACAACTCTAATTACATGCTATAATAAAATTATTACACACAATTTCTTATTGTGTTGCGGATTTTAGCAACACCAGCATTCTTTTCTTTTTCTTTCCTTATTTAGTTGAGACCTTCCAGCTTTTCAGATCATGGGTCCACTTTTCAGCTTCTCTTTGGCGTACATGCGTGCCAGAATTGCTATTTTTGCATTTGTGGTCATCACTCTTCAGAAACCGTTAAAAAGTGACTAATGGCGAGGAGAGTGGATGCAGTGTGGACGTGCTGGATGAGGGGGTGATTTGCCTCCTGGGACGATGTGAGCCAGATGTCTAGAGGTTCTTATCACACTTCTCAGAGCAGTGTACAAATGAAAGCTTGTGAATTGCTCCATTAGGTATTTCCACACTGTGGCTCACTGTGCAACCACGGTGAAGGTGAAGCCATACATGAGGGAGCACTGCTGTAACCTAATGTATACATTTATTCATCTAGCTTGCTGTGCTAAAGGTTGGACCCAGGGCCTCGTGCTCTCTGTCAGACCCCAGCTCCAGTTTAGATTTTGATTCTAAGAATAAGTAAGAGCCAGAGTGATGCTGTGTGGGGAATACTGAGATCACAGTGTTAGTGTTTGTTTTGAGCTGAGTATAGTGGTCCCCTGTTTAGAGCTCATTCTCCACCACTAATGGCTTCTCCCCATCAGTTCTTGTGGGATATCGTTTTGATGGACATTTATTGGCATTTTCAGGTATAAGGAAAGCACTGCCCCCAGCACCAGAAACGAAAAAGGTGAGTGGTCTCTGCCTTCATGTTCAATCCCTAAGTTCTCTGCTCATACAAGTCTGTGTGTTCTAGAAGGGTTTGTGGTCTATTGACTGTATTTATGTTCAGCCATGAGATATTGCTTCCTCCCAGGAGCATCTTAGAAGCAGAGCTCATTTGAATGGTTCTTGATCTCAAGACTATCAGTTCAGTTCTTTAGCTTTTATTGATGGGGTCCTGTTACCTTCTGGTAGATTGGCTTCAGGAGTCATTTGAGAGGCGTGGCATTTTAAAGGACTATTTCTGTCTTAACAACATGGCACAATAAAGGTGTGATTTATTGATATGCCTGTGGGGTGGGATATGGTGGAATAACATGGAATTTAGACGCACTCAGTACCTTAGCCAATAAGAACTATGGGTGGGTTACCAAACTTTGGGTGGGTTGACTCAGCTGTAGCTTAGAACTTACTATATAGTAAATACTTGACTTTGTAGTAGCATTGTAAAGAATAAAAACAAAACAAAACAAAAAAACATTAGGTCCTAAGCGCGTGCTTTTTACATTGAAGGCATAAAGGAGTGCACATTGCTCTGAGAGGGAGATCTGTTGAAGACTCCACAATGCACTGATCTCCCAATGCCTGTGGTCCATTAGTCTACCTAGTCATGGGTTGTCACCACGCACCATGTCTCTCTCTGGAAAACTATCCCTAACCTGAGAACACAAAAGTAATCATAAAACAAAACAAAACAAAACAAAACAAAACAAAAAAACCCTTGTAATAGTCAAGGCAGGCTTTGCCCCTCCCTTGGGTCTTGAACTCTTAAAAAAAAGTCCAACAACACCAACATTGTCATGGGAGGGCTCACAGGTTTTACTAGGTGGGTTTCACTCTGTGGTGACATGTGATTTTACTGCTGCAACCCCTGATCAGTTTCAAACCGAAGCTGAACTTGCCAATGTTCTCTTCTCTGCATAGAGAAGGCCTCCTCCACCAATTCCCCCAGAAGAAGAAAATACTGAGGAGATAGTTGTAGCGATGTATGACTTCCAAGCAACAGAAGCACATGACCTCAGGTTAGAGAGAGGCCAAGAGTATATCATACTGGAAAAGAATGACGCCCACTGGTGGAGAGCAAGAGATAAGTATGGGTAAGTGCTTCCTTGGTGTGGGACTCGAGGTGGGTGCAAGTGACTTGCTGAGTGAAGTGTGTGCACCATAATGGGTTAAGACAGACTAGCCCAGTCAGCCACAAATCCAAGTAAACTGAATTTGCAGCACCATGTGGCGTACTTTAAAATTTTAAGGTTTATTTTTGTTATTGGTGGTGTGCATGTGTGCATGCTTGCCTGCCTGCCAAGCACATGCTAGGCAAGGGCTCTACACTTATGTAAAGTTTCCTAAGAAATAGTTTATTGTCTTTTTCTTCTTCTAATTTCTCTCTGTGTCCCTGTCTCTCTTTTTACCAGTATACTCAGTATAATGAAACAACTTCTTTGAATTTTTCATTCTCTCTGTAAATGTGCATATAGGTATACATGTGTATAAAATACATGTTTGTGTATATACAGCAAACATTATTTGTACAGTTAATTTAGGGCTTAAGGGGAGTGGCTATTGGTGTGTACTTTCACACCTGACTTGGATATGTCTCTGGTGTCTTTTTTGTTTTGTTTTCCAATAGTCCTTTCCTCTTTTCACTTTTGATTTGATAAGACCAGTTTATTTGCCTTATAAAATGAACCGTCATCTATATTAACTGGACTGTTCCCTTCTTGGAATGTGTGCTTCCCTCTGTGTCATCTTATTTTTGTAATCTGGTGGTTGGAGCTAGAAGCTTGGTCTCCTCAAAGATGATCTCCAGCTGCCTTTGGTACTGAGGCTGTTCCTAGTTCAGGAGCCGGCCTTAACGGACACATCATAAAGTTCCCATAACACATATCCTCTCTTGAGATTAGCATCCACTAATGATTAACAGCGTAAACCCATTTCTGCCTTAGAAATTACAAACAGTCCCTTTCCTAACTTTGTCATCACACCCACAGCTGTAAGTCTTTAAGGAGCTGCCTCATCAATGAGTGCACTTCATTCTTGCAGGAAAGGCAGGTACAGCCGATCCCTAACTCTCACGGTTTTTCAGAATGAGTTGATGGCTGGATTCCTCTGATGGCCATAGTGGTAACCAGTGGTTTTTCTTGGTGTTGTGGATGCTTTTGTGTACGGCTTCTGTCTAAAGGAGTCACCATTCTGTTTGCTTTGAGCTGAGGAGCCTATTAATTTGTCTTTGCTTTCTGACTCAGTAAAACAATTCAAGCTCACCTCATCGGTCCTGCAGTTTGACATTTCCCCCAAGAAATTCTGCCTTTTTTCAGTCAGAAACACAGTTTTACAGATAGCAGGTGGAATTCTGGAATTCTATGTGTTGGTGTATTGTCCTTCCTTCTAGGCTTCAGTCAGTGTGGTAAAGCACACGTGTGTGTGCATGCATGCATGTATGTGTGTGATGTGTGTATGTGTGTAGGTGAGTGGGAGTGGTTGCACGCATGTATATGGTGAGCTTTTACTAAAGTTTCAGTACCAAATAAAAGTTTATAAAGCTTCTAGTTAAAAAAAATAATACATGAGCATTGTGGCTCCTCCCAGCATAGACATGTTTCTTAAACTATAGTGTAGTGTACATAGGAGTCATCGGGGATAAAATGGACCATTCCTTTGCACCACACAGGCCTTCTCAATTTAGATCTCTAAAGAATTTTCCTTTTTAACAAGTCCCTCATGGTACCAATACAGATGGCATAGACTGCCACTGGGGATGCTGTCCTGAAGAGTTTGCTGAAGTAGTAGAACAGTGGGTGACTCCGTCCAACACTTAGACTTTCGCGATGTAGTAGTTTAAGACATCCTTAGAAAGGATAAAAGCTTGACCAGCATCATGAAATATTGGAAAGACTTAAAGTTCAAGTTAACACTCTGATGAGAAAATGGATATAATAATGTCTGTGCAGCTAAAATCTTTGGGAGGATCAAATATAGATTTACATAAAGTATCAGACAATGCAGATACATTGAATTCATTGGGACAGCTGGGTTTTGTATAAACTTTAGGTAATATGCTTTAGAAAATCAGTTACATTTCCTTAAATAACAAATAAAGTCATTTTTTTTCTCATCTTAATTCTAGGAGCGAAGGATATATCCCAAGTAATTATGTCACAGGAAAGAAATCAAACAACTTAGATCAATATGAGTAAGTAATCCTTTATACGTGCAGGTAGCCAGAAACTAGTGTTTTCCCAATTATGTAAGACGATTTGATGATTAAGGGAAAATATTAATGTCTTTAGAAGGTGCCAATATAGCCTTAATTCTGTTGTCTGACTGAGTAAAAGCCAACAACTTATCTCTATAGAGCATTTTCCTTGAGTTTATTGTGTGTGAATGCCATTATATAAGCAGGCACAGTTGAACTGGATTTGAACAATCATAGCTTAGCTGAGTTTGAAATAAATGTCATTGTTCATTCACTCAAGGGAAAGGAACAACATTTCCCAGAAGGGCCTTTAAAAATATTTCATTGTTTCTTTATTCACATGAAAACAACAGTCTATGATTATAGTTTTTTAAGACTTTGAAAAACATTACTAAGAAAATGTTATGAACAAGAGTTGACCTCTGTCACATTAATGATATTTTCTTTTCTTTTTCCACTAAGCGGTGAGTACATTATGCAGTCACATTTCTTCTTGCCATTAAACAGTCTTTGAAAATATTTTCATAGCTGCTCTATAGTTCATTCAGTCATGAATTGATAAATATTTGCTGAGTTTCGGGCATTGATGCAGTGTCTGGCGAGGCCCAAGGACTACTGCAACCAGCATATGGACTCATAATAATGAATAAAATTGTTTTCTTATCTGGGAGATATCTGGTTGTTTCAGGTATCTTTGCAACAGTAAAATAATTGGGATAGCCTCTTCTTGCTGTCCTCATCCATCTCTCTAAAATCTACCTCCTGGAAAGCCTGCTTGTGTGAACTTTGTTGATGTTGTCTGACCACTTTACAGAAAAGCTGTGCTTCCTATGCCCACAGGCAGTGCATGACCAGATTTTAAGACATGTCTCATAGGTGTCAATCCTCTTGTAGTCCTCCTAAGGTAGGATGTGAATATGACATTCACTTCCTTAAAACAGCAAGTGTTGTTCTGCCATCTCACTGTAATGACATGAGCATACCTCAAAATCTAGAAGAAGACCAACAGGGTCTAAAAGTCCCAGCATCAGTGGCATGATCCCTTAAAGTGATGTCAGAGGTGGAAATGTAGATGGTATATAATTACATACTATATAGTTCATTTTACCAAAACAGACTGTGTGCTTGGCAGTCTTTCTGTAGGACTGTGATGGAGCTGAGGAACTCCTACTATTGCCTAACAGTCTTCTGTACATGTAGATACACAAATGCTTATCATTGTGCTATAGTAGTCCATACTGTTTGTGTAGTGACATGCTGTATGGGTTTGTAGCATAGTGCTCTAGAGCTGTCGCCTGCTTCATGTAGTCTGAGGGGTGGGAGGATGGAGAGGTGGGGATAGGTAGTAGATTCTACGTGCTACCAGGGGCATAGTGGTCTATATGGGATAGGTCTTTTAAGTGTACTCTGTGAGGCTTCCTCAGTGACAGTTGCCTGACTATGTATTCCTCTGAGGGTTCCTTATTGTGATAGATGATTGTGTAAAGTATGGTGGTTTGGCTCCTAAATATATCTTAGGAAAATATAATGAAATCCTTAGAAACAGGGAAGAAGCCCACAGGCTCAAACTTGAACTGATTTGAAATGATGGAACCAAGAGCTAACTGACAATTTGGTTCATGGAAACCAGATAACCCTACTGTAACTATAAAGATTCCTTATGACTCATGGGATTTCAAATAGTTTGTAACTAGGACACAAGTGTTTTGGTTATATTGTCACTTGGAAATTTAATCTCTCTGAAGAATTTCTCTCCTCTCCATAATGCTAGTGTGGGAGTCCCCACAGCATTCTGTGCTAGAGACAAGGATTCTAGTTTGTCATTATGCCAGGCAGTGAAGCTGAAGCTTGAAGTGACCTCAAGGTAGGCAGGCAGAGTCCCCATCTCCTGCTTTCCTCCCCCCATGCTCTGCCTGGTTTCTTTTGGTGGGGGTAACATAGCCCATTAGTAAAACATCTTCCACAGCCTCATGGATGTTGAATCAACTGTTTTTTCTGTTTGTTTGGGCCAACTAGGAATCCCAGGCTGCAGCTGCCCCGGGTCAAACCCAGGACTACCAGTGTTGTCGGTAATCTAGTTTGACGTCTATACTCTGCCAGCAGTTTGGATAACAGAGGTTCAGAAAAATCCCCATAAAGAAAAAAGAAATGGGAAAACTCACTAGGATGGTCAGAGGGAGGTGCTCTTGAGTGAAAGATGTGAAAGGAGTAAGGTAGTCAACATGGAATGGCAGGAGCAGCAGAATGTGTAGGAAGAGCTTTGAGTGGGTCTAGGAGGCAGGGACAGAACAGAGAAAAGACAAAGATGGACACATGGTTGGTTGGTTGGTTGTGTTTCTCCCTCACCTCTTTTTTTTTTCTTGATTTACTCCTACTTGTCCTCCACTAGAAACTTGGTCGTAGTCTGACATTTGCAGAAGACTGGGTGTCCGCAAACCTTCTTCTCTTCCTGGGCCTTCAGACACTGCTGTAACATCCCATTCCTCAGGAAAGTTGTGAGCTGGCTAGCCAGCCAATTTGAAAAACAAATTCATTCTGGAGTATTGGTACCTGAGAGAAGGATGACAAATTACCCATAAATTGCTTCCAAATGTAACTTTCCTTCAGCAAAAGGTGTTAAACGCTAATGAGGCATCTCCACATCGTATAGAGAGGTCTGTGTGCTGGCATCTCTGTCTCCTTCGCCTTGTGGCTTCCTTCACATTCTTCTTCTGTGTGTTTCACTTCCTGACAGGATGAATTCATCAAAGGTTCTTCTCTTGCCTGGGGCCAGGGCCGGAGCCATTAGACAAAGAGAGAGAAGCTGGAAAGAGCTGCTACGAAATAGCTATCAACAGTTAACTCATCTATTTGTTTATCACTCAATAGACCCTAAAGGCTCTGGGTTTGCATCTTGTATTATTTGCCTGCACATCCCTGTAACAAAAGACCTCATAAAGAGAAAACCTTCACTTTGGCTTGCAGTTTTGGAGTTTCTGCTCCATGATATTTTGATGCTATTGTTTTAGCACTGGTGAGAAAGAAATCGTGATGGGAGCATGCGCTAGAACAAACCTGCTTTCGTCATAACCCGAAAGACGAGAGGAAGGGTCAGGGGTATTCTGGTTCCCTTCAGAGGTGTGCCCTTATGTCATAAAGACTGTCTGTGAAGTCCTATCAATGAAAGTTTACATGGTCTCCCCATAGTGCCACTCTGGTCACCAAGCTGCTAACACACAGGCCGTGACACACACTGGGTGGAAACTATGGTGTGTCCTGAAGATGGAAAGATCTTCTGGGGGAAACTGCAGGCGCTGTGAAAGCAACTCAGGACACATTTCAAGGAGCTGCTTCTTGTACCACTGATTCTTTAACTCTACAATTTCCTTTATCTTTTCCCAAGGCTTGAAATTCAGACCTTGAGGAAAGGGCCTCTTTGTTGTTCTGGATATCTTATTAGCATCTTGAAGCCACAGTGTAGCTCTCCCAATTTTCTGCACCTGAACCTTGCTCTCACTTTGAAGATGTGAAACTGGATCTTCTGTTTTGTTGACAAATTAAAATTCTCTATCTCAAACATCTTGCTATTCATAGTGTGTGAACTACCTTTTCTTGACTAATTTTTGTGATAGTTTTGGGTATCTGATAAATATTTCTTATACCAATAGAAAAGCTTTAGTGACAGAATGAATCTATTTTAATATATCTCTGTATTTCAATTGCATTCAGAAATGAATTGATCATAATGGAATGGACTGATCATAATGGCATTTTTGTTGAACGTGGTCTCATTTCAAAGAGTGTGATGGATGCCTTGTTTACTCCCAGGCCTGGTTCATCATTGCGAGCTCTGACATCATTTCACTGTATCGCAACTTCACCGGGCATTCAGCTGCTTTCTAAAAACATTTGGACGACAGACATCTTTCTTGTCTTGTATTTTGCTGGTTGTGATTTTGCCTTTCTCAATCAGGGGGAGCCCTTGTATTTTCTTGTTCAGGGTGTCTGGGACCAGAGGCCTGTTGTGTGATAAGACTTTTTCCTGGTGAGAAGCAAACACACACACACACACACACACACACACACACACACACACACACACACACAAACTCTACTCAACTAACAACAGACAAAAGTCCAACTTGGTGAACCAACGAGTTTCATTGCTGTTACTTACAGGAATATGGGTGAGGGATTACTTACAGGAGCAGAAATGGCTCAAAGACAGCTGCATCATAAAGGCTCACCCAACATGGGTGACAGTTCACAAGAGCTGGGAACATGGAGCACACTGCACAGCATGTAGGCAGTTCAGCAGTTTGAAGGGTGTCCTTTCCAGGTGACTCCATGGATCTTTTCTAGATAGCTTGGCTGGTTTTTGCTTCTTCTAGGCAACTGGACAACTTATCTTAGAATCCTCTTTGCAATTTGTCTTATCTGAAAAGGAGTCTCAGTGGTCTTTGCTGTTTATTCTTGGGGAGGGAGGGGACTCAGTGAATCTGGTCAGTTTCAGGGACTTCCTGAAGCTATTTTGGCCTATTTACCTTCTGTGTAAGAGAGCTTCCTGCAGGATGGAATGTTTTAATCTCAGAGAAAAGTACTACACAATACAACCAGGCCTTTTATGAATAGGCTGAAACAATAGTGGAAAATTCAGATGCCCTAAGGGGCCTCAGGAACTTTAGGACATTTATAAGTTTTAGGTATATGACAGTGATGGAAAATTTATTGTCAACTAAGAAACATCCAACAAAACAAATTTAAGGTTGAAGAGAAATCTAGTCTTGCTTCTAGTCACATGGAGGGATGATCCTGGGGGAAGCTCAAAGGGTAGACTGTTTCTGGGGATGAGGAAGGAGATGGCAATACACAGGTATTGGTAAATATAGGTAAATACACAGAGGGAGTTTTTGCAAAGGCCAAGAAGGGGCAGATCTGCAGGGCCTCAGGGTATGACCAGGTGGGGAGGTACAAGGACAGAACCGATGTGCAGGCCAGGGTGAACACAGGGGTCTAGGTGTGCTGAGCATCAGAAAGTCTGGGACACCCAGGTGGCCTCTTGTTCAGTGCTGTCCCTTATTTGTTGACACTTGAGATCTACATGAAATTCAGTGAGTGGTACCACAGTGACCTGATGATCTACCATGCTGATGAGATGGGGACTAGGATAAGAATTGGTTTGAATAAGAAACAGTAACGTGAAGTGGCATTTCCTGCATGTGTTAATAATTGGAGTAAAATTCCTCCTTGCTATGCATGTGGTCTTTGGAGATGATTTGTTGTGTTGAATGAAGAGAACAAGTGAATATGGCACCTCCATGCCTACAAACATAAAACTTGTATTGATTGGCAAAGCTGTTCTGTGACAAACTCAGGTTATGTTATACAAGTAGCCTTTGATTCCATTTAACAGAGGAGGATGTCTTCCTAGGAATGTGGGTAGGAAAAATCTGGAGACATGCATATGAAAATGTCTTAACTGCTGTTGAAAATGCAGGTGCTGTCTTACCATGGTTGTGCTTCTTAATGTTTGTTACTGATAAGCTGTATTAGTTTGTCAGTCAGACTAAGAATGAAAAATAATTTTCAGAATCTGATAAGCATCTCTTTCTGATCAGATGGTATTGCAGAAACACCAACAGAAGCAAAGCTGAGCAACTCCTCAGGACAGAAGTAAGTGTTTGTCTTCATTTTGCATGTTGCATTTTAGCACAGATTAATTTTAATGAATCCTTCATGAGTGGTTCTCTATACTTATTCCTAATGCCTAGATGGGCTTTGATATAAATACAAGCTGTCTCTCACATCACTTGAAAGAGAGTATTGGAGTGGTAGTATACTGTAATGAAGAGACACAGACTGAGTGTCTGTGTCAAATCTCAGAACTCCATCACTTCATAGTTATGCAGGCTTACAGACCAAAATCATCGTCAGTAACATTGGTTCTAGGGCTGTGAGAGGAGAGCCCAAGTCCCTCTCCTTGCCTTGGAGATGGCTCTTCTCCCTCGTATCTTTACCTTCCTCCACACAGTAGCTCTGACTCTGCCTACATCTTCTCTTTTAGTAAGGGTACTAGTCATACTGAACTAGAGCCTCCTTGATGGCTTCATTTTAGATTAATGACCTATGTAAAGCTTTATGCCAGAGTACGCTTGCATTCTGACACTTAGGACTCAGCTGGCTCTTTGGTGTGCAGCAGAGTGTGGATGGGCACCTTGACATCTGCATTGTGAGGGGGCGTCCACCATTGAGCACCCACCCACCTTTCCTACTGGTTTTTCATTTGCTGCTTTGATTTTAATACTTCTATGTATTGAAGTTATGTGTTTCAGAATAGTAGACATTAATGTTATGTGCGTTATATGATATATTTTGTAAATTAAAACTTAATAGTAATAGTCACAATGAATTTTTCACACCTTACAGTGAAACTAGAGGAAAAGACAATGTATACAAAGAGGAAATTGCACTGAGCTGAGAGAGACCCAGTGTGCTGGAATGGTTTTAGTCTTTTTGTGGGGCATGGGGGTGTCTGTAAGGTAGGAAAGTGGACTTAGAAGCCAAGGTCTGCAGCTCCCACATGTACATTCTAGTTATTTTGCTTAATGATAGTTCAAGGTGTTGCCTCTTCTGGATGTTACACCAAGGCTTTGCTGAGCACCAAGCATAGTTTATCAGACAAGGCTCATTCCACCCTCCAGGATCCTTACTGGCTTCCAAGAGTCCACACTCAGAGACAACTAGAGGGTACCCAGTAGGTTGGCAGCCTGGTCCTCAAATTCCCATTTGCTACTGACTAGCCAGGTGACGTGGGGAAAGTTGTCTTATCTTTTTGTGTCCCCTTTTCTTGCCTGTAAGATAAAAGAAGAAAAAACATGACTGTCTGAGTATTAAATACACTTGCATATGAGAACACATTTAAAAAGAATTGGTTTTCAAAATGGTGGCTCTTATTAATTTTTTACCAATGAAATCATGATCATAATTACTATCTCTATCTCTAATTGTTACCAGATAGGCTTGTGTGGCCTTACTTAATTTTATTGTTTTTCTTATAAATAAGAATAAAAGTTACTTCTCAACCATGAAACACGTTTTTCATTTTAAAGCAATGGAAATCCTAATGATGTTGGTAGAGAAGTCTCTAAGATTTGAAGCTTCCATTTCTTGCCCTTCTACTGGAAATCTGATGGGAATCTAACCACTACCCACTCAACATTGTTGGCGTGTTTTGAATCTCTGTTGGAGTTACTCCATCTCTCCTGTACAGTGATACTTGATATCAAACTGCAGGGGAATCAAGGGTCAACACATTCTTGCAAAGAGCACTGAGGTATTTACAGGAGAAAGGCTATGTGGATAGTAATTGACACTGAGAGTCACTGAAAGCTCCCACTGGAAACCCAGAAAGAGATTCCCAATTATTGTTTTCACAAGCCCAGGGCTTACAGCACAGTGGTGCCTGCCTGAAGGCTCCACCAAGGTCCTAAGACACTGTAGCTGCAGGATCTACTTCAATATGTGTGAGAGTTGTAGCTGGAAATGTGAGTGTGCCTCCTGTCACCTCATAGCCCTGGAGTTTGGGCAGAAAGTCACATGAGTGGAAAGACTATCAGGCTCTACTATTATGTTGCTCTTGTTGACAGCAGATTTTGTTCACAGATGATAATCAAATGATAACTTAAACCCTTGAATCTTTGACACATTGTTAGTCATTGGGATTTCAAAAAAGGATGTCTTAATTTGGATTTTTTAGGATAAAGAAGGTGGTTTTATGGTGAGAGACTCCAGTCAACCAGGCTTGTACACCGTCTCCCTTTACACAAAGTTTGGGGGGTAAGTAGTTATGTGCTAGTTTTTAGTTGTTGCTTTTTTATTCATTGTATGTGTGGGGTGTGGGGGTGTGTGGCATATGCATATTATGAATGTGTGGGTGCCGGGGTGCTCTCCTGTGCATGTGTAGGTGCAGGGATGTTCACCTGTGTCTGTATGGGTACAGGGGTGCTCTCCTGTGTATGTGAAGACAAAAGATTGACTTCCAGATATTTTCCTCAATGGTTTTTCCACCTTATTTATTTTATTTTATGTTTTGGCACAGGTTGTTTCACTGTACTTGGAGCTCACCAACTGGCTAGACTAGCTAGCCAGTGAGCTTTTGGGATTAGTCTGTCTCTACCATCCCTCAACCCTGTGCCAACCCTGCAGTTACAGGAATATGCCCCCACAGCTAGCTTTATAGAAGTTCTGGGGATCCGAACTCATGTCTTTATACTTTCATAGCAGGCATTTTATCTAGTGTTCATTTCTAAAACCTGTCTATATTTTGTACTTTTTTTCCCAGAAAATTTCCCTATGGTTTCTCCTGTATGTGTGTGTGTGTGTGTGTGTGTATGTCTGGGTGCACGCGCCCCAGACATACATACATACATGTTTGTTGAGAATAGCTATGGGAGATTTAGTATCATTCATTGGATTACTGCTATGCTGTGAGCTATGCACAAAAGAATCTACATTGAGTAGAGTAGGCTTTAGTAGTTTAATGAGAGCTGCAGATAGGCAGCCATCATAGTATAAAAATAAGGGGGGGGGAGGAACTGTTTGAATGTTATATCGCCAAGACACATTTCAGCCATTCTTAAGTGACATCTAGGCTGAGACCTTACAGCAAGACAGAAAAAAATCTGAGGGAAAAAAGAGTTGCTGACTCATCAGTGAGAGAGGTGATGGTGAGGTCAGGGAAGGAGACGGCATATCTGCAGTATCTGTAGAATGACAGAGACAGCAGGGACAAGGGAGGGCTGGGCACCCGAGAGGTGGAAGCAGAAGGGTCACGTAAGGGTCAAGGAATCCCAGCTCTGCCCTAAGAGCAATTATGAACCATCTCAAATTTAAAGCGTGAAATGACTAGAGATCTGTATTCCAGAATGGTATCTACAATAGAATGCCTAATTTTAAGTCTAGTCCATTCCCTTTGAGAAGGGAGAGTGTTCTAGGCATTGCAGGTCTATGTCTCTGTGGGACAGGAGCTAACAGAAAATTAAAATTCCACTGTGGCTGGCAGAGATGGTAGATGTTCTTGTTTTCATTCCTATGCAAGCAGCCAGGTTTATTATCGTGATCACTTTCAACACGTCTACCTGTTGATATGGGTCGAAAAGCTAAAAGCATGGTAAAACTATTATTTGTGTCAGGAATAAAAGGAGCCAGTAGAAAGAGGTCATAACGAGGTTGCCCTGTAGATAGCATCTGCGAGTGAAGTTCCGTTATCTCAACCTGGTTGCAATACAGTGTTTTGTTCTGTTCTTCTTTAATAGAGAAGGTTCATCAGGGTTCAGGCATTATCACATAAAGGAAACAGCAACTTCTCCAAAGAAGTATTACCTAGCGGAAAAGCATGCTTTTGGGTCAATTCCTGAGATCATTGAATATCATAAGCACAATGCAGCAGGTGAGTGAGCACTGGTAACCACATGATCAGATAGAGTGACGAGTTCTTCGGAAGGTGGGTTCTTGTAGTTACCTTTAAAGTATGATTGATGTAAAAAAATATTACATGTTAAGGATATTCTAGATCCAAAGAAAAACTAGAAATTGTATCAGATTTCATAGAAATGCCTTTTCCATCAGAGGAGTCAAGATCTTTAATGTATGTGAATATTCACACCTCATAACCTTGGCACTGAACAAAAATTCCAAGATGTGCCTACTTTATGAGCAACCCAGGAGGCTGAGGTTGTGGGATCACTTGAGTCAGAGAATGCAAGGCCAGTCTGGGCAAGATAAGGCTGTCCCCCCATCTTAACAAACAAACACTGAAGATGTGTGTAGAATGGTCATAGGAGGTTTCACATGAGCCAGGGTTTCAGTTTATGCTGGAAGTTTTCAAGGAACAGAGTGTAGATACTCCTCAACGTATGGTGGGATTGTGTCACAATGAAACCATCTCAAGTTGAGAATGCCCAAAGTAGAAAGTGCAGCAAAGTATTTAGTGCAGCTAATCTACTGAGCATCCTGGCTTTGTGATGTGACACTCTGTAGAGTACAAGTGGGTGACCCTCATGGTTATGTGATTGGCTGGGAGTGATGTCTCATTGCAGCTACACAATTGGAAGGTATCTTACAACACTAGCCTAGGACCAATCAAAATTCACTATCCTCAGAAAAGGTCTAGATTCAAAAAGGATGCTTTTCTTGGAATGCACATTGCTTTCACACCATGCTGAAGCTGAAAAACTGTAAAACGAACTACTGAAGATTGCAGCGGACCTGACATCATATCACACAGGTTCCTTTTCAGCAGGCTGAATCTGTGTTACATCTAACATCAGACAAACAGCAAGAAAAAAAAAGTTTTCCACAGCTGGTTTCCAGCATTTTTTTTTTACTTTAAAAGTATGAACAAGTAGGGTGTCCATTAGCCAGCTGCTTAATTGTACTTGTGAATTATTGACTTGTAGGTTAATCAAAGGCCCTTTTTATGAAGTGTGCTGCTGTTCTATGAGGTCATTTACTACTTTTCAGATATAGGAAGAACTATTAAGATGTAATTTACACACCATGGAATTTAAGATACATGCATTTAAAATACAGGGTTCAATGGTTTTTAGAATATTTACAGTGTGCCACCAATCACATCTACATAATCTAATTTCTTGAACACTGTCATCATTCCCCCCAAAGAAATCTTGTTCCCATTAGCAGTCACCCATGCACTGTCTTCCCCAGCTCAGCTTCAGCCAACCTACTTTCTTAGTATAATTTGCCTGTTCTGAACAGTTCGTACAAATAGATTCATATATTTGTATTGTGACTGGGCTTTTTTTCTTCTTTTTTGTTTTGGTGCATTGTAACAGTTTTACATTTGTTCATGTTTTATTGTGTATTCCTTGTTGAAATAATCAGAAAATATAAAAATTATCAAGGCCTGATATGTGAGAATTATACAGTATGGTGTATAAATTATGCAGAACCCTGCATAATATTTGCACAATTGTTGGGTTCTCAGGCCAAGTTATAAGTCTGTGTTTAATTCTTAAATTACTTCCAATGTCAGTGTAATATTACTAAATGACAAGGTGGACAATTGACCCTCTAATTCCCAATCTTGAAAGATGTCTTAACACACCTACCTTGACAAAATTTCTCCTTTATCTGCTTGTGGAAACCAGGGTGCATCCTGGGTATGCACAACCTCAGGCATGATGATACCAGGGTAAAGGCTATGGGGATTCTGGACAGTGAAGATCCCCAGGGTTTTTTCTCTGTGTGTGTGTATGTGTGTGTGTGTGTGTGTGTGTGTGTGTGTGTGTATGTTTCTATTATGGATTCACTGAACACATTTTTAGTGTGTTCTGCTCAAGTCTGACCTGTTCCAGGTAAGAAATCCTGAGGAAGCTGAAATTCTCAGACAGGCAGCCATAGAAAAGTGTCTACTCCTTTTTATTGACAGATAACAATCCTTTGTGTGAACATTTGGCTTGTTTCCACATTTTGCATCTCATGACTAATGTTGCGTTTGCATGGAAACAGGTTTGATTTTTGGGGGTACTTGTCTACAAGTGAGCTTGTAGGGTTGTACTGCAATTATGTGTTTATTACTTGAGCAATTAAGCCAGGCATGGTGGCACATACCTTTAATCCCAGCACTTGGGAGGCAGAGGCTGGGAGAATCTCTTGGGTTTGAAGCAATTGGTCTAGAGATTGAGTTCCAGGACAGCAAGGACTACACAGAGAACCATGTCTTGAAAAACCAAAATATAACAAGACAGACAAACAAAAATCAATTTGAGCAATTAATTATCATCACTTTTCTTCCTCAAAACCCCTTTTCATAACCTTGTTCTGTTATTCTCTTGTTTTTATTATACTTCTTTCTCTTTCTTGTGTTTTGTTTTTCCATTATCTTAATTTACTTAACTGACATATATTTAGTGCATACTTTGTGCAAGAAAGCAAACCATCTTTTGAGGAGAGTATAGTGAACATTTGCTGGTTATCAGTCCAGAAGCACATACAGTTTTAAGTTGTGATGAGAAAAGTACTATACATCGGAATTACAGACTTATACAGGTGTTCCTGGAAGAGGGCTCCTGTTTCTTCTTTGGGGTCTTTAAGATTTGGCTTTCCTCTCTGATTCCCAGTGGTTGGTACTCCTCATTGCTTATACCCCAGAGCATGATTTTAATGCTTAAGTCACAAACATTATATCAGATGAATCACTTTAATTCTTAGTGGACTAATAAAATTCTCTTTCATAGTTCAGATCTCATATTGGAGGAGATCATTAACTGACTGATGATAAGCGCTGGAAATCTTTTAATATCCTTCACAGTGTTAGAGGAGAAAGGAAACTAGCCTTGTGCCAGATAAACATTGCATTTAAAAGAAAATGTGTAGAATGGCTGAAAACAGACTCTGCAGTGCTGTGTGCATATGTAGAGGAGGAGGAGGTTGAAATAATAAGCGAATGCGTTTTTCCTATGCACTTTTTGTTTAGCATCTGACTAAGCAGAATGGTTAAGATAAAATTAATTGCAATAGTGTCTTCACTTTCTAGGGCTTGTCACCAGGCTGCGGTACCCGGTTAGTACAAAGGGGAAGAATGCACCAACTACTGCAGGCTTCAGCTATGGTAACTCTCATTCTGTAGTTGCATTGGCAAGTTTCCCTGGAAAAGAATTCATCTCTACAATACAAATGTAGATGTATGGAATTAACTCCCACAGGGGAAATGGGGGGACGGGACACAGTAACCAGAGATCTAGAGAGGAAGCCCAAACCTGGTGGCTCCAACAGCCTAGGCTCAATCACCTGTCTCAAAATGCCAACCAAGGAACAGATGAGGAGTGGTGAAAAGCAGATAGAAGTTTGAGCACTGTGTGTCAGGAGGAGGAACTGAAGGTATCTTCAGGCTCCAGCAGAGATAGCATTGGGGAAGGGCAGACAGGAGGTGTAACTGAGCAGTCTTGGTCCAAGTGTGGCCCGGTTGATAATTATCTCAGATCCGGTCCTACAAGGTGGTCTGAAGTCTTTATTGATTGAGGGGACAAGCTGGTTCTCTGCTCCAGGGTGCAGCTTTGCCATCATGAATAACTGTACCCAAACTTGCTGGGCAGTCTGCCCTGAAAGGTGCTGCTCCTCTTGGAGCCAGAGGTGGTTTCAGACAACTCTTGGAGGCATTTAGGGTCTTTTGAGCATCCAGAATAGGATGTTGTGAAATCTATAAGATAGATACCTCAGTTCCTTTTACCTTTGCACCTTCGTCCATGAAGGGAGAAGGTACTTTAGCTATCACCAGGTTTTAGACAGATGCTCTTTGCACATGTATGTGACCCAAAGTAAAGAAGACAGACGCTGGTGAAGGCAGAGATGCCAGGTTTTAACCCTGCTTGAGTCTCCCTGTGGGCCCAAGAGAGGGATCTGTGGTTTTAGCAAAAGAATTCTCTAGGTGTAAGTTATATAACTTTTTAATGCCTTGATAGAGTGGGACTTTTAGATGATTATACTTTATAGTAACACTGGATTTTCTGTTTTCATCATTATTTATATATAACAAACTTCCATAGATAAAAACTAAATATGTCACTACTAAAACAGCTAAAACAGTTGCTGTCATGGTTCTCACTGGCTGTGCAGTCTGGGTGTCTCGGTACAGGCTGCACCTCTGTTCTGTGTCTTCTGGTAATTCCTACTGCACTATCTAGGACTTGGGGTTGGTCTTGTTTGGAACATCTCTTTTCCCCAGGGACTTACACTGCTCTTCTTTATAAAGATCTCCTTTTCTCATCTGTCTTACAGAGAAGTGGGAGATCAACCCATCAGAGCTGACCTTTATGCGGGAATTGGGAAGTGGACTGTTTGGAGTGGTGAGGCTTGGCAAGTGGCGAGCCCAGTACAAAGTAGCCATCAAAGCTATTAGGGAAGGTGCCATGTGTGAGGAGGATTTTATAGAGGAAGCTAAGGTCATGATGTAAGTTCCTTTCTATTATTATTATTTTATGTGTATAGGTGTTTTGCCTGCATGTGTTTCTTGTTACCGAGTGCATACAGTGCCTGCAGAGGCCAGAAGTGGGCATCAGATCCCCCTGGAGTTAAAGATGGCTGTGAGCCATCATGTGGGTGCCAGGGATCAAACTTAGGTCCTCTGGAAGGGCAACCAGTGCTCTTAACCACCGAGCCATCTCTCTAGTTCCCATGATGTAAGTTTCTAGCTTCTACCAGGTCCCCCCTTTTGTATTAAAAATTGGCCCCACCTGGCAGATAAGCCTGTTGGTTTCTTTTCCTGTGGTAACTCTCTGTGTGTCTGTCTGTGTTTCCAGGAAGCTAACACACCCCAAGCTGGTCCAGCTCTATGGTGTATGCACCCAGCAGAAACCCATCTACATCGTTACTGAGTTCATGGAACGGGGCTGCCTTCTGAATTTCCTCCGACAGAGACAAGGCCATTTCAGTAGAGATGTGCTGCTGAGCATGTGTCAGGATGTGTGCGAAGGGATGGAGTACCTGGAGAGAAACAGCTTCATCCACAGAGACCTGGTAACCTTGGTCCCCCTGGCCTCCCACTCCGCTCCCCACTTCCTGTGGTTTCCTACTCATTGTCTGGATTTTTTTGTCACACTACGTTAGCCAGTGAGTTGTGTTGTATTAGTCCCCTGTTTTTGTCCTTAGCACGATTTCATTATTTTAAAACTTGGTAAATTTCAATCACTTGATAATTTTAAAAGGAAAAGACCTTTATTAAATCTTGCAACTTACAGACTTAATATCTGCAAGCACAAGTTTCCATGAATTAATTATTTGAGCTCTGGAAGATTCCCAGGAGATAGCTAATCATAGCAGATTTATTCCCCGTCGTACTGTTATAGATAAGGATGTTAGCTTTGGAGAAGCGAATGTGGCTTGTCTGTTGTGAGAAATGGGGAAGTTAGGCTTAACCCTGACCTTCTGACCAGCTCTCAGACTGTTTCCCACCATACATACAGTGAACAGAAACTACCAGAGAAATCCAGAGCTCATGTCCATTATCTCTCAACTAAGAGGGAATTCTGGGAGTTTTCATTACTTCTGGAAGTACTAGGAAAACAAAAACTCCCGTTCTAAATGACTAAGGTGGAGATACATCTCAGTTCCCTTCTTTACCCTCCTTTCTCCTCTCCCTTCTGTTTTCCCTCCCCAGCCAGTCTTCACAAATGCCACTGTTTTCAGTATGAAATAGCACAATCCATCTTCCTGATTCTTCTACCAAAACTGAGAGGATTTGCATTGCCCCCTTCCCACTTTAGTTTTAGATTCCTTGTGATGGAGCCTGGCTCCATTCATTCAGAGCAGGAGCAAGGCATTTTATTTTAACATTACCGACACAGCCATCGCTTTTGTACTGTATAAGCACAAACTCGTTTGACTATCATGGCAGCTATAGGAATGTTATTCCTATTTTTATTTTACAGACAAAGGAAATGAGTGCAATTGGATAAAATATTATCAGTAGTCAGGGAAATGGTGGAGGCAGGATTTGAACCCAGAGAGTTTGCCTCTAGGATCAGTACTCTAGCTGCTATGCTATCCTCTAGATTTAAAGCACAATAAAGAACTGAGAATTTAGCAATGGAAGACTTGATCTCCTAGGTTATGTGCCTGTCTCCTGGGTAAAGTTATTTTTATGGGCTTGTGAGTGGCAGCACTATGTCTATCCCCATGGGAGGGTGCAGGTAATTCAGGAAATGGACACTAACTCTCCCTTGAGAAGAGGCTCTGAAATATGCTCAGAAGGAAGCTCATCTAAGGGGAGTTGTCCCACAGAAAACAGTAAGCATCCCAAGAGTCAGGGATAGCATTACACCTCATCCCACAGGTTGTGGCATTAATATCGGATCTTGTTTCCAAGAAGTACAGTGTCATCCTACCAAATTATTTTATCGAATCATATATCTTTGAAGAATAGAGCAAAAATCAAAAAGCACATTTGTGTTTTACTAGCTGAGTATGTCATGTGATACTATATTAGAAACCTCATACATGATAAAGCAAATCCTGTGTTTACACAGTAGCCCTTCTTTTGACTGTTGAAATGAACACTCTCAGATTATTTGTCACTTTGACGACTGTGTGTTTCTACTGTCACCTAGAGAGAAGTCATCTTTAATCTAGATTACAGACTTCAGGAGGTATTGCCACTGCTGGTGAGAAAAATCACACAGTCTACTAAGAATACACCTGGTCAGGAAAGAAAGTTGGAATGGCCATTGGTCTTATTTAAGTATGATGTTAAAGACAGTGTTGTAATACCTTGTGTCATTTCTAATCGTTATTTCTCCATGATGTTTCAGATTCATGTTGGTAGTAATGTCTATTGGACCATATATATGGACACATTTATGTAGTTGGGTGGTTTTTGTTTTGTTTTTGTTTTTTGAGGGTCCACCACCCTGCTCTAGAATAAATGCATGGCAACATTCTTACTTATGAATGCCTGGATTTAGCTTGGTTTGTTTCTAGCCAGCTTTTCTAATTAAATTATCCAGTTTCTCTTTAACTGCATTTTGCCTCTGGGCTTTTTACCTTTCTTTATTCTTTATGTCTTTCTTTCCTTCTTATTCTGTGGCTGGCTATGTGACTGTGTGTCTGTGTGACTGTGTGTCTGTGTGACTGTGTCTGTGTATCTGTGTGACTATGTGTCTGTGTGTCTCTGTGACTGTGTGACTGTGTCTGTGTATCTGTGTGACTATGTATCTGTGTGTCTGTGTGACTGTGTCTGTGTGTCTGTGTATCTGTGTGACTATGTGTCTGTGTGTCTCTGTGACTGTGTGTCTGTGTATCTGTGTGACTGTGTGTATGTGTGACTATGTGACTATGTCTGTGTCTGTTTATCTGTGTGACTATGTAACTGTGTGTGTGTGTGTGTGTGTGTGTGTGTGTCTGTGTCTGTGTGCCTGTGTGCCTGTGTGTCTGTGTGTGTGTGTGTGTGTGTGTGTGTGTGTGTGTGTGTCTGTGTGATTATGTGGCTGTGTGTCTGTGTGTGACTATGTGTCTGTGTGTGTGTGTCTATGTGACTATGTGGCTGGGTGGCTGGGTGGCTGGGTAGCTGGGTGGCTGGGTAGTTGGCCCCTGGTGTCCTCCTCCTTTTTCTCGATCCTCACTCCCCTCTCTTCCCTAGATTTCCCTTCCTTTGTTCTCTATGCCCTCCAGACCCACCCATTTCTCTCTCCTGTCTAACTACCAGCCATTCAGCTTTTTATTAGACAAATCAGGTATTTAGACAGGCAAAGTAACACAGCTTCACAGAGTTAAACAAATGCAACATAAAAGAATACAACATCTTTGCATCATTAAACAAATATGCCACAGTTTAAACAAATGCAGAACACCTAAAACTGATATTCCACAACTCATTTACATCTTTTCCGAAGTTGACTTTGTTATATTTACTAGAAATCAAACTTCTGTTTTTTCCTTTATTGCAGGACTTTCTAATAAATGTAACATCATAATGTTGTCTTCCAGGCTGCCAGAAACTGTCTAGTGAACGAAGCAGGAGTTGTGAAGGTATCTGATTTTGGAATGGCCAGGTATGACTGAGTACCATGTGTTCTCAAATGATGGTCACATTATGTTGAGTAGTTGGTAAACATGGGCGATATCTTGGGAGATAGCTTGGTAGGTAAACTGCTTGCCTCCTAAACATGAGAACCTGAATTTGACCAGAACCCAAGGAAAAGTCTGGGAGTGGTGGCTCATGCTTGTAATCCCAGAACTAGGGAGGCAGAGCCTGGGGAACTCCAGGGCTCTCTGGCTAGCCAGCCTAGGTTAATTGGTGAACTCTGAGACATTGAGAGAACCTGTCTCAAAGTAGATAGGCTGTGTTCCTGACCATACCACCCAAGGTTGTCCTCTGTTCTCTGTATGCACCCATACCTCTCACAAGCATACAGAGTCATTCTGGAGTATATACCAAATTTGAGGCCAGCCAAGACCATGCCTTAAAAAAAAATAATGTAGGAATAATTTGCACCAATAAAACAAAGGGGGAAATCTCTTCAACTGTTGTGAGGTTAATGAGACTATATTTTGTGGGTTAGTAATTCTCTCCACTAGATGGTACTAGAGCCCATTAAAAGTGCACTCTCTCTCTCTCTCTCTCTCTCTCTCTCTCTCTCTCTCTCTCTCTCTCTCTCTCTCTCTCCTTTTTCCCTCCCTCTCTCTGTAGTGCTAATTAATTCTTAGAATTTTCTGGAACGTTGCAATGTTTTTAATCTCTTCATTTTTGTGACTTTAATAGTCTTAAAAATAGACTCTTCAGAAGCATCTTTCCTCTCCTCTGTCTGTTGAGTCATGGATAAATTAGAAATCAGTTTCCTCCTATGTGAGAAGCCTCTAGCCCTGTGGACAGGAGAGACTAAATGGAAGGGCCTGCCCACATGTATCTCAAATGCCTGAGAAAGGAGATACATAGACATAGGGAGAATGACTGTGACAGAGGGGCGTGGTCAGCAAAATGGGGCTGCCAGTCTCATCTGTGTCTTTTTATCCATTCTGTGAATCAATGATGGTCTTTTCAAAAAAAAAACAACAAAATAGTGAAAAGGAAACTAAAAGCATATCAAGATTTCTGAAAATTATCTGACATCTAAGTTATTGTCCTTTAAAAAGAAGGAAAAGAAAACAGTGCCCCTGAAACACACAGGCTTGACCAATTATTGATGGCTGTCTGTGGCCACTTATAAAACTACTCTTTATGCACTAAATTCAGGCTCACCTGACTGACAAGTCTTTGATCCAGCTCAAGATAGCACTGTCTGCCTGATAGCATCTTTATCTGTACCATCCAAAAGAGGAAGCTTGTGCAGTCATTGACTCTTTGTACTTGCAGCTTTAGAATTAACTTTATATAAATACACAGTGCATTCATAACCCTTCTGATAAGTAGGTGCTGAAGTCCTCACGGTCATTACTAATCAAGGATTCTCCCAGGGAGTGGTCAGTGTTAGTTACAGTTTCCATGTTTCTTTCTGGAAAAGGAGTTGAGTATGTCTGTGGATGGATGGTGTTATGGTGTATAAATACACTTACTATCTTTTTATACTTCTTCTTTGCCTCTGATTTTTTTTTTTTCTCGCTTGTTTTCTGGTACTGTAGTTTTAGTTTGCACTCTGTGGAGCTGTGCCAGCTCAGAGCCTGGGGATCTCTACTCACGTGACACCACTTCCGTTAAGCAGCTGTTGCTTTAGATCTTTTACATACAGGGCCTTTGGGTAAAATTTTGTTCAGGGAACAAAATCACACACCCAAAAGTTTGCAACAGTTGTATAATGTTTCTGCCTCATAAAAAAGGAAGATGGACAGCAAAACAGTGAAGGTGTTCGTAATAAGGTTCTGAGGTTATCTTCTCCTTAACTTATGCTGAGGAGATAGACACTGCTAGGCGATAGATATTAGCCATGAGCTGAACATTTCACTTCAGCCAGGTAGGTACATGGTGCATGGTAGACTTCAGCTACTGTCTTGTTTTGTCTTTGTAAGGGGGAAATGAAAGCCCACATCTGACATGCAAAGGGGTAACCCATGGTGTGTCTCACCCTAGGTATGTTCTGGATGATCAGTACACAAGTTCCTCAGGTGCCAAGTTTCCCGTGAAGTGGTGTCCCCCGGAAGTGTTTAATTACAGTCGCTTTAGCAGCAAGTCAGATGTCTGGTCATTTGGTAAGGTCTACGATGTGCATTTCTTTCCCCTCCCCTGTGAGGAGGAAGCAGACAACACATCATTGAATAACTTTATTGTTCTGTAGGTGTTCTAATGTGGGAAGTATTCACAGAAGGCAGGATGCCCTTTGAGAAGAACACCAATTATGAAGTGGTAACCATGGTTACTCGAGGCCATCGACTCCACCGGCCGAAGTTGGCATCCAAATATTTGTATGAGGTGATGCTGAGGTGTTGGCAGGAGGTAGCTACTTCTTTTTGTTCTCTTATGATCTGTAAAACATCCAGTGATGGGCCCGGTGGATGGGGAAGGTACTGTCTTCACAGTTAGTGAGGGCCTGCTTCATGCACAGGGATTTCAAGCTCCAGCAGAAAGCCAAGTCTTTTTCTCAATTCTAAATATTGAGAAGAATCTGAAGGAATGGAGAATGCTAAGAGTTAGCTTAATGTACTCAGGCTGATGCCTTACTCCCAAGTGGGAACCCTCCATAACCAGGGGGAGGCTTTGGAATAAGGCTGGAGAAGTTGCTCCTCCCCTTCCTGTATAGTAGCTGGGACTTGAAGCATCGCTCTTTCTAGAGAAGAGCTCTTTGATCTCAGCGTCTCTGGGTATCTTACTTAATCTCTAGAAGCATTGAAATGTCACCTCCATAGGGGACCTAAAACACCAGAGAGACTCTTGAAAGACAGGAGTTCACATATATTGTGTAAGGAGTCCTTTACTGCTAGTTCTCAGAATAACATTTGTACTGTGACCAGTTAATAGAGGGCGATGCTGGCCCAGGACCAGTTACCCACAGACCATGAGAGGTCCATCCAGCACCAAAGTTGAGGCTCCCTGTCACTGGCTGTGATAGCTCCCACAAGTACTGATTGGGGTGGGCAGAGGCCAACTGGGCAGGAAGCGGAAACAGAGAGCAACATGAGCAAAGGTGACGATTTGGTTGTAAACACGGTGTGTGTGCCCTAGGGTGAAGCATAGTCTGATTTAACAGAGCGGGAGTGAGGTTTTTTGTGGGAAATGAGGTTAGGTGACAAGATGATGGTGGAGGGACAGGTCACAGAGGGTTCTCCAAATGAGTAAGACTTGATTTCTTAGGCACTGTGGAGCTCTAGTAGGTCCCTGAGCAGGGACATGGCAGCAGGGGATAAAAAAAAGGAGTCTAGAAGCCACAGAATAAGTTTGGCACAGACAGGTCAGCCTGTTCCCCCAGCTCCTGAGTCTTGCCTGTGCAGTGTTCTGCAGGATTGGACAGTGAGAGTTTTCTTGGGAATGGATTCTGAAACTCACAGCTTTTCTTTGACTTTTTGAAGAAACCAGAGGGAAGGCCTTCGTTTGAAGATTTGCTGCGCACGATAGATGAACTGGTTGAATGTGAAGAAACTTTTGGAAGATAAATGGTGGCTCTGGTTTCCAAGGCAGGCAGGAGGAGGAAATAGCATGCTGTGGGGAACGTGATTCAGTTGACACCCAGGAGTAGAGACGGCACTCTTTACAGTGTGGGAGCTCCAAAGCCTTTGCCTCCGGCCCAGCCTCAGCTCTGTGACTGCTTTGTAGGGTGCGAAGATGGCGTCTTAGAGCAGCTGACTTGAAGCACTCACTAGCTCATTCCTTCAAGAGCTCAAGTGCCAGCAGTAGACCAGGCCTCAGGGTTTGCCCATTTTGGAGATGAACACAGGGCTATGTTAGTGGGTGCTAATAGAAAAGCCAAGGTGTTTGGGAGGGGGAAGAGCCATGTCCTAGCAACTCTCCTATGCTCTTGGACTTCTACATAAACCTGAGCCTGGAGTGTTGTCTACAGCTGAGTTCTAGGAAAAACAGGAACCCACCCGAATAGGTAGTAATCCTCTGTTCTCAAAACATCTCTTTCCAAACCTGTTATTATTACATTTAAAAATCTGTATACTGTACATATTGTAAATACATATAATATATAAAGTTATATATTTATAAGAAACACGAGTTTGTCTCTTTAGTTGAAATTGTTGTTATTGTTTTTTGTTTTGGGAGACAGGGTCTCATGATGTAGACCAGGCTGTCATCGAACTTACATAGGTCAACCTTTCACTGAAATTTTTAGGGTCAGAGAATGTCTAGTCCTAATTCTAACAACTGCCAAGTCTGTTTCCCCCAAGGATTGAACACTGACTTCTGAAGAGAAGAAAGCCTGGGTCCTTCAGCTGTTAAATGCTTGATTCACAAGTAGACTCATACAAGCATACACATCCGTCCAGCTTGAACCACAGTGTAGCCTGTCATGTGCTATTTGACCCTGACCATGGTGGCCAGAGCTGTTAGAGTCAGGTGGAACTTTTACTGACAGAAGTCTTAAGAATACTCTGATTGAGGTGCTGGGCCCTGGACCAGAAGTGTTATGACAAAGTGAGGTCCCCAGAACAGCTTACCTGTGGTGGTCCAGGGTGCTGCAAAGGGATCTAGAGAGAAGGTGGCCGGGTGTGGTGGCACACGCCTTTAATCCCAGAACTGGAGAGGCAGAGGCAGAGGCAGAGGTGGGTCTCTGTGAGTTCGAGGCCAGCCTGGTCTACAGAGTGAGATTTCCAGGACAGGCTTCAAACAATACAGAGAAACCCTGTCTCAAAAAACCAAAAGGAAAAAAGAAAAACTAGAGAGAAGGTGTTCTGAGCTGCCGTACGTTTTCCAAGAAGCCGGGTTGGACTTGGGTCTCTGGATTAGTGAGACTGTCCATCTCGGCCTTGCACAAGACCCTGCTGGCCAGTTTGTCTGAGTGAGTGGGTTTCTCACTCATGGTTTCCTTTTCTTTTTTCATGAGCTTCAGGGAAAAGGAGCCAACCATGCTACCACCAGTAGGAACCATTTACTATACATCCAACACACTCTGGGTATTTGTGAGCTCCTAAAGCCAAGGATGGTAAGGACTAGCCCTTCACAAGGCAGTGTCCCCTGGGAGCTACTGTGCCCTCTTCCATGCTGGAGTGTTTGATGAACATAGGCGGGAGCTGCCTTCCCCGAAAGTCCTCTTCCCTCTGACTATGGAGAACCATCTCTCTGGTCAGGTTTGTGTGTCCGCCAAACTGAAGGCCGTGCTGAGGGCTATGCTCAGTCCTTGCTTGGACCTTTTATAATAGGGGGAAAGCAAAATATTCTTGTCACAACCTGCCACATTCCTTCTAACCTTCCACATCACAAAACCATATGCACTTTTTGAATGACTTGAACTCCCTTCAAAGAGCTGCCATAGCCAGGTGTACCTTGCTACCTCTGTCACGCTTTCTTCCTTCCCTACCCTCCCATGTTCTCCTTCCACTTGGAAGAGCTGTGAGAGGAAGTAGCTGGTGCTGAGGAGAGTGAAAAGAAGGTATAGTTCCTGTGTGAACAGTCTCAGATGCTTCTATTTTCATGTGTATGTCTGGTGGGGGCTCCTGTGTGACCACAAAAGCCAGAGGCTGGTGTCCCGTCATGTCCTCTTTGATTGCTTTCCACCTTATGTAGTGAGGCAGAGTCTCTCAGCTGAACTCAGAGCTGGCTAATTTGGCCAGTCTAGCTAGCCAGTTTGCCCTTAGGATCTCTTGTCTCCTCTTCTCAAGCACTTGATTTACTGGTGGGAAACCACGCCCACTTGTCAATTACGTGAGTTCTCAGGCTGGGAACTCAGGTCCTTGTGTTTCTGTGTCAAACACTATCTACGGAGCCATTTCCCTAACCCATACTAATACTTCCTATGGGAAAACAAAACAACACTGACAACATTTTGGAATCATTTTCTTTTTTGAGACAGGGTATCTCTGTGTAGCCCTGGCTGTCCTGCAACTCTCTATATAAACCAGACAGGCTTTGAACTCACAGAGATCCACATGTCTCTGCGTCCTGGGGGCTGGGATTAAAGACATGCACCACACCAATTCTCACTTAATCCAAAATCAGTTTCCTGAACCAAACACTCTAGGTTGAATATTTGTAATCCTAGAATCCAATTTTCCTTGTACCACTGTGAGTCCTTGGGCAAATAAAACCCCTTCTTGTCTGTTCCTTTCTTCCCGTCTCTGCCCAGGGAGGACAGTTTGACCTGACCATTTTTAAGATCCCCTTTAACCAAAATTCTATGATTTCTTCAAAATGTTTTCTAGACACACCCACACATGTAGGCACGAAGAAGTGCTAACAAACACCTCAGATGTGGATACAGAGTTCTGAACTTTCTTATGTAGGCCACTGGGTTGTCATTCACACACTCCTCTGAGGTTTCAGAACAGGAAAATAGGTGGGGTAAACTTTGGCTTTGAGAAACGTCACGGGCCAACTATGCTTTCAGTTGAAAAATGTGTTGCCGGGAGTGGAACTCGGCCGAAGAACCAATGCTTCTGTGTGTGCTCAGGCGACAGGGCAGCCATGATTCTGTCATCTTGTAAGTAAGATGGTCTTTGCCTGTCATTTAATGTCAGGGCTTGCTTAAGGGTATGTTCCTGTGTCTAGAACATGAGGGGAGGTTGTTGCTAAAACGTGGAATTTGTGGAATCTTGAAGATAATGTCTTCAAATGTAGGGACAGGGTTTTGTGGTTTATTTAAACAGCGACTGTTTCCTGATAAAATTATATATTTGAGGATTGAGGACATAAATGAAAACAGTCAACAACAACAACAACAACAAAGTGTACTTCCATGTGTGGAAGTTCGGGCTATGTGATGTGATGTCTGTTTCTTGGATGTTAAAGAGCTCAGAGTTGAAGGCCATGAGACCCAACTCTTGCTCTGGTCCCGCCTCAGCTTAGACAGGGTCACCATTAGCAACTTGGTTGTATGAACTCGAGGACTCCCTTTCTGCCTTCTCCCCTGGATATCATGAAGAAATAATAGGTTAAAAATGACAGATGCATCATCAAGTTAATTTGAGAGCTACCCTTAAAGCTCCAGTGTAATTTTTAGAAACACTCACTAATTCAACTTTAAGACCCAGAGAGGCTAATTATGTATATAGCTTTTAAAACAGAAGAAAAAAAGACCACCTCTGATTTTAATTCTAGTTGGTCTTTGGAATCAAACACCAGCATAGCTCAGTCATTTCAGATTAGGCTAGAATTCTGATTTTTAGCTGGCATAAGGAAAAACAGATTGTGAGTTTGACATATCTCTTTAAGCCACAGCTCCTTGTTAGGACCCCACACCCATAGGTAGGATTTTTAGAAACAAGCACATGGTATTTTAGTTATGCCTTCCTGCACATGATTTACGGTCTTGATTCATGAAGACTAAAACAAAACAACAAAATATAAAGCAAAAGGCTTCCTGTTATCTGAAATAGTCCAAGCAGATCAAAGCAGAAAAAGCTACTAAGAATTGTCACATGTCCCCACCTCCCCAAAAGCAGAGCACTGATAAGTAGTGACAGGTATGGAACTTTAAAGGCCCTCATTGTTTTCCTGAGGTCAGAACTAGGGTAAGGCCATACACTTAGCTATGTGTAAAGTAGTTTTGTGTGTGTGGTGGTGGTGGGGGGAGGTGTGGAGAATGGGTGTGGTGGTGAGACAAGGTCTAGGATGTCTAGGGTTTAAGAAGGAGACTAGCTAGCTGTGGAGTCTCTGTTGATCATTCCCCTTGGCCTGGAAAGGGGTGATTTTAATGTCATTGCCTTGTATCATCCAGTGTCTGGTAATCTGATTGAATGGTAAGAACCACCTGTTTCCTTCTGCCCTAAGCCACAGCTAAACAATGCTCTCTTTTCTTCTGGGTGAAATAACCAGTGTTGACCATGGACAAGGAATGTCAAGCACGATCCAGGGTCTATTGAACTTAAGGATGCTCATTTGTATTTGCCAATCATTTGCCTAACACCTCACTTGCTCTAAGGGCTGCCATGGCAACCTAGAGTCACAGACTGCTGGAAGAGAAGGGGAGGTGCTTTGTGGAGGGTGGGATTTGGATCAGATGGAATGATTGCAAGTTCTGAATGGGGACCAAGGACACTGCTCCAATGAGGTTACATTTGTGAAGTGTGGTTGGAATTGCCAGTGTGTTGAGCAGCTAAGTTACCATGAGAACAGACTCAGACATTTATTTAGATGCCAAGATCCTCATGCAATGGTTGAGGATTAGAAAAACTTACCTCTTCTGGAGCACTTTTCATCTTTTTTTTTTTTTTTCTGTCCTTTTATTGTTCCCAAGTTGTAAAGTAGAAGGAAACAGTGGCCAGAACAAGCTCTCCACCAACCCTGCAAACCTAATGACCCATTGTTACTGTCGTTAATGTGAAGACAAGCAGGATGGCTGAGGCAGGCATCCTCCAAAGCTGGCCTCTGGTGCTGTCTACTTCCAGGTATCTATGCCTGTGAACAATCAATCCCTCTTCTTAGGAAGTCATTGTAGCTACTTACTTCTCTCAAATAGAGTATGTGAAAACAATGCCATGTCATCTATGAGACTTGGTGCCCAAAAATGCAGCTCCCATCTTGGCTGTCTCCAGCCTTTCTGCCCCTTAAATCATCAGCTGCCCTGGAAATCTAGACTCCACGAATCAAGTGCCTGCCAATGTCTGTGAATCGAGCTAGACGTGGTTTCTAGCTTCAAGCCAGCCTGGTTTGACTGCAGCTTTGGAGAGCCACGGGGGCCCTGCTGAGCTGTTAAGAGAACAACTGGTCCACAGAAACAAAGCTCTCATTCAAGTGTAATTGGATCCTGGCCAGAGTTTGTTCTCAGAAATAGAAAATGTATGTAGTGATAAGGGCAGGGAGTGCCACAGATCAAAAACTAACTTGTTCCCTTCCACTAAGGTTGCATCTGCTGAAGTTGATGCTTTTTTTTTTTTTTTTCATGCACAGACTTAATGTTAAAATAGACACAAATAGAGTACTCAAGTTTCCTTTTTGTCTTGAAATAATGTCATGCTTTCCCTGTAACTATCATATATATATATATATATATATATATATATATATATATATATATATATGTAATTGTGTCCAGTTTGTGTCTACCTCTGTGAGGCTTCCCTGCCTTTTTGGGTGTAGATTTGCAGATCCTATAGCACCTCTGCAGCGCCACTCCCCTCTCCCGGCCAGCCTCATCAGTCCTTCCTCTCCCATGGCCAGCCTCATCAGTCCCCCCTGCCCACACAGAAGCCGGTGGCTCAGCTTGTGGTCCAGGGCCCACGTGCTCTGTGGCTCGGTCTGGCATTTCTTCGATTCACAAGGTGGCCAGAAAGCTAGTGAGATCCGTGAGCCTGTGAACTGTGGTCCCACAGACAACACAGTTCTAGGAAGGAGGACCTTGAGGTGTGAGGCAGAGAAGAGATGGTGTGTGAGATGACTGTAGAGTCCAGCTCATGTGGGCTCATTACCTGGAAGATGTCAGCATTTCTGTGGAGCAGCAGATGTAGCTGGGCACACCCAGGGAGGACGTCCCATGCCAGCTTGGCCTACACAAGACTGTCTCAAAGCAACAACCAGGGGCAGGGGGGTAGCTCAGTTGTAAGAGCATTGCTTCTGTAAATGTCTTTGAGGGGTAGAGGGGGACACATAGGCCACTGCCCTATAGAAAACTCACGACCTTTCCTCATAGCACCCTTTGATCCCTGGAATCTCTCCTCATGCTCCATCCAGTTCCTCAAGCTCTAGAGTCTTCCTTATACTCCTTCCCCAGCAACAATAAGCCTCAGGACAGGCTAAGAATCATTACCCATATGCATCCATTTCTGGACTTATTTCTTCTTTTCTCCTATCATGGAGTCCCCCCAATGTAACTGTTCACCAAAATTTCACTTTCTAATATAAAACAAAAGAAAACAAAGTGTTTTGGGGTCTTTTCTTCTTGGCCAATATATTTAGAAAAAGTAATATCTCAAGTGACCACCATTTCTTAGAAAGATACCAAGGATGGTAATACAAACCTGTCATCCAGCATTTGGAGGAGGGCAAATGTTGGAGGATCTGGACTTTAAGACCATCCTGGCCTATGTAAGGAGGTTGATTCGATAAATTATCAACCAAATAACAAAAGGTAGGCAGGTGTGCACACACAGGATAATTATGTATAAAGAGCATAAACTTAGGATAAAGAATAGCTGTTAAAAGTTGGATAAACATTCATATGAGAATGTCAACCCGTCACTTTCCACTTTCCTGCTGGTGTGAGTTCTTGGTTTGATACCCAGGAAACTGGTGAAAAGCCACAAGTATTGGGCCTTCCCAAAATACCAATCAACTCAGTCAAAATGTGTCTGTCCCCAAAGGCTCTGGGACTTGGATCTAGTGCTGGACTTTTGTGACAGAGAAAGAAGCTTAGATTTTCTGCAAACTCTTGGTGGTATTGGGGGTGGAAGTGGGGATAGGCATTTCCTGGCTTATAGTGAATTTAAGAGTATCCGTTTTGAGCTGGGAATTGTTGACACATGCTTTTAATCCCAGCACTTGGGAGGCAGAGGCAGGCAGATATCTGTGAGTTTGAGGCCAGCAATTCAGAGAAAATTGTCTCGAAAAACCAAGAAGAAGAAGAAGAAGAAGGAGAAGGAGAAGGAAGAAGAAGAAGAAGAAGAAGAAGAAGAAGAAGAAGAAGAAGAAGAAGAAGAAGAAGAAGAAGAAGAAGATGTAGGAGAAAACAAACAAGAGTGTCCACTCTGAGATGGATACGATGGCACACACCTTTAGTCCCTTGTGAGGCAGGGGCAGAGACTCTATGACTTCAAAGCCAACCTGGTGAGTTCTGACACAGCCAGGGCTATATGAAAAGACACTGACTCCAAAAACAAAACAAAACAAAACAAAAATCAAAAGAACAAAAAAAAAAAAAAAAAAAAGGTTCCATTCTGCTCATCGTAGGTCACAGTTTTGTGAGGCTTTCTTTACCATGGCTCTCTGAAGTTAAAGCCACAATTTACAATTTTTGGCTCAGGCAACTCCTGAAACCAAGTGTCTTTTAAGCTAGTTTTTAAAGGGGAAAAAAAAATCACTAGCCACCTGCCAGTTACTATGGTGCCCACATTCAGTAGGAATGGATCTCATCAGACACACAAATTCAGAAGAAACTACACACTGTCTATGCCAGCAGCTAAACTGAGATGCTGCGGGTACATCTCAGAAACTGAGAAAATAGAGACAGCCAAAGGCTTTTCATCACCATGGCTTTACAAGCCTAGAGGTGACCATTGGTGTATACCTTTGGGAAATTAAGCTCTGCCGTCACCCTTTGGCTTCTTGGTGGAAGGGAGCTTATTCCCAATCAGAGCTCTGTTGTGGCCACTGTGAGCCTTCTGGGAGGAAGGAACCCCTCAGGACCCATCCCAGATGAAAGGAGGGTGGCTATGTACCACTTAGCCTAGGAGAGATGTTCCAGTGCAGTAAGGTTGTGTGTGGATAGGATGACCCTTTTCTAATGTGCTGGCACATGACATACTGTTAGGGATATTTGTTGGGGAAAAAGAAGTAGGTGGAAAGAACAATGCAGATATAAACCTTTGAGAAAGAGTTGGGTTGTGATGAAAATCCTGGCATTGCCCACTGCTGGGACATTTTGTGTCTCTTGAAAAAGCCCTTGATATGCATGAGTTCCTGTCTAAACTGGGAATATGCTACTCGGGCAAGAGCTTTCCCTCTTCAGGTTCATTGCCAAAGGATGCTGACTGCCTTCTGTAACAAGGAGTGTGTGTGGAAGGGAACTCACCAATCCACTCACTCTTGCTGAAGGCCTGCATACTCTAAACAGAAAATGTCCATCAATCTAATGATGTGTTGGGACAAATCTGGGGACATGTGCAGAGAAAGAGCTTGTCTTTGGGGCTCATATTCACTCAGAGGTGGTTTATGGGTGGCAGCTGTTTGCTTGCATTATTGGTGGCATAAGGGCTATGTATAGGCAGAGGTTGCCTTCTTCACTCATGACTGCATTTGATCTTGGGAGAAAGAGGCCAGAATAAAGCAGCAGCAGGGTAGGCTGTACCTTCATGTACAGGCAAGTATCTTTGCTACTGAATCTGGAAAAATAAATATTTTTGAAAAGCCTTTCTCCCGAAGTCCAGGCTACAGAAGAGAACAAAGCTTAAGTCAGGAGAAAAGCTGTTGGGTTTCCAGGCTGCTTTACTGGTGGTGTGCTGCTGTGAACTTGGTCCTGCCCAACTTCCAGATAGTCCTGACTGGAGGCTGACACTGGGATTTCTCTTTCAGACCTGTATGTTTTGAAATGTATTTATCAGTTTGTTGTTACATTTATTTTTTATTGTGTACGTATGATGTAGGTGTGGGTACCATGTGCATGCCATGTACACTTGTTGAATTGGTTCCAGGAATCAAACTCAGGTCTTTAGGCTTAAAAAGCATGCATTTTACTCCCTGAGCCACCCACCAGGTACTATATTTAAAGGGCTGTAATTGCTAATGCTGTGGTTATCATGGCTGGGCCATGGTACCTGGATGAAATCTGTTCAAATATCCTGAATGGTTCCTGTGAAAATGTCTTGGGTGAGATTGATATTTAAATGAGTGGATATTAAATTAGAGAGGTTTATCCTCTGTGGTTGTGCTAGCCTCACAAAGATTTTGAGAGACAAAACAGACCAGTCCTGAGCAAGAAGGATTTCTGCCTGCAGACTGCCTTTGGGTTCAAACTAACTCCTGAGCTTCCTGCCATAGGCTTCAGAGTTGCTGGACTCCAAGATCACAGGAGACAATTTCTGAACACAAATCTTCCTGTTAGTCCTGACTAATATAGGAGTCTTCCTGTTAGTCCTGACTAATATAGGAGTCTGGTTTACACACCTGTAAGTGCCTTTCACCACAGCACCCACTGTAGGCCTGTCCTTTATTGGCCATGGAGAGCTTACCCAGAATAATCCAGAGCCTCCCTAGATAGCAAGGAGAGCTGCATGGAAACATCTTCTCTCAGTCAGAGGCCAGGTAGGGCTCAAATAAGAGAAGCCAACAGAGCCCTCAGCCCTCTTCCTCCATCTGTCTTTACAGGGTACCACATCTGCCTGGTGTTTCCCTTAAGCTTGTCTGGTGAGAACATGGTGAATGATAGCTGCCTGAGTTCTAGGGAACTGGTGGGGAAAACCTGAGACTGTGACTTCTTTAAAGATAGCAGGTTTGGGGCTGGAGACACAGCTCAGTGGTTAGGAGCACTGGCTGCTCTTCCAGAGGAAGAGGACCTGGGTTCATTTCCCAGCACCCACATGGCAGCTCACAACTGTCTATAATTGTCTGTACCTGATACCCCCATACAGGTATACATGCAGGCAAAAACACCAATGCACATAAACTTTTAAAAATTAAAAAATAGAAGTTGTAAGAGCGTCTTCCCTGCTGTTCTAATCTCACCCGTCAGGACTGCTTTATTGTTATGCTCATGACTGAGGACACTCTGAGATGAAATTCTGGCTCAGCTGCTCTGTGACTGGACAAAGTGCTGAACCTTTCCATCACTTTATCTGGAGTGTGGACACTAGTCCATTACTTTTGCTCTGCTGTGACCAAGATACCTGACATTGGCAACTTAAGGGAGGAAGAGTATCTTGGCTCACAGTTTCAAAGGGTTCAGTCCTTGGAGGCTTGTGTTCAGGGGGCTTGGGCAGAAGATCTTCTTAGCAGGAGCCTGTAGTGGAGAAATGCTGATTACTTCATAGCCAAACAGGATGTAGAGAGAAGGAGAAGTGATGACAATTGGCTGGCTTTTCCCCCTTTTTCCTTTTACTGTCTGGGTCTTTAGCCTATGAGATAATGCCAAGTGCGTTCAGTGTAGATCTTAACTCTTACAGTTAATCCTCTCTAGAGACATCTTTAGAGACACCCGTAAAGGTAGACCTCACCAATCTCCATGGTGTTCAAAACCGAGTCAGGTTGACTTTGAAGATTAGTCATTACATAATAAAACAACAAAACCTATCTCAATGTGAGTCAGTTAGCATAGGCAGTTGTAGAGTGTAGTAATATGTACACATTGCCAGGTATGTGTTGGAAGAGGTTGGGAATGGCCATTCATTAGTTTTGTTCATTACCTCCAAATGAAGCTGTTGATGGGTTATCAAGAATCATCTCTTTGCTACAAGACAATAGGTCAATCATGTCTTCCTTGACCCCATATGCTAATCCTAATAAAAACAGCTATCACTGAAATAATTCTCTTTAGCATTTCATGATTCAGTGCCTGATGGTAGCCCACTACTACCAGACCAGCCTCCATGATTAATTTTGATAAGTTTTTCTTGGCTTTTTTTTTTTTTTTGGTTTTTGAGACAGGGTTTCTATGTATTGCTTTGGAGACTGTCCTGAAACTAGCTCTGTAGACCAGGCTGGCCTCAAATTCACAGAGATCCACTGCCTCTGCCTCCTGAGTGCTGGGATTAAAGGTGTGTGCACCAATGCCCAGCTTTTGGCTTTTGTTTTTATGTAGATCTGGAATGAAGTCTTAGGCTTGTGGCCCAACATGGATGCTAGCTAATGTTCCCAAAGCTGTCCTTCAGCTTTGCTGTTCTACGTTATCACGCAGTCAGACGTCCTGGGCAGTGTTTGTCTCTGTATGCAGCATCAAGGTTTGAGATCCTATATGACAGGACTACTGCAATGGTGAGAAGATCAGCCAGGTTCTATTTAGCAGTTCCTTACTGAGCTCTTGCTATGTGTCAGCTATTGATGGGAATGCTATGAGAAAGCAAAGAAAAGTGTAGGATACAGTCCCTCAGAACAAAAGGACTTATACATAAGAACTTAGAAGATATTCACTTTCATTGTAGGGTAATTTTTACCCCCGAGATGGATTGAATGTATAGGACCGGAAGGACAGAGAGGAAGGTTGAAACCATATGTAGCTGATATAGTAGTAAATTTATGGGGCTGTGATCTATTACAGCAATGGAATACACAGATTAACATTCCTCCAGTATTATTTATGAACCATAAACAAACTCATAATTGTAGAAAAACAAACAGAGGAACCAAAAGCCCTACCCAGACAGGTTCATCTGTTAGGGGGACATTTTATAGTGTGTGAAAATGGTTTGGTTTTTCACAACTGGAAGGTGATAGTGGTATGGGTGTCAGAGGGGAGAAGATCTTGTTGCCACCTGCATCTTGCATGCACTGGGGGTGCTAGGTGTGGTACACAGGAAGGCCCTGCAGATAAAGAACCATCGGGTGTGACTTGGCAATAATGAAGAGGTTGAGAAGTGAAGAAGAGATGACCAACTTGAGTGGGACCTAATAAAGCAGCACAGGCCAAGACAGATGATGTGTGCTTTGGGAAGCCACGAAAAGATGGGAGTGGATTGTAACGGAGATGAACAGAAATGTTCGAAGTAGCTCTGAGAAGACAGCAAGTGGGGGATGGGAATGCACTGGGAATCGGTGGACAACAAAGCCAAGTGGAGAGAGTTCTAAGGAAGCCAAAGAGCTGCTGGCAGCGACTGCCTTCGGGACTGCAGAATGACAGGGAGGACAATGCAGGACAAAGACCCTAGAACCACGTGCAAATGTCTAGGTACAAACTTAGCTTCAGGTCCTGGATCTCTATGGAGTAGCTCTTGGAATCTAGTAGGGAGTAACTGTTAAACTTGGGAAGCAAGAAGAGAAAAGACCAAATCCACAACTGTACAATTAAAGAAGCTGTATTTTGGGGTGCACCCAGGACTGGCCAGTCAGCTGTCTTACTCTAAATTGGGATTTGAGAGAGCAGCCCCTGCTGGCCACTTGAAGTTCCTTTTGTAGGAAAGATAAGGTGTTCACAGGGGTAAGAGTGTTTGCTGTTATACATTGTTAGAAACTTGCAATGAAAGGGGAGGAACAAGGGTAAGGATATACACCATGCGAATGAGGATTACGTCTAAGATCTAAGATCTAAGAAACAGGAACATATTCTTAGTTACAAACAGCTTTAACTTGCAAAGACTTAACACAGGACAAACAGGAACTCCCTACTTACAAATAGAAGCCTTAACTTGCAAGGACTTAACATAGGACAAGCAGGAATTTATTCTTAACTGTCTTACCTGCAAACAGACCCTTTAACCTGTAAGGTATATAGTTCCTGTTTTGCCCTCCCAGAACTTGATTCTGGTGGGCAATTGGTATACAGGATGGGAACAGACTCGTGGCCAATTGACTGCAAAGGATGGGAACAGATTGATGGCCAAATAGCTAAACAGAATGGGTCTCAAAAAGAACCCTAGGTTTCTGTGGAGCTCTGACAGACAAGGCATGGTGGCTTGACAGACAAACATGAGAAGATCAGGGAGGAGAAACAATAGGTGGGTTTCTCATTGGGGACAATGGAGAAGATAAAAATCCCACTTTCCTAAAAGCATAAAACGGTGGATGAATTAGAGAAATGAAACCTGTTTGTATCTATCATTAAAAGTCGTGTGTATGTACAAATCCTAGAATAGCTGCTTGCCGAATCATAGTCTTGTTTGACTTTCTGAGTTCATCTTCTTTTAACTTACATATTTTTAAAATGTAAATATTTTGGTATTAAGGAAAATATAGAAATTATATAAAGTAACTGTTCTTAGTTTTGATTATATAAATATTTTAGGTCATATTTAAAAAGTAAGGTCATATGTGGTCATAGCACACTTGGCTACACCATCAGGTACATTTCTAGGCTGAGCACTGTCAGCTGTACTTTAGTCTTGCTAATGGTTTCTCTCTACTGTCTGTTTATAACCCACTACTGCAAGGAGTAAAGGAGGCCTGGGCTTCCTCTGCTTCATAGACTTTCACAACCTGACCCACTATGTTCTCAGAATTCACTGCTTCCTACAGTGTTCCATTACTCTGCTCCCAAGGACAGCTTGCAATCCCCCAAAAATGTTTTTCAGCAATCTTATGGTACTCCTTCAAACATATCCATTCACTCACTTATCCAAAATACTATTTCTGAAGAACTGTTTTAGTCTCAGGAAATAAGCCAAATAGACAAAAATCTGTTTACTTCCTAAAGGGAAGGCATAAAGTTAGAAAAAAAGAGGAAAAAGTCAATTGCATATCATGTTAAACGGAGAGAAACGAGTGAAAGAAAAGAAAGAACAGAGTAAGGAGTTTCAGAGTGACACACAAAGCTGGCAGTAATAATTGACACACATGTCCATTAATACGGTGAGATTTGAGCAAAGGCTTGAAAGGATTGCTGGGCCTTGATGCTGTAGACCCTGAGGGAAGACACTTTAGGCTATACAAAGGCAGGAGTCTGCCCCTCAGCTGGCCAGATGTGTTCCAGAAGCAGCCTGTGGGAGGCTGGGCATTGGAGGGAAGTGCGCAGGTGCCTGGTGGAGAGACAGGGACAAAAGTAGGTCAGCTCGTGGAGGGCTACATTGAGAAGTTTGGCTACGACTATGAGTGAAATGAGGAGTCATTGAGGAGTTTGCAGGCATGGAGTAACATGGTCCGATGGGTTTAAAAGGACTTATTCTGGCCACTGTGCTGAGAATACACTATAGAAGGGTCAGGGTACAAATAGGTGAGATAACAATGGTTTGACCATAGCAGTAACAGATGAGATGGGAGAAAACTGTGTGTGTGTGTGTGTGTGTGTGTGTGTGTGTGTGTGTGTGTGTGTGTGTGTGATGGTGTTAATTGTGGGGGGTGATGGTGTTAATTGTATGTGGGGGTGATGCTGTTAATTGTGGGGGGTGATGCTGTTAATTGTGCGTGTGTGTGTGTGATGGGGTATTAATCAGCTTTCTCTTATTAAAAAAAAAAGCCTGAGCAATTGGGGAAAGCTGATTTTTGGCTCCTGGCTTCAAGAAGCAAAGAGAAAGAAAGAGGAGGGTTGATCATTTTAACTGTTTTCAGAAACATTAAATACAGTCATGTTGTACAACCTTAACCATGATCCATCTCTAAAACTTTTTATGAGTCAGAACTGAAATACTGAAATTCTTGGGAGATATAAGCATGTGTGCACACATGAGTGCACCCCCCCACACACACTGACACAGACACACAGCACACACACACACACACACACACACACACACACACACACACACACACACACCCTCCATTTAAGTCAGGGTCTTACTATGTAGCTCTGGCTTGCATTATATTCACTGCTTTAACTTACAGCGGTCTACCTGTTTCAAACCCCCAAGTGCTAGGATTACAGATATGTCACTAAACCCAGTTTTGTCAAGGCATGTGCTTTCCTGCTACATTGGCTTGAGGTATGAGAAAAAGAAGTGGGTCAAGGTGACTCACAAGTCATTGGCCTGGGCCACTGGGAATAGAGAACTGCTTTTGACAAGATGGAGAAGGGTGGGTAGAGGATGATGGGGAAGGGAAGAATAAGATTTCATCTCAACATCCAGTCGAGGTGACTACTAGACATCCAAATGAGGAGTCTGAGAGTTTGCTCGGTTGTGCTCAGCTGTAGTTCGTGTACATCTGTGAGCCGTGAGCTGCTGAAGAGTCTTTCTAAGCCACAGGAGGAAATGAAATAATCAAGGGAGGGCATGAGACAAAGAAAAGATCAAAGGCTTTGGAAGTTGTCCAAGCTGAAGAGGTCAGGGAGGTAGATGGGGAAACTTAGAACAAGCCAACGGGGGTGTAGAGCCACCACATGCTATACGGACCTCGTGAGAGGGAAACTTGGGTTTCATGGTGTGTGTCCATGTTTATACCATGTTTTCAGAAGAAAGAGACAATAGAAGAGCCATCAGGAGCAGCACACGCAGCCTATTCATTTCCAGATTTGACCACTAACAGTAAAGCTGGTGTAGGAAATATGATTACAGGGCCATCTGTTTTGTTCTGTAACAGTGGCCGAATGAACAGTATGTCTGTATTGACAGAAATGGTCTGGTGAGAAGGCAAAAATATTGATACAGGGTGCTGGTAAAAGTTTTGAATTTGAATACCTCTAAACAAACTTGGACATAGCCCTTTGCCACAATCTGTCCTGAATTGACCTGCTTTGCTGATTTGTTTAACCTATACTTAATTGTCTCGTGGACTGGATAGACACAGATCTCATGAGGCTCTACAACTGTGCAAGAAATGGGTTGGAACGCCAATCGGACTCATTTCTCCAAAGCAGATGGAGTGCTGAATGGCTTATGTACCCTCTCTCTGAGGAGTGGTCTTCCAGTCTGTCTGTCTCTGTCTGTCTGTCTCTTTGGCAGTTTGCTCACACAGACGTCATACAAAGCTGATGAGAATTGACAGAAGCAGCTGGGACCTGAACACCCAGTGACATGATACCCTGAACGTATTTGGGAATCAGGAATGAATTTTACTTTTAAGCTTTCAGATGCATCTTGGTTGCAGGAAAGGAAAAAAAGAAAGTAATATAAAGTCGGAGCCAAGTCATCAACAGCAATGGGGCGGGCTAAAGGGTGTGTCAGGGTCTGGACTTTAACTCTTGATGGAGACCTGAGTTTAATAACTGTATACTCAACATATTAGCAATTCAGTGGCTGCAGAGAAATACAAATCTACAACTGCCTGAATGTAGGTCTGGTAGGGGCTAAATATGGCAGCCAGCCTCCAAAATGGCCCAGCCATTTCCACCTCTTTTCTTATTTATTCCTCTCAACCTACATTCTAGCCATTGTTGGAGCACTGGCCATTGTTGGAGCACTGGCCATTGTTGGAGCACTGGCCATTGTTGGAGCACTGGCCATTGTTGGAGCACTGGCCATTGTTGGAGCACTAGCCACTGGAACAGGTCCATCAGCTCCAACATTGGTATCTGAGGATCCTGATGTCAACATTGGAGAGGGCCTTTGCAACAAACCATGCCCAAAGGGGTCAGTGCTAACACCAGCAGCTGCTTAATGAGGACAATGGCTTTATCCTCTCTGAGAATTACTTCATTCCCATACAAAAAACAGCAAAGTGAGCGTGGAGACAGAGGCCATAGTGTGGACTATCAGATCTACTGGATAGAGTGAGGGCCTCACTCCAACATGGTCTTAGTTTCTTGAGAAAAACCAAGCACTTTGGCAGCAGCTGAGGAAAGGGAAGACTAGACTCTTTTTTTTTTTTTTAATTCTCTATCATTTAATTTTTAATTAACTTTATTTATGTATCTGGGTATTTTATCTGCATGTATATGTGCTGTGTTTGTGTCTGATGCCCACAGAGACCTGAAGAGTGTGTTGGATGCCCCAGGACTAAAATAACAAATGGTTGTGAACTATTGTGAGGGTGTGGGGAATTGAACCCTGTCCCCTGGAAGGGCAACCAGTGCTCTTTCCTGCTGGACCATATCTCCCACCCTAAAACTAGATTCTTATCATGAATCTAATACTTAACGTGATTCAAACTGTCTCTCATGTGCCTGATGTTCTCTGGCTCAATGAACTGCAAAACTGAACTTATGGATCTTTTTCCGATAATGTGGGGGTGGCGTTATGGAAGAGCCCCCAGCAGATTACGGAAACTCTCTGGTCGGGAGACATACTCAGCTGTTACCCTTTAGCCCCCACCAGTGGAGTCACAGTTAGTTCTCTGTGAGCTAAGGAAAGCGGTATAGGCTCTGGGCTCATTTATGGATAGGGCTGCATTGCAAGTCTGAACCTATAGGAAAGAAATAACCTGCTTTGTAAGTATCTCATTCAGAAGCAGCCTGGAAATGAATGCTGAAAGAAAGGCTTCCCGACTTCAGGGAGCCTGTTTGTTTGCTCACTTAGGGAAAGAGGTAGTCTGTGCCATTAACAGATATGGGGTCACAGGTAATGGCCAACAAGTTGGTTTGTTAATTGGGAACTAGGAAAAATAATAGGCCGGGAGATTGGTGATCTCATTTAAAATCACATGAAGATGAAGCTTACCAGCTGTCTGTAGTGAAGTTGTGAGCTTTCTTTTCATCTTAAAAGCTTTCTAGAAACCGTGGTGGGTCTAATTTAAAACTCCTGCTAATAGATTTCCTTGGAGAACACTGTTTCTGGAAACACATTCTTCTGTACTAATAGCCAACACTAGCCATGAAAAGAGACCACACTGACCATTTGTCACTCACAGACAAAGGAAATGCAGAAACCAGGCCAGAAAGAAGAGCCTGAGAAGGGAAACCACACTGGCCAGGGTGCCAGTAACTTTTTGGCTTTTTTTTTTTTTTTTTTGGTTTGGTGACAGTTTTTTGTCTTCCACTACTGAAGATGGTCATGATGTTCCTATGATTCTGGCAGTCGTGGATCCCCAGCTCTTACCAGGGGCACAGCCAGCTTCACCTACACACTGTCATGGACCGGTGGGTTCCTAATAGTGACAATGCTCTCCTTTACAGATAGCACCTTCCAGTCTGTTCTCTGCTGCTGCTGCTGCTCAGTGCAGAAGAGGTGAGTCTGCCTCTAGGGTAATTTCTTGGAAATGGGTTGATGGAATTTCTTGCCTGTCTGTTGAGTCTCCGGCCTGTGTCTCTTGTTTTCTGTCTGGGAAGCTTTTTCCCCACTGGGTCCCCATTGAACGGTTCATTTTCCTAAAGATGTACGTCAAATTGTAGGGGGGCTCCGGCTCTCCATCCTTCCCCCTGCATACAGCCCCTTCTCCCGTGTGCCCCCACAGAATGTGGCGTAGTTCTGCCCTTATCATTTGTTAGTTTTATATGTCTGTGTTCCACTCAGTAATTTTTCCCTTTAAGCAAAAGAATTATAACATTCATCCCGTGAGTCTTGCTTTGGTATGTGACTGTGTTAAGAATTAAATCAAGACGTTGTGTCAGCGGCCGTTTGATAAGTGCTGTGCTAAGAGGGTTGTATTTATTCATTCACATAGTCTCAAAACCTCCCAGGGCGTTTTCCTTTATAAGTCTCACTTCATAGTTGAGAAAAGTCAAGGCTTACAGAGGTTGTTTTGCTTTGTCTGAGGGAACAGTATGGAATGGTAGAGCTGGGGTGCACACTGTGTGTCTCTCCCAAGACTGAATTTCTCTGTATAGCCCTGGTTGTCCCAGAACTTGCTCTGTAGACCAGGCTGGCTTCAAACTCGCAGAGATCTGCCTGCCCCATCTCCCTAGTGCTAGGATTAAAGGCATGCGCCACTGTCGCCTGGTTATACTTGTGTAGTATTCTTAATCACTCACCTTGTACATGTGTAACAGCAGGTGATATGGATGACTGGTAAGCACTTTGCACTCTGCCTGACTCAGAGTTTGTGTTGGTTGGATTAGTTATAATTTCAGGCCTCTCAAAAGTATCAAACTCTGGGCACATGACATAGTCTTGCAACTTTATTTCAAAACAACTCTGAATCCAATTCATGTTGCCTTTCTGACTTCTGGATACAGAAAACAAAGTCCTCAGAGTTGTAGTTCAGAATTTGCTCAAGGAGTTAGAACTAGGAAGATAAATAAATAGAAATAAATATATAGAAAAAAAAACATTTTTAAGGTACACAGATTGTTTTATCTCTGAAGGAATCTAAAGGATTTAGGAATACGTTTACTGTGAACTATTGTAAAATAATTGCTTTTCAATTCTAGACAAGTGAGGACACAGATAAGCCTGAGCAAAAATGAAGAACCTTCAGAAAATTATTCCCAGCATCATAGGCCATGGCTTGACAAACTGAGGAGCAAGAAACAAGTGAGTGTTATTAAGCTCTCTAGGGAAGTTCTGCTTGTGGTCATGCCCAAAAATTAAAATCATGGTCAGCACACAGTAAGAGCTCGGTAAGTGTTTTAGGAGAAAGTAAGGGGAAATCCAGTTAAGTTAGCCTACTCTGCTAGACTTAAAGATAAAATTTGAAGCAAGACAGTGACTAGTGGGAAAAGACATCGTGGCTCCCTCCATCTTGGATCGTGGGTTAAATTCCAGCTGAGTGTTGGGAGACCTAATCTTGGGGGAAGGAGGAGAACTCAAGACACAAGCTCACAGCACAGGGTTTCTCTTCTCAAGAGTGGAGAATCACTAAAGCCGAATGAAACTGTTTCAGGGTAAGTCATCTTTAAAGAATCAGGACATGTGAAACTCCAAAGCTATGTTGTCAAGAGAATTCGTGATTCAAAGAGTCACAAAATGACAATGCTGTGCGCCAGTCAGCTGTTTGCAGCACTTGTCCTGTCCCTGGCTTCTGCCTTAGTGGGTTGGTGGAGCTGGACAGGAGAAGCAAAATGGAGGCAGATGCACACGTCCTGTTCTTTTCCTTTGGTACAAATGGCTAAAACAATAATGGTTTTTATAGTCCAACAGAGGTGGGGGGCAACCCTCAAAACGCAAGCCGCTGCCTCCCCTCCCACTGGCCCAGCTGGCTGAAGACAGGATCCGAGTCAAGGCCCTTTATGATTTCCTGCCTCGGGAGCCCTGTAATTTGGCACTGAAGAGAGCGGAGGAATACCTGATATTAGAGAGGTGTGACCCTCACTGGTGGAAGGCCAGAGACCGTCTGGGGTAAGGTGATGGCTGAGGCCTTAGTAATCTTTTCTCAACCTCTGAAGACTTCGGGATGTAAGGGAGACCCTGCGCAGTAGAGCATTATCTCCCCGTCTGCAACTCTTCCCTCTGGATGGGATAAAAAAAACAGTGTCCACATCCCTGATTGTACGAGATCAGTAGAATACAGTGACTTTGGGCAGATGCTTGAAACCAGAAACATCTGCCTCCACTTCCCCTCCCCCACTCCCATGCAACCACTTGTCCTAGGCGATCTCTTATAAGGCTTTAGTGTAGACTAGGAATAATAAATAAGGACTGCAGAGAGGGCTTTCTCCATAAAGTGCTTGTCTCCCAACGGTGGGGGCCAGAGTCCGGATCCCTAGGACAAACATAAAAATCTAGTGAGCCTTCCTGTAACCCCAGCTCTAGAGAGAGGCTAAGAAGGGGAACCCCTGGACCTAGTTGGCTAGCTAGACCAGCTAAAATTCTGTCTCGGTATGTAAGGTATAAATCTACTAAGAAAGACTTAATAATCAGTTGATATCATAATGACTAAGCTAAAAGTAGAAACTGCCAAGGTGTTGGGTCCATTATTTTTAATTTCTACAACGTATATACATTTTAGTTTGCTCCTCCTCCATTATAAGCAATGTAAAGCAACTCTTGAGCATGCTCTTGTACACAAGTAAGACTATTCCTATAAGGTGGGGTTCAAGCGAGGAAATCCCTAATTCCCAGCAAATCGTCATCCCGCCCTGGATATGGAAGCTGCAGGTATGGCCCCTGTCAGCAGGGAGGCCAGGGTTTCTCTTTTTTTCTGTCCCTTTACCTGCTCTTGAAATGACCAAAAGACAACCAAGGCATGTTATTGACAAACTGAAAGAAAGTTGTAGAACAAGGCTTGAAGTGTGATAAATTTTACATAAATTAAATCTACAAACAACACCACATAAAAATGTTCACTCATTAAAAATGTTCACTGAGTGGACAGTGGTGTTATGTGCAGGAAAGATGCTATTTGGAAGTAGTGACTGTATGTGAGGGGTTTCAGTAAAAAAACTGCCGACATGACGGCTTCATGTTACGATTAAGGAGTAAGTATATTGTAGGTATGAGAGAGAGCAGAGAGAAAAGGAAGTAGACTGAACATGGCCAGCAGACTGGAGACGGCCAGGGCTAGGGAAGTGGGAGAGAACAGTGGAGATGTTTTCCACAGTGGAGTACTGTGGGCGAGAATGCAGTATAGTTAGAGAGAGTGAGTGGGAAAGAGAGAATAAGTAGATAGCGAATAGATGGTGATAAACATATAGTAGATAGATAGATAGATAGGTAGATAGGTAGGTAGATAGATAGATGAAGATAGCAGGGGTTGGAGGAACCTTGACATTATAAAGAAAACAAACAAGTATCTGGGAGGAGGGAATCCTTGGGAAGTAAGAAGGAGTGGGATGCTAGTGTGGACCGTGAAATATAACATGTATTTGTGATACGGAGAAATCCTGGAGGCAGGCATGGGCTTTGATAGCAACCACTTCTGCCAGAGGTAAGAGAGATGGCTCCTTTTGGCAGGTGGGGAAACTGGTTTCCTAGGTTCCTAAAGAATGCTGGCTTTTGTCTGACCACCAGAAATCCTCCTATAGTCCAGGTTGAGCTGGACCTAGACTCAATTTTGGATGAGTCAGTTGGCCTGCCCTTTTGGGAGGAAATAGGGTACCCTTTGGATGTGACTGTGACAAAGCAGAATTTTGGCAGGGTTTTATAAACTCCGTATACATTTAACTATGACATAAAAAGCTAATGGCTTATTTTTAAATCCGAGGCATTCCAGTAGTCCACCTGTGTGAGACCAGCTGCACAGTCCTGAGCTTGCCAATGCACTTTTCTCTGAACAATGCAAGTTGAGTCTAAACTCAGAACTGCCCCCACTTTCCTTTTAATATACATATTGGAATTGGGCGTGGTGGCACCTGCCTGCAACTGTCGTAGCACTCTTGAGGTGACGACACAGGAGGGCCTGGAATTTGAGCTTAGACTGAGCTGTATGGTGAGATTATTTCAAAAAAAGAAAATAGCATCATAAAATCTCTTAAAATACCTAATTTACAAGTCAGGATCTTGGTATTTACTATATAAAGATTTTTGTGAGTTGGAAATGAAAAACATTGTTGTTCTTTAAACAGTTTAATGAGTAAAATGCTTTTGATTTCTCCCTACTACTTTGAGGTTTAAGTAACTATAGTCATGGTAATGTTACAAACCTGCCTCCCGTCTTGAGTTTTGTTTTGTTTTGTGTTGTAGGAATGAAGGCTTAATCCCAAGCAACTACGTGACTGAAAACAGAGTCACCAATTTAGAAATATATGAGTAAGTCCCCCTACCAAGCCTGCACTGCGATTAGCCTTTGAAAGCCAGGGACTTGATGGGAACTTTGAAGTATAGACAGTTTTCAGATTTGTAAAAGAAAAAGAAAGTAACACATCTGATAGCCTTAGCAATAAAGAGACCTCTGATTCTTTCCATGGTTGCTTCTGAAAATCCTTCTTATGCCTGTATTTGTTTTGTTTGGTATGACCATGCTTTAGAAACACTGATATACGTGTTGTACTGCATGTCCTACACTGAACATTTACTTTTCAAATGATAGATTGTGAATCCGTCAATCTACATGGATTAGTTTTAGATGTTGGTTCTTGTTTTGATACTTTTTAGAAATATCTGAGGATAATAGATAATGATATTATTTACAAAAACCTTAAGTATGCTTATCAAATTTATGCTTTAAAACTTTTTTTTTATAACAGTTCTAGCTTTGGAATTGGGAGATCTGAGCAATGACTTAATAGATTCTCACTCTGCAGGTGAAAAGGCTGACAGGTCAAGTGTCAGGGTTGGAGAATTCACACCCCCTCCTCCCTTGGGTACTTATCTTGCAATTAGCATATGCTTCCAACAGGTGTCAGTGTGTGATAAGAGCCTTGGCATCAAGTATTTCTTGAGACCAGACATCAAATACAATGGAAGAAGCCTCCTTGGCAAGATTCAGGATACTTTTCTCTAAAATAACTCCAATTCTGAAAGTTTTGGTGAACTTGGTGTGTAGATGAAGATGATCACAGGGCATGTGGCAAATCTAACATGGCTTTCCCAGACTGCTCTGTTGGATGTCTCTTCCTCCTTCCCATCATGCTCTTCCGCTCCATCACAAAACATTTTCACTCTTTTCTGCCATGAATGTTCTTTCTGTTGACCTGACTGCTTCAGGGGACTGAGCCACCTCCCTTAGAAAATGGTTTCACATTCATTTGTGGTCACTCAAGTCTGCTCCATGGGGTCTCACTGCAGAAGCGGACCAACAAAACAAGTCTAGTGTAAAGAGTGTGTGTGTGTGAAAATCAACCCAGAATAATTTTTTTTTTTTTTATTGTTGTTCAAGTTTGGATTTTCCAGAAGATCAAAGGAGATTGTGACAGTGCCTACCTGCCTGGTAGTTACTGAATGAACTCTCACGATTTTGCTTTCATTTCTTTCGGTCACAGCTCATTTGCTCATTGCTTTCTTTGTTAGACTAAGCTGAGGCTCTGTTTCAAGGCTGTTTATATTGTAGATACCAGGGCCTTTGAATCCAACAGCTCTAGTGTTAGGCACGTGCCTTTAATTCCTGTACTCTGGAGGCAGAGGCAGAGGCAGGTGGATCTCTGTGAATTCGAACCCAGCCTGGTCTACAAAATCAGTTCTAGGACAGCCAGGCCTATACAGAAAAACTCTGCTTCAAACCTGCTCCTCTTAAAAAATAAATCTACACACACACACACACACACACACACACACACACACACACACACACACACACAGGAGAGAGAGAGAGAGAGAGAGAGAGAGAGAGAGAGAGAGAGAGAGAGAGAGAGAATTTCCATTTAATTTCTTTGGGTTCTGTTTTATATGAATTTTAAAATCATGCTTTTTAATGATTCGAATCTTAGGACTACTCATTAAACTTTATCTCTTTTTAAACATGTATTAAAATATAAATATAATAGTTATCATAACTAATCACTAGAACTTACTGATCACTTAGCATGTGCCATACACCTTTGTGACAACTATACAAAAGAACTACCTTAGTTGGAGGCACTGAGTCAGGCTGAGCCCAAATCCCAGCACAGGCACCACAGTGTTTTGCATGGGCAACAGTGCTTGTCCTTTCCAGAAAGTGGGGATACTATCTCACATGGTACACAGTAAACAGTAAACATCAAGACAGTCTACAGTCTAGTGATTATTGTTATTTCTTTTCTTTTCTTGGGGGGTGGGGGCAGGGTTTCTCTGAATTGCTTTGGAACCTGGAACTAGCTGTCCTGGAACTAGCTCTATAGACCAGGCTGGCCTCGAACTCACAGAAATCCAGCGATTATTGTTAGTTACATTAACAGTAAAGTAATGGGGAAGTCATTTTTAGTTTGGCTCACTTTATCTAGTTTTACAGGTGATCAGCATGCCTTAATTACTTTAGCACCTGGATCCCATTTATTGTACACCAGGGATGTTGTACCTGATATTAGTGGCTTTAAGTCCTGGGGATATAATTTAGAACACACAGCTTTCCATACTTTAATGGGGTTTACAGTTAATGTTCCACCTTAATCCAACTCTTAATTCATACTATTTGATATTAGTTTAGTATAGGGTGTCTAGATATGGGAGATACAGTCTGTGGTAGTTTTAATTGTCAACTTGATGCAATCTGTGATCACCTGGGAAGAAAGTCTCAATGAGGGGTTGACTGAATCAGGTTGGCCTGTGGGCTCACCAAGGGGGATTGTTTTGCTTCCTGTAACTGAGGGGGAAGACCCACCCACTGTGACTGGCAACATTCCATAGGCAGAGTTTCCTTAACTGCATAGGACTCTGTGACTATTTAAGTGGTGTAGTAGTCAGGATTCTTTAGAGGACCAGGACTTACAGAATGAGTTACCTGTAAGTATTATATTAAGGGGATTTATTAGAATGGCTTACAGGAGGTCCACCAATGGCTGTCTACCAAAGAAAGGTCCGTGAAGCTGAATGTCTCAGCTGGTCCTCATTATATACCAGAATCTCAAAGAAGTAGGCTCTAATGCCAGTGAAGGGATGGACTTGCTAGCCAGAGTCAGGGCAAGCAGCCAAAGAGAGCAAGGTTCCTTCTTCCTTCTTCCATGGCTGCACTTCAAAAGACTTAATGAAGTGGGTGTGCCCAGCCATTTTTCTGTTTTAGCCCATTCCAGATGTAGTCAAGTTGGCCTTCCAACAAGAGAATGGCTACCAGAACAAGTCTAGTTGCATGTTTTTTTTTTCATTTGTAAATTCATTACAGTAGAGTAATTTTTCATTAAAAAATCCCAAGTAGTTCTGAAAAGAAAAGAGTGGAGAAAGCAAGCAGAGCTCTAGCGTGTAGCATTAATTCCTTCCCCCGTCTCCGGACTGTGGATACACTGCGACCAGCAATGTCTGGTTCCTGCTGCTTCAACTTCCGGACATAATGGGTTGTAGCCTGCAATTCTGAGCTAAAATAGGCTCAGCAATGGAAAATGAAACCAAGACATAGTCTTACCTCAGTTTTTAAAAGTCCTTCTAACTTTTAGCATATGATTTAGATGGATGTGATTCCAAAACACGGCTCCCAATCTCAAGTCACCCTCACCAAATCTCTTCATTACTTAGAAAGGAAAGAGTCCCTAAAGGAACCTGATTTTTGTACAGACTTCTGCCTGGCTCTTTGAAGTTATTCGTATGATATTTCCATGTGGACAAATTTAAAATGAATACATTCACTTCTGTTATTTTATCATTATGATAAACAAATGTAAAATACTAAACTTAACATCAATGCCCTAACAGGGGGAAAATATTATTTAAAAATGCAATTTATGTGAACTTCTCTCAATTTAAGTATTATTTTACACTCTTGCCCTCTAACATATTCAACTTATTTTGGTGAACTCCCATCATTATTTTCTTTTAACATGCAAATTTTACATCGTAACCAGTGTCCACCTCTCCGTGTTAGTTCCAATGTCTTTAAAACTGCCTCATTTCTGAAGGGATTTCTCCTTTCTGTAAGAAGTCTTGGGCCCATGTTGCAATTCCTCTAATACTGTAGTATTCATTTAAAAGTCCCAAGTGATCTTCCGTTACTGTCCCCTGCCACACCCAGAGTGGCCAATTACTTTGTCTAAAATCCATTGTCATCACCTCCAAATGTCTGCGGTTCATCTTCTCTACGGCTTGTTTTTCAGTTTAATGATGTTAATGGTTTAGGTAGCTGACCATCCACATTTTGAGTCAGTTTCTCATCACCAGGTGTTAGAGAAAGAGTCAGCATCCTTTTAGAGGTTTCAGATAGCCACCTCTGGCCCATCCATGGTGACTCAGTTCATGTTCAATGTTGCCTTTTTCTCTCCACAAAGTAGTATTTCCTGTAATGAAGCTCTTTGTGAATGTGTTGTTTTGAAGCTGAAAGTTTCTCAACCTTTCTGTCTTCGTTGTTGGACCGTATTTCCCTCTTTTCTGTAACTAAGTGTTTACTGCTTAAGGGTGATCATACTGAACTACATGTACTGTGTGTAGTTCTGATGGTCTAGTCGCCTAATGGCGTGTTGAATGGAGAGAAAACAGGGGTTGAAGGTAGAAGGGTGCTTGATGGTATAAGAAAGGAAAGAATCCCAATGTGGCTTGAATAAGGGGAGACTGTGGCAAGAGAGAACGCAAGAGAGAGCATCTGGGTCAGATCAGTGGTTAGCTGTCCTTGTCCATAAACTCTGTTAAATACTAACCTTACTGGGGGAGGGGAGTGTCTTAAGGAGAATTACATAAGTCAGGATGGATTTCACTTTGGAAAGGGACCTAACACTTCTAAAAAACATGCAAATGGGAACTTCCTGAGGGGAAAGAAAGATTTATTCAACTTTATTTTATGTGTTTGGTGTGGGGGTGTCAGACCCCCTAGAACCAGAGTTTCAGATGGCTGTGAGCTGCCATGTGGGTGCTGGGAATTAAAGCCAGGCCCTCTGGAAGAGCAGCCAGTGCTCTTAACTGCTGAGCCATCTCTCCAGTGCCTAAAGATAACTTTTTAGCTTCATATTTTTCATGGAATTTTATAAGATGTTAAATCATGAGAAATTATATGTAAGTATTGTGTGGGCCAGAAGGGTGATCTGAGGTGCTAGAATGAACTATTTAATGGCTTGAAATAAGAAACAAATGTATTGAGCTTGTTAAATTGGAAATATAACAGAATGTTGTTATTTATCTGAATTTAAGCTATAGTTTTCTAAACTAAATTCTAAAGTAAAAGCTTTAAAATGAAATAATTAGAGGTTATTTTTTCTTTTTTGGCCTGAAGAAAATTTAACATAAAGTTAAAAATGTGTTCTTTGTTACTTTTGCAGATGGTACCATAAGAACATTACTAGAAACCAGACTGAACGCCTATTGAGGCAAGAGGTAATTCAGTATGTTCAGAAAAACCCATGAATATTTCTAGTTACCCTTAGAAGTCTATTATGAAGATTGTAGCCATTCAAAAATGTGTATTCACATTCTTTCTAATCTTAAAATACCATTACAAACTCTTTCCCACTGCACATTTTTCTAAGTCAAAAACGGGCATATTTGCCTAAGATCACCTTTTCATGGACTGCTTGGTAACTTCAGAAACATGTTTCTCCTGAAATGATGTTGAAACCATACCTTCATTCAGCATGTATTCTCTCAGGGAAGTGTGTATCTAAGTTACCCACATGACAGTGGTCTCAACCTTTCTAATGCTGCAGCCCTTAAACACAGTTCCTCATGGCGTGGTGATACCCAACCATGAAACTATTTTTGTTGCTATTTCATAACTGTAATTGTGCTGCTGTTATGAATTGTAATGTAAATATACGTGTTTTTCAATGGTCTTAGGTGACCCCCATGAAAGGGTCATTAGACCCAAAGGCGTTATGACCCACAGATTGAGAATACCGACATATGAACCCTTTGCACAACAGAACCTCTAACCTTGTGACCTCTGCTTACACTCCAGAAAAACACAAATACGAAGAACTATTCAGTACTAGTTTCTTTAGTCTTCTAGAACAAAGGGGGAGAGTTGGTGGTTAAAATGGTAGATTCAGATCAAAACTACTCATTTAGGTCAAACCAAGACAAAACAGTGTGGAGTCCAAGTTTCCGACTGTCAGTGCACGGTAACTGCGGGGAAATGAAGAGTCAAACCGGAACCTGGACAGGAAGTGTTGTGTCATTCTGTGCCAGCCTCAGATGTTCAGGGACTCTAGAAAAGTGAAGGAGAATCAGTTTTATATATATTCCACGTCAGCAATGCCCAGGGTGCAGAGAAGACCCTTTCTGAAATGGGGGAACATGTAGAAGATGGGGAAACCAAGACTTGGCCTCAGGTGTGGGTGTGGGTGGGGCCTAGATGGCTTAGCTCTGCTTGATAGAGAATGCTAGTGAAATCAGTAGCCCCTCTCTGCAAAGTTAGGGGAAGGAAAGCTGGGAGTAGTTTCCCAATGAGCAAGATGATAGAGGTTACATGATCCAGATCATAGGCCTGTGTATGTCCAGCACAAGAGATTCTGGAATTGGGGCATCTCGTCTTGCTGAAGACACTAGAGTTACATACAGAACAGCCCGCATGCCTGCCACAATGATGCAAAATTAAAAATTTGGCCCTGATTGTTTTTCTTTCCATTTTTTTATTTCCCTTTGTTTGAGATAACACCTCATGTAGCCCAGGTTGGCCTTAAATTCACTAAATTCACTGAGAATAATCTTTAATTTGTGGTATTCCTTCCTCCAACCCCAAGTCAGAGTTACAGGCATATGCTACTGTGTTCAGCTGTCCTGACAGTCTAAGGGTTTAAAATTACACATGTGAAGCCCATGCGATCATTTCCCCCTACATTCACTGAAGGCAGTCACAAAAGACAGATGTGCTCTTATTTTTTCCATCAATTTATGTTTTTTATCATCTGTGTACATGAATAATTGAAATAAAGAAGATCATATACATAGCTATTTGCTTATTTTTGATATAAACTCTCATTGTGTAGCCTACGTTGGACTCAAACTTGAGATAGTCCTCCTTATTGATATTTAATAAGGATCAGGAGAAACAAATAGGCCGAATAGATGTTTATTCAGGGAGAAATAACTTACAACATAGACAGATGAATACCAGCAGGTTCCTGGTCCCAAGGATGCCTCCGGATGTCCTCCTGTCCCCGTGCTGCAAGCAAGAGAGCTCTCCCAGTCCCCTCCTCAGCCTTAGTTCTCCCAGGTCATGTCCGGCCCTGTCTCCACCCCTAATGGGCGTGGTCTATGCCACAGGTGCAGACAAGATGAATATCTCAGTACACCTCCTGCCTCAATTTTCCAAGTACTGGGATAATAGGTATGACTCACCACCTAAGACTTTGGATTTTTATGAACACTTTGTTTTAAAATTTTCATTAATATGTGCACATGTAGAACCACAATATTATTTAACATTTCATTATATGCATATATAAAATCTACCAACTGTTCATAAGAATTCAAACTGTTTCCTGCTTCTTACAGTTTCGAACACTGGAGTGCTATGCTTCTTTGTAAAAATAATCTTGCATACACATGTACACACTGAATGTTCATATTTAATATTAGTAGGCATTTTCAAGATTTGGTTCAGAATAGCTTGACTAGATATGGTTGCCTGAATAAGAATGGTCCCCATAGGTCACATGTTTGAATGCTTGGTCTCCAGTTGGTGGGACTTGTTGGGAAGGATCAGAAGGTGTGGCCTTGTTGGAGGAGGTTTGTCATGGATTAGTCATGGTTTGAAGAATCAAAAGCCCACACCATTCTCAATTAGCTCTTCCTCTTTCTGCCTTGTGCTTGTGGTTGTGATATGAGCTCTCAGCTACTGCTCCAGCACTATGCCTGCCTGCTGCCCTATTCCCTACCAGGATGGTCATGGACCTCTGGAACTATGTGTCCCAAATTAAATGGTTCCTTTTAGAAGTTTCCTTGGTCATGGAAATAGAAAAGTAAGATACTAGTTTATACTTTTATTTATTTAAGAATTTCATCCAAGTATGCAATTCAATTTGATTATATTCACCTCCCCCTTCTTCCAAACCAGATCTCTGCTCACATCTACCTTACAGCTCCATATCCCTTTTAAAAAATAACCTGCTATCTATAATTGCCCATACATGCACAGGGGTAAAGCCATCCACTGGAGAGTGGTCAATCAACCAGGGACCATATCCCTAACAAGAACTGTGTGTGTAAGCCAGAGGTTGACATCTGGAATAGTCCTTGATTGTTCTCTGTAGTAGATGTTAAGATAGGGTCCCTCACTTGAACCCAGAATTTGCTAATGTGTCTAGTCAAGCCAGCCTGATTGTTTCTGGTCTTCCCTGTTTCTGCTTACCAGATGTTGGGATTGTAGGCAGGCTGCCACATGTGCCTGATATTTAAACAGATACTAGGGATCCAAACTCAGATCCCCATGCTTATGCAGCCAGTGCTTTACCTGATGAACCATCTATCTCCTTGGCCCCTTAAACATATTCTTCTACACACCACTCTTCCTTCCTACTGAGTCTTCCAACATCAGTACACAAGCATGTCTTTCATTAGCTTTATATCTGCACATCATTTTTTAGTTTAGATGTATCACTGTCTTAGTTAGAGTTTCCATTGCTGTGAAGAGTCACCATGAACAATGTAACTCTTATAAGGAAAAGCTTTTAACTGGGGCTAGCTTATGGTTCAGGGTTTAGTACATTATTGCCATGGTGGGTGATATGCAGGCAGACATGGTGCTGGAGAAGGAGCTGAGAGAAAGAGTCTGTGTCATTGGGCATAGTTTGAGCATAGGAATCCTCAAAAACACACCCCAAGGGACACACTTCCTCCAACAAGACCACACCTCCCTATAGGGGTCATTTTCTTTCAAACCACAACAAACATAATTTGCAAATCAATAGCTTATTATGGAAAGTAAGTGAGAAATACTCTCTCTCTTAAAACAATGTTGCTTTCAATACTCTCCTCACGCACATCTTTTTCCATTTATATGAGTCTTTTTGTAGACTAAATTTCCAGATGGAAATCTAAGGCCAAAGGGAATGTGTACTTCTAACTTCCATAGACCTCAAAGTGCCCCTGTAGGAGTGGTGAGGGGTCTAGATACCCACCTGAAATACAAGAGAAGTTGTTTCCCACAGCCTTTCGAGGCAGCATATCACACGAAGCATCTGGCTCCTTCCTCTGGTACTTCATTTCACTGTGAATTTGACTCATATCTTCTTAGCCTAGAGATGTTAGACATTTTTCAAACATTACATTTTATGTGTTTGATTTTCTTTGTTGTAACTGTTCATATTCTCTGTGTTCTTTTCTACTAAATTTTTGATACATTTCTCAGAATCTATAGAATCTATGTAGCTATAGCTAATGAAACTAATCCTTTGTGGCATGTGGCAATATTTCCTCTACCTTTTCAATTGTGCAGCCATTTTCTGGCATGATATTTGGATTTTACATATTTGAATTTATCAGACAAAGTTTTTGTAAAGGTTGATAAACTGTATCAACATAGAATTGCCTTCTCTATTCCAAGGTTACAAGAAAATACCCCCCCCATGTTTCTTGATGATGCTGGTGATTTTATTTTGTAAACTTATACTTTTTGTTCATTCGCAATGTTTCCTGATGCAATGAGTAAGGGGGAGATTACTGAATTTCTGTAAGTTTATCAAGTGTCTTTCTATTCTGCATTCACTGTAGTTGCCACATTCATAATGATAAAAAGTTTTATTTTAGATTATGTCTGTATTTTCTACTTTGTCATCATTGGCCAGACTGTCTGTTCATAAACTGTTTTAAATATGGAGGCTTTCCCTGGTGTCCCTAGCTTTCCTCACTCTCAGAATCACAATGACACATGAAGACAAACCTTCCATGGTTGTGCTGAATATACTGACAACATTAGGGAAGAACTCTCATATACTCTGACTCGTGGGCTGTAGTGCATGTGGGTTCTGATGCTACTGGATTTGATTTATTAACATTTTCTGTAATATTTGTGATGAAATGAGGCCACTCAGTGGTTTTTCTTTTGTGCAGCCTAGGCTGGGTTGATGTCACTGATGGTAAAATGACCCCACACACATTTTGAAGTTTATCTTTTGTTACTTTGCTCTGGAGTAGTTCAACATCTTTACTATTTTTTTCCTTTCATGTTTAGTATTTTCTAGTGTGTGATTATGGTTCTTTCTAATGCTGTCTTTTAAGAATCATGCCCATTGTTCTAGTCCATGGAACTCTTAGGACTTTTAATTATAGCGGACTCAATCTTGATAAGTTGTTTGTTAGTTAATTATCCATTGCTTTCAAGTTTTAAAATTTGTTGCAGACAGGCAAATGAGTCTTTTTTTCTTTTTTCTGGTTTTTACAGATTATTGATTTATTTATCTCATGGAATGACTTTTGATAATTTTCACAATTAGTTATTGACTAGTTAATTAGTTTATCTGTTACTTGAACAACTAGATTTTGAACTTAATTACTGATTGTACCATATTTTCACCTTTATAATATTATCTTCTACTTTGATCAAATATTTACATTGAAATTTGTAACAATAGCAAAATTACATTTATGAAGTAGCAATGAAATAATTTCACTGTTGGGGATCACCAAAGCATGAGGAACTGTATTAAAAGGTGGAGCATTAGAAGGTTGAGAACCACTACTCTATGGGTTTCATGAGAGACCCTGCAGCCATTCTGCCTTCAGGAACATAAGCACATGAAGTAAAGCAGAAAAGCTGTATAATGACAAACAGAAGAGTCTAACTGTCAAAATAATCGGAAAGCAATTTACGGCTTTCTCGGAGTTTCTTTAAAGAATGTCCACAGGGACCAAGTTCTTAACTGAGCATTGAAAGAAAAGTGTTACCGTGTCCCCCACTACCATTCCTCTCTTCATCTCTCCCACATCCTACAACAGTTTGCAACTCCCAACAGGATCCCCTATATGTATTCTTTCTTGTGAACTCTAATCTCTTGTCCTACTCTCTGCCTTTGCAGAAATATTTCTCCTCGCAGCCTTCATCCCAGTTCTTCTAACATGCAGTCTTGTCAGTCTGTCTCAGGGCTCGTTTTTATGTGGATCAGTGATCTTCATCTGTTAACCTAAGCAATACAACAGAAACCATACTGGGTACCAGGACGTCAAAGGCAGGACTTTTCCTGGAAAAATCAAAGATAATGTTTTAAAATAGTCACACTTTGCACATTTCCTATCTAATTTACCTTCTCTTAGACATATGATTGCTAAACCTGTGAGAAAGATAAGGTATTATGCACTTGCAAATGCAATCTCATTCTTCAATAGTAAGAATATAGAAATAACTTATATTTCATATATGTTACTTACTTACACGTAAGTCGATCTAGGTTTGGATTTTATCAGTGATGCCTTGGTTTGTTTTTCTAAGTAGGAATACGTTTGTGTAATGACTGCATTTTGGTTTTTGCAGGCTAAAGAAGGAGCATTTATTGTGAGGGATTCAAGACATTTGGGGTCCTATACAATTTCTGTGTTTACAAGAGCTGGAAAGTAAGCATCTGTGATTTTGACTACTTTAGAAATAGTCCTTGGGACAGTTTGCTTTTATGCAGATACCATCAGGGACTTTGAGAAAGGATTCAGCTTAGGGAGGAGACTGCTGGCCTGGAAACTGGAACAACTACCCAGTTCACATTGTGTCTCTGACATATCTATTGCATGACATGCAATGTGTTGTGTAATGTGATAAACCTGTAACATTGCTTTCTTTCTCTTCCTTTTCCCAAGCAACCCTCCCGATCAAGTAAGACTAGTTGTGGCCTGTTCCTCAGACCCCTCAGTCTCCTCTAGGGTTGGCCTGCACAGAGGCCCAAGCTTCCTGTGTCTTTAGGCCTAGGGTGTTCTGTTACTATGGAAACTTGTGGTAGGGTAGAGATGCCTGAGAAGCAGCACCTCAGGAACATCCCTCCCTTAGTGAGGGAGGTGGCTGAGGAGTGACTACCTGAGCTTGTCTGCAGTTTAATAATGAAGGCCTAGCTGCACGCAGCAGTTAACCTGTTTGGCAGGGCTGCCTGTATCGACGTTCCCTCCCTAATCTCACCTTTCCAATCCTTCACGATAGAATTTCTCATTTGTTTAGTTAACACTCAGGAAATGTTTATGTTTGCTTTGTGATGAGCATCACTTTATTGTGCATGGTCTGAAGTTATGTTGAATATGAGGTACCAGTAAGACATTTGAGGGCTTTTCCTGGGATGACCAGGCATTAGTTGAGCCCATCTGTCCTCTCATGGGTGTGTAGTGTTGCCAGGAAGAAAGCTTGAGTACTGAGGTCCCACTGCTTAACACACTGACTTGATTCTAAAGCAGCCTTTTGTTTCTCTAGTAACTGACATTTTATTGATTACAGACCTACACAGTCTTCAATAAAACATTATCAGATTAAAAAGAATGACTCAGGACAATGGTATGTCACTGAAAGACATCTCTTTCCATCAGTTCCAGAGCTGATCCAGTATCATCAGTACAATGCAGCTGGTAAGTGAGGTGTAGGTGGAGTTTATTGTTGGGACCACTGGCACCCCAAATAACCACATAGAGATGTATTATCAATTATAAAAGCTTGGTCCATAGCTTAGGCTTTTTACTGACTAGTTCTTTCAACTTAAATTAACTGGTGTTTCTTATCTGTGCTCAACCACACAGGGCAGTACCCTTTTTCAGCTAGGCGTGTTCATCTGCTTCCTCTGCACCTGGCTGGAGACTCTGCCCTCCTTCCCAAAGTTCCTTTTCTGGCTCCCCTGCCTAACCTCTTTCCGTCTGGCGATTGGCCAGTTGGCTCTTTATTAAACCAAGAAGAGCAAAACATCTTCACAGTGTACAAAAGAATTATTCCACAGCAGTGAGGAGTCAGGTGTGGTGAGAAGGGCTGGGGGCCAGCCCCTTGGCAGGGAAGGTATGCATGGTCTTAGATGTTCTATAACAAAAGTCCCTTGGGCAATGGTTGTTTTGATCAATGTAATTTTTTTTTTTCTGGTAAAGGAGCAAAGCTTGAGTTGCAGTTTTTGATGTCTATCAGATTAGAAAGATGATGGATGACAGAGAAGCCAACGGGATTTAGTATGTATTCTGGAAGGTTAAGTAAGGTTAAGTGTAACCCTACTTAACCAAATGACGAGGCTCTTTTCCTTGGCTCCCACAAATCTTTTGTTGAGATAATTACAACAGGAGAATTATCTTTAAGCCTCCCATCCTCTGTTCTTTCTTATTTTGAGAAAATACAGAACCCAGGCTTTCACAGTTACACTTTGACCTAAATATAGCAGAATACTGAACCCTCTCCTCCAGCTCTTCTTATACAAACCTATCATTTCTGGAAGAGATCTCAGAAAGTTCTACCATAATCACAGACACCCTCAGCCAGTCTGTGTCAGGCCACTTGGAACCAGAGGCAAAGGCTCATACCTCAGCATTATGGAACTTGGAATCGATCCACTGTAATTTATCCTACCTTTTAACCATGTGTTTCTTTTGAATATTCCATTCAGGAAAAGTTGTGTTGACCAAAAACAAAATAAAAACCAAACCAAAACAAAACAAAAAACTTCTTTGAAAAGAGAATACTTTTCCTTAACACTGTTTTTGCACATCAAGAACAAATCCCAGGACATATGTTCCCACTTATAGGATGAATCCACGTGCATTTCCTAGGATCAGCAGCAGCTTGGTTAGAGAGAGGTATAGGGGAGAGGCCCTGAGGTCAAGGATCACACTGGAGATGCAATCCACACCCCACACACACACACCCACACCCCAGCAGGCTGGTTCTGAGTTTGCTTTCTCAACAGCCCTTCCTCTTTCTCCTCCCTTTAAAGAAACACTTAAGAAAGAGTATTATGTGGTATGGTTACAAAATAATGAAAGACCAGAATGTGACAACATTAAGAGTTAAGAATGATAAACTGTTCACCACATAAATACTCTTGGCTAAGTCGCAAATGCAATCAATTTTTTGTCCTAAATATGTTCATTTAGATCCTTGTCTCTCCCTAGTATCAGGGCTGCTCTAATTAATCACTCCTCCTGTGAACAATTTCCAGCAGCTTCTTAATGCTTTGTCTCCAAAGTTCATTTCCCTTCAATCCACTTCAATGCTACTGCCAGTGATCTAACACGAGTGGAAACAGGAAGATTTCACTTTCTTGTTTGAGACTGACACCCACCCCCATCTCCTTCATGCCATCTCTTCCTCCTTCCCTTTGCTGTAAAAGGCAGTGCCCTCTGACAGGGCTCACAAGATCTATCATGACCAGGGTAATACTGGGATATACTTCTTGAGTATAACTTTTTGCCTCTTGTTACTCCTGCTCTTTGTTAAGTGTCCACCTTCATGCAGACCCATATGCTTGGCGTTCTTGGTCTGTGTCCCAGCTGGCCTGTGTGATCTTCATCGTTTACATTAGAATGGTCTGTCTCTTCTTGTGTTTCCTCTCTGAGGGAGAGCTTCCTGGAGAAAGAATCATCTTAATTGTCTTTGGATCTGTTGAGGTCTTGGGGACTTACCTGGAAGAGAATCCTGTATAGTTTAGGTAGTCCTTAATACCTTCTGGTTTTCTACTAGCCAAGCCTGTCTCTGCCTCCCAGCCTTTGCACATACTATTCATTGGCCTGGGCTTCTCCTGCTGATCTTTGTGAATGGCCCTGTGTCAGTCAGTGTCATCATTCCCATCATCTTGTCTAAAAGGCCTTCCTAGATCACCTGTTCTCAGATGACTATGTGTATCCACTCTGTTTTGTGTTTACTGTCTAATTTCTTGTGAGTACACAAGAAATACTGGTTTATTTCCCATCCCCGCTACAAAGTGGGGTCTATGAGAACAGAGGCCATCAGCATCTCATTCAATACCGTCTCCTAATGTCAAGATGGAGTGTGATGCAAACAGACTGTCAATGAGTAGCAATTAAAGAAACAAATAATGAATGTTTATTGATAAATTGAAACTGATTGTCTAGAATTCATATTGACCTAGTCAAATGAAGTCTTACTCATTCTACTATGCTACCTTCAAATAAAATAGAACACCAACAAAAAAGAAAATCCCACAAAAACCTATTTCTAAAGGTGTTCAATTTGATGGCTAAGCGAATTTTTTTTCTAGCACTTTTGGAAGCAATTTGATCAAATATCCCATTTTATAAGAGGAAAATTTGAGAGAATGCATACAAGTCCATGTTCAAGAAAATATAGCATATTTTATAGTAGTGAGATCTCAGAAATATTTTAAGGTCTACTTATAGTTGTATATATAAACTACATGCTTAGTATGAAAATTTATAATAAAACATTGGCATTTTGTATAATGTATTTAATTCATACATGTTTCCAATTATTTAAATGGTTTTGCCAAGTTTTTCACCAAAGTGCCAATAATTCATCTGTACACACTGAAATTTTGTGAGAGAATTTTTGTTGTTGTTGTTGTAAACTTAGGGTCTCCATATTGTGTACAGTGAGTACATACTATGAATGGAATGTTTTCAAGTGAAAAATAGAAAACTATAATGACCCGCAGCATTGTTCTGCCTCATTATTTAAAGACTATATTCTACTATACCTAGTTCTTCCTTCTGTAACTAGTAACGAATCCTGATATGCTCATTTTTCTTTCTCCTTAGGCCTCATGTCCCGTCTCCGATATCCAGTTGGGCTTCTGGGAAGCTGTTTACCAGCCACTGCTGGTTTTAGCTATGGTAAAGTATAGACATAGGCTGAGGGAAGACAACTGTCCATTGTTCTACTATCTGTCCGTCCATCCATCCATCTATCCATCTATCCATCCATCCACTCACCCACCCACCCATCCATCCATCCACCCACTCATTCAGGAACCACCCCACAGATTCTTTAAATTCTCAGTTCATTTGAAATGTTTACCTACATATGTTTCTTTTAAAAATTTAAATTCTTTGCTGGAGGTGTTTAAATAATCCATCTCCTAGGGCAATTTGAACTCAGTAGCAATGTTTTGGTTTATTTCATATTTCACTACACCTTATGAAGTGCTGTCATCTTTCCCATTTTGATAAATAACTTCTATTCTCTGGATTGAGGCTGTTGTTTTCTGGCCACAAGGATGGCTGAGAAATGATTGTTTCTAAGAGACGCTATCAAGAAGAGCTGTTGAACATCTCCACTTCACCTTTGTTCAAAAGGAACTGGTACCCTCAGCCTCAAGTGTGAGATGTTTGAGTCTGGGAGAATAAATGCGAGCCAGGGAACCTTGCTTTCAGACTTGACTTGTTGAAAATTTTGTTCCCTTGAATTTCTCTTTTGTAGGACTCAGATTATCTGGGGGGGGGCAGTGACAGGTGTATAAAAATGACTATGCTTCAGGGTTTCTGTTTAAGCAAGTTGGAAGAGTGACTTCATGGTATTATTGATACCTTTGTCATTTCTGTATGTAAGAAGTTATGTTATTAACAATTTGGTTGAATATCATGTTCATGTTCTGTTTTTGTTTGTTTGTCCACCATAACCCCCCCCCCACGTGCCGTAGAGACAGGGTTTCATGGCTATCCTGGAACTCACTCTTTAGATCAGGCTGACCTCGAACTCACTGAGATCTACCTGCCTCTGCTTCTTCAGTGCTGGGATTAAAGACATACACTACCACTTCCTGGCCTGAATATCATGCTCTTCAATTTCTTAGAAAAAGTTTAATTTTTTTTAACAGAATGAAATAACATAAGCCACAACTATCCCATGATATAGTATTACCAAATTTTGAGTACTTCAGTTAATAGAATGAGAAACTACACATGCTTGTGTCTGATCTCTTCCTGTTCTCACTATATCTTTGAATTTCATCTATGGTATTGGATGTGGCTGACTCATTTTCATTGTGACGTAGTGCTACAATGTTAGGATTACCACCTTCAATGTTAGGATTACAAATACTATTGCTATGAAAGTTCTTATTTGTGTTTAGATGATAAATGTTCATTTATGCTGCACTGTATGTATACTTTAGAGTAGGTTTGTTGGCCCATGGGCTATGCACAATTTGAGTTTTACTAAACAGAACCAATTTTTCAAACAGTTTATTACAAATTCCACACCTACCTAAGAATGCTAGTGCCACTCTTGGACCCTTGCCAATATTTAGTATTTCTTTTTAATTTCAGCCAGTCTGATAAGTGTACAATGGTTTACTTTTGATCCTTCATGACTAATTACTTTGGCCACTTTTTAATAAATGTAGTGACCATTTGAACATTTTCTTTAATGATCAAATATTCATCATTTTTACCCTTAAATCAAATTTTATGCTTTTTTCCTGATTGATTTATTTCTTTGTCTTTCTGGGTTTTTTTCTCTTGTTTTTTTGAGACAGGGTTTCTGTGTGCAGCCTTAACTGTCCTGGAACCAGCTCTGCAAACGAGGCTGGCCTTGAACTCACAAGAATCCACCTGCCTCTGCCTTCTGAGAGCTGGGATTAAAGGCATATACTACCACTGCCTGGTGGTTGATTCATTATTAACACTTTCTTTCTTCTAAAGATTTATCTTTATTTTACATGTATGAGTGTTTTGTCTACATACATGTAAGTGCCATTCATTAGTGGCTGTTGCCTGCAGAGGCCAGAAGAGGGAGAGAGTTGGGTCCTCTTGAACTGGAGCTAAGAAAAGTTTTCAGTCATCATGTGGGTGCTGGAAATTGAACTCCAGTTCTCTGCAAGAGCAGGTGCTGTTAACCACTGAATCTCTCCATACTAACAAACAAAATTTTGAGTTGCAATTTATTAATGTTTTCCTCTGTGATCATATTTTATTAAGTAATTCTATGCCATCATCAAGGCTGTAAATCTGTTTTCTCATGTTACTTTTACAACAGCGTTTCACTCCTGGGTTGATGACTATTTCCCAGCACTAGTACTAGGGGGGCTTATCACCCTTAAAAATTCTGCTGTGTGCATTACCCTGAAGTTCCAGCAGATGGTAGTGTTGCTGTATAAAAATTAGTTGCTAAAAAGTAAAGCTTTATCAGTTTCAAGGGCATTATTTTGAAAAGTTTTCTTCCTCCTCTTCCTCTTCCTTCTTCTTGATTTGCTTATGAGAAATAAGAAATGTACTGACACACAAATTTCACCTCAAATTATACACACACACACACAACACACACACACACACACACATGCATATGTTGGTTAGCACTCTGGCAATAGACATGTATAGTAGATGATGAGATAGGAGGCAGGGGGGCTCTTTAGCAGTGAGAACAGTGAGAAGAATTGAAACAGGAAGAGGAAGTAACACCAACTTCCTGTGGTTTACACATTTACACATTCGCACCATAACAAAACCAGGCTGGGAACATCCATGTTTTAGGCCCCAGGTCTAGCTTTGTTTAGCAAAGTACACTGATATGTTTATACAATGTTTCTATAGTCACAACTGATTATATATTCCTGTCTTCAAGCAGTTGACTCTTAATACTTAATGTCTTGAATTATACAGTAAGGCCACAATGTCTTTAACTTCTATGTAATGCATGGGACTATGACTAAATAATTCCTAAATGTTTTCTCTGAAAAAGAGTTAGCATTCTCTCCTCTTTTGTAACATGAGTCATTTGCCTTTCCAGAAAAGTGGGAGATAGACCCGTCTGAGCTAGCTTTTGTCAAGGAGATTGGAAGTGGTCAGTTTGGGGTGGTCCACTTAGGAGAATGGAGAGCACATGTCCGGGTCGCCATCAAGGCCATCAATGAAGGTTTCATGTCTGAAGAGGATTTCATTGAAGAAGCCAAAGTCATGATGTAAGTGTGATCCCCACCCACACAAACATGGCCCAACACCTCAAGGGCTTGGACAGAGCCTGGACTTTGATTCAGACACACTTGCAATCGTGTCACAACTCTGCCCAAGCTAGTTGTGTAAACCAGGCTAATTATGTAACCTCTGTGGGACATGCATGAACTATGTCACTTTCCAGTCTCCAAAGTCCTTGCTTATAAAATTGGGAATAACAGTACATATGGCACTGGGCCAAGGTGTGATTTAATGAAATGATTAGTGGGAAAGACAAAGGAAGTATATAGTTTTAAGCTCGGTGATAGGTGCTGAATAAGCGTTATAACCTGAGCTTGGACCAGGATAGTGCAAACCAACATTCTCTAAACATTTGCTCAGTATTTATTTCGAAGAATACTAATGCATCAGAGGAAAAACAACAACAAAAACAAAAGCCTAAGTGTTCCATTTCAGCTGTGCTACTGTCTAGAGCAATGGAGTTGTGTCCCAAACTTGCAGGTCCCAAAGGGAAACAAACTGAGCAGAGACTAGATAGTAACCAGAAGTGATTAGCTAGAGCCTTCTCTGAGGAAGACAGAGCAGTTATGACTCAGAGTGTTCAAGCTCATATCCCACCTATGCTACCAAAATCTCCTTTCTATCTACTTACAAGAGAAGGAATCTGGATGGAATTATGATGAACATGATTTTCCAGGGACATCAGCTTCCCAGCGATATTGTCCTTACAACATACCTGAAACACCTGTTTGTTGACCTATACTCTCTGATTAGGGAGTTCTGCATCTGAAGGGTAGTAGCATGTGTTTGGACTAATGTGACACAATATGAAAAGAATAAATGGGACTCATGTAACTCAGCATTAAAAAAAAATATCAGGATCTTTTCTGACCATGAGATGAGGGGCTTCTTGAAAGAGGCAACCCCATTGGGGAACTCATGAGTTAGACTTTTGCGAAACTATTTTCTTCTAAGTGGAATGCTACCCCTGCTCCCCTGCTCAGAAGGCTCAGGAAGCTGATAAAACTTACATAATGTAGGAGTCTAGGAATTTATAAGAGTCACAAACCCCTTCACAGGCTACAAAAACAATAAGAAAATGGAAAAGAATTTTTTCAAGTCCAGTTAACTGAAAGCTGTGCAGGGAGCTCCGGGTGGCAGGTGTGTGTGTGTGTGTGTGTGTGTGTGTGTGTGTGTGTGTGTGTGTGTGTGTGTGTTGAATTTGAGAAGCCTATTATAAGATCATTAATGACTAAGTAGCCAGGTAAATGCTCAAGGCTAGAGTTCAGGAGAAAGGTCAAGCTGGGGGAAACGAATTTGAGAATGGTCCCCAGAGATGATTTTGAGAACCATGAAACTTGACCTGTTGCCAAGAGAATAGAAGGAATTAGGAAAGGATAACGGGAGAAGGCTGTAGAAGTTTTGAAAAGTACTTTAAAAAAAATAACTTAAATACATCTCCCTGCAGTGAGTCCCAACACTTCTCTTACTGAGGAATGATATGTACAGAGAAAACTAGCGTTACAGGAAGCAGGATCTCCCATTTCTGCTTACATAGTTCTCTGCCTGTAGGAGGGTTTTGTTCTGTTTGTTCATCTGAACCACATATGAAGATATACTTACTTGCTTTTGATTTTTTTTCTAATAGATATTTGTCTTATTTCAGATACACGTTGTCAGTTGCCCACACAAGCAAATGCCTGCTAATGTTTCACAAATGGTTCTGTGTAGCCCTGGTCTCGGGTTTCTGATGGCACAGAAGTGTGTCATTCTGAGACTTGCTTTCCTGACTTTATTCTGCATGCATGAAAAACACATTCCTAATTGAAAATATGCTTTATGGACTTGGAAGAAATCAGACAAAGTGTGTCTAATATATACCCATATCATCATACACATGTACAAATATGAACACACACACACACACACTGGCTGAAAAGAAAAGCATTTCTAAGGTACTTTTCAACTTTCACAATATTTCTGACCAACAGAATTGATGATACATCTTTTAAAACTGCAAACATTAATTAGAATTTTCTCTTTCTTTGTGACCCCAGTTGACCTGAAAGGCACTTAAACATTGAATGATATACTTCACAGGTTGGGGGGGGGAAGAAGGAACCCAATAAATGTCTGGGGCCAGGGAGAGGGCTTAGCTGTCACCGTGTCAGCTGCTCTTGCAGAGTCCCCAGGAGCCACATGAAGGTTAAACAACTATTTGTTGACCCCAGTTCCACAGATCTGATGCCCTCTTCTGGCTTCTATGGGTGCTACAAGCACATGGTACGCATACATATATGTGAAGACAAAATACCTATACACATAAAATAAAACTAAATAAGTCTTTTTTTAAAAAAAATTATGAGTATATTTCAATGGAAAACTGCGTGATTACCAAATTCACAATATATGGTTTCATGCTGGCAAATCATTTTTAGCCTCCAGCGATATCTAAACATTTACTTTTTTTTTTTTTTCTTGGTGAATCTCTATTCTCTGTTTACTTGTGTTCTTTCTTTGTGCTGTATACTTTTTTTCCCTACATCTCATATATCCCAACAGATTTTTTTCAGGAAATATACAATTACCATACGGTTACATTTTGTTTTTCAAGCGAATGATTACAGTGAATGCAAAACAAACAGTAAAGAACAGCAGTAAACATTTGCTTTTAAATAGCTTTACTATTTAGAATTCCATTTTCTGTCCTATGACCGTCAATCTTTCTTTCTTCCCCACTGCCTGCCTGGAACTTCCCATCTAAAGGCTATAGTTAGGATGAGTAGGATTCAAAGTCTTAAGAACCTGGACTGGGAAAAATCAATAATGAGGACGCACAAGATGACACGACAGGATGTAAAGGAAAGTGCTGCAAGTTGGGTATGGGGCATGCAGTATTTTATAACAATAACTTCGGAAGCCCTGCACAAACTCCCGAGCCTGCGTTTTCAGTGCCTAAAGTGGAAAGAAGATGCTGTGCCTTCCTGGTGGTTGGGGTTGATGTTTATCTCATCTCAGATATAGAACTGACATACTACTGTTTTAAATGCAAGAGCAAGCAAGCCAGTTCACTGGTGTGTTTTTCTTCTACAGGAAACTGTCACATTCGAGGCTAGTTCAGCTTTATGGGGTGTGTATACAGCAGAAGCCCCTCTACATAGTGACAGAGTTCATGGAAAATGGTTGCCTGCTTAACTATCTGAGGGAGAGAAAAGGCAAGCTTCAGAAGCCGTTGCTCTTGAGTGTGTGCCAGGATATATGTGAAGGAATGGCTTACCTGGAGAGGAACTGCTATATTCACAGGGATCTGGTGAGTCTCGGCGAGTCACCTTATGTCATGTACCTGGATTCAGAAGGACATGGGAATCACTTTTGGTACTTGGAAGAATATGCCCTTAGATTCATTTTAGTGCATTTTTTAAGTCATGCATTTTATTGGGAAAGGTTAATCGATTTTCTTATTTATTTTGCTATGCTGGGGATTAAAACCAAGGCCTGGCACATGTTAGGCCTGTGCTCTATTGCCGAGTCACATCCTTCAACCTGTAATTTTATTTTTAATTGCCCATTAATGTGTAACCAAGTAGGAAATTACTCCAAAATGCCTTTCACTAATTAACTACCTAATGAAGCAATTAACTGCAATGATTTTTTTCTTCTTTTCTCTTCCTCATTCTCTTCTCTCTTTTCCTTCCTTTCAGCCTTCTTCCTTTCAATCAATGTCAAACTCCAGTAGTCACACTTGTCCCAAGTGTCTCATATATGCTGAGCAATCTAGGCCCTGGAGGTACAGCTGGAAGAAATGGTGCCTGTGAATCTTACCCAGGGGTGAAGGTGCCCTGGGTATAGGTGGCTTGCTTGTGACAGTACTGTGGGAGTACTGTTGGCATTCATGATGGAGACTATAAATGCCAGTCATTCTGCTGGGCAAAGCTGGGAGCATGCCTACTTAAAGGGGCTCTCTTACCCCAGACTAAATGCCTGCTCTGTGTCCTTGCTTCGCAGCTGAGTAACACGTTCAGCCTACTGCACATTGCTTCAGGGTACTCACACCATTCTCTCCTTGTCCTTCTGTGTTCCACTTATAAATATAAAATTTAACTCCAAGGAGATTTTGAGAATTATATGTAGATTCTTGATGCAGTAGATTCTTGATGCAGTCTCTCAGAAATAACCCTGTGCTTTGGGCTCTAACTCCCAGAGTGATTTTATTACTGCACTCGTTCTTGAAACAGGAGCATCTAAGGGTGGGGCTGCAGGTGTTGTTACACTAATTCCAGGACACCATGGGGAAAGGCAAGATAAGCCTTCAATTCAGAACACTCATGGTGTTTTATTTATGCTGTCATACACTAGCTAATTAATTATATATTTTTTTATTTTGAAATTATAATGTAACTACAGAATTTCTCCATTTCCTTTTCTTCCTCTAAGCCCTCCCATATGCCACTCCCCTGCTCTTCATCAAATAATGGCCTTTTTTTTCACTAATTGCTATTGCATGTATACATGTATGTGTATGTACACATATATCTTCCTAGATATAACCTGCTCAGTCCATATAATTGTTGCGTGACAAAACTTTTCCTGGGGAGATGCTACATATGTGTCTACTCACTCCAGACAGAGAACTCATAAGTGACCAAAGTTTGGATACCACCAGATTCCAACCTAGTGAACCAATGCGTTTTGGAGGGTTACTCACAGGGATGTTGGTGACAGGTTACTTGGAGGAACAGAAATGACTCAAAGAAAACTGTATCAACAAGGCCTATTCTAGCATAGGTGACAGCTCATGAAGATGGGAACCTGGAACACACTATACAGCCTACAGGCAGCTCAATAGATTGGAGAGTGTCCTTTCCAAGTGACTTTGGTCTGAAGCTTTTCCAGGTGGCTTGGCTGGTTTCTGCTTCTTCCAGGCAACTGGTCTAGTCCCAGATTCTTCTTTGCAGCCCAGCTTTGATGCAGTGGAATCCATAAGCTTTAATTTTTCACTCTGGCAGGGAGGACCCTACTGAATCTGGTCAGTTTCAGGGACTTCCTAAAGCTATTTTGAGTTGTTTACCTTTCTGCCTAAGGAACTTCCTGCAGAATGGAATGTTTCAATCTTGGAGGAAACTGTTACACAACAATAATGTTGCTTGTTTGTACTTTTTGTTGTTGTTTCTGTTTTTGTTTTTGAGACAGGGTTTTTCTGTGTGGCTTTGGAGCTTGTCCTGGAACTGGAACTAGTTCTGTAGACCAGACTGGCCTGGAACTCACAGAGATCCACCTGCTTCTGCCTCCCGTGTTCTGGGACCAAAGGCTTGTGCCACCAACGCCCAGCTTGTTTGTATGTTTTTGAAACTGAGCATTTGGCCCGGAATAACCAGCTTTCCCCTGGGAAAGACCACATCTCCCTACCCCAGCATTTCTCAGTTACCTACAGTTCTTTGTGTGTAGAGGGTTGAGGTCTCATGGGCTTTCCACCCTCCACTCTGGCATCCATTGGTGCCATCCTTGTTCAGCTCATATTTGGGCAGTCATATTGGTGAGGCTTTATAGGTGCAGCTTCAGTTACTTTTATTTCTACACGAATACCGCATCCTGAACATCTTGAGATCCAAGTCTAGACTTCCAGGACATGGCATGGTTTTAAGAACATGACTTATAAAGGAAGGGTTCCTGCACTTCAGCTTTTCTGTGTGTGTGATCAAAATGGAGGCATCAATATGCACTTTAGCCTGTAAGCTGCCCCAGCCTGGCTTGGAGGCTTTCTTCCTTTCTTTTCTGACTTTGTGATCTTGAGAGAGCTAGTTAAGGAGGAAAGTGGTTCTCCACAGGTCATCTCCTTCACATGGGTCTGCTGGGACAGCTACATCAAGCAGCGGCTGCAAGCACACAAAGCCGTGCCTGTCTCACCAGGGCCGGACAGTGCTGCTGCCACTGTAGAAGCTGACCACTGTTTAGCCATCCTCCATGAACACCCCGATACCCAGTGCAAATAAGCTAGCTTTTCATCACTTAAGTAAAAAAACAAAAGATGTTTTATGCCAAGTACTTAGTTTTTCATCTGTTAGATTAAACTAACTCATGTTTATGAAGGATATTGTTGAAAATGATTAAAATTTTAAAATGGTTAACTTTCGATAGTAACTTCTTATGACATTGAAGAATCATTAAAATTTATGACATTCAAGTAGAGTGTTGAGTTAGGTACATCAGTAGCTGGTGTCACCTTGAAATACGCGAGCCTGCTCATGCACAGAGGTACTGTGGAGCCAAAATAAAGCAAGAAGTGAATGTAGAAACCTTCAACTTCGAAATGATTCAACTTCGATGCTTCTCTTCTTTCTCCAGGCAGCACGGAACTGTTTGGTCAGCTCTACCTGTGTGGTAAAGATCTCAGACTTTGGGATGACGAGGTATGTGACATCTCTGTCTACTTTGCCCACTTGTAAGAGGGAGGTTTGTGTTTAAAAAAAAAAATTGTGTGTGTGTGTGTGTGTGTGTGTGAGAGAGAGAGAGAGAGAGAGAGAGACAGAGAGAGAGAGACAGAGACAGAGACAGAGACAGAGACAGAGACAGAGTCTTGCATCTTCAGGTATGCCATGCTGTGTATATGTGTAGAGGTCAGGACAACTTGTGAGAATCAATTCTTTCCTTTTACCCTATGCATTCAAACTCAGGCATCAAACTTACAAAGAGACCCCCCAACTTCTGCCCTCCAAGTGCTGAAACTGAAGAACATCCAGCTTTACAGTCTTTAAGTCTTTTTCAGACTTCATTTTTGTCTTCTGTGTGTGGGTGTTTGGCCTGTGTCTGTGTGCCACATGTATGCAATTCCTGCAGAGGTCAGAAGAGGGCACTAGATCCCCTGGAACTGGAGTTACAGGTGGTTGTAAGCCACCATGTGAGTGCTGGGTCCTCTGGGAGAGCAGCCAGAGCTCTTAACTAAGCCATCTTTTCAGCCTCATTGTATGCAGTCTCCACAGAGAAGGGTTTAAGGTGAAATAACATGGAATATATGGGAAGAAGTGGGAGCGTGAAGATATTACACTGTATATGAAAGGGGCCAGAGTCAGCTCCTCCTCTCTCGGTTCCCATGCCTTTGACATTCCTGCATACGAGTCTTAAAAAACGAGAGAGGGCTTCAGTTACTCCTAATTGGTACAAATACACATAATAATAAACTGAATATTTTTCACATCATAAATATGATGACACTGATATTTCTCTCCTTTTGTGCCACACACATACAAAAATAAGTACATGAAAGAAAATATGGCATCCAATTGTGTATCCTTCTTTTATGATATGAGTGGCCTTTCATTTGCCATTTATTTCCTTTTCGTTATCCTGTTGCTAGAGCACTGCCCGTTTCTTTGCGGGATTAAGACTGGACCTTAATGAACATAAGTGCTTCCCAAATGTTGGGATATAGTTCTGTAGTTTTCAGAGATCCGATGAAAATATAAATCAAGGAGACATGGTTCTAGGAGAAGAAACCAAATAAAGGGAGACTTTACTGCCTGCCGTCAAGATGACATGGTGTTTTCTAGGGGAAAAGGCTGGGTTTCAGGTCAGAGCAGACAGCAGTATTTTAAGTAATTAGACCTTGGTGAACATTAATACAATGTGCTTGAATCCCACCATGGCAGGTATGTTTTGGATGATGAATACATCAGTTCCTCCGGAGCTAAGTTCCCAGTCAAGTGGTCCCCGCCGGAAGTATTTCATTTTAACAAGTACAGTAGCAAATCTGACGTCTGGTCGTTTGGTAAGCACCTTTGCTGTGGCTGGATTGAATTCAGTGGTTGCTTTTTCTTTTCAACTCTTGCTTGTTTGTGTTTGTCATAATGTAGCAGTCTTTAAAAGCCTTCTTGTGGGCTGGAGAGATGGCTCAGAGGTTAAGAAAGAATACTGGCTGCCATTCAGGAGGGTCTGAGTTCCATTCCCAGCACCCACATGGTGGCTCACAACCATCTATAATGAGATCTGATGCCCTCTTCTGGAGTGCAAGTACACATGCAGGCAGAACACTGCATAGATGATTAATAAATAAACTAAAAGCCTTCTTGTATCTTCTTTGGCAACTGGATTCACACTCTTTGGCAACTGGATTCACACACCCCCTCACACAGCTCTGTTCTTGGGATCTTTCCTTCACTGAGTTTCCAGTGTGTTTAATAAGCTCTATTGTTTATGCAGTGGCTTGCTTGACTGTTTTCCAACTTGACAATTTGAGCTTAACATCAAGATCTAAGAGAAACACCAGCTTACCTCCTTTTCTTTATACTGTCAAGGTCGATGGGATTTGCACCTTGGCTGCTTGGGGTCTGTCATTGATGTTCATATTGACTAACATTCTCCACCAAGACAGAGACACCGTAGATCTGTGCCCAATGCAGCTTGTTCATCTGAGTTGATTTTCCAACCATGGCAACTGATGAGCCCAAATCTTAGCTTTCTTCTAGGTCTTCCTGGATGGCTTTGAGCTTCTGAGGGATGTCCTTGTCTTCGCAAGTGTGTGAGCCTGAGAGATGTCCTTGTTCTCATAAGTGTGTGAGCCTGAAAGATGTTCTTGTCCTCATAAGTGTGTGAGTCTGGGAGATGTCCTTGTCCTCCCAAGTGTGTGAGTCTGGGAGATGTCTTTGTCTTCCCAAGTGTGTGAGCCTGAGAGATGTCCTTGTCCTCACAAGTGTGTGAGTTTGAGAGATGTCCTTGTCCTTGCAAGTGTGTGAGCATATTCTGCATGATAGGGTTAGGCTTGTATTATTGCAGTTTAATAAGGGAAACAACAAGCTACATTGTATCATTGACCTTCTTAGTTCTCCAGTGGTTTGTGTGTTAGCAGGTGAGGTTTGAGCTTTGCTGGGGAGGGATTGTGTGAGTGTATCCTGGTGACCTGGTAGGTAGTAAGACAAGGAACATCCTCAGATGGCTGCAGAGCAATTGGAACTCACTCAGGCTCATGTTTCCTTCTCCCTGGATAGTGAACCAAGGAGCAAGTGAGCTTGTTCTTTTCATTTTGGTGGAGCCCAGGGGACAATCCTGGGTTATCATTGTCAAGAATGCCATCCACCAGGGCTGGAGAGATGGCTCAGCCATTAAGAGCACTGGCTGTTCTTCCAGAGTACCCAACCTCAATTCCCAGCACTCACATGGCAGCTCATAACTGTCTGTTCTGGGGATCTGACACCTTCATACCAATGCACATAAAACAAAGTTAAATACATTATTTAGAAGAAGAAGAAGGAGAAGAAGAAGAAGGAGAAGAAGAAGAAAGAAGAAGAAGAAGAAGAAGAAGAAGAAGAAGAAGAAGAAGAAGAAGAAGAAGAAGAATGCCATCCCTCTTTTTTTTGAGATGATCTCACATTGGCTTGGAGCTCACTAATTAGACTAGACTGGTGGTCAATGAGCCCCTGAAATCTGCTTGTTTCTACCTTCCTCCTCCACCCTCACCCCCAGGCTGGGATTACAAGAATACATCACCGTGACAGACATTTGAAAAATAAAATGATTTATCTTTATTATTTTTAGTTATACATGAGTGTAGGTGCCCACGCAGACCAGAGACATTGGATCCCCTGGAGCTGGAGTTATTGGCAGCTGTGAACTGCTGCTGTGGGTGCTGGGAACCAAATGGCTTCCATCCAAGAGAAGCATCAGTTTTTAACCACTGCAACATCTCTCAGGGGCTCCAGGCATTTTGACATGAGTTCTGGGTATTCACCGCAGGTCTTCTTATTTATAAGCGAAAACTACCAACTGAGCAGCCCCTGCTGCATCCTGTAGTTTAGACTCTTCATGGACAGAGGCAGACGTGCGCCATCTGCTGGCTGCGGGGGTCAAGGGGACTTCTCGAAGTAGCCTGCAGAAGAGCCCCACAAACATGTCATTGTCTATGGAAGAGCAGCCAGACTATTGATTTGAGGGAGTGGGGACAGGAGGAGGAGGAGGGATCAGGAGTGGTACATGCTGCTGCTGCGCTCTATGCCATAGGAGATGTCGAGACCAAAACAAAAGGTGAGGCATCGTTTTTCCTAGGGATTATTTTTAAGGTACAGACCTCTTAAAAACTCAGGGGTGTGCAACCACATAGAACTGCATTCTTCTGGGCAATTATGACTCTGAGGCTGGAGAGATTAACATCTTGCAATTTGAATCCAAATGTTGTTTTGGTTCTAAGTGACTGCTGTTTTTGCATGTTTTCTTTGCAGGAGTTCTAATGTGGGAAGTTTTTACAGAAGGAAAAATGCCTTTTGAAAATAGGTCCAACCTGCAAGTGGTGGAAGCCATTTCTAAAGGGTTCCGCCTGTATCGCCCTCACCTGGCCCCCATGTCCATATATGGCGTTATGTACAGTTGCTGGCATGAGGTAGGTGTCCCTTACTACTGAGACTGCATCATGGCAGCCAGCACTGCCTGTTCCTTGGTAATGGCCCTCCCTGAGAGGCAGGGCAACATTTCGTATGAAACTCCAACCCCAGAGTCATGAGTCCATTTTGCTTTTCACAATGGACTTTTCACCTGGGAGCTCAGTTTCCAAGCCTTATCAGGCTGAGATTGGTTCTTGCAGAAACTGGATGTTTCTAAAGCCTCCGGATGCAATGATCTATCATCTTGAAGAACTGGGTGGTGAACTCATACTCTGGTTTTATTCGCTGCACTTGGCTTTCACTTGCCTTCACTTTCAAGGCTAAAAAGTAATGAGTTTCATCTCTCTATCTGACACTTAAGACTCCTGATAGAGAGACTAAACCAGAATAGAAACAGGAGGCAGACTGTGCTGGGATCTGCCATTTGGGAAATCATGTTTTAGGAGCTGCTCCTTTTGTTGAAATGCCAAGATTAAAAAAATCAAGCCAGAAGGGTGGGGTCCCCTTCTCTCCCTTTCTGGGCACCTATTCAATAAAGCCCTCCTGTTCTCATCAGACTGTGATTTTCAAGAGCTCTGCTCTGTAGTTAGCAGGCTCAGCCCAGAAAAATCACAGCTTGGGGAGAGGGTCTCCTGATGCCTGAAAGACAAGGAACAATAACAAACAACAGCCCACCATTTTATTCCCAATCCACAAACACTAGAAAAGCCAGTATTTCAAGAATGGTGGGGTTGTTCATACTCCAGAGAAGTGTTTCACTTAGGAAGATCCCCAGTGTATGGGAATAGCCGTAATTAACTGCCCCACAAGGAATCTTGAAAGACAGAGGATTGTTAAGTACGCTGTTAGTAGCAACAGTTGCCTCAGGAATGTCTTTGCCATCATAATGTAAATAGCTTAGGAACAAGCACATGGTGGCTGTGGTGGCTTTGACTTAGAATTTTCCAACTTTGTAACACCATATTTTGAGCATTGAATGTTGATCTTTTCCTTGTGACGAATATAAATATGAGCCTCTATTGGAATGCTGGGAGGGGACACATCTCCCAGGCAGCCACAGGTCACAAGAGTGAAAAAATGATCACTGTAGACTGTTGCTAAGCTGTGATTTCTGGCAGAGTGCTTGCATAAAACTCGTCTTTAGCTTATGGCATTTTCAACTTGGAATTTATTGATTGGCAACCACGTCCTAAGTCAAGGAGCATTAGTAAACACACACACACACACACACACACACACACACACACACATAGGGCATTGTGATTTTATATATTATTTATGTGAATATGAGCTAGAGCAGAGAAAGGATGAACAGGATACCACAGAGGAACAAGTAATTGAACTTAGTCTCAAATTACAGTCAGAAAACTTACACAAACTATTCACACACACACATTAAAATAGAATATAAAGCTACCTTTTCTAGTTTTGGCTCTGTCATAGCTCTCTCTCTCTCTCTCTCTCTCTCTCTCTCTCTCTCTCTCTCTCGTCTGTCTGTCTGCTGTGTGTGTGTGTGTGTGTGTGTGTGTGTGTGTGTGTAAGGTAAGTGAATGAAATGTAATTAATAGCCTAAATAAAGTCCTGAGGCTTGAGAATGACCATTCTAACAGTATAGAAGTACACTCAGATGTATAAAGTTTGGGGCTAGGTAAGTATTTGAATGGCTTCCTTAAAGTGGCTATGTGGCATTTTTGATTGTGAGTTAATTGGAATGAAGTGACTTTATTAATTAAAAAAAAAAATTGTCGGCTGGGCAGTAGTGGTACACGCCTTTAAGCCCAGCACTCAGGAGGCAGAGGCAGGTAAATCTCTGTGAGTTTGAGGCCAGCCTGGTCTACAGGGCTAGTTCTGACAGCCAAGGCTACACTGAGAAACTCTGTCTTAACTGCCCCCCCCAAAAAAAACCGTTGTGTTACCATTGATAAACATGCCAGAGATTCCATCTGCTTCTCATGTCTGGCTGGCTGGTGGCTGCCTGGCTTCTGGCCCCAAGTGTGTCCCTTTCTTTCTCCCTGTTCTCTTCTCTCATTCTTCTCTTTCAAGTCTAGATTTCTCCTTCTACTTATTCTTTCTGGCTGCCAGCCCTGCCTATTCTTTCTCAGCCTAGCTATTGGAAGTTCAGCTCTTTATCAGATCAATCAGGTGCCTCAGGCAGGCAAGCTGAAACAAATGCAATACATCTTTACATAGTTAAACACACATCCTTACACTGTTAAACAAATGCAGCATAAACAAATGTAACACACCTTTACACAATTAAAGTAATATCCCACAACATGTACAAATGTAACATCTACACATAGTTAAATATTACACAACATCTATTCCTCAGGGAGACACAGCCAAACCACATGGAAAAGCAAAACAGAGAAAGGTACTCTGATGTCTGCTTGCACAGGTTTGGTTTACCATGCTCCAAGATCTGTGAAATCTCTCCAGGAGATGTGCCTTTTGCTTCCTATGTGAAATCCTTCCTGCTAGAGGGGACCAATACAGTAAACAACTGATGCTGAATTGGAGACCTCACACTCTACAGCCCCATCATTTTCCAGAAGAAATTTCTGTTGTGGTAGAAATATTCTATGTGTGCTCTATCCAAACAGTAGCCCCCCTCTGGCTACAGAGGATTTAAAAAATGGCTAGTATGATTGAAGGAACAAGTTGAAATATTCATTTTTTATTTATGTACAATAGCCACATGAAACGAGTGTGTATAACTCTAGCCATTTTATCTGTGCAGCATTCTATACTCTTGTACTTTCACCCGTGCCTCACTCACATGCAAATCACGCCACTGTTCTTAGATTGCGCAGACCCAGCATAGGTTGAAGTCTCCGCCTGTAAATTCCACAGCTGGTGTCTGAGTGAGAGGCACCCTGACCTGACCAGCTCTTTCCCTTTTCCAGAACCCCAAAGGTCGCCCTACATTTGCCGAACTGCTTCAGGTTCTCACAGAGATTGCCGAAACCTGGTGACCTGAAATGGAATGCCAGCCCACAGGGTTGTCTTGCAAAGCTGTCACAAGGTGAAATCATGGCTGTCACTGATGGCGAGTATCTTCCATTAGTGTTGTTGACTCTTGACAACAGAGCAAAGGTCACAGGCTTTTCACACTGATTTGCGATACAAAATATTTTGACAGTAGGTTGTTTTTACATGTGTGGGAGGGACTTCTGGACTATCTGTCACATCCCAAATGTGATGGAAGTAGACAAGGTCAGCCTTCCAGGTGGCTTCTTCATGATAGGCATCCTCAGAACCCTTGAGTGTGCATGAGACCTGAATCTTTCATAAGGCTAAGGCAACTTCTTTCCCAAGGACTGACATTCCTCTCTTGAGTGGTCCATGCAGTGAGGAAAAAAATTAGATTCTGCCAACTCATGGAGTGAAGAAGCTGTTTTAAAATGGATTTCTATTGCTATGAAGAGATGCTGTGACCATGGCAACATTTAATTAAGGTGGTAACTTACAGTTTCAGAGGTTTAGTCCATTATCATCATGGAGGTGGGCAGGGTCAGGGGGCATGGCATAGTGCAGGCAGACACATACTGGAGAAGGAGCTGCTACTTGTGGATACACTTGTGGATACGCAAGCAACAGGAAGTAGACTGAGTGGCACACTGAATGAAGCTTGAGCAAAAGACCTCAAAGCCTACCCCCACAGTGACACACTTCCTCTAACAAGGACACGCCTACTCCAACAAGGACGCACCTCCTAAAATTGGCCACTCCCTTTGGGGACCATTTTCTTTCAAACCACGGAAGCCTCCCCACAGAATTTCATGTTTGAGGCTAAATAAATATTTATAGACAACATAGCTTTGGGAACCTATGTGAACATTCTGAAAATGTCTTTTATAATCTTGCTATATGTTATTTAATAAACTCTTTTGGTCTACATGTCTGATTATTGTGGGACATAATTTCTTGCATTCTAGTTTTTAACACTGTTGAAAATCTGAACCTGACACATCTTGGTAAAATTTTCATTTTTAATGCTATCTGTTGTCAGGAAAATCCAGAGCCCACCTTCAATTCTGCTATTTCATCCTCTGTATATGTGAGATGGAGTAACCTAAAATGCCTGGTTTTGTCATAACAACCATCACTTTCCCAAAAGAGGAGGCCACAAGAAGGTGTCCAGACACAAAGCAAATGAAACAATCAACAATCCTAGTTAAATCTTAAGTTTATCTCTGGGCATGGCGGTCCACGCCTTTAATCCTAGCATATGAGGCAAAGGCAGGAGGATCCCTGTGAGTTCTAGGCCAGCCTGGGCTACAGAATGAGTTCCAGGACAACTCTTCATTTATCATACAGTCTCTATGGGAATTGACTGGAAATTGAATTTTAACATTCTGGGTTCTTCAGACACCCCGAGAAGGACACTGCATAAAGCACAAGTCTGATTCCAAGGAACTTGCTCAGTAGGAGCCCATTATTTATATATTATCCCATCCTGCATGGTGGCTGTAAAGGAACATACTTTATGTTCTTCATTATACTCAATGTTGCTAATAGGTTTTGTCTTTTTTTTTTAAATATATCCTGATTACAGTTTCCCCTCCCTCCACTCCTCCCAGTAGTATTTGGTTTTACCCTAGGTCTCTGGGCTATCTAGCCACTGGTTCTTGGTCACAGGAGCAGTATTCTAGCTGTCTCTCTCTGTATTCTCTCCATCAACCCTATCTCCCCTCCCTCTCTCCACCTGATTCTCCTGTTCCTGACTCACCTGCTCCAACTCTACCCATAAAAATTTATTTCCCCCTCCTAGGGAGATTCATGTGTCCTCCTGAGTCTTTTCCTCTAGACCTAACCTCTTTGGGTCAATGGATTGTAGCCTGGTTAACATTTATTTAATGGCTAATATCCACATATAATGACTACATACCATATTTATCTTTCTGGGTCTGAGTTACCTCACTCAGGATCATTTTTTCGGTTCCATCCATTTGCCTGTAAATTTTATGACATTCTTTTTTTTTAACAGCTGACATACTCCATTGTGTAAATGTACCACATTTTCTTTATCCATTCTTTGGTTGAGGAACACCTAGGTGGGTTCCAGTTTCTGGCTATTATGAATAGAGCAACTATGAACATGGTTGAACAAGTGTCTTTGTGGTAGGATGAAGCACCCTTTGTGTATATGCCTAAGAATGTTATAGCTGGATCTTGAGGAAGATTGATTCCCAACTTTCTGAGGAACTGCCATACTGATTTCCATAGTGGCTGTATGAGTTTGCACCCCCACCAGACTGACAAACAAACTCATAAGACACGTTTAATCTAGCACAAAGTTTTTGTTGTTCTATAGAAGGATACATACCAGAGACTAGAGCATGCATATCCCCATTGTGTCTGTGAATGTCCACCCAGTTTCCATGAAGACAATTCTTTTTCTCACTTACCCAGACAGCATGCATGACTTTGGGGGTTGGAAACATGCCATGTGGGGTTCACCTTGATGCCAGAACTCCCCTTCCTTGGATTTCCACTTCCCATGTAGGCTGATAGTTTACTGGTCTCCTATCCTTCTGTTACCTAATACTTCTTAGGATCCTCAAGGAACACAACAAATGTGTGGTCTGGAACTCAGCATTTCAATTCTGTTTTAAGTTGGGTCACTTACAAAGAACTGGTGCCAGGAGGAAGTAAACTTAAAGTCTCCCTAGGCAAGTTCAAGTGTATTGGCTTGCTATGTCACCCTTTACTCTCATACACATCAGTGCACAGAGCTGGGAGTGTAGCTAAGAAATACAGCATATACTTATCATATACCACTTCAGCCAAGAAATATGTGGCAGGGTTCAAGTTCCCTGCAGGGAGATCCCAAGAGATGACTGGATGGACATGTGAAGATTAAGTCTAAGTCACAAAGGAGATTCGGTATGTTGAAGGTGCTGGAATCTAGGCATATGCTCTCCTAAGAGCTGAAGAAAACAAAAGAGACAGACAAAAAGACAGGCTACAGGTGCTGCATAGGAGGGGACAAGATAGCCAAGCTGTTAGAATCAAGATAATGCCATCATGAGCCCCAGGTACCATACTTAAAATCTCAAGACTTGGTGTTTTCTCTGATGAGTTTTCTCTTGCTGTAGTCTTCTATTTCCTTGACAGTTCCCATTCTTCATTTTCAGAGTATTAATGTTTACTCTGCTCATTGTGGATTGAAAGTATGAAGTCTTCTGTTCAATTCCCAGTACCATAGAAAGCTAAAAACATTTTTTTTCTTTAAAAACTTTTACTAGTTTTTTTGGATAATATATTTTGATCATATTCTTTCCCCTCCCACAACTCCTCCCAGGTTCTCCCCACTTCCCTACTACCTACTGCCCCACTCAACTTGACATCTCTTTTCCTCTAAAATAAACAAGAAAACAACAACAAAAATGAAAACAAACTAAAAACCAAAAAACAATAAGACAAAAACAAAACAAAACAAAACAAAAAATTACACAAACACATAAACATGGGGTCTATTTTTTGTTGGCCAAATATTCATGGGCACTGGGCCTGCTCTTGAATGTGGTTGATATATCCAGTGACACTTTATTGGAGAAAATTAATTTCCTCTTTCCCAAAAGGTATCTATTAAAAGAGCTTGTTGGTTGGGGATGGGAGTTTGTGTCTATGGTGGTTTGAATGGAAATGGCCCCCATAGACCCATAGAGAACGGCACTATTAAGAGGTGTGGCCTTGTTAGAGTGGGTGTGACCTTGTTGGAAGAAGTGTGTCACTGGGGTTGGGTGTTGAGGTTTCAAATGCTCACGCTAGGCCCAATGTCTCTCTCTTCTTGCTGCCTGTTGAACTCGATGTAGACCTCTCAGCTACCTCTCTAGTGCCATGTCTGCCTGTATGCCACTGTGCTTTCCACCATGACTTTAATGGACTAAGCCTCTGCATCTGTAAGTCAACCCCAATTAAGTGTTTTCCTTTTTAGGAGTTGCCATGGTTATGGTGTCTCTTCATAGCAATAAGACCCTAATGAAGACATTGTCCATTTTCCCTTCTTAGTGGCTGGAGCCTCATTTGGCTGAACCTGTGCCGGGATTGGGCAAGCTATCACAGTCTCTGTGAGTTCTTATGTGCATCAGTCATGTTGTGTCTGGAAGAGGCCGTTTCCTTGGAGTCATCCATTACTTCTGACTTTTACAGTCTTCCTGACTTCCCTCAAGCATAGACCCCTGAGCCTTCAGGGGAGAGGTTTGATATAGACATCCCATTTAGGGCCGAGTGCTCCCAAGTCCCTTACTGTCTGCACATTGTTCAGTCGTGAACCCTTGCAATCATTTCCACAGACTGCAAGAAGAATCTTCTCTGATGAGGGCTGAGCAATGCACTGATCTGAGTCCCAGCCTGGTATGGCAGCTGTATTGACTAAAAACAAATGTAAAGTTAAAAAAGAGAAAAGCACACAGTGAGTGTGGATAGTCTTACTATGCAGGCGTAAGTGTAGCCAGATGCAGGCCTAGAAGTGCTATTTCCAGAATACCAAGCACTTTGTATTCCCTTTCTAAATTACTAGCCCAAGAGTTGTTTTAACTTAAAAAAAAAAAAAAAAAAAACTGGAGACAGGGTCTCTCTGTGCAGTCTTAGCTGTCCTGTAACTAACTATGTAGACCAGGCTGGCCTTGAACTCAGAGATCCTCCTGCCTCTGCCTCATGAATTCTGGGATTAAAGACACTTGCTGCCATATCTGGCAATGAGTAGTTTTATTATCACGATCTCTAACACCAAGGACTAGTGTGGGCTATCTCTGTCTATATGTTCTGTATATCTATGTCTATATGTTCTATAGTAAGTACTTTTTGGTACCTGGCTTCTGTTACTAAATAATATGTATTTTTGGTCTATCTGTGAATTATATTACATTTTATTTTTCCATTTCTGCATTGTCTTGCATTGTATAGTCATTCCATTTACCTGTTTCATGTTTTTTTTTCTTTTGAACTTCCCTAGCTTTTAAACTTAAGACTTTTCTGCTGTCTTTTGGTGAAAATATGCCTATATTTTTGTTAGGCATATGCAAAGGTGCAGAATTTCAGAGCCAAAGCCATTTGCAGTTTTAGTCTGCGGAAAGTGTTAAGCAATGTCCCAAATGAAGATGCCGAGGATGCTACCAGCAGCTATGTTTGAGGGTTTCACTTACTCCTCATTCACAGCTACACCTGGCCATTCTCTGCTAGCTATGAAAATGGCCTAAAGACTTTTAAAGGTGGCCTGGATAATATTAGGTTTTGTTGGCTGAGCTATGATGCAATATAATTTCTATTCCTCACTTTTGGCTGTCACCATTGCAATATATTCCAGGTACAATTTAAAATATTGGGGAAAACTGAATAGATTTTGGGGGCTACAAAAAGAAAATGGTATAATGCAAGGCAGAAAGGGAGAATTTGAAAACTGGAGATGTTTACTGTAATACACACACACACACACACACACACACACACACACATACACACACATGTACACACACAAACACACACACACAATCTCACTCACATGGGTTTTTGCATCTCCAATTGCCTTGCAAGGAGCCTGAGTGCTTTTAAATATTTGATGAGAAAGCCGATCGATCCGGCTGAACAAGTTTGGGTGTTAGCATTGGATACTGATGCAATGCTTGGCCTAATCAAGAAAGTAAAAGACACTGGGCAGAAGCATAAACAATAGCTGGAGGAAGGGCAGTGGCTGCTGCCTCTGGAAAACTGAGGGAAAAGCAATGTCTGCTTTGTTAGGCTGCCTGTGATGTGACTTATTTTTCCTATTAGCTTTAGTTTTCAGTGGAGTCTGCTGAGATCATGGGTGCAATGTTGGAGTGGATTTTTGGTGCATGTGGTGAAAGTATATGGTGTGTATTTCAAATCTGGTTGTATATGGCACATAGGAACATGCAGAAATTTGGGCAGCAGAAGACTAACCAAGAACATGGGCTGGAGAGATGGCTCAGCAGTTAAGGGTGCTGGTTGCTCTTGCAGAGGACCAGGGTTCTGTTCCCAGCACCCATATGGCATCTCACAATAACCCTTAATTTTAGTTCTGGGGATCCAATGATCTCTTTTGGCCTCTGTGGGCATTGTGCTCACGCAAGTAAACACTCACACACAACAATAAATATATCCTGTAAAAAAAGGATACCCAAGAACACAGTTTTACGCTACCTTCCAGGATACATTAAAAAATTATGGCTTTGGATATAGCTCAGCATAGAGCACTTGCTAGTGTGTTCCAGGGCCTGGGTTTTTATCCTTGGTACTGGAAAAAATTCTGCCTAAACTGTGAAAAAGATTCTGGGTAAATGTCTGTGGTATGGTTGCTTTGCTGATGATAGGGCAGATGCTGTTTTGGCTAATTTATCCAGATTTGAGAGTAAAAAGAGCCTTTGCTAGTATTTGGGCTATAGCTAATTAACTTCCCAGAATCCTGGAGAGTTGAGAGAATCAAGGACTTCATATCTGGGTGACAGCTGCATTTGTGAAATAATAAAAACATAAATGATGATTGATGCAGAAGAGATTAACAGAGGAGCATTAGCCATAGTGCAGGGAGCAGGAAAAGCATGGACCAGTGGGGCAGGGAGATTTCCCTGGGCATCCTGGGGCAAGAATTTCTCTATTCCCTTTCCAGAGAGGGAACTGGAGAAGCTGGAAACACACACACACACACACACACACACACACACACACACACACACAGACACACACAGAGACAGAGAGAGAGAGAGAGAGAGAGAGAGAGAGAGAGAGAGAGAGAGAGAACAAGAGCTTGTGCAGATTCCCAATGCGTCACGTAAAAAGTATAACACTGTTTTTTGTATCAAATTAAATCTTATTCTGTCTTTCCTTGCTGTGGTTGGTGAGAAATGCCTTTTGTGAGAAGATGCTATGCCTGACTCCTTGGGGATGGATGATGGATAAGAATTGTAAGACTTTGCATGGACAACAGAGCTTAGTGCCAGGTGAAGCGAGCTGTCCCAGACCTGGTGTTCTACTCTTCTTGACTAGGTGCAGGTATCTCCAGCATTCTCTTGCTCTCAGGTGGTAAGGGTCTCCCTGGAGGAAACCTCCAAACCGACAGGGGCTTCAGTCACCAGGAAGCTAGTTACGGCTTTCTGCAAAGGCAATTTCTTCAGTGTTCAGCCACTCTGCCTGGATTGGGGTCATCTTCTCATTCTTAGAGCAAGAAAGACCATTCTGGCATTTGTTCAAAATGGTAAGGAAGATTTTATTTAGGATTATTGCAGTGGAAAGAAAGACTGAATGAAGCTCTGAATACAGCAAAGATAGGGACTGACTGAGAGGGGTGAGCGGTACCAAGGTTTCTGGAAGGGGAAATCAAGGGCAAAAGGCAACCTTGCTAGACTGGTTGAGTAACCAGAGAGTAACCTTTTGGCTAGATAAGGGTTAGGATAAGAATTTTGACATTCAGTATGGCGATGAGGAATTTGATTAGATATCAGGGTGGGGGAATTGTTGCTAAACTTGCTTATCAGGAATAACTGGGTTTAGGAAACAGAGAGCTCAGTGAAGCCAGGCTGCAACTGGGACAAATGACAAACTTTTGTCACCACCCATCACATAACCCGCTCACCTCAGGAAGCCAGGTGCTTGCAGGCATGTACTCTGCACCCCTACTGCCACCCCTCAGCAACAACCTCTATACCCATTCATATTTTGTGACATTCAGATTAATTGCGCTGATTTGATTTAAATTTCATCCTGGGCAATGTGGGTGTGATGTTAGGGGCCTAGTCCTAAAGGGCCATAAACTTTTATTCCCACAAAAAGCAAAAGCAAACAAAAATGCTTACTTTTTTTTTTTTTTTTTTAAATGATGGAGTCTGCTTCTCTGCCTGTATTGTATGTACTTGCATTCTTTTCTTGTGTCTGCTTGGAACTGAGTTTCCATGGAAACATCTGTCCAATACTAGCAACCTTGAGGTGTGCTGGCAGTCTATTCTAGACTTCCTAAGTGGTGATGATGATGATGTGGGGAGGGGAGGGAGGGACAGAAGAAGGGAGGGAGAGAAGGAGGGAGGGAGGGAGAGAGAGAGAGAGAGAGAGAGAGAGAGAGAGAGAGAGAGAGAGAGAGAGAGAGAGAGAGAGAGAGAGAGAGAGAGATTGGAAAGGGACAGATTTCCCAATTCCTTTTGGATAACTGACTTTATCCAGACCCGAGTGTTCCTGACTCTGCATTCTGTCTCAGCGGTTTTCATACTTCAGGCTGCAGAGTTTATTGGAAGGGAAGCAACAACTTCAGCTTAGAGATGTCTACAGTGCTCCTCCTTTAGGAACGTCAGCTAAAAGTGCTACTAGATGATGCGTTTATCTAATTATTCTTTATCAATAAAAACTTAGGAGTCAGATATCAGGGTAAGAACCTGAATGATCAGAGAAGCAACCAGTGAACCTCAGTCCCACCCTACCATTTCCTGTCTCTTTATCTGTCCTCAGTCCTCCAAAACCTCTATGGTTAATTTTGGTCAGCTGGCAGCTAGGATTCAAAGCAAACTTTATTGTCAGAATGTTATCAAAATACCACACAACAACTAGACAAACAGGAGGACCAGAGTTCAAGTTCAGAACCTGTGTGAAAAAGCTTTAGTGTGATGACTCATGCTTGTAAACCCGGTGTTGAGGGGATAGAAAGGGGTGGATGGACCCTGAGGCTCACTGACCTTCAGCACGGACTATTAGTGAGACTCCCTCGCAAATCCAAGATAGCGCCCTAGGAAAGACAACCCTCTGTGTCCTCAGATCTACACAACTACAAGCACACGCACATGCATCCAAAGCTCCACACACACGCAGAGAGTGGATTGTCCCCTTGCAGAGTAGGCAATTACTACTCAAGGTTGAGGACTGACTTAGCAACAGACAGATCCTGAATAAATTCTACCTAAACTCTAGCATTTCTCACAACTTTACACATGGTGGACATGGCTGAAAACAAAACAAAATTTTAGTACTGTAATAACCAGCTTCTGCCACAGTCAAAATATGAAAATATGATTATTTTCAAATCATATGGGGTTATTCTGGCTTCCTCGAGATTTTTATATTTATATAAACACTTTATGTTTATATTCACTGCTATACTAGTGACAGTGTGTGTGTCAGAACTGCCACTAGGTTGCATTTAACACAGTAAAAGCAGACACATCAGAAAACACACATAAAGTTTAAGGTATTTTGATAAATTTATGCCTGTATATTTGGCTTCCCTTTTAGATTTGCAGATTTTTGCTTTACGCTTTAATAACATTATTCTAAGAAGGAGTATAAAGTATTCATCAGCCTTCCAAAGGATCTGTAGGATTTAATTAATTAATTAATTAAAGATCTGAGTGGTAGAGGAATTGGGAACCTAGAAGAATGTTTGCCAGGCCACATGTGACCCATCAGCATGCAAGGATCTCATTCTGGCTGCTCTGCAGATAGTGCATTGGTATGCATATCTAAACTCTTGTACCACACACTGCCCAGCCTTCACTTCTGATGTGAGTGTTAATCCTGTCGGACAAGAATCCCATTGGACAAAATAAGTCCACTACCATAATTTTTGAGCCAAATTTGAAGCAAGCTTTATTAAATTTGAAGCAGCATACCTGGGGTTCTCAGAGTATGGCACCAAATTACATTAGTCAGAGGCTTATAAATGCAAAATCTACAGGTTATGTACTTCTTATCTTTGCCCAATCAGGGGCAAGCATACATCCCGATGAACTTCCTGCTTACATTCGATTAAGTACATCCTGTGCAGTTGGGGCACCCAAGCTTGTTTGCAGAAGTGAAAACATGTGACTGGTTATCTTATATTAACAATAACCCTGGCATTCCAGGAAGTTATCTGTCCTTGGGCAAGTGGGGCTTATGGGTTAGAGGCGTTTTTGTTTTCTAGATCTCTTAACCACAGTAATTTCAACTTAAAACACAACTTTAGCCTCCACATAGGCACCCTTTATTCTCCCTGCTCTGTGTCCCTGTGATGGGATCCTAGATGTTAATGAGAAGCTCTTAACAGCCCCTGTGCTTGACAACAGTGAGAGGGGATAGATGCCAATAGCACTTTGAAGCTAGCCCAGGCCCCTGTCTCTAGACAGGCATGTCAGTGTCCAGTCACCTCCAAGCCTTCACACCTGGCTAGTGGCAGAGAGAGAGAACAGGGAAATCATATTTCTCTGCTAGCCAAGGGGATTTCATGCTACTTTCTTTTTAACTTATTTTATGTATGTGAATATGTTGCCTAAATGTATGCATTCTGTGTGCCACAGATACATAGTGCTCATGGAGGCCAAAAGAGGGCATGAGATCCCCTAGAGCTGTAGTTGTAGATTGTGCGAGCTGCCTTGTTGGGGGAGGGGAGTGCTGAGAACTGAACTTGGTTCTTTTCCAGAGCCGCAAGTGCTCTTAGCCATGGTCCATGCTCTTAGCTATAGTCCCCGTGTTACTTTCTGAACAAGAAGTCACATCAAACAGAAGGAAACAAAAGTGACATTTAGACAGGCATTCTTCATTATCACCTGGATGTCATAGGAAAAAAGCAGTGATGTATTTAAACATGTGACAGTGCATAGCTTCTACACAGTTAAGAATTACACAGCTCAAAACTCAATGGTGCTGAGGTTGAAAAGACATTAGACTCTGCCTGTGAAGTTCAGGTCTGGGCAAGGCATTCCTGCTCAAGCTGCCTCCATTAATACTTCTCCCAGAAGAGAGGTGGATATTATAGTCACCCACTGTGTTTTTGAATAAAATTAGCCCCCATAGGTGTTGCGGCAGGTTGTTCCCGCCGGCTTGCTGCCAGTCTGGGCCCACAGCCGCACCAGCCCCAAATAACACTCTGAGACTCTGTATTTGATACAATCCTGTTGGCCAGTTACCATTATTGTTTATGGGCTAGCTCTGCCTTAATTATTAACCCATTTCTACTTATCTAAGTATTTCCACGTGGTCGTCTTATCGGGGAGCCGCGGCAGGCGTCCTGCTTCTTCCCTGGGCTACATCTCGACTCCTCCTTCCCACTTCCTCTTTCCTCCATGTTTCCTAGCCCCACCTATCTTGCTATCTCATTGGCCACAGAGCTTTATTAACCAATATGAGAAACATATATACAGAATAACATCTCCCATCATCTCCTCTTTTCTGTCTAAAGTAAAAGAAGGGGTTTAACCTTAACATAGCAAAATATAACATTCAACAGTTATCAAATAAGAATCACAGTTAACAATATTTAGTCCATTAACATTTTTTAAGACTTAAAAAAAATATCATCTATCCTATCTTTGTGAGTCTAAGGTCCTATATGTAACTTATCTTTAATCCTAACTAAGGAAAACTATAATCATAACTACCTGTCTTCAACTCCATCAAAGACCACAGAAGGATAATACATAAACTCTAGAAATGACTGAGACAACTCATTGCCTGGTCAGTCACCCGAAGTTCTTCTATAATATTCCATCTTCAGCCCATAGGCCATAATGTGTCTGGCAGACTTTCAGCAAAGCAGGAAACTTTAAACTGTGTCCTGTAGACTGTCTGGCTGTCTGGCAGCCTCTTCCATGAAGCAGGAATCCTGTAGCAATGTCCATCTTGCATCAGCAGTCACCTTTTTGTGGGTCCTGCATGTCCAATTTCTACAACATAAAATCAAACAGTCTAGACAAGAGAAGTACCTTGCTCAAATGGCTAGTCTTGCCATATTAGAAGCAAACTCCATAACATGTTTCTTCAATGTCCATCTGTCTTTCTGACGCAGGTGGTGTTACCAGGAGCAGTTGTGCCTCATTGTCAAGAAAAACCCTAAACCATTTTAAATGCCATATTCTGTTGGTCTTTGAAAGGTTTGAAGAATGCCTATTCATCTCAAATACATCTCTGCATATATAGAAATCCTAGCTAATTTAACACCAAGTTTTAATTATCATAGGTAACTCTCAATTATACATTTTCCAATGAGCTATATAAACATAATACCTAAACAAGAGGAGAAATATACATATTACAAAATTGACCTAAAATTGTATCAATAAAAGAAAATCCATTCCAAAGCAAAGTATTCATACCTATACCATAATTCCCTTTTTACCTTTAAAAAATTGCTTGTGGTTATAGCCATTCATAACCAAGTCCATTTAAATGAAAACAAACATTTATAAACAATATTTGGGAATTTGGGCGTCGTTCTTTCCACGTTGGGCGCCAACTATAGCGTGTATGTTTCCGCCCGCCCGCCAGCCCGCCAGTCTGGGCCCACAGCCGAGCCAGCCCCAAATAACACTCAGAGACTCTGTATTTGATACAATCCTGTTGGCCAATTACCATTATTGTTTATGGGCTAGCTCTGTCTTAATTATTAACCCATTTCTACTTATCTAAGTATTTCCACGTGGTCGTCTTATCAGGGAGCCATGGCAGGCGTCTTCCTTCCTCCCCGGGCTACATCTCGACTCCTCCCTACTACTTCCTCTTTCCTCCTTGTCTCCTAGCCCTGCCTATCTTGCTGTCTCATTGGCCACAGAGCTTTATTAACCAGTATGAGAAACATGTATACAGAATAACAACTCCCATCACATAGGTCCATAGGGAGTAGCACTATCAGGAGGTGTGGCCTTGTTACACCAGGTGTGGCCTCACTGGGGGAAGTGTGTCACTGGAGGTGGGCTTTGAGGTTTCAGAAGCTCATAGCAGGCCCAGGGCTCTCTCTCTCTTCCTGCTGATCCAGATGTAGAACTCTCAGCTCCTTTTCCAGGACTGTGTCTTCTTGAATGCTGCCGTGATGGCAGTGGACCAGGCCTCTGAACTGCAAGCCAGCCCCAGGGAAATGTTTTCCTTTATAGGAGTTGCCTTGGTCATGGTGTCTCTTCACAGCAATAGAAGCCCTAAGACTCCTGTCTTATGTCAATGCTTAACACCATCCTGAAGGAGAGCATATTTGGCACAGCACCTCCATCAGTCCCAAACTCCTCTGACTGGATGTACCTGGAACACAGCTGTGCAAACAGGGTTGGTGGAATACTTTTGTCTGGCTTAACCTTGGCCACAAATTCTCCCTAAGAATCAGGAATGAAGTCCACTCACATAGAAATCCATTCATCTTGAAAACAGGATCTAAAAGCTGTTGGGAGGGCCAGAGAACCAGAGCAATAGATACAGGATCATTATTGGCATAGATCTGACACTCTGGCCGATCATGGCTCTCCCTCGACTTTCTCCACACTGCTTTAAACCATAGCTCTATGTGGATAGCCACTCTTTTCCTTCTTGCACAGCATGTAAACAAACTCCCTCTTTTTACTTTTTCGTGGGGGCGTTCCTTTTGTCTGTTCTGTTATGCACTCTCTGCCGCTGCAACTATAACACTGGGAAGAGCAGGGGTTTTGTCTATTCACCTGCATCAGAGAGCCCAGAATAAAGCAGAGGAAAGAAACATGCATGGGCTAATCCAGAGAAACAATACTAATGGATCATTCAAATCTTCATCTTCCAGAAAGGGGAGCTGAGCTGGCAAACGTCTTTCCTCTGAGGACTCTGGACTAACTCACTATTTTTATATACAGTTGTGGGCTCCTGTACTATCTGGGCCCATCTGACGATATCAGCCAATGGTCCTTCTTGGGGCATATATCTTGCTTTTCCCAGAATAATTCTGTTTATATACAATTTTCTGGATTCTAGCTCCCATTTTTAAATGGAGAGAAAGTATTATCTTAGGAACCAAGGACAGTTGATTTGTCCATGGAATTATGGATTCGTAGTTTGAACGTAGAGAAAGCAGGTTATCATTACATGCTCAGTTGGGATGGAACTTTCACTCTTTTCTTAGATGTGCAGACAACCCGTACCTTCTTTATTCTATGTGTAACTACTCCCGTTTTCCTCATGTGCTGTACTAGCTGGCAGGGCTGGGAAGCTTAACGTGTTTTAACCTCTAACTTAAGTGTGACAATGAGAATGCTCTCCTTAGGTGAAGTGGGCACTGTCTCTGGTTTTCCTCCCCTTCCTTCTGTTCCTGCCCAAAGCATAATATAGATGTAGAAGGGTCAGGTATGGCATTGACCCAGATCATATGAAAACACTAAAGCTGATTTGGCATAGACATGGACTGAATGAATGCTGTCTGCCCAGCAGCAGCAGAGTGTGGCTATCAGCTCCTGACTGGTAGGTGACCTGGCAATGGTGAGAAGTAGAAAAGAAATTTGTATGGGACCAGTATCCACTGGCACTTCCAGGCTCCCAACAACATTCTTATCACCCCGATTGCCCTCGGGTAGTTGGTGACTGGCATAGGCTGGTCACTTCTGACCTGGCCAGGCAACAAAAAGTTCTCTCTGGATGGCAACACATCACCACCACAGGTCTTTTAAATCAAGGTTTTCTGGAGGCTGTAGGTCGCCACGCCCTTGAACGGTGTGGGAGCACTTTTGCTCAAAGTGTCCCAGCCCCTTTGTTCAAGGGACTCATAGTGCCCACAGACAGGAAGGTCTGGGTTCTGCGCATACCACTTGGGTGCTGAATTTGCTCAGAACACTGAAACAGAAAACTCACATTCGGGCTGCTGCAGCAACCTCCGGCTCTAAGCCTGTGCTTAGAGCTTAACTCACTGTAGCTGCTTGTGGCCAGCTTCCAGTTTCCAACAGTGACTATGAGGTGATCTACCCCCCACCCCCGTCCCAGGAATCCACACAGAAATCACAGTACAAGTCTCTTTCCTCTCAGCCCAGCACTCCTAACTCTGCATGGTATTCATCACATCAAAGAGCATGGTCCTTCATGTACCCACAAGCCACTGTGCCAGAGTTCGTGAGTCTTTAATTTCCTCTTCCTGGTGTGGTTCTTTCTCATGAGATGCATCTTAGAGCGTCTCAAAAGTAACCAAGAGCCTGTTCATATTCTAGCCCACCTTTTAGTCCTGATTTAACTTCTCTAAGTGGTTGCCAAACGTTGCTATTTTAGAACCCTGGTCCCCGCTGGCTTTCTGCCCCGCTGGCTTTCTGCAAACATCAGAGATGAGAGCCTCATCTTAGGCACGTCATTCACTGATGAGTAGAGTCATTTAAGGGAACTTTGAAAAAAGCCCAACACTTAAGCCATACCACAGCCTGAGTCAATCCAAATCCCCGAGGTAGTTATTTATACTTTTCAGGCTCCCTAGGTTATTCTAATAGCATCCAAATGTGAAAGCCGGGGTATTTTAAGTTACGCCTTCTCAAACTTTAGTATACATGTGGGCATATATAAAGAGGTGTGAAGTCTGACTCAGAAGGTGTGGAGTGGAGCCTGAGATCCTGAGTTTCTAACTTGCTCCCAAATGGTGGCAAAGGTGCTAGTGTTGGACCTTGGCATCCTTCCCACTGCTACATTCCTCCTCTACAGACTCAGCTCGCAGGATGTTGGGAGAGGAATGCTGGCTTATAAATAAATGAAGGTTTTAAAAACATATCTGGGGCTGGGGAGGGGAGAAGAGTCAGTGAGAAAAACGTTTGCCTCATAAGTAGGAGGACCTGGGCTCAGATCCCTTACACAGATATGAAAGTTGGGTGTGTGTGTGTGCTTGTAATGCCAGTGCCAGGGGCAATATAGGAGGATTTGGAGACTTGTTGACCAGCCAGTGTAGCCAAATAGGTGAGCTCCAGGTTCAATGAAACACCCTGTCTGAACAGATAAGATGGAGACACAGTTGAGGAAGAAAGCCGACATTGACCTCTGGCTGCTACAAAGGCATGGGCAGCCTCTTCCCACCCACTCCCACAAAACATTTTGTAGTTTCCTAGCAGATCCTGGATTTAGCTTTCAAAAATCTGTTGGAAACGTTCTGTCTGTTACAAAAAACTACAACTAAGCATTTTCTGGACTCTCTTGCATCAAGGTATGCACCTCAAACTATCCCACATAATGACACATCTACAAGTTCCTGGGGAGGACTTCTCAAATAAAAAAGTCATGGCCCACTAAAAGAAACCCTTTCTATTGGTGGGTGCTCTTCCTGCCTGGGACAGGACCTTGAGGTACTGACCTCTTGAGGACTACAAGGAGGCAGATGAAGATAAAGACATAGATATAAGGTTGCCAAATAAAATATGATCTGTTGAGCAGATAAGAAATTCAGAAGGCCAGTCTTGGTGGCACACTCCTCATATTTCAGTAGTTGAGAAGTAGAGACAGGTAGATCTCTGTGCATTAATACTAGCAAGCTCTACATAGTGAGTTCCAGGCAAACGATAGCTATGAAGTGAGACCCTATCTCAAAACAGTAACAACAGACTTTATTTCAGAATAAATGAATAATTTTAGTGTAAATATAGTTTTGTCACATCCTAAAATTCATACATGCTTCTATTGGTCCTTTGTCTGATATAACAAAATAGCAAGGCAGAAAGGTTTATTAAAAACAAAACAAAAACAAAAAAGGTTTATTTCATTCATAGTTTTAGAAGCTGAAAGTCAAAGATTAGTTTCTCCCTTTGATTTAGCCTCTGCTGAGACTCCATTGGCCAAGTTGCTTCGCAGAGGTGACATGATAGGAAAAGGCTGAGAGCCATTCACGTGCTTTTATAGCTACACTTTCTGGGAACTGAATTCTCCCAAGAACTCTCCTAATTCCTTGCAAGGGTTGTATCCCAATGATCCCAACAATGTCTACTAGGTGGCATAGCACCTCTCTACATCACCATTCTGGAGACCAAGTTCCCAACACATGAACCCTTAGAGGGCAAGCCAGATTCCAACCAGACAGCCTCCTGTGCCAAATGCAGTTCAGATGTTAAGACTGTTGATACCATCTCTACAACAGCAGTTTACATCAGCCAAGGTCTGTGGCTTAACGAGAAGGATTTTTGAGAGATCAGGTCTGAAAATAACTTGAGAAAGAGAACAAAAAGACTTCGTCTGGGTTTGCTCAAGGGTCTGAGGTTTGTGGATTTGAGGTTCGAACCAGCAGCAAAGAAAACAGCACCCAGGCTTTCTCAGCATCCTGCCCAGGTGTGGGGCTGAAGAGAATGGGGAAGTGGCTACACTCAGAAGCTGCTGGCAACCATAAAAACTGGAGTCTGCTTCCTAATTGTCATAAATACAGCAGGTGACATGCTGAACCTAAAACATTATCTAGGCCGAATGTACTTCTGTTATGTATCAGACAACACTATTCACGGTATGTGTCTTAGAGTTCTATTGCTCTGAAGAGACACCATGGTTAACTCTTAGAGAAGAAAGCATTAAATGGAGACTTGCTCACAGTTTCAGAGGTGTGCCCATTATCTGCATGGCAGGGAACATGGTGGCATGCAGGCAGAAGTAGCTGAGAGGTCTTCACCTGGATCCACAGGCAGCAGGAAGAGAGAGACATTGGGCCTGACTTGTACTTTTGAAAACCTCAAAGCCCACCTCTTGTGACACACTTCCTCCAAGAAGGCTACACCTCCCACTTCCTGGTGACCCAGCATTCAAACCTATGATCTCTGGAAGCCATTCTCACTCAAACCACCACAGTGTGGGAAGAGCTTGAGTTTTTCCAAGACATGCTGAGCTGCAGGATTTTTGCAGGGAATAAATGAGCTCCTAGTTCTTAAAGCATTAGTTTCACATTTAATTACCCAGAGTTAATTCAACTGATAGATGATATATCTCTGTTGACTTTTTGCATGTTAGTTATTGTTCAGTACATGTCTGCCTAGAAATTTCCATCACACTCTTCACTGTATTGATGGTACTAATAAGATGATTGTCACCAAACCAAGGACTATTAGTGGCCCAATTCAGTTGGGGTAGCTAATCTTGACTGTCAACTTGATGGGTTTTAGAATCACCTAGGGTACAAACTTCTGGGTAGGTCTTGGGGTGGGGCATCTCCAGAGATGTTTAGCTTTTGAGGAAAGAGCACCCTGAATGTAGGTGGTGTCATCCCATGGGGTGGGGGCCCAGACAATAAAAATAGGAAAGAGCAAAGGACCAGCATCTGCCACTCTGCTTTCTGACTTTGGCGAGAATGTGACCAATCACCAAATGTTCCTGCCATCTTGGCATCAAACCGTATGCCAAAACAAACACTTCTGCCTTTAAGCTGCTTTTGTTGGGTATTTATCTCAGCATCGAGGGTTGGAACCATTACCCCTGGCTGGCTAGGTACTAACTTCCAGTGGTTTGGGCCCAGTGATCATCCAACTCTGTAAACTGGGGACAACAACCCAGATCTCTGTAAACTGGGGACAGCCCAGATCTCCCAGAGTCACTAGACTTCACTAAGGTCGATTGTCCAGGGTGAGAGGAAGTAGACTTCATGGAGGTGAGAGGTTCATGCTGAGTTCCAGCATGGTGGACCTGGGAATGCTCTCTTCCTGGCATGTAGACAGTCAAGTTCTTGCAATGTCTTACATAAAAGAGGAAGCCAGAACAAGATTCCTGGTGTCTTTTTTTACAAGCCCGCTGATCCCAGCAGGAGGGCTCCTCCATCGGGAACTCATTTAATCTTAATTCTATCCAAATATTCTGCTGCCAGAAAACAACCAACTGGAGAGTGAGGGCTTTGATATATGACTTGGAGGAAAGAGGGGGGCACAAACAGCCCACAACAAGCAATCTAACAGGTCAATTTTGAAAAAAAAATATTTGATACAACTTACTGTGTATCAATACAGAGTATTGTGTACTCAGGCTCTGGGCTTTGACTCTCTGCTTAGACATTCTGTTATTTGGTGTGTGGTGGTGCTACAAAACAAAGCAATAAAATGAAAACAAAATCCAGCCCATATGTGGTGGCATATGCCTATAATCCCAGCACTCGGGAGGCAGGGACAGGTGGATCTCTGTGAGTTCAAGGCCAACCTGGTTTATAGAGCTAGTTCTAGGATAGCAAAGGCTACACAAACAAACCCTTTAACTGCCACCCCCCCACCAAAAAAAAAAAAAAAAAGAAACACCAAGCAATACCTCTTCAGGTAGAGGTAATGGACTGCCAGCCCACAATCATGGTAGTGGATAAAGCCCTGTGAGCATATATTTACTCTGCGTTGAGAATTCTTGCAAAGTTATTAAAAGGCAGAATGAAAGAAAAAGAGAAATCCTCCAGTGCCAGGTGACTCATCGTGTTCCTGTAATGAGTCTTTCTCTGTCCCACCAGTCAGCTCCCAAATAATGACTCAGAGACTTCTTACTAATTATGAAAGCTCAGCCTTAGCTTAGACTTGTTTCTAACCAGCTCTCATAACTTAAATTTACTCACATTTTTAACCTACATTCTTCCACACGCTCCGCACCTCATCTCCATTTTTTTCCATCCTGGTTTTTCTGCCACTGGCTGGTGACTCTGCCTTTCTTCTTCCCAGAGCTCTCTCTGTCCAGAAGTCCCACCTATACCTCTTGCCTAGCCATTGGCCATTTAGCTTTTTATTAAACCAACCACAGCAATACACCTTCATACAGGGTAAAAGGATATTCCACAATATGTGCCTGCAGCGCCAACCATTCTGCTGTTTCCCTGATGGACAAGAACTTAAAGCAGACATCAGAAGCCAGAATAGCTAGCTAGGGTCAAAGCTGAGCAATGTAGGGAAAATACTAAGAGCCACAAACCTAGGCAGGATGTTGCAGTCTCTCAAACATTGGCAAAATGGAGAGGCCAGCAGAATTCTCATTAGTGGGCACACTACATGTAGAATTGTATGAAACCTCATGGGAAAGCCAGAAGTTCCTTCCTTCCTTCCTTTCTTTTTTCTTTTGGGTTTTCAAGACTGGGTTTCTCTGTGTAGCCCCTGACTGTCTTGGAATTCACTCTGTAGATCAGGGTGACTCAGACTCAGAGATTCACCTGTCTCTGCCTTCTGAGTACTGGGATTAAAGTCATGCAACACCACCATCCAGTTTAAGTTCCAATATTTTTAAAGAAGACTTGTTAGTTTGTGGAGTCTACCAGTTGATCTGAGAAGTGAAAATCAAGTGACTTTACTTTTAGCTAGTCATTCTAATTTTCTTTTGTACATGGTTCTGTTTAGCAACCCCCTTTGATCTATTTAAATTGTCCTCTTTGAAGACAGTAGACACACAGATGTGATGCATTGGAAGTAGTAGGCTGGGAATTGCTCAGCTGCTGTGACAGTCTGTCACACTTCCACCTTGTGGGTATACATGGTAGCACTTGATCTCATGGGACCAGTTCTCCACACTCTTTCTCCTTTTGGCTATAGGCTAATCTTCAATCAGCAAGTGCTACCCTGTAATGGAACTCTGGTGCACAGCTTGAATCGTATCAAGCTCCTAAGCCCTGGCTGCTTCTATGCCAGTTTTGTTCCCACAGTGGTGAGACAACATCATCTTGTAGTTGATGCCTGCCTTGCCCATGATTCAGGGAACCTCTGTGCTGTGACCTGCCTCGGCTGAACGTCTGTCTCAGTACTTGTTGAGGAGACAGAATTGCTGCACTGTGGAGGTGTGTGTCCTGTGGTCTTGGGAAGCTCACTCTCCAAATACTAGGAAGCTTTGACCTCTTTTTGTGGGTGTGTACTCAACATTGCTTGGAAGGAATTTAGTTCCATCTACGTAACCATGGTGAAATAAAACTCTGTTTCATTGTGCCCAGAGAAATTGATGTAATCTGCTTCAAGTCTTGTTCATTATAATTCACTGTTGGCGGCAGCTCCATGGTTAAGGGATGATAACTTTCTTCTTTTATAAAAGAATTATCTTATGTATGTATGTATTTATTTATTTTTATTTGATCACATGTGAATGTGGGATCAGGTGGCTCACAGGGGTCAGAAGAGGCTGTCAGAGTCATCGAGTGTAGATTCTGGGACCTGGACTGAGGATCTATGATAAAGCAACAAGTGTTCTTAACCACTGAGCCATCTCCCCAGCCTGACAAGAATCCTTTTGTTGTTGTTGTGTGAGACAGGGTTTCTCTGTGTAGCTCTGCTGTCCTGAAACTCCCTCTGTAGACCAGACTGGCCTTAAACTTGAAGAGATCCATCTGCCTCTGCCTCCTGAGTGCTGGCATTAAGTGTGTGTGCTGCCATCACTTGGCTGAGAAGAACCTTTTATTGAAATGAATTGAGATGACAACTCATTTAAAACTCTTTTAGGAATATGGTGAGATCTTAGTAGCGAAGACAAATGGCAAAAGCTAGTTGAGAGACAGAGTCCTGAACTGAACGGCTACTCTACCAGTCTGTGGTATCAAGTTGCTTGGTAAGGGATAAGCTGTAGGTCATTGGTGACTTTACTTTTTGGATGCCATCTATTAGCACAGGGAGGGACCACCTTTCAAGACCCAGGGGCTACTTTGGAGGCTTCTCCATAGACTAATTGACTGGGGTGTCTGTGTTGGTGTCTCTGGTAGGTAGCCCCCCTCCCCCGGGAAGGCATTCTCCAAGCAGTCTACAAGTTTGGGGCCCAGGTTTAGATGCATACATACATCATAGCTAACTAGCTGTGATAGCTTTGTCAACTAGACTCAATGTAAGGTCACGAGGAAAGAGAGTCTTGGCACAGGGTTGGCTAGATCAGTTCACCTGTGGCATGTCTGTAGGGGCTGTAAATCACACCATCCTTAATTAATTTGGGAAGACTCAGCCTAAAAGTAGGCAGCACCATTTCCTAGCTTGGGGCCTAGGACCATATCAGAGTAGAGAGAAGTAGCTCATGAGTAGGTCATGAGTCCTGACCATGTATGCAGTCATCTCTCTCTGCTCTTGGTCGTGATGTAACTAGATGGTTTACATTCCTGCTGCCCATATTTCCCCACCACGATCACCCAGAACATGGAGTTAGGATCTGAAATAAACCCTTTCTATCGAAGACTGCTATTTGCCAGGGTATTTTATTACAGCATCAAAAATGAAACTAAGATGTATCCAATTGGTAGTTACTAACTAGTTTGGGGAAGGAGTATGTGTTAGATACTTCTGGGTACACAGAAATCAAAATATGACTCCCTTCCATCCATTATTACCACCTCCACTTGCATAACTCGCCGAGTAAAGCAGGATTAGGGCCTACAGATCAGGGTGAAAAATAGAACTTTCTGTGGCCTACTGCATGTCCTCAGGATAAAGCTGGTTTGAGACCTGGTCTCCTCAGCCAGCCAGGGCATACAACCGAGTCTGCTGGGAACCAAGTGTTCCTGGTCAGATGATAAAATAGCTCCTGAGAAGGGTTTTGCTCACAGAGATCTGGGAATGCCCTCACTCCTCCACTGCCCTAAGACATCTGCCTGTGAAGACTGTGATGGTATTCTGACCAAGTTTTCTCCATCATTAACCGTGTTTAGATGGGGATCCAGTTTCTCACTGAAGGAGAAAGCTATTCCATGGGTTGTCATCAAAAGACAAGGTGGCTGTAGTTAGCAGTCTCAAATACTTCATGGTTTTCAACAAGTTTTCAATTGGGAAAAATATGTGGTCCATTTATTAAAGTAAATTTTGAGAATCTTCATAAGTATCTCTTTGTGGTGTGTGTGTGTGTGTGTGTGTGTGTGTGTGTGTGTATGTGTGTGTGTGTGTGTGTGGTGCATGTGTGTGTGTGGTATGTGTATGCATATGGGGACAGGTATATGAATGAGCTCATGAGTATGGTATATGTGGTGTGCTTGTGTGTGTGTGTGTGTGTGTGTGTGTGTGTGTGTGTGTGTGTGTGTATGTGTGTGTGTGTGTGGTGCATGTGTGTGTGTGGTATGTGTATGCATATGGGGACAGGTATATGAATGAGCTCATGAGTATGGTATATGTGGTGTGCTGTGTGTGTGTGTGTGTGTGTGTGTGTGTGTGTGTGTGGTGCACGTGTGTGTGGTGCATGAGTGTGTGTGGTATATTTGTATGTCTGGAGGCTGATGGCAGGTTTCTTCCTTTCTCACACCACACCTTACTTTTTGAGACAGGAACTCCCACTTGCTGGCTTGGCTACACAGGGGAGCCTGTAATCCATGGGCTTTCTCAGTGCTAGGATTCCAGGTGTGCCACTGGGCTGGCTTTTTTTCCCATGAATTTTAGCAATTCAAACAAGTCCTTGAGATTGTACAGTACACACTTTACTGACAAAGCTATCTCATCAGCCTTGGTATCGGCCTCTTGATGGCTCCATTCAGGAAGGCTGAGGTCTGTGTAGCATCAATGTAGACAGGCTGTGGTCCAGTACACAGACACCACTGCCCAGCTCTCTCACAGATGGACATTTCACGGACGGGGCACTTGTTGGGAAGCTTGTATGTTGGGAACCTTATTCTGGCCCTGACTGGGCAAGTTAGGTAAAGCACATTACACCTTTTTATTTATGAAATAAGGGAATAAAGGATGGGAGACAGGTAAGAGACAATTTTTTTATTTTAATTAAAAACAACTGAAGGAATTGTTTTCCAGCCCCAGTTTGAGGACATAACAATTACATTGGCTTGGATGTTAACTGTTGGGAGACATTCAGATACACAGGAGGACACGTGTAGGTAAGGGACTTGAGCTGCCACAGGGGTGACCTGCAGCCAATGCTGTCACAGACACGGATGGACAACTGCGGCCTCTTCTTTCTCTGTCTGTATCTCTTTCAAGACAGGTTTCTCTGCATAGCCCTGGCTGTCCTAGAACTTTCTCTGTAGACTACACGAGCCTCAAACACAGAGATCTGCTTGTCTCTGCCTCCCAAGTGTTGGGATTACAGGCATGTACCACCTTGCCTGACTCCCTTTTCTCTTTTTAAGTTATTGAACTGGAGATTTCAGCGTACTAACTGCTTTGAGTTTCTGTTTTATTTAATAAAATTGTTGAAGGCTAAGACAGTTTCTTTTGTCCATGTGCCAAGTCTGCTCTGGCAGATGGTTTGGTGTAGAGCCTTTCCCAAACAGATTTCAATTCTAAAAAAAAAAAAAAAAAAAAAAAAAAAGGCCGTGTGAGTTCCTGTGCAGTGTTGCTCCTAAACTTCAGAGCTGTCTTTTAAACCTCAAAACAAAATAGGAACAACTCTTAATGCCTATAAACTCAGCACAGCACAACCACATTGTTTTATTGGAAACAGACAGAAACATTACAAATTTATAATCTATTTACAATCTATCTAAAATGAATAGATTTTACAAGCAGTTGAAAAATATAAAATCTTGTGAACACAGTTTATCAAAAATATTTGAGAACATTCAACATATACATATGACCCCCCCCACACACACAAAGCTTCTGAAGGTGAAAGTGACATCTAGTTCGGCTTCACTGGTTTTATCACACACACACACACACACACACACACACACACACACACACACACACACACCCCACCCCGTGAGAGGATCAAATCCAATTCCTTGTGTGTGTGCTGATGGAGCATTGTGCCGCTGAGCTACATATGTGCCCCCTTCTAAGAAAAATGTTTCCATTGGAATGGTTTTATATAGTGGCTGAGGGTGGACAATGAAGAGTTTGCCTTCGCTGGAAATGTCTGAAATGAATACTATGACCGTAATTGAGGAAAGATGAGGGAGTCCTTTGAGCTTGGGCTCTGTGGTCCTCTTCTTTCTAGGAGGATGTGAGGGTTCCTGAATGTTGAATCACTGAATGTTGATTCAGTGAGAATTAACGCCAGTGAAATGCCTGATATTTACTGGGCATGATATAGGAAGCTTTCTATGTATGCGAACTAGGGTTTTCTTTTCTCAGAAACAAATGTTATTGAATCCAATGTAGCTAAACCTAAAGAGTTTTGTGAATATCTTTTGCTCTGGACTAAAAATAGAATCATTAAGCATTGATTTAACAGTGAAATTATAAATTAAAAAGAAAACTGTTTTCTTCACAGATGTATCAATATCCACTAAAGAAATCATAAGATGTCTATGTCATGACAAGGCATACATTCAAATGCACAGCATGGGACAAGCAGTTCCAATGGCACAGAGTGAATATAGCAAGCAGACGACCCTTCCCTTCCTTTAGCAGAAAAAGTTTCGGTTCTGGTATTAGATAGATTATACCATATTAATTTCTGGGGAGCTTTACCAATCAATATTTCACTGTTTCTCCACATTCGACAACTCATTAAGTCTCTCAGTCTTCCTCCTGGGCGTATGTGTCAATGCCAGTTCATTTTCCAACCCAAGACACATCCACTTTTGTGTTCCAGGAATCTTTGACCTCTGCAGAGTGTACCAAGGGCAAAACTTGACAGCCAAGGTGTCAAGTAACAAGTGATATCTAATAAATGTCTACAAGTTAAGACCATTAGAATGGAGAACTGTCACAACCAGAGGAAAGATGTCAAGAGAGACGGCTAACACCTTCCCCCAAGAAGATGCTCTGGGGAACCCAGCAGAGTCCTCAAAGCTAAGAAAGAAAACACACTAACCTTTCAGAAGATTTTTTTTTTTTACAAACTCGTGTTCACAGTTTATATATCTGATACACAAAGTGAGTCAGAGATGGATAGTAAACATGTATTTAACTTGAGGTATCAACTCATGGAATGCCCATGGCTTATCAGCTTCCATAAGTATTCAGTGCAGTTAACTGCACTCATTCAGTACTAACTCTGCTGGAGAGTCTAGGAGCAGGAATCTAGAACGAGTCAGAGACGTCAAATGCAAAGTTGCAACCAGCAAAAGACACTTCCTGGAGCATATATGGGGTCTTAACACTTGTTTTTAGGAATGTCTCTTTCCCTACACACTTATCAATGAGCTGAATTAGAAAGCCTGGCCAAGATGAATTTGATAGAAAAAAAATGCATCCATAACTCAAAACAACAGTGGGCTGTGCCAATTCTGAAAATTTAGATACTGTTCACAATTCCCTTACCAAGGGTGAAAGTGGGAAACTTAAAAAGAACATCCAGACATCACAAAGAGTCTGTTAGCTGTTTTCAGTTTGGGAAGACCCACCTTTTAGGGATAAGACATTTGGGGAAAACTGAAGCATGCTATTAAATGTCACATTGTGTAGTGATTGTTTTACAGAAACTGCTATGCCAATGAGAAGAAATCTATAGAACAATATTTTTTCAAGGAGACTCTGTCGCGGTGGCGCACACCTGTAACCCCAGCCCTCAGGGTGTCAGAGCTGTACTGAGCTGGGGCAGCCTGTGTCACACAGCAAGAGTGCTTGACTCAAGAATAAACAAACAAGAGGACAAACCCAAAGCAAACATCCAAACTCCAAAGAACCAAAAAGGAAAAAGAAAAGGGAACAAAATGACTTTTTTTGTTTGTTTTTTGGTTTTTCGAGACAGGGTTTCTCTGTGGCTTTGGAAGCTGTCCTGGAACTAGCTCTTGAAGACCAGGCTGGCTTTGAACTCACAGAGATCTACCTACCTCTGTCTCCCGGGTATTGGGATTAAAGGCTTGCACCACCAATGCCCTACTCAAAATGACTATTGTAAGTCATTGCAAAGCTAAATTCACTTGGGTCTTCCAGAAAACACACTTTTGCTAATTTTAGCCACGTCTATGTTCATATAACTTCCGACATAATCATTTGTGTGTGTTTGGGGAAAAGAAAAAAATGTGTGTTATGTACATTTTAGGCCACTATGTTCTTTCATATTTTGCCCATCTGTTATCTAGTTGTAAAAGAAGAGTTTGCAGATGAGAGGACAAAGGACCAGTCTTCCCATTCTGTAGTTTTAATAGCTTGAGAGTATGACTCATCAGAGACCACTCGGTCAGAAGCCAGTTAACATGGTCTGTCAATCACCCTGAGTCCAAGACTAGGCAGAGAGGAAATGATGCCCCACCCAGCAGTGCCAAATTTATTGATCACGAATTGTCCAGAGGCAAACAAAAGTCTTTGACTTCTTGTGTGCTCAGGGACTGTTTCAATGCATTTGAAAGCATTATAGAAAGAAACAAATCTTCTAAAAGAAGATCAAACTTGATTTTTCAATATGGTGGTCAGAGCAAAGGCTTTTTTCCTTGGCGTCCCATCCAGAGTGTTTATACCATGTTAAATATGCTAACATACCATACAAATAGACCTTCCCAGAGTAAGTATTGTTTCTCTCCAGTTGCCTTGGTTGTAGTTCAAAGTGTATGGAGACTTTGGTCATCAGTCCTGCTAAACAGGGTGACGTCGTCATCATACCCCAAGGCTGAACAGTCTGCGTTCTCTAATAAAACATAACTGTTCTGACTGCCATTTGGAGAACGGACTTCCGTCTTAGCAGTGGATGTGAGCTCACTCCAGGTGATGTCAGTGTTTTTAAAAGCATGGAGAAGGAAGATGCCATTGATGATGGTAAAGAACCCACTCAGGGTACCAATGATATCTCTGGCTTTCATGCCATACCACTCCTGGAACAAGATGGCAGAACATGTCACTACCATGGATGTGAAAAACACATAATAAATGGGAGTCACAAGAGATGTGTTGAAAGTGTCCAAGGCTTTGTTGAGATAGTTAATCTGTGTCATTACTGAAAGTATAAGCACAGCCAACAGTATAAAGACCAGGGGATTCTTGTAAACAGGCTTCCACTCCAGTAGTTCCTTGATGGCAATTCCCAAGCCCTTAGCAGAAGAAACTGAGAAGGCTCCAATCAAAGAACAGATTGCAATGTAGACCAATATATTAGTCTGTCCTTTCTTTGGTGCCACAAGTACCATCAGCACCAAGGAGATCACAGAGACGATCACAGCAAAGGAAATGAATCCTGTTAGGAGGAGAAAGAATCAGGTTCAGAAGATGCTAACAGGACAAAACCTTCCCAAGGTTCTGTTCATCATCAATTTGACAGAACAGAACTTGGAACAAATGAAAGTAACTAACACCATTGTGCTCCTTAGTGATTCAGAGAGCAATTCACAAACATATTGTTTGAATCTCCACATATCACTATGAGGCAAGCTAGGCGTAATGTTTTATATTTTGACTTAAGGAAGAAGGGGCAGGAATTTGGGTTCATTAGAAGTCTTATGTCTATGCTTTCTTCATTTCTTCCTGTTGGTGTATAGCAAGGATACACAAACACAAAAACAAATTGTTAACTTCTTTGAAAAAGTTATAACGAACAAATCTCACTGTGGCTCATAACCCATGACAGGCTTTGTAGGATCCCTTCAGTGTCACCACGAATTTCCATTGGTGAGGGGCATGGTGGAGCATGGGTCATGTCAGTACTCAGGAGACTGACAAAGAACCTTAAGTTCAAGGTCATCCTGGGCTATATAGTGAGGTCCTATCTCAATAAAGCAAACAAAACCAAATCAAGCTGAAAGCAAGCATACCGACCTCACCTGATGAGGGAACAAAGAAAGGACTTCAGTTTGTTTTATTTCTTTTTTGCTTTTGTTTTTGTTTTTAAAGCTGAATCACTCACCTGGATCTCTCAATTTCATTTCCATTTCATGCAAAGAAGTGACTTCTTCCTCTTGGGGGGCATGGATAACCATCACAGTTGACCCCAATATGCTTAATATGCAGCCTATTTTCCCATGAATGTTCAAGTGCTCATTTAAAAAATAGGAAGATAATATTGCACTGTTGAGAGAGAAATAAAATTACCACGGTTAGAGGTCATGCAGTTACACGTGCTGCTCCGCTTCCCACGGAGCTGACTATAATACGCTATGTGACACTGAAAAGCCTTAAATAAATAGTTCAGAAATGATGGTTACGTATCCTTAATTTACTGCTTTTATAGTTCAGAAGATATCATAGACATGCTATGTTCCTATTGTCTCCCCATTGCCTCTTAGGGCTTAATAGGCTTCTCGTCATCTCCTGTAAAGTAACTGCCATGAAAAATACTAAATAGCTCACTGGTAAAAGAGAAAATCCTTATCTGGAATGTTTATCTCCTGAAATGCTTCCATTGGAGGTGTTTTGGGTGTGGCTTATTTGCTTGTACGAGCAAGCACTCTTAGGGAAGAAACCTGAGCTTAAACAGACTTGGCAGACTCTCCGGAGGGAAAGTTGACACATGTCTTTGATGTGCTCATGTTTTGACTGCAGTCTGTCAGGTAAGGAGTTTTTACTTATGGTGTCCTATGCAGGCTCCAAATGGTTCCAGTTTAGGATCACCTTTGCCTTGAGTTTTGAGTTAGGGACATTCAAAACATATATAACATATATAACAACTATGATGTTTCAAAGATACACATCCTAGGCTGGGGAGATGGGCCATTCAGTGTATGCCACAAGAATAAATACCTGAGTCTCATGACTAGAACTCTTGGGAAAAGCCAGTGGTTGTGCATAGTTTTAAAACCCCAGTGCTGGGGAGGTAGAGACAAGAGGAATGGGGGTTTGCTGTCCAGCTAACCTATTTGTCAAAGTCCAGCCAATGAGAGACCTTGCCTCAACATTTAAAGGTGCACACCTGAGGCTTACCTTAGGCCTTCATTACACACACACACACACACACACACACACACACACACACACACACACACGATAGAAAGATATAAACCTAGCTAGCAGGCACTCTGTTCAGAGTTGATAACTAACACACACCTGTACAAACATACAGATTGTCAAACAGTAAAACATTCTTCTGTCCACTCCTGCCTGGATATTTTTGCCTATCTAAAGCCCCCAATTCTTTGCTTGTCATGGCTTGCTTTCAAAGTGCTCAAGGTTGGCACTGCCATAGACATCAGAGTAGGATATCCTGCTGCTACACCAAGCAGCTCTCTGAGGTGTCTGCCCACCAGCCTTCTTTCTTACCATTCTCAATAAATGGTGCCATTTGACCCCAAGACTGTGGGCATTTACGAAGTGCTTTCTCAGAGTTGCCCTCTTGTGGTCATTTGTGGGACTGCAGCCCCAGTGAAAAGACAAGTCTTCAGACAGCTTTATACACATTAACTCATTTAATTCTCTCAGTTCTATAAAGACAGAAAGGAAAAGTAGATAGGCCTAGTCAGACGCTGTCTACTAGATACTGATAATTTATAGACTCTAAAAAGACAGACAACAAAATGGTAGCCAAGGCTCACAAAGAGTTCACAGCTCATCAAACACATTCACCCAAATCTTAATACAAACCAACTCAGAAAATCAGACCTCTTAGTATTCAGACATCAATACTTGTCTGCCCTTGGGGTTCTGACAGGATACACCCTCAGCTGTAGTCACTAAGAGCACCACCTGTGCACACTACTTTCCCTTTCAAAAGGGCCCTCCCCATCTCCTATCTTTCTCTCTTCCTCCTCCTCCCTCTCTCCCTTCCCTCTTTCTCTCTCTCTTCCACCACTTTTGTCTCCAGGGACCAGTTTCTGCCCCCTCTCTGCCCCCTCTTCTGCCCCTTCTCTCTTCTCTTTTTATAAACCTCCTATACGAGTTCTGTTGTATGGTATGACTTCTCTTTGAGACCCACTATGCTGGTTGGTTTTGTTAATTTGTCACAAACTAGAGTCACCTGGGGAGAGGCAGCCTCAGTAGACAAGTTGTCTCCATCAGACTGATCTAGGCTTTTTTTGACTCATGATTGATGTAGGAAGGCCCAGCCTACTAAGAGTGTTGCAACCCTGAACAGGTGCTCCTGTTCAGGGTTGTATAAGAAAACAAGCTGAGCGAGTTGTGGGGAACAAGCCAGTAAGCATGACCCTTCATGGTTTCTGCTCTCAGATCCTACCTTGAGCTCCAGCCCTGGCCTGCCTCAATGACAGGCTAGATAGAAGCTGAAACCCTTTCCTCCCCTAGGCTGATTTTGGTAAAGCTGTTTATCACAGCAACAAAAACCAAACTAGGACATCCATATAGTATAAAGCAGGAAGTCCTATCGCAGGATATCCAACATAGGTGCCCAGCAAGCAAGGATGGGATTTTATCCAGAGCTGAAATGTGGCTTAAACACCATATGCCTTTAAAGCCTTCTGATAGCTGTTGTCATTAATCTCTATGGCAACAAGAAAAATTCAAAGGAGTTTCACAATTTACTCAGGTGAGAGATATAAAACACACCAAAAACTTCTGGCTAGGCTTCCCTGAATCTCCACAAATATAAAAGGCAATTACCTTGTTGGTAGTGAGTCAAGCTCTCCTGTCAGGGTTTTTTCTCCTCTCTTTTCTTTTTGTTTTACTTGTTTGTTATCAACAACAATGCAATGTAGTTCCTATTTCTCTTGCTACCTTTTTTTTTGTAGCTTTCTCAATTTTTTTTTTAACTGAGGCAAGATTAGCTTTTCTTTGCTAGAGATCAAACTCAAAGCCTTTTGCATGTTAGCAATTTTCAGTTCAAGAAATAATCTTTTGTGCCTTTATTATAATCGACTTGTCTCTAAGCTCTCAAGAGTCCCAGACATTATTGGAGGCTGTCTGTGCTTTGAGAGCTCAGGTTGCATTTTTTCTCTCTCTCTCTCTCTCTCTCTCTCTCTCTCTCTCTCTCTCTCTCTCTCTCTCTCTCTCTCTCTGTGTGTGTGTGTGTGTGTGTGTGTGTGTGTGTGTGCGCGCGTGCATGCATGCTGTGATTTTTTTTAGCAGGATGCTTCTGGTGGTTTAAGTGTGCGGATGCTAATGAACTAGCCACAGAAGCCAAGCTCTCCGTTGCTCACCTACCTTACAAGAACACTCAGTGCCCCCAGGGGCGTGATCAAGGTAGCAGGTGCAAAGGCATAAGCTGCAAAGTTCGCTGCCTCTCCAGCTCCCACTGGAAAGCAAGTAGAGATATGAGTACATGGGATAATATCTCCATAGAAGATAAGCAAATGACTCATGATGGCAGCAGACTTCTATCTAAGACACTAAGACCTACCTAAAAGCAATGATTTAACTTCTTGAAGTCTGTGGGAAAGGATTGCAATCATGGCATATATAGCCTGGAGACAACAATGTAACAGCACTGAAGGAGGAATGTACATTTTACATGGTTTTCAATTGAGATGAGCTTGTATGTTGAAAACATATTTTGTCTAATGGAATCTAGTAGATGTAGCTTCGGAGTAAAATGAGAATGATCAAATTTGCAATTTAAACACAGCAGTGACATCAAGCATCTTATAAAATGAGGGTTTATAGGGATCTGGTGTTTGGGTGGCAGGTGTTCAGGAATCCCCACCACAGGCCCGCTGCAGGAATCTCTGAATTGGAGACGAACTATAAGCAAGTGATGACGTCTCAGGAGCTCAAGAAGATCCAAGTAGCTGTTTGAAAGTCCTAAAGATGGACGTCTGAATGTAATGTTTTCTTCGAAACTTGAAATCTGAACCAAGTAGTGTGTTGCAAGTAACTCCCAGAGTGGGGGAAATTCCCCCAAGAGCTGGCTTTTGTGTGGAAGCCAGCTTATTCTCAGAGACTACAGTGGGATACTTCTCCAGAAGTTGTAGCATTCCACGCTGTACAGCTGTGCCAGGAAAACACATAGTGGAGAGAGAAAACAGCAGCATATAATCTTCTTTTATCTACTTTGCTACCACACCCAAACTACAGGACTGCCCAGAGTCAGAATACCATTAAAAAATTAAATTGTTGTGGAAATTACTTTAACTATGTAAAGATCTGTTACATTTGTTTTTGCTGCATTTGTTCAATGATGTAAGGATATGTGTTTAATTATGTAAAGATGTGCTGCTTTTGTATGCTTTTGTATGCTTTTAATTATGTAAAGATGTGGTGCCTTGCCAGGCTAAGGCACCTGATTGGTCTAATAAAAAGCAGACCAGTCAATAGCTAGGCACAGAGGAACAGGTAAGGTTGACAGGCAGAGAGAATAAATAGGAGGAGAAATCTAGGCTGGAGGAAAAAGGGGATCAGGAGAAGAGGAAAAAATAGGAGATAGACAGAGACTAGTCACCAGGGGCCAGCCACTTAGCCACCCAGCCAATCAGAGAGTAAGAAGAAAAGAAATATGTAGAATAAAGAAAAGTAAAAAGCCCCAAGCAAATGGCGGATAAAGAGAAACAGGTTCACTTAAGTTAAAAGAGCTAGCCAGAAATGAACCTAAAATAGGCTGAGCATCCAAAACTAATAATAAGTCTCTGTGTTGTGATTTGGGAGCTGGTTGGTGGCCCAAAAGAAAAAGCCCGGCACACTTAATTTACAAAGCAATTAGGAGATCGCTCTCATTAAAAGGCCGAGGCTTCCTTTGATGCCCTTATACTGTTTGTAGTTTCTATTTTTATAGATGTGGTTCTGGGCAAACCTTACCTTCATATGCTATTAGCTAGATAGCAGCTCTAATGTATGTTCTCACCCATTCTATCACAAGTTTTTTTTTTTTTTTTTTGGGTTTGGTACACATGATATTGTAAATGCAGACATACAATTTTCTCCTTAGATTTTCATTTTAAGATTTACTTTTGTTTCATGTACGTGAGTGTTGGCATGCATGTAGTGTGTGTGTGTGTGTGTGTGTGTGTGTGTGTGTGTGTGTGTGTGCATTTTGTGGGTACCTGGTGCCCATGGAGGTCAGAAGAGATGGTCAGTCCCCCTGGAACTGCAATTGAAGATGAACGTGAGCCACTGTATGTGTGCTAGGAACCGAACCTGGGTCCTCTGCAAGAGCAGCAAGTGAGCTTGATATCAAGTGGTATCAAGAGTATCAAGATACCACTGAGGCATATCTCCAGCCCTTATATTTTCATTAGAAAATGTGAGTGAAGGGTGAGGGGATACAAGTAAGACACGTACAGTGAGAAGAGGAGCCACTTAATGACTCTGGAACCTTCCCATGGGCAGTCCAGCCAGCTTTTATTCAGCAAATGGGTATGAAAACACCTTAAAAATGGAAAGAGCTCTGCAAATTTAAATATTTTCACATCATCCCTTTTAGCTTTCACCTTTTATTAGTCAAAAGGTACTCAAGATGTGTCTTTTTAAAAATTAAAAAGTGGTTTCTTTATTTTGTGTGTATGAGAGGTTTGTTCCCATGCATGTCTGATCACCTGGTGCCTGTGGTGGTCAGGTGTTGGATCCCCTAGAACCATAGTTATGGTTGTGAGTTGACCTGTGGGTGCTGGGATCACATCTGGGTCCTCTGCAAGAGCATCAAGTGATCTTAGCTGTTGAGCCATCTCTCCAGCCTCAAGTTCTTTCTTATCATAGGATTTCTCAAATGCTGAAATAAGGTGTGTGTGTGTGTGTGAGTGTGTGGTGTATATGTGTGTGAGTGTGTGAGTATGTGTGTGTATGTGTACAAGTGTGTGTGGTGTGTGTGAGTATGTGGTGTATGTGTGTGTGTGTATATGTGTGTGTGAGTGTGTGTGTGTGTGTGTGTGTGTGTGTGTGAGTGTGTGTGGTGGGGAACCAGGTGCAACAGCGAAAAAGGCAAAGATACAAAAGGAGCAGATAGGCAAATGCCTGGATTATATAAAGAAGGGCAGCCCAGCCCCCTGGACTGGAGAGTTCAGGGTATGGTTGCATATGCCAGCCAGGAGGACCTTGTAACAGGGAGAGACTGAGGGATGCTGGGAACCTGGCAGCCAGGCCCACTTTGATACATTATATAGGCACCTCAGCCTTTTGTCCCAGGTTTGAAACTTAACTGCTTTAAGACTCTGGCTACAGAGGGAGCTGGACTGTGAACCTGTGAAGCTACTTTTATGATACCCTGCCTTGAAAGCCTCTGATTGGGCACTGAAGAACGTTCGCGGAGGTAGGGAGAGTGGCAGAGTACCTGCCTCCTATGAGGACATGATTTAGCATTTAGGAAGTGCTTCCAGTCTACACTCTCTGCTTAAGTCCTGAATCTGAGTGCTGGAGGAAGAGAGTGCTGACAACTTCATGCCTACCCACATCACCCCAGAATCAACAGCCAAAGAGTCCTTTAATTTACCCATGTTTGATCCTGATGATAAGGAAGATGCACTTATTTCCAAGAGTGTGTGCAGCCAGGATAGCCACAACGTCAAATTAAGAACCCAGAAGAGGGGCTGCAGAGAAGGCTCAGAGGTTAAGAGTACTACTGGGAACCACTACTCAGGGGAACCACCAGAGGACCTAGGTTCAATTCCAGCACCCACGTGCTGGCTCATGATTATCTGTAACTCCAGTTCTCTGGATATGATGCCCTCTTCTGGCCTGTCATGCACTACATGCACATCCTACTGGCCTGCCCTTGGGGTTCTGACAGGATATACCTCAGCTGTAACCACTAAGAGCACCACCTATGCACAGGCCCTGCCCAGCTCCCATATTTCTCTCTTTCTGCTTCTATGCCTGTCTCTCTAACTCTCCTTCTCTCTCCCTCTGTCTCTCTCTTCTCCTTTGCTGTTCCTCTCGCCAGAGGCTGGTCTCTCCTCTCCCCTCCCCGCCTTTTCCCATTCACTTTCCCCCAGTGAAAAACCCTTCCACACAAGCTCTGTCCCATGGCATCCTTCTCTCGAATGTCACTTTTTAAAATTGCAACAGCTCCATCCTCCACAGGAGGAAAGAGTAACTGAGTCTGAAAACTCACAGTTTCATACTTACTTGACAGCAGTCCTGCCCACCACACCCATTCCTTCAGGTAAGAATGTCCACCTTGCCCTGGGAAATACCAAAAAATAAAATAAGGTCCTCACCTCGGGAGAAAAGTGCAGAACTGACTCCCAGGAGAGGTGTTGAGCATGCTGGAGAAGGCAAGGCTTCTGGTCATCTCAGCAATTATCCTCTCTGAGGACACGTACTCTGTCCTTCCCAAGGTCTTTTCAAGCTTTCTGTCACCTTTGACTCACCAGAAAGTCCCTTTGACTTGTATGACATATTATTTAATCATCAAGTTAACTAATGATGTCAGTCCCCAATATAGGCATGGGTATCATAATTGCTGAATTCTTTGTTTCAGCCATGGTTAAAATGAAAACCAAAACCATAACTTGCAAGCGACACTGGTCTTAGAGGGAAGAAGATATTTGATACAGGAGCTTTTGAGACTTTGGATGAGTCAATTAAAGAATGACAAGCATTGGACTGATGGACTCTGCTTATCCTGAAGGACAAAAGGCTTTTTTGAAGCTGCCTGGAGTCATCTCACCATGACCGTCACCATGATCTCATCGATGACCTGAGTCACTGCTTACATATTAGCTATAGAAGATGGAATTTTCTCAATTCTAACGCTTCCTGACTTTGGCCTCAATGATTTTGTTATAATTATACTAAGAGGAGCTTTAAGCAATAAAGATGATCTTGAAAAGTAGTTTATTATGATTCTTTAGTATTTTCTCCTTATAAAATTTACTAGTGACTCAACAGCAATCATCTCATCACACTGGATGTTTGTACCTCTCACCTGAGCTTTTTACTTGATTGATTGGCCTATTTTGTTAGGTGGGTGGTTTGAAAGAAAATGGCCCCCAAAGGGAGTGGCACTGTTAGAATGTGACTTTTTGAAATTGCTGTGGCCTTGTTGGAGGAAGTGTGTTACTGTGGGGATGGGCTTTGAGGGTTCTTCACAAGCTCTCTTCAGTGTGACTGTTGACTTCCTGTTGCCTGCAAGATGTAGCATTCTCAGCTCCAGCACCACATCTGCAGGCAGGCTGCCATGCATCTTGCCATGATCAAAATGAACTGAACCTCTGAAACTGTAAGCAAACCACCCCGATGAAACTCTTGCTTTGTAAGAGTTGCTGTAGTCATGGTGTCTCTTCACAGCAATAAAACCTAACTAAGACATTAGGTTATGCATCTTCTTATGGTCTGCAATTGTTCTTTATGTATCAGGAATTGTATAACACTGTGTCATATAATTAATAGCATCCTCATACCATCTGATTGTTTAGTTTCAAGTAAGTTATTTCCAAATAGGATATCTGTGTGTGACCTATTTTATTCACCCATTCAGAGAATCTCTTAGATTACACAGAATGCAGTCTTCCTTTACTCAGATAGATTCATACTTAAGAAAGCTCTCTTTGGGGTTAAAAATTATTTCAAATTCAAAGAATCTGGAGTATATTTTGCAGATTGGTAAAAAAAAAAAAATAGAACTCTCACATTTTTTTACCTCTACCTTTCCCCAATTTTTCTCAATATTTTTAGTTGAATAATTCATTTTTTTCTACACTGGTCTGAAAGACTACTTTTAAAAGTTATATATTAGCTGTTATATGCAATCTGTTCTACTTGGACATCTTCAATAACCCCTTATTAGTTGTCTTAATTCCAGTACTAAATTGCTTTCATTAAGACTAAAATATAGTATATTTTCTTATGGAGCAAAGCCCCCCACTCACTACTCCTTCAGAAACTCGTTTATATAATTTATAGTCATTTATTTTTCCATATTGACCCAAGAATAGTATTTAAGTTTCTTGTGTTGTTGTAGTTCATAAAAATGAATGTAAATGTGTGGTTCATGCAATCAAACAGGCTACTTGGCATCTGAAATGTTACTATAAATAGCAGTGTAATTCTACCACTATTCATTCATTGACTCAACAAATATTTGGTGGGTGCTAACCACTGCTGAGTGCATGGTTTATGAGTCTACTATCAATAAACAATTAAACCGGATGACTAAAATAAATGATGTATGCAGTATCTTAGAGGCAATGAAGGAAACTGGTTTAATGGAAGAAATTGAGTGAGGATGGTGAAGGAGGCCATTGTAGGGAGGTAGGCTATGGTAGAATTCAGAGCCTTGAGTCAGCAAGATGAAGGGCAGGGGACAAAAGCTCTTGAGATAGAAAGAAACGTGCTCCATCTCAAGAACTTAGTGAAGACTTTGCCTGTTGAATGCGTTTCTTACCTGCTCTAGTGATGCCCTTGTCGGCCAGTTGCAAGAGACCCTTCTTTTTGAGTATGAAACTTGAACCAATAAAAATGCTAGAGCTTATGGCCAATGCCAAGCCCGCATAAAGACTGTATTTGTTTTCTACATTTGCTGAGATGCTGGAATTGGTTATAGTGGAATTCAGGTTTGTGTAGAGCACAGGATAAGGCAGCAGCTGTGACACGTTTGTGATCTCACATAAAGCCTGGGAAGAGTTTGAACAGACCAGAGACAGCACATAACCTGGTAAAAAGAAAGAGGAGCTGTTAAAAATGCAAGTGTGCCGTGTAAAGGCTTATTCCTTCCCACAATGAGAGACTTGAGTATATGGAAACACATTTTCATTGTATGTGGGGAACTCCCTAAAAGGTACTCCACAGGCCTATTGACACATTTTTTTCCCTTTTTTCTTTCAAGACAAGTTTTCTCTGTTTAGTTCTGGCTTTCCTGGAACCCACTCTCTAGACCAGGCTGGCCTTGAACTCCGAGACCTCTGCCTCCCTAGTGTAGGATTAGTGCTGGGATTACAAGTATGAGCCCGCCACTGCTCATCCCTAGAGGCACTTTCAATTGAGCTTGCACACATTCTTAAAATGATTTTAAAACTGCTTAGTTGTCATTACTCAGAGGTGACAGATTTCACATGAAGTCCAGGATCCTCTGATCAACTGAACGACCTGGCAGCACATGGATCTTGGTTCCAGTAAGGAAACAGCCTGCTAGGAATGTGCTCCACAGTTCATCACAGCCCACCCCAGCCCCCACCCACCTCACTCCTCCTCATGACCATTCTGTCTCTCAGAAAACAGGACTTGTGGCATTAGAGTATGGAAGAGGCTATGGCGATGCCACCCTATTATAAAAAATTTAGCTGACCCATTTGTGGGTTATGAACTGTGCATTCCAGAAAATGCATTAAACTTTAATTTTGCATGCCACTTTGCCCAAAGAAAATCATATTTCAGTTTAACTAATTGACCTTCTCCTGGATAAATAGAATTTTGTGGAAAAAATGAATTAAACATTAGTAGGCTCTATAAAGAATAAGACTCAAGTAAGAATGTAAGCCCACTGGAACAGACCCATTCATTCTGTGTGTTGGAGTTTTTAGGCTAAACCCTAAAACATGAAATGGAAACATTTTGCACAATAGCGGGAACTTCTAATAGTCTGTCACTTGAACAGACTCTGAGTCAAAATTTAAGTATTTCAACAAAATTACATTACGTAAGGGATTTATAGAAAAACAATAACATTGAGAAATGTTCTAGAATATTGTTTTAAAAGAACAACTGCAAATGTTTGCTATAGCCCAGGACTTTGTGCTCTTCCAGTGGGCATCTCCTTAAACCCAAGATGTGAGACTGGGGTAGTGGCACTGTCCTGTAATTCAGATACTTGGGAGTTCATCACACAAGTTTGAGGCCAGCCAGGATTACAGGAGGAGACAGCAAACAAAACAAAACAAAACAAAAACAAACAAATGGAAAGTGAGCCGGAGTGGTTTTGCTAGTTACAATTCTGATTGCATTCACTCCTGAGAAAGCATGAAACTTCCCAATGAATGCATGCCTGTCCTTCACTGTGCAGTTAACATAACCATTCCAGAACTTCATCTATGAGATCAGAGTGGGCGGACCTCATTCCAGCAAAACAATATGCCTTCTAAGTAGCTGATGGAGCAAAAACATTTCCTACACTTCAGGGGGTGTGGGGACAGCGGTGCCAAGGGAATGCAAATAATCTTGGTTGCATTTCCACCTTCTCTGTTTAAGTGGCAGACTTGAAGCTTGGGAGTTTTATGGCAGAAGATGTAATAAAAATCTTTCTTGGTTATTGACCTTAGAACTCCAATCATTTTGTGCTTTGGGAGTGGATTCAGGGAGAAAAGCCCTCAGAGGCTGTGACTGAAGGAGGAAGACAGAATGAGGGTGTGGAGGTGCCCAGGACACAGGGAAGAGATGGGTGGGGCACAGTGTGTGGGCAGAGACCCTGGAGGATTTTAGAGGACTCAAAGCTATCTCTAATCAAAGTAGGCATCTCAAGATCTCAGGAAGCAAAGTCGTTACTCAAGGAGTTGAATCTAGACTTTACTCAACATTGAAAGTCTATAATAGTCATTTGAAAATTGTAATAGACACTGTCAGTCACTTTGAAAGTGACTACAGATATATATTCCTACCACCAGAGAGCCTGATCAACTTCTTTGATGTTTTTTAAATACTAATTAAGTTAAAAAATAAGAGATATGTGTCATTTGTTAAAAAGAATAACACCCAAACTATGTCATGTATCAGCTACACACCCTAAGCAATAAGGTATTACTCCTTATAGGTGACACCTACCCTGGGCTCTCCTCAACATTTCTCTCCTTAAAATGGTGATTTCCTTGCTATAGTGTCAAAGTTGTGTAACTGAAAATGGTACAGCTAAGTGACCCAAGGCTGTCTCCTGAAATTTATAAACATTACATATAAGGAAAGCCAGTATATATATAAAAAAAATGCTTTCATCTCTCAAAACTATATATGCCTATAGAGAATCACTTAATTGTACAGTTTGTGACAAGTTGCCTGATTTCTAGGGAGTCTATGGTTGGATAAGGCCACATTTTAACTTGAGAGTCATAGCAAATGCATTCCCAGGTTGAAGACAGCATCATCTTACCATCCAGACTTCCGTGTTGATTAGTCAGCCTTGCTATTGTTGGCAGATGATTCTTCCCTTAAGTAGTTTGGATGTTAAATGTCCAGGAAAAGCCTTATTCCCCAGGGTAGTACTATTGGGATAGTGGCACCGCTAAGAGGCTGGGGCGGGGTGGGGGGGAGGGTGTCTCTGAGTCATTGGAGGTGTGCTCTATTATGGGGTTCTTCTTTCATTCTTTTCCCGCCTCCCATGATGAGGTGGGCAGTTTTTCCCTGCTGTATGCTCCTACTGTGGTGTGCTGCCCACTACAGCCCCAAACCAATGGGATAAATGTCCTGGACTGGAACTCCCCAAATTACGAGGCCAAATGTATCATGCCTCTTATGAACTGCTTCTCTTGGTTGATTATCTCTGTCACTGATGTTGAGAGGTCAGCATAGGTGACACGAATTCAAGCTTCAGCGTGCTTACAATCTCTCACAATCTCTTCCTCGTTCAGAGGTCTCATACACTTGCTATGTAAGCAAGAGTGACCTTGAATTTCTGCTTCTCCTATATCTACCTTCCAAATGGGATTATAGGCATGCACCATCACACCTGCCTTATGTGGTGATTGGAACCAAGCCCGGGGCTGTGTGTATACTTGGTAAGCACTCCACCAAATGAGCGACCTCCTTAGCCTGAGTTTACTCTCCTACACATCCGTAAATCTCAAAGCTGCAGCTGGCCTTTCAGCCTGGGTCCCACTCATGAAGAAAACACAGAGGAGACCTGAGAACCAGTCCCAGGCAGATATGCAGCCTGAAGCAGGAGCACTGTCTAGTCCAACCTCAGCTGACCTGCAGACTAATCGGCAGGAAGAGAGTATGGCTGCCCATCTCTTTGGCATAGAAGATGTGAAAGAAATATTTCTGCCACCACAGTTCACTCTCCAGACTGCAGCCACTGTCAACCGGGTTACACCTTCCTTGCTCAGTCTCACTGACTAGCATACTTTTCCATCCCAATTATAATAAATCAGCAACTCCTACCAAGCCTAAACTTTAAAACTTCACGTGCTTCGGAATTTGCTCACCTCTGACCCTGTATTGCATTACTCTCCCTCTCACCTATCCCTCAGGCAGCACAAGTTATCATTCATTCATTCAAATATTTATTGTCTTTTATCTGCTGTGAATCTTGTAGAAGCTGAGGGGACAGCAGTGAATGTAACACAGTTCTCACTCTCTTGTATTCTAATGGGGAACGATGGAGAAATGAATGGTGTAATATGTTTAAATGCCAAGAAAAGCATTAAAGGTGCATGTATACGTATATTTTGAAAACAAGATTAGGTAGAAAACTTCTCTGCTACACATAAAAGCAAAAACTGGAGACAGAAGTATGGGTAAAGGGACTGTATAGTCAGTTGGGGGGAGTGATGGGAGGGAGATGGAATAAGATGTGGTCTCAGGGCAGTTGGGACAAGATCGGGTGAACTGAGCCCATGGGAAAGAAGGTCCCACCCTGTTGTATTTCTTGCCAAAGCTCTACATGGGCTTTCCTTTTCATTCAGAAAGAGTAAGTGTACCTGCCCTACAGTCTACAGAATTGTCTGTGGTCCTACATGGGCTTTCCTTTTCATCAGAAAGAGTAAGTGTACCTGCCCTACAGTGTACAGAATTGTCTGTGGTCCTGCTTCCTGTCTGTTGAACCTTACTAGGTCCAGTTGTCTCTTCCTCAGTTGTCTTAGTCTAATTCCTCTTCACCTTACAGCATTTACAGTGGCTACTATTTAGCCCATTCCAGAGTGCTGGCCCACATAGCCAGCTGCTTCTTGGCGCTGAAATGCCTTCTACTAGGTTTTTGGGTATAGCTCAATGCCAGAGCACTAGTTCAGTACACATGTCCCCAACACACTTAGATAGGCTTTCTCTGCAGTCCCAATCAAAAGAAACTTTCAATCCCCTCTCAGCAAATTATCCTGTTTAACGCTCCCTGTCAATCATACATCTTCTCACAGCCTGCGTTTTTATAATATTTGCAAATCCATACAGTTATGGATTTGCTCAACCAAACAGCTGTTGAACCCATACCACCCAAGATGCCAAGCTAGCTGTTTATTTATTCCTCTGTGAACAAGATAGGTGAATAGGCTGTTGCTCCGTTGGAGCAGATGAGTTAAACGAGAACACAAGCAAACAAGAATAAGTAGAGGCAGGACAAGAAGGAAAATCATTTAGACTAATCTGGAACCAAACGAGGGTTAGAAAAAAATTAGAACAAATTTGGAACAGAGCAAGAAATCACAGCACAAATTCGGACATCACTTCCCAGTGGACAGATGTATATGTAAACTCTCATGCAGCTGGGTAAGATGCCCATTATTTCAACTATCAAAACAGGATTGAGCAAAGAGGGTGGAGCTCAGAGGCACATGCTTGCCTGGCATGGGGAGGCCTTAAGTTTACTCCCTAAGTACTTAAAAAAACAAATTGCAATGAAAAACCAAAGCACCAGGTATTGCTTCAAAATGCAGGTGAGAAGACACCCTTGTTTAAAACCTCTATCTTTAAATAAGGTCTTCTTCAAAAGGCAGTGTCACAAGACTGCTGGTCCCGGCATTTCCATAATGAGCTGTCACTGTTCTCACACTTTACCATCAGTAAGAAAGGTCACTCGATTGCTAAGGGTTAAATCCTCTTGGGGGCGGTGGGGAGACGGGGTGGGGAGACAACCAGGTGTGGTCTTGCACACCTTTAACCTCAGGGTCCCGGGCAGAGGCAGGTGAATCTCTAAACTCAAGGCCAGCCTTGTCCACACTGTAAGTTCCAAGCCTCCCCAAAACTGTAGTGAGATCCTATCTCCAAAACACTAGTAATGAATAAATAATTTGAAATGAAAATGCAGGAAAGGAACTTGAGGAACATTCCAGTAGCCTTGCGTGCATCTTAAGGATTTTTAAAGCAATCATTTATAGTTCATACTAAACATTAGGTTCAACAATGGACATTTTGAACAACTTTTAGTTAAGAATTTTATTTTGTTTTTAAGTAGTGCTTAATTTTGGCTCTTAGGATATTTTCAAGACTTAGGAAAAAAAACTTGTCTTAGTTTTCTTATTGAGATATGGAGGAAATTTCTTTCAGAGCATTTGATAATCAGTTATATTTTATACAGAAAATCAAATTGTCTTAATAAAAACTGATCACATGATAGATTCTGAAAAATGCCTAGCACGTGTATTTTTTTTTTGAAAGAGTGATGTATTAAAATCACATCATGTTTCAGGGGCCATGAAATGTGTTAGTTCCAGATGGAATAACCAGGTAGTGCCGACGTTGATGTCTAAACAGTTGTTATTTCCTACAACTCTGGAGGCTGGAAGTCTGGAATCAGCCTGGCCTCCTCTTCCCTATGGGGTGAGATTTCAGGCATTACAAGTTGAACATCCAACATCCAAAAGTTTCAAAAACTACAAAACACGAAGCTTTGGAGCATTAATAGGACATAAGTGGAAAATTCCACACCAGAAAACTCAGTTTTATCTAAAAACATTATTTAAAGATATTGTATAAAATTACCTTCGGAAAACATGTGTAATTTTTATATGGAATGTGTGTAAAATTACTGGGTAGACTTGGGTCTCATTCTCAAGATATCTCATTATGTATGTGTAAATATTTCTCCAATCCCCAAACATCTGAAATCTGAAATACTAAGCATTTTGAATGAGGGATACTTTGACTGTAATCTCCTGAATGGGGGCCCCAGCCCTTAGGACCAGTTCATCTCCCAGCAGCCCCATTCCTCAATTCTGCCACATAGGAATAGGAGCTGCAAGGTGAATCCAGGGAGGATGCACTCACTTTCAAGTGAAATACAGCCCAAATCAATGTTTAGTTTGAACACTAACGCTGATGCCATATTACATTCTCTAATTCAGTTTCTGTAATCTATAAGACAGAAAATGAAACTACAGAATTTAGTTATGCATGAGGGTTTTATATGAGTGTTCTGAGCTTTCAAGATGACACAATGTACATCAATATGGAATCAGAAGAGGATGACACGGCCAATTCTCAAAGAGTCACAATTTCTCAGTTGCCTACTCTAAAAAAAAATTTTAAAGTTATTTTTATCACAAGGTGTGTGTGTGTGTGTGTGTGTGTGTGTGTGTGTGTGTGTGTGTGTGTGTGTTGCCTGCACATATGTGTGAGTGTACTACATGCATTCCTGGTGGCCTCAGGGATCAGAAGAGGGTGTTGGATCCCCTGAAACTGGAGTTATGGGTGAGTGTAACTGCCTTGTAGAAGCTGCAGTCAAATACAGGTCCTCGGAAAAAGCAGTCGGTAGACCTGACCACTGAGCTGTCTCTCTAGCTCCTGATTCCTCTTAAAGCCAAAGCTATTCAGGATAGGAAGACAGAAAGCATCCGCTCTAAATACCAGCACAGTCCTTTTCCTTTGTTGTCTAGCTGTAAGCCTGGAAAAGAGGCTCACTCCAGGAAAGAAAACTTTGAAAACCCTGGATTTCTGTTTTCCTGAAGCTTGCTTTTTCAACCCAAGTCAGCTAAGAGCTCCTCAGATCTGAGAATTTATAAATGTCCTTTTGGCAGCCAAGTGTTTCTATCCTCTGGGCCATCATAACATTACCTCTACAGTCCCTGACACAGAATGTTTCTGCAGTTGACTGTAATTTTCCCATTCTATTTTGATGGAGCCACGTGTTCATTGTTAATAAAACCCTATTGACTGTCTAACTAGATTTGAGTTTTGTTAGTTGAAAAAGACCCTTTATATGTATTTAAGGATTTTTTTTTTGATAATTTGTGGTTCAAAGGTCTTTTGAAGTATTCAGTCATGGTTTTAAAAATTGAGATCAAAGTGCTGCTGTAACTTTTTTTTTCAGACTCCATGATTGGCTTGTCATTTGTTCCCAGCTAGAGAAACATGGGGCCACCCAGTCTGCAGACCACCCACACCTTCTATTAGATTTTGCCAACACTGTAGGCACATTATCAGGTCATTCGCGTCTTGCGAACTAGCTACCTGTCACCAGGATAGTAAACTGCCAGACTGATGACAACCTTTTCCTAGGACCTAGGCCAGTGCTTGGTTTCCAGAACTGTTTGTCACTTCATATCAGCCAGCAAGAAGCAAGACTGGTCTGAGCCCCTTCAGGCACTGCCCCGTGGGTTTCCTGTGGTATCACACCTGCACCTACTCTGACTGTCAACAATAACATTTCTTGCCACTTTTGAAAAGACAGAGAGCCCAGAGGACTCTGGCTGAAGCCTAGTCTCCTCCTACTCTTGAAAACACAGATTAACATCTCACTCCTTTCCCAGTAACTTCCTGCACAATTAATCATAGAGGTGAAACAGAGCTCCAATATTTCTTGTTGTTACTAAATGCATGAGTAAAGCAGGAAAAATATCCAGAGGTCAAATGACTGGTTGCAATCTACTTACAGATCCCTGAACAAACAAGGGCAGGGTGCATTAGTGCTGAAATGACTTGTGGCTTCAGAATTATTTAGAAAGAGAACTAACTACAACATGGCTATCTAGGAAATAACTATAGTTTCGGCTGTCTTAGGGACCACCAATCTCAATTTGGGGAGCATTTGTGAATTGTTGCGGTGTTTTCTTTTATATGCCCTTCTCCTTTCTTACTACTAGCTGGCTTTGGATGAGTTCCTCCCTCCCCTCTCTTCTCTCTCCCCGTCCTTGTATTTCTATTCCTTTATTAAGTTATAAGCCACCTGAGAAGACAAGGGGAAAGAAAGGACAGGAAGGATGTTGCCAGAAACTTCTGAAAAGGTGCAGTTTTCACTAGACGACGCTCTACCCTCTTTTTCTTTGAGCCGTTGGCAAGTAGATTAGAAATGACCTTTGCCCTGACGCTGTAAAAAATGATAATTTCATTTGCAATGCACAGTTCCCAAGACAGCCCCACTCCTTTCCTTGCTTCCATCCCAGGTCACTCTCCTGTGTTGAGACTGCAGGAAGCCAGTGGTTGTGGTGAACATCTGGCAGCTCTGGCAGCGGGCAAGGGCAGGGCCCAAGGATTTTACAGAACAAGGTGGGGGCTGTAAACCCTAGCCTGGTCCACAGGAAGAATTTGCAAAAGGGCACACCCATTTCCCTGTTTGAGTAGTCGCCCCGCTGAAGAAGACTGCTCCGCAAGTCATACTGCTAGCTCTGTGGGAGATGATTCTTTCCGAAGGCAGAGTAGCCACGTGGGCGGTGGGCACAAATCCTGTGCTGTGTGACCCAGGCGCGGTCCGCGAAGGGCGCAGCGGCGTGGGAGGCCCGCGGGATCCCTGGCACGCCCTCTGCCCGGCAGGTGGCGTGAACCACGGACTCTGGAATTGAGGCTGAGTCAGAGGAAACTTCCTCCTCGAGCAAACCTGGGAATTTGCCCTTAGCATCCCGAATTTCCCCGTCGCATATTCAGCACTACGTAACTGACACCGGCCCGCCTGGAGACCTAGTGGTCGTCTCGTCTGTCCTGCTCCGGTTTGGGCATCCCCACAGAGCGTGAAGTGTGATGGGCACAGCTCAGTATTTACTGTCCGGTTGGTGGAACAGCCGACTGAATGACTAGGAGGACTGCGTTAAGATTCCGCACATTTTTCGCGGGTCTAGTTGCTGTCTCGAGACCGCGCATCTATGCTCCTAGCTACCTAAATGACAAATCCCCACTCTCCCGCCACCCAGGCTGACACTCACCTTCTCGGCAGGGCTCTCCGGGAGGCAGCCTCAGCTGTCCCCCCATGGCCTGGGGACCGGACTTCCTCGGCGATGGGTCTAGTTTCTTACACACCCGTGCCCGGGGACCCAGCAGAGCTTCGGAGCCTGCAAAGGGTGTGCGCTGTCTCCGCCCCCGTGGCAGCCTCAGCCAATGAGAGTGTCTGGGTGTGGCAACGGAGCGAGCCACGCCCCCTGACCGGGTGATTGGAGGCTAGTTCTCCGCCCATTGACAGCTGCTGCTGTGGCTTCTTTGGTGTCCTACGCGTCTGTAGGATGGACCAGGGGCTGCGCGGGTGTGCAGTCCAGAAACACCTGTTCCAGATGAGGTCACAGCGTGGATGCTGCCAAAACCACTCTGGGAATTTACGGAACTAGAGTCTGTGCTGAGGCCCCCTTCTGGCTGTCCCAGAGCAGATAACGTGCTGGCTGGCTGGTCCTGCCCACTGTGGGAGTCTTCCATCCCTGGCTTTTGTGGCACAGGGCTCTATGTGCTGAACTTGTGCTCTGAGTACATGCTAAAGTTTATTCTGGGAATTTTCAAACAGACTTCTGGTACTCTTATGTACCTCCATTGTCCTTCACACCTACCGGTTTTCAACCAGGAGGCATCTCCCTCTCCATCCACCCAACTCCCTTGACCCCACGCCCAGTCATATAGATGTATGAAATAATCTTTCCAGGGAGCAGCCATACCCAAATTGAGAAGATCTGTTCCCACACCGAGGTTTGTGGTATTCTAGCTGTATGTTACATAGTCTACAGGCACATACATGAATCGACTCTTTACATTGCGCAGTTTACTAACTCCAGTTTGCCGATGAGGAATCCAAGGTAAAGAGTGAGGTGGAGTAACCCAGACACGAGGTATTTATAGAGACCTCGAGAAATGGGAACACTTCCTGCTGAAGCCTTCAGCAGGAGAGCCAGGACTGGGCATGCGTGTGGGGTGCTTTTGTGTTCTGGTCCTTAAACCGGCACTCCTACCTGCTCTCCTCCCTTTTACTCAGGTGTTCTTGAACAGCTATAAACTTCATTGCCTAAGAGTTTCACTGCAGAGATCCAGCTTGCTTTTCTTGTTTCCAGGCTTATAAGACAAGACTTAAATTCAAATTAGTCAATAATAAGGCACATGCTTTTTGCGTGGGTATGATGGTGGGAAAGCAATGGGGTGGGGACAGGAACAAAGGAAAGTGTCAGGGCTGATTTAAGACAGTTTTGGATAGGGAATGCCTTGTGAACTAGACATCTATGTAAATGCTTTCTTTGGACATCAGAATTGAGGTTTTGACTTCATCACAGATTGGCAATGATAATAAATCATTATCAAATACTTATGACAGGTCTGTACTACTTTAACAAACATCAGTTAGTATGTGGCTAAAACTATCCTAAACAATCTATAAAAATCTGCTTAATTCATACTAAAGCTGCCAAGATAATAGACGTTGTCATTCTCTGCTTTATGTTTCTTATCTTCACTTGAAAAAAAAATTAAAAATTTTTTTTTGAGGTGCATTATTTTTTCTTGTTTGCACATGTATGCACATATGTGTATTCAGGTGCACATGCCTGTGTGTCTGTGGAAGCCAGAAGGGGATCAGAATGCTTCTTCATGAGGGTATAAATTTACTCTTGTTAGCTATTGACTTCCTAATGCTTAGAAGAGAGCCTGGTATTTCATAGGTACTTGATGGATAATTATGCATTGTGGTGAGCCACACACTACATGTAGAGTAATAGGCAAACAATGGACACAGTCCTAAATGCAGAGGGTTTATAGTTCTTAGGGGGAAGACAATCATTTAGTTGTCAAGCAATTAATTACACAAACTTTAAATGTGATCATAAAAGTGGAGATGTCATTAATGGTCTGAGCTGGCTGAAGGTCTTGGTGGGTTGGGAGACAGATTATCAAATACTTAATAGCACCAAGAACCAGAATTTTTCAAATCACATTTTTCAACAATTAAAATACATAATCAATTTTATGCAAATGAGCATCTATAGTTACAGACTCTTTAAATAGGATTATAAAGACTTAGAGAAAGCTGACAAAGCAGGACAGAGAGCCAGGTTGAAAGTAGCCTATTAAGTAGATAATCCGTGTGGCTATGTTCTTTCAGTCAGTCAAGGTTACTTCAGGTCCCAGGAAAAGAAACAGCCATAGGTAGACTGGGTCAAGCTAAACGCTGTGGAGGGGAAAATAAAACGTCATAGTATTCTTAGCCTTTTAAATTTGAGATTATTGGGGAAACGTCTTATTGTACGTTTCATATCTCCAGACAAAATTTCTATGTACCTTTCTTTAATTTCAGCAAAAATACACCCCTCCCCAGAGGTTTCTGGTTTGTTGCCCTTCCTTCTCAAATACTTATGGTCCCTCAAGTCTATAACACAATATGTCTTAATGGTCTCCATCCCCAGCACAGACTCTGAAGACAGGACTTGTGTGCACTCTCAGACCTCAGAACAGCTTCCCTGTCTATCACTGGCTGTTAGAAGTGGCTGCTCCTGCCAGCTCTTTTAACTCATCACAGTTACCTTTAAAGTGTCATATGACAGGAAATTGTGAGAATGTGAACATCATGTTGCATGAGGGCATCCGTTGTATTTATCTTAGTTACATCTTTCATGTGTGAAGTAGGACTAGAAACATACTGCTCTACACTAATCCCAGAGATGCACATTGTAAACCAGAAAAAAAAATTATATTCAGCTTCTAATAGGAATTAGGCAAGTTTGTAAGAACACAAGTAATTACTGTAACATAAAGTTTCCCCTTCTACTTGTCTGTTAAATATTAAAGTAACAACCTGCCCAGCATTTGAGTACTTCCACAAATATCCACGCAGTACTGTCATGTTTTAATATTTGTAGTATTATAACCCTGGGGAAAATTGGCAATGAAATTTTAATAAAATCAATTAGGTGGTAACGGTAACTTTTTTGTTTACTTTCAAATATTTTAAGAGACCTCGCTTTGAGAAAGGTCTTTTTTATTTATCAGTTGCATACATATTAATGAGCTCAGGTTCAACCTAAGGATAATGATGACTTGGGTGCTGTTATTTTCATCTGCATACAAATCCGCAAATCCAGTACTGAGCCATGAACATCCTCCACGCCAATGCCATGGAACTTAACTTTTCTGAAGAATAATTAATAAAGCAAGCTATTTGTGCTGCTTAAGGAGAGGAAAAAGGACATCATATTTATTACTTATGAAGCATTGTGTCTGGATTTGGACAATGACACAATTAGCTGTATTTCTGGGTCTGTTTTGGATATACCACTGATCGGCACTGCTGGGAGACAGGCATCTCATTTTAACAAGCACAGGTAGGAACCCAATGGTAGTTTCAATAATATTTTTATTTATGCTGACATGTATTTTTATTTACAAATATCCCCACTTTTGTGTTGGTTCCTATGACATAGGGTTTTTAGAAACAGCTAATAATTGAATTCAAGATTCTGCATTTTTGACTCAATTTGTGAATTAACATGCAAGTTTAATTAAAATAGCAACAAATAAAGATCTTACACTGTATTATAGCCTAGTAAATACCACTGGGTTTCTGTGAATTTAAAATTTGTTTTTAGAAGTCAAATGCAGTGATCATGACAGGTGTGTGTTTTCCTAAAGAAAGTAGTAAATACTAATTTCTCTTTCCCTTTGCAATATTTGAAGATTGAGCATTAAACTCACATGAATGGTAACAAAGGACTAACTGTGAAAATACAAATTCCAAATTGCTGAAAACTTCCAAGTGTTTGATGTTTTTACAAGTATTTGTATAACAACCTGGTCCTCCCTTCAGAAATGAAGATATGGTCTGTGAGGAGGAAGGGACTCACCAAGGCACCACTTCATCTTCAGGGAGGGCCAGAATTTCACCATGCCATCTTCTTTTATTCTATTCTCTTTTTCCAGTGTGTGTGTGGGGAGGCATGTGTGTCATCATGCATATGAAAGACTGAGGTTAAGTCAAGAGTCATCCTCTACTGCTCTTTCACCTTACTCACTGAATTCAGAGGTCACCCATACGGCTACTTTTCTTGGAAGTAATTTTTTTTTTGAGACAGAGTTTCTCTGTGGTTTTGGAGCCTGTCCTGGAACTCACTCTGTAGACCAGGCTGGCCTGGAACTCACAGAGCTCCACCTGCCTCTTCCTCCCAAGTGCTGGGATTAAAGATGTGCACACCAATGCCCGGCTAGAAGTAACTTTTTTTTAAGCTGTGAAGTTGGTGTACTAAGATGAAAAAATCCAGGTGACATAATTATTTTTTAGAAGAACTAATACATGAATTCAAAGTAAGAATCAAAAGTTAAACTGGCTAACAATTAAAATAGAAAAACTTAAATGTTCAAGAACTACCTTTAAAAAGTTACTGCAGCCACACATACATATTCTCTAATTGTTAGATGATTCTACAAATGTTGATTTAATACTTTCCCAATTCAAAGAATTTTCCTAAATAGAGACTTTCCTTTGCTCCCTACCGTACTCTCCAGTCAACAGGTCAAACGATGGTCTGTGTAGTGCCAGGACTCTTTATTTCCCTAGAGTGATAGTACGTGACAAACAGGCCATGATAGCTTGACTTTGGCTGTGGCCCTAACTCTGCTTTCTCAACAGGCCTTTTTTTATGACCCCTCAGAGGAGAAATGCATTGTACTTTCTCATTAGTGGATACCTCGGCCACAATTCTGAGTGATGATAATTAGGGAATTCTATACTTTGGGGGTAAAATGCTTGTTGTTATTCTTGACAGTTTCCAAATGTCCAAGTGTTAATCAGCTTGAGCTTTGGCAATGTCTTTGCAGTTGATAAGAAAGTAACTGATAAAAATACAACATTTTATTCCTGATAAAATGATAAACTTGTAAGGAAAGAAACTTAATGCAATACAAAAATGTATTTGAAGTTAATGGACAATAATAGAAAAAAATTCTACATGCTAAAAGAGTTCCAAATATACTATTTATTATTTAATATTGTTTTATTCTATGTAACAAAACAAGACGAGGATTAAAGATGATGATTCTTAGATTTTTTTCTTTCTTTTCAGTTCTTGAGACAGGATCTCACTATGCAGTCCCAGCTAGCCTCAAGCTCACTATGTCACTCTGTAGACCAGACTGAACTGTAACTCACAGAGATCTGCCTGCCTCGTCCCCTGAATTCTGGAATCAAAAGTATGTGCCACTCTGCCTCTATGTGAGATTAATTTTTGAAGATATTTATTTATGGATAATATGATTATGGGCCCTAAATCTCCAATGAATTAATTTAAAAACCATAAAAAGTAATCAGGTTGGTAAGGTGATACATCATAAAATAAAATATGAATTGTTTTCTTTTGTTTAGACCCATTACGTAATGTGATGGCTGATCTTATAAAAATGCAAATTGTAAACTGGGCAGTGATGGTGTATGCCTTTAATTCCAGTACTTGGGAGGCATTGGCAGGAGGATCTCTATGAGCATGAGACCAGCCTGATCTGCACAGCAAGTTCCAGGACAGGATCCAAAGCTATAGAGAAACTCTGTCTCGAAAAAACCCAAACAAACAAAACAAAAAAAATACAAATTGTATTATCCAAAGTATATGGATGAAAATTACCAAAAGTACAAAGCAGGTTTTTATGAAGAAGTTCTCTCTTGTCAGGTGACAAGATATTTTGGTCATTATGCCATAGACAATGCAGTGTGCCACTGTTTGCATTCTAATGGGCATTGTAAATAATGCTCAGGTGACTTCAGGTACCAGGGAAGAAGTGAGTCGGTTAGGTTCATAGCTGACACAACAGAACACTCTTCTCATGGCTCTGGGGGTTGTGTCCAAGACCAAGGTGTCTGCAGTTGCAGCTTCTTCTGTAGCTACTGTCTTTCTGGCAGTATTCCACCTTGTGGCTCTATTCCTCACATGGTCATTCCTCTCATGTGCCTCTCTCCCGTTTCTGCGCGTTCTTTACTTCATCCCACAAGGACACCTATTAAGTTGGATTGGGCAGATCTGTCCTCCTCTTAACCAACCACATCCTCAAAGGCTCTGTCCCCAAATTCAAGGGGACTAGGGGATAGTGCTTCCATATAAGAAATTTAAAAGTATACAATTCATGAAACCAGCTGTTAAAGATATGCAAGCCCAGGATAGCGGTTCATGCTTGTGATTCCAGCACTCAGGAAGCTGAGGCAGGATGATTACCACAAATCCAAGGCCAGCCTGTGAGTTCCAGTCCAGCCTGGGATCAGGGTGAGACCCTGATTCAAAACTATACACACACACACACAAAACACAAATGGGGGGGGGCAGGGAGAAACATTTGACTTTTTCTTTATTAGTTACCTTTTTAATTTTGGTTTTGCTTTATGCTAAGTCCTTTGCCACAAAAATTCATTTCTGTTGTGTATAGAAAACTCCTAAAGTTACAAATCTCATAATTTGGGGAGTTTTTTGTTTGCTTGTTTGTTTTGTTTCTGATTCTCCAAAGTTTGGCAGTGCTGGCCTATGTACACAAGATACTCTCAGATTTGTTTTTTCTTTCTTTCTTTAAAACATATATTGTTATTAATATGTGTATAGCATGGGATTTAGGTAGCCAGGCTTGGTAGCATGTGCCTTTCCTTCTTGGACTCTCTCACTGGCCTTCTAGAACATGTTCTAGCCAGCATTTCACCTTTTCATCCACTTTCCCAGCAACCTACATGGTGTTGCTTTGAGAGAGCAAACAGTCAGTGAAGGCTGAGAAGCAAAACCTGTTGAGGCTTGTGTTGGACTGTGTTCTGTTTTCAGGTTATTTCCAGGCAAATGTGATCGTTTGGAGATAGGTATAGACTTACAAAAGAAGACAGTTACACTAAGTGTTGACTACTCACTGTGACTGACACAGCCTGTGCAATTATTGTCCAGGGGACTTCATGCACTGCATCCTAAGTATTTGACTGAAGTGTTGACTTACCTTTATTAGTACCATAAAATGTGAGAGTAATAAAGGAAGGATGAGAAAGTAAACTCCCAGCCCCTCAGAGGCTTACAGAATATTAAGACAATGGGCCATTTGCCTGTAAACAAAGTTATGTGTAACAGGAAGTGGGTACTTAGGGCTTGTCTCTGCTTTTCTGTTGCTACAATAACATACTAACACAACAGACTGCATTGTTTATAAGCAGCGGACCTGTGATCTCATGACTGTGGAGGTCAAGGGTCACAAGTTCAAGGTTCTGAGTTCTTTCTCATTGTGGGGGATGGGAAGAGAAGAGATATGAGCTCTCGGTGCTGTCTAGTCTGTGTGTTTGCTTGCGATTAGAAAACTATACAGATTTTAAAGAAAACTGTTTGGTGATGCAAGATCTTGTGATGCTCCAGAACCATAACTTATATGCTATAGTTTGGATCTTAAATGGTCCCAAAGGCCCATGTGTTGAGGGACTGAACCCCTGGATGGGACTGTTGGGAAATGGGGGAACCTTTAGGAGAAGGGACCTCGTGGGCAGGTTTTAGGTCACTGGAGTGTTGGTGGAGACGGTCAATTCTGACCTCTTCTTTTTCTTATCTTTTGAGTCTTGGCCTGGAGTTGATTATCTCAGGTATTATTTGTAATAGTAACAGAGGGATGACTAACAGGTATTTATATAATAAATATACTAAACTAAACACTAAAATATACTAAACTAAAAATACTATTATTACTTTCTCTGATATTTAATGGTTATATGTTTGCTTTTATTATATATGCTGGCTTAAAAGGAGTATTGGAAAACATCTGATGCTTTTGTTAATTTCACCATTGAGATTTTTATCTTGTGATAGATACTTCATGCATTATCTGTGAACTGTAAAGATTGTGCTAATATTTATTATATTAATAATTTCCTTCTTAAAACTATTTCTTCCCAAGAAAATATTGGGAGTTTCTTCCTATGGTGCCAGCAGTTGGCTTAGTGAGTGTGGCAGCCGTCTATTTTCGAGAGGCACCATCAGTCTTGTGTTGGCTCTGCAATAATTTTTCAAGGGAATTATAGCTTGCTTCTCATCCCGTGATGATAATTATTATTTTCTTAATAGTTCCCTTGACAATTTTGACTTCTTAGAGTGATGATTCATGGGCAAGACTAGAGGATTATTTTCATCACACCAACATTTCCTTTTGAGACAGGGATTTACTTTCTAGGCCAGGCTGGCTTCTAACCCATGGTGGTTCTCCTCCCTCTGCCTCATGAGTGCTAGGAGCAAAGGTGTAAGCCGCCACATCTAATTTAGCATTGTCTGTTTATCTAAGCTTGGATAGATACATAATCATATCATCCATGTGTTTTAGTGGAACTGTTGTTACACTTTTGTATAGCTTTACGTTCTTTTCATTAGCTGTCCACAGACAGTCATTACAATAAATGTGGAGGTGTCACTCCTGTTTGACAGAAGAGGAGGAGCCCAGACATCAGAAAGATCTCAGTTGAGGCTTCATAGCAATTTTCTGAAGTCTGTGCTTAGAAACCACATCCTTGATAAGCAGGTGATTGCTGTTTCAGATGCGGGATTCCTTTTTTGCTGTGGAGCAGGCAAAACCTGCTCTGGTTCCAGACAGTAACAAGTCTTGAGTATTGCTGCATGGTAAGAAACAAATTAAGCCCTGCAATTAAGTGAGATTGGGCAAGACTTGAAAACATGCCTGGTTGGTTGTTGGGCTGTTTATCCTGCCATATATGCCAGAGCATGCTCTTGTCTCAGTGGGACTTCACTCTCTTTGGCCAACAAGCATCTTTTGTATTAGTGGGGGGGGGTGCTCATTATTTTAAAGTGAGAGTGCTGGGCTGGAAGGGTGGCTCAGAGGTTAAGATCACTGGCCAGTCTTCCAGAAGAACCAGGTTTGATTCCGAGCACCTATGTGGTGACTCACAACCATTTGTAACTCTAGTTCAAGGATATCTAACACCCCCTTCTGGTATGTGATGCATTGACATACATGTACTTGAAACACTCATACACATAACATTTAATTAATAATGTGGGATGTCTTTCTGTACACTGTGAATTTGTGTTGGCCTCATTGGTTGATATATAAAGCTGCTTTGTCTATGGCCAGGCAGGATATAGTTAGGCGGGAAATCCAAGCAGAGATGCAGGAAAAGAAGGGCACAGTCTGAGAGATGCCAGCAGCCACCCATTTGTCAGATGCTATTGGACTAGACGTTATTAATGTAACTACTGCCTTATATATTTACATATAGTTATTGTACTTATTGCATATAGTTTTCTATGTTAGTTATAACCTTCTCTTTTTAATTTACAAAAAAAGGGGAAATATGGTGATATTTTGTTTGTGTCCTAACAAATAAAGCTTGCCTGAAGATCAGAGTGTGGAGATAGCTACACTAGTTAACCATAGAGGCCAGGCAGTGGTAGCATACACCTTTAGTCTCAGCACTTAGGAGTTCAAGTCCACAGTGGGCGATATGAAATTTACCAGTCTAAAAGAGAAACAGAGCTCACACTTTTGATCCCAGCTCTAGGGAGGCAGAGCCAGGAAGGGAGTGATATGGCTGGGCAGAGAGAGGAATATTCAGCAGGAGGAGACAGGGGCTCTCCCCTTTCCATCTGAGGATTCTGTGGAGGTAAGAGCTAGTGGCTGGCTGCTCTACTTCTATGATCTTTCAGCTTTCAACCCCTAATATCTGACTTTGGGATTTTATTATTTAGGCCAAGTAGATTCCTGCTACAAATTAAAAATATAAAATGAAGCAAAAGTGCTTACACAAATGCCTTTTGCCATTAAACAGAATCTCATTTATGAAATATTCTTTTTCCACCAAACAAAAATATATTAGGACAAAATATGGACAAACATAAAGAATAAAAGAAAAATACTGAGGACTCCATGGGTTAATATTAACAGGAGTTAATATTGAAGTATTTATCCTTTCTGTGTACATGCATATAATTTTAATAAAATGCTGTTACTACAAATATTGCTCTAAATTCTGCTGTTTTCTACCTAATAATATATACATTCATGTTGTTAAAAATTGCTCCTTAAGTAAATGTATTCTTTATGGTAAAATTCAAGCAGTACAAAGCCGTTTGATTCTAGGCTCTTCAGAGTTATCATTGTACAGTGAGTGGTCTGTATCTTTTTGCCCCCTTTGACTAAAAATGTATTTTCCTCTCATACATTATATCCTGATTACAGGTTCCCTTCTCTCCACCCCTCCTAGCTCTTCTTTATCTTCCTTCCCATCTAGGTCCACTCCCTTTCTTTCTCTCTAAGAGAGAACAACAGAACACAAGAAAACAAAATGTAACAAGATAATAAAAAACAAAACAAAAACAAACAACAAACAAACAAAAAAAAACCAAAAAAACTTCACATCAAAATTGGACAAGGCGAACCAAGAGAAGAAAAAGAACCTCAAAAGCAGGCACAAGAATCAGAGACTTCCTCATCCACACACTTGGGAGTCCTATGAAAACACTAGACTAAAAGCTATCATATATGTGCCAAGGATTTGGAGCCGTGACCTGTATCTCTCACTCTCTTTTTAAGTTAGCCTGAGGTTTACTTGTTGCCTTGATGTATTGGATGACTGTGAACTCCTTATCCTCCACCTTCTAGGTCCAGAGTGCTGGGATTACAGATGTGAGCCACCCATTTACAGAGCAAGGCAGGAACTATATCAGCTGGGCTATGTATATTGGCATAGGTAATTTTCAAAGCTCAACTTCAAGTAGAAAAAAGGCAAGTTGAAGAATTATGTAGAGAGGAAGAGGAAGATACTTGTAGTTTTTTGGTTTTGTTTTTAACTCTTTGCTCTTTGCCCCAGGCCCCACCTGTCCAGCTCCCAAATAATCACATGGAAGCTTATTCTTTGTTATGACTGCCCGGCCTTAGCTTGGCTTGTTTCTAGCCAGCTCTTCTTAATTTAAAGTATCCCATCTACCTTTTGCCTCTGGGCTTTTATATTTCTCTATTCTATATACCTTTCTCCCTACTCCATGGCTTGCCATGTACCTGGGTGGCTGGCCCCTAGCATCATCTTTGCTTCTCTTTTTCTCATTCCTCAATCTCTCCTACTAGGTTTCTCCTCCTCTTTATTCTCTGTCTGCCAGCCCCGCCTATCCTTTCTCCTGCCTAGATATTGGCTGTTCAGCTCTTTATTAGAACAATCGGGTGTTTTAGACAGGTAATGTAACACAGCTTCACGGAGTTAAAACAAATGTAACATAAAAGAATGCAGCACACCTTTGCATCATTAAATATTCCACAGCATAGACAAATGTAACACATTTTCAACCAGTATTTCACAACAGACACTGTTTTGTAACCTGAAGATCCATGCAACAGACTGTGCATTGGCTATGGTTGCTTATGTATGTTTTTAAACATCAGAGAGACCTGGAGACACACAGTTGGTTTATAGTAGTGGCTGCATCTAGGGAGGAAGGTGAGAGTGAAAATGAGAATAGGTGTCTGCTCTTCGTTAAAAGGTTTGTAGACATTTTTTTTTTTACATGCCATAAAAGATCTGGGAGCTAATTTAACAAAAGTCACCAGTTACTAAATTGTGGTGGTAGAAATATAAATGTACACCTGTATTTTATATCATGTCTGTGTAAATGTTTGCCGTTGTCATTTTAAAAAGCTGCTCAAGAGAGAAAAACACCATGGGACAGAGTTCAAGCAGAGGAATTTTTTTATTATGAGAAAGGGGTCGTAAAAAGGGTAAAAGTGTGTGTGTATGTGGGGGGTGGCCTCTGGGGACAGGAGCAGTGGGAGAGAGGAAAAGAGAGGCAAGAGAGTGGATGGGGGGGTGTGTGGCGGGGAACCTACCCCTGCTACTTTTCCTAACCAGTGCAATTTCTTTTCTTTGGGTTTTAAGACAGGGTAGCTCTGTGTAATTCTTACTGTCCTTGAACTTGCTTTGTTGACCAGGCTGTCCTGGAACTGGCTCTGTGGACCAGGCTGGCCTAGAAATCACAGAGATCCTGAGTGCTGGGATGAAATGCATGTGCCACCATGCCTGGTTTAATTGTAATTTCTAAATGCATTCTAAATATGTAACCTTATGTTCACAGGTATGTGTAGCTTTCAATCTTCAGAGGGACTATGCAATCTACCTCAGAATGCTTCAGCTCTTATTTCTTTCCTTATTTTGTCTATCCCTCAGCTTTAAAGTACAGAGGTAAAAGGCAACATCTAGTTCTTTCTCATGTGTTGGTCCTTATACTGTCTACTGCTATCACACCAGGCTGTAAAAACCTTAATGATTCCCAAAGGCATTTTCCCCGAAGCTATTATAGATGTCTTTCCTCAAGCCTGAAGAACTGATAATACACAGACTGAAAGTACTGAACTACTTACAAAGGCCAGTGCTTCCTGCCCCAGAGTACTCGGTCTATCTCAACCCCCCATGACTCAATCTCCTACCACATCCTTACATTTTCTCATGGGGATCTGACCTTCTACTACTCCTGGTCCTGCATGACCACTGAACTCCTTGGTGCTGCTCCATGTTCACCAAATTGCTCGACACAGGACGCTGATGTCCTTCCTGCTGAGTGCCCCCGCCATTCTGGGTAGTCTCCATTGCTGTGCAATGTTAGTGCCTTTCTCCACTCTGGAGACCTTTCCTTCATTTCCACCATGGTCACCCAAGCCCTTGACTTGAAGATTCTTCACAGTCACATGGTCACTAAGAACTCCTGGTTCCTAGCTTCCCTCATGTAGCTCTGCTCCTCTCATTAGACTTGTCCTTCAAACTTGTTGACAGATTTGTCCCCTTGACTTCTACTTTTCTATTATGTTTTCATTTTCTGCTGTCTCCTTCTCAAATCCTAAAACATGCCATTTTCCAGTTAAGTATCTTACAGTCTCCTTATCCTGTTTGCATGCTTGTATTTCCATTCCAGCCACCCCACCTACAACATCTCAGGGTTGATGTGCATCCTAGAATTTTCCCACCATGGGCCTTTTTCCCCGCGTTTTCATTGGAACCAATCAGTGCTGTAAGACAAAGGCTATAACATCACAGCACTGCCTGCTCCATCACTGTGTGGTTTGGTACCTAGTGCTGTCTTATCATCCTTCCATTGCTTACTACTTTAGTCATCTCCCTTCAACTATGGAAGCTTTCCTGTACTTTCGTCTCTCTATAAGTTATCATTACATTGCAAAATTGGCAGTGTCTCATTCAGAAACCTCCAACCCTCATCTTCTTTCAGTAAATAGGATGCTCAATATATCAATGATCCCCTTTCTCTCTCTTTTTCTCTCTCTCCCTATTTACTCCCATACACAACTCTCCACCATCTGTGTGCACCTGCATTTGTTTTCTAAATGCAACCTTGTTTTATTTTTTTATATAGTTGTTTTTTTGTACCTACTAAGGTTCCTACCTAGAACCCTGTTTGGATCAGTGTTGAGGCTTCTGTCCAAGAATGCTCTAGACTTTCTTTGTCTTTTCAGGGAATTTTACCTCAAATTCTCTGAAGAGGAGTGGACGTATCTCTTCTTGGCTTCTGTAACACCTCTGGTCTGAACCGCCTCTGTGTGGGCATGATGCTGTCACTCCTCTGTGTTGCTTCCATCCATTTTCTAGTGTGTTCTCTGCAGGTGAATGCTGCTTTCACCAGTTGTGTCTACATAGCCTCTGGATCATGCAGTGCAGAATTCCAGCAGGAACTCAGTGTGAGGGGCAAGGGGCAGGTGGTGAATCAGGGTAAATGAGTGCCCTGGATAGACCTTTCTGAGGGCTGGCCTTGCGTTATCTATGGGCTTCAATTAAGTCACTGTTCCTGCATCATTCCCTGTGCTGACTGGTTTTTGTCAACTTAGACACAAATCTAGACATATCTGGGAAGAGGGAATATCAACCAAGGCGTTGCTTCCATCACATTGGCACAACCATGTCTGTGGGACATTTTGTGACTGCTGATTGATGTGGGAAGGCCCAGCTCACTGTGGGTGGTGCCATCCCTGGACTGGTGGTCCTGGATGGTATAAGAAAGCAGGCTGAGCAAGCTGTGAGAATCAGCCAATAGGCAGCACTCCTCCATGTACCAGTTCCCGCCTCCAGGTTTCTGACTTGTGTTCTAGGCCTGACTTCCTGGGTTGATGGGACTATTGTAGTTGGCTTTTTACTCTTTGGGGGCCCACCACTCAGCTCCCAAATAAATACAGGAGCTTATTCTTACTTATGAATGCCTGGCCTTAGTGTGACTTCCAGCTTTTCTAATCAAATTATCCTGTTTTTCCTTAGCTACATTTTGCCCCTGGGCTTTTTACCTTTATTTATTCTATACACCTTTCTTTCCTTTTTATACCACGGCTGATTGTGTGGCTGGGGGGCTGGACCTGGCACCCTCCTCTCTGTAACATGAATAAATAAATGACCCAGAGACTGATATTGGGATTCGAGCTTCAAACTGAATATCAGAAAAACAAAGGAGCCATCCATGATCTCTCATCTCTATCTCAGGCTAAAAGGGCTGATCCAGGCATGAGCTCTTCACTAAACTGTTGCCTCTCCTTAGTGTGTCTGGAGAACGAGTGCCTCTCTGAAACCTTGCTTCTGTCTTATGTATTTCTCTAATGTTTGGATTAAAGGTGTGAGCTATAATTCTCTTTTAGACTGATTCACTCTTGTACGGATCTAGGTGGCCTTGAACTCACAGAGATCCATCTACTTCTTAATCCTGAGTCTTAGGATGAAAGGTGTGAACCACCACCTCTTAGCTTCTGTCTGCTAGGATTAAATGTGTGTGCCTGGCTCTAAAAGTCAGCTTGTGGCTGACTTTGCTTTTCTGAATCCTCAGTCAAGCTTTAATAAATTATAATAGTAATCACTACACCTCTCCTTCTCCTTTTTTTGATCCTTGCCCTCACTCCCCTCCCTAGATTTCTTCTCCTACTTATTCTCTGCCTACCAGCCCCACCAGTTTCTCTCTCCTGCCTAGTTATTGATTGTTTGTCTCTTTATTAGACCAATCAGGTGTTTTAGACAGGCACAGTAGCACAGCTTTACAGAGTTAAACAAATGCAACATAGAAGAATGCAACACATCTTTGCATCATTAAACAAATATTCCACAGCATAAATGAATGTAACACATCTTAAACTAATATTCTACAACAGACTACATACTGTAAAATGAAACCTTTCCTACCCAAGCTTCTTTTGTTCATGGTGTTTTAGCACAGCAATTGAAAGCAAACTAAGGCCATTTCCTAATAATGCCTTATCATCCACATCTCCAAGTCAGTGACATTCCCATGTTCATGCACAAATGACTGCACCAGGCTTTGTGGGGTTCTGACTAATGCCTGAACATTCTGTCAGTGAGGGCACCAGTGTGGTTCAAGTTTAATGATTTCTTGGGAATGGAGCATGGAAGTGAAGTCTAGGATGACTGCAGAAGGTTTGAAACACATTCTATACATGTGGGAAGAGGATGGGTGGCCAATATTAAAGATCAAGTTGAGACTCAGTAGCAAGAATTAATGACGTATATAATCTACTTTGGCTACCAGATTGGCTTTTCTAAAGTTCATGTGGAATGGTGTTTTTATCTTTCCTCAAAATCTTCAAAGATTCCCCTTTTCCTTCAGGAAGAAAAATGAGCCCCAATCTTAACAAAGTTCCTTTAGTATCACAGGTCTGTTCTTCAGTATCTTTCTGGGTGTAGAAATCAAATCACATTAATTTCCATGTTCCAGGTTCCCCTTATAGCTTTGCTTTTATTTATGAGTTCCCATTCCCACTTGAAAAATCTTACCTACTTGTGTTCATCATTTTCCTACTTTCTCTGTTGATCCCATAACCTATTGATAAATATGGGAGGCTTGAAACAACTTGAAATTCACATTGATCAGGTGAGATTATGTTTTTAACTGTTTAGTACACAGCTATAAACTTTACTTTTAGCATTGACATTTTAATCCTGAAAACTCGCTAAGTAAAACATAGCATTCTGTACAATTAGTATACTACTAATAATAATAAGACAAGGTACCTCAACATAACAAAAGTAGGCTCAGTCAATAGCTGGAATTGTACATAAAGGAGAGGGGCTAAGGGCTCACTCTGATGAAGAACATGATGAAAGACTGAAATTTCCCCAGGTTTCAAAAACAAAGAAACAGTGTTCTAGCATTACTTTATACTAGGTTACAGGTACAAGAAATTGTAATAATGGGAAAAGAAAGAAAAGGGGTCCTAACTATAAAAGGAAAAATAAAACTCTTATGTGCAAATGACAAAATAGTATATAGGGAGAAGCTTAAAGAATCTCCACAATTAGAAAAATAAATAAATTTATCAAGTTTTCAGGATTAAAAGGCCAATGCTATGTAGTAAACAGTTAAAAACACAATCTCATCTGATCAATGTGAATTTCAAACTGTTTCAAATCTCCTATATTCATCAGTAGGTTATTGGTTTGAGAATATTGAACTGCCTCTGCAGCCCTGCAAACATCTTCACTGGGATGGTTACCTGGGTATCAGGATGGTGAGCAGACTTCCTGATGTCTTCTGTGGCTTTGTTCAGGGTTGTTGCTTCTGTTTATCAGTGGTACTGGCCTATCATATTCTTCATGTTGTATCCTTATCTGATTTGGGTACCAGGGTAATGCTGGCCTTCCAGAAAATGTTTGGAAGAATTCCTCCCTCTTCTGTTTTTGGATAATTTCAAGAGGACCAACACCAATTCTTGGGATGATTGGTCTAATTAATTTGGTCTAGGCTTTTGCTTTTCTTTAATGTGAGTCTTTTTATTATTGATTACATCTCAGTACTTGATATTGGTATGTTTTTATTTTTTCATCTATTCATGACTTAATCTTGATAAGATATGTATATCTATGGATATTCCACCACTTCTAGGTTATCAAATTTGTTACTACGAATTTTTGTTATAATTTTTCAGATCTTTTGCATTTTTATAGTAGCAATTATAATATCTCCTTTTCATAATCGATTTTATTTATTGGAGGTTCTTCTTTCTCCTTGTCAAGTTTGCTTCTTTTTTTTTTTCTTCCTCCAACAAATTCTTTAGTTGTCCTCTGTAATTTTTAGTTGCTGTTACATTTACCTTTTATTAATTTTGGATTTGTCTTGCTTGTCTGGTTCCCCTAGATGCTGCAAAAGGTTGTTCTCTGAAATACACTGACTGTGGGAGCTCCCTGTTAGCTTTACCTTTCCCATGTCCCACAGATCTCAGCAGGTTGTGTCTGCATTTCTTTTTGTTCAAAGAAAAATAAAAATTTCCTACTAAATTTATTCTTTCAGCTATTGGTTTTCCCAAAGTAAGTTGTGTAATTTCTGTATATTTAAATACCTTCCAAAGATCTTGTAAATGATTTCTACTTTTATTGCACTGTGGTCTGAAAACTCATTCAGTATAGCTTGAATTTTCAAAGGCTGTTCTGTGGCCTTTCCTGGAGAATGTTCTATGTGCTGATGAGGAAAGTATGTATTTTGCAGCTATTGGACAGAACTTTCATAGAAGTCTATATGGTCCTTTTGGTATGGATTTATTTTTTCTCATTTATTTTTTATTTTAATTTTTTTACATTAAAAATAAATTTACTTTTTGACAGTTTCATACATGTATATAATACATTCTGGGTCACACTTACCCCCACCCTGTCTTATACCTCTTCCATCTCCAACTGTTCCTTTACCAGCAAGTCCCCCTTGGTGTATTGTTGTACCTTTTTGTTTTTACTTTGTAGCCTGCTGTGCTAACCAAGGTCATCCATATGCTAATGGGTATGGAACTACACATTTGGAGCATGGGCAATTCATGGGGGAATATACTACTAAAAACAAGAACTCTCCATCTTCTAGGAGCCATTAGTTGCCAATATCTCCCTGGCCAGTGCTGGGACCCCATAAACCCTCCCTCATCCATAACTGAATGCTGACTGGTCCAGTCTTGTGCAGGCCCTGTGCAGGCAACAGCAGCTACTGTGAGTTTATGAGTGCAACAACCATATTCCCAGAAGACAACATTTTATGTTCTTTTTCTCTACTGTCTCTTAGCTTCTTCCTGTCCCCCCTTCTGTGATGTTCCCTGACCCTTAGAAGGATGATATGGATGCCCAGTTTAAGGTTGGGCACTCAGCAGTCACTTACCCTCGGAATCTTAACCAGTCCTGAATCTTTGTGTTAACCACTAACCACTGTTCACTGAAAAGAGAAGTTTCTCTGACAAATCTGAAGGTAGTACTATCCTTCAATTTTAGGAAGCAGTTTAACAACATAGTCATCTAGAAGCAGTAGATTCACTCTAAGGCTACCATCTCCCCAGCCATGAGCCAGATCCACAGCACCAGGCATGGCCTTACTCCTTTAGAATGGGCTTCATATCCAACCAGAATGAAGTTAGTTACCCCGGGGAAAAACAGTTATAACAATGGACACATCATGACTGGCAAGTTGGTGTTGGATCAGGTAAGGTCCACATCTGGGAAGACTGCTGATGACTTCTCTGCCTCGGCTGCTTGCATAGCAACTTCTACCTCGGTGAAAGTTGGGGAGCAGGAGAGGGGGAGCTTCCAGTTCAGCTTCTGCATGAGCTTTCTATGTCCAAATCTGAAGTATGTCTTATCTTCAGGTAAAAGATTTTGTGGTCCAGTTCTTGTGGTTCACAAAGAGCAATGTCAATAAACTATCGTTTTGGGGCCTCCTTGGCCAATAGCTCAAAGGGAAGTTGCCTAAACCTGGCATTGCTGCTTTCATTAAATAACATGGCTTCTGGGAGGAACATTATTCACTCATGTAGGGGACTACTGATCAAACTTTTTTAAAAAGCATATTTTTAATTAGCTTCTAAAGCAATAGGTTTCAATATGGCTTCTTCATAGCTCTTAGTTTTGTTTACCCTTCCCTCTATTATTTTTCCAGCCTGTTCTTCTACCTCCACATGCCTGTTTTAGCTTTGCCACCTCAGTATTTCCCTCCTTCTACTTTCAAAGAACATGTGTTCTACTATCCTCACTTCTCTGAAAACCTCCCCAACCCATCCTGGCTTTTGTCTAGATTTCAGGTCTCTGCAAGCATTCCAAGATAAACATGGAAATTTAAATATTCAAAGCTCTCGCCTACATATGAGAGCTAGTATGAGGCATTTGACTTTTGGAACCTATGCTACCAAACTCAGCTCCATCAGTTTTCTTCCATATTTTATAATCTATTTTCCTTTAGAGCTGAATAAAATCCCACTGTGTGTATGTGTTATATTTTCATTGTCCATTCGTCAGCTGATGGACACTTAGAATCATTCTATTTTCTAGCTTTTGACAACACAACATCAGTCAATGTAGTGTTTGTAAAACGGGATGTAGAGACCTTTGGGTATATTTCCAGGAGTGGAATATCTGGGTCACACAGTAGTTCTATTTGTCCTTTTCTGAGAAGGCACCAAACTGATTGCTATAGTGGCTGCACCCATTTATGCTCATGAGCAATGTACAAGGGCTCCTGGGCCAGGGCTTCTTCAACATTTCTACTTAAGACCCTGAGAAAATTTTATGTGACTCCCTCTAAATATATAGGTATATAAAACAGATGTGCAAATCAAACATTAAGAAATAATGTCATAAAGAAATTGATTTTCAAGCAATTCTTTGGCATACATACACTTTATCTATAAAAATATAAAAGAGCTAATTTGCATACTAATGAGATGGATGTACCTATTTATTTTACATATAGAATTAAATCCAAACTGAATATTTGTTTCTTCAGGTTGTACAATGTGTTTTTAAGAGTTAATCAAAATTTTGATTTTATGATTGTTGATGTTGAGAATATTACTTTCTATAAATATGTAACACAAAACAGAGCAGGTATGTTTTGGGCTATGTGAGAAATTGTTGGAAATCCTGTTCTAACTTCAAGCCAGAAGTTATTTAGTTGTTTTTATTTTTATAAAATGCAACTGAAGTCAGAAATGGCAGCAGGAATTATAAAAAACAAAAACAACAACAAAAAACAACAAAAAGCCACCAAACAAAATCAAAACACCCAAATAAGTATTCTGACATAACACAATCTAAATATATGCTAATTTAATACATACTGAAGAAGGACTATAGAAAAATATTTCTTTCCCTAAAGCTAAACTATTGTATAAAGCAGAAAACTTTATATGTATAGTAAAAACACTGCAATTCAAAGCAAACAGTAGTCTTGCATCTGAGCTGTGGTATTTTAGGCACTATGTGTTGGTGCCATATGATGCAATGGTTTGTGCTATGCAGACTGTATGTGCATGGTGTGTATTGGGAACCAGGGCTGCAGTGGAGTCTCAGAAAGGCAACTGGGCTGCCAGAAACCCCTCACATTCATCACACTTTGGATTCTGGACTAACTCTGTCTCACACTGAGAATCTTTTCAGTGTTGCCAAAAACTTTGTCACCTCCAACATTCAGTAATGTTGCCCTCAAATGGGATTGGAACCTACAGCTTAAGGTGCTTTGATGAGAGATAAAAGCTTATCTAATGGTATAAGGATATGAATTTAGAATATAGATAGAAATTATATTGGTTTAAGAAAATGGCAATAATAGGTTCTTCTCTAGAATCTATGACCTCTCTAGCCATGCTTTTTTGGTTTACAGTATCAGGCTGGAACTCCTTCCTATTTTGTGGGCTTTAAGCAAATTAGACAATTAGACATTTGTTGGTAACCCCAAGATAAAAGTGCGGCTATAGAACCATTGCGTATACCTTGCTGCACCTATTATTGTTGTGGTCTATAGACTTCGCAGGTGGGTAGAGATGATTAGTTTTATTTCTTGGGAGCTTGTATAGCAGGCTTTGGACACTGTGAAAGCAGAAGTTAGGGTCTAGGATAAAATTTAACTTTGCTATGTCTTTGCTGGTAGCCTGTTTAGGATACAATTTAATGCTGCTATTTCTTGGTTACCTTCTGTGATTTGTCATTATAGTTATTATTGTTTTGTGTATTCTCCTTCTTTTATATACAACTGTTATAGTTGTGTGTAATGGTTATTGTATTACATAACACTATCATTGCATTGGAGTCTCTTACTCTAGGCATATTACTATTTGCTTCAAATCTGAATTTTTTTTTTAGTTCTATGAAACCTCATCCTAGTCTTTCCTGGCCTATAAAGTTCCTGTGGAGAAGTGTGCTGTCAGCTAAGCTAAGGCAGCCCTGCTTGTGGTCTTTATCTTCCTTTGCAGACCGGAGAATCTTCTTTTTATCTTTCACTGGTAACAGCTTGATTATCATATATCCTGGCATAGATTTGGCTGACAGTCCTGATGCCTGTACCTATGGGTAAGAAGGTTTCTGTTAGTATTTCTTTGAATAAGATATCTACTCCTTTACCCTTCTCAAGTCCTTGAACCTCAATAGTCCAAATAACTGCTCTTTTAATACAACTCTAAAGGAACTCATAAGCTTTATTCATTTCCCCTTATCCTTTTCTCCAACTGTATGTATATTTTAGAGCCTGTCTTTGAGGTCACAGACTCTTCAGTTTTATCTAATCTCCCATGATAGATCATTGTTGTTGTTAATGTAAGTAGGATTCAAAATCACCATGGAGACACACCTCTATGGATCTTCTTAGCAGATATTTTGCTTTTGTTTTTGTTTCTCAAGACAGGGTTTCTTTGTGTAACAGCCCAGGCTGTCCTGGAACTCACTCTGTAAAACAGGCTGATGAAGGGAGATATCACTTTGTAAATATGTTTCTCGTATTGGTTAATGAATAAAGCACTGTTGGCTAACAGGAAAGCAAGACAGACGGAATTAGGAGACAATGGGGATTTAACATGTAGAACTGAGAGACCAGACCCTCTCTCGGGTAAGATGTGGAAATACTTAGATTGATAGAAATGGGTTAATATTTAAGACAGAGCTAGCCAATAAGAAACGCTAGTAACAAGCCAACAGCTTTATATCTAATACAGTGTCTCTGTATGTTATTTGGGGCCAATGCGGCAGTGGGACCAGACTGGTGGGAAAACACTGGAACTCACTCTGTAAAACAGGCTGGCCTCCAACTCAGAGATCCACCTGCCTCTGCTTCCCACATGCTGGGATTTATGGTGTGTGTGTGTGTGTGTGTGTGTGTGTGTGTGTGTGTGTGTGTGTGTGTGTGACAGCTTCAACCAGTTTTTAACACAGTAGGGAGGGAAGACACAATCTGAATATGAGAAGCACATCCCATGGACTGAAGTCTTAGGCTGAATAAAAGGAGAAAGCCATTTGTGCACTAGTGTTTGTCTTGCTCTCCATCCTGAGGAGACCAGCCTGTCATCCACGGCTAAACAAATCCCTCCTTAAATTGCTTCATGTCAGCTGTTCTATCACAACAATGAGGAAAGGAGCTAATCCATCTCTTATGGGTAATTTTTGTTTCAATTTTAATTTCAACACCATATATTTTGGAACTCAAAATTTTGATTTTTATAAAATGTTTTCATCTCTTAATTTTCTCAGAATATTGGAATATTATTTTTCAATCTTGGCTTCAAACTAATGGAATTTTTTTTAAATGGTTATTTTTAATTCTCTTTCTGAGAGTTCCCCAGTGTTTTAGCTGGTTAGTTTCTGATGCTTCAGTAAGTGAAGTCAAGGTTCTTGCTTGCATACGTTGAACTTAAAGGTTTGCTTAACCTGGGTTTCCTTACTTAGCTCTGTGCTAAGCTTGGCTTTCGTGTTCAGAAAGAATGAAAAAAATACCTAGAAAGAACAATCTGTTGCCATAGCCACCCTCAGGGACCACAGTGGCTCCAGATACTGTGTTCATTGTTACCTTCTTGTGATCTGGCACTATAAGATCTGCCTTGCTCTGGGAACAGTTAGTTACCATGGGTGGAGCTACTTTAGGTTCCTGTATGACACACCTGTATTTGTAGCCACAAATGCTACCAATCTGTACCACACCCCAGCCTACAGCTCATCAAGATCAAAGCAACACAGTATGTGGGTAGTGCCACATTATTACAGATTGCCTAATGCCAAGGTAGGCTTGTGGGCTAAGAACACAAGCCACTAGTGATGCCAGCTAGACTTGAATTCAGTTAGACATGGAACAAGTGTTTCTTTTAAAATTCAAGCTGTCCCAGAGTGCTGGCCGAGGCATGGAGCTGTTAGGATCTGTTGGGGGTCAGGTTTCACCATCACAGCACTAAGTTCCAGGACAAAGTCCTTGTTTATTTATCACCCCAAATTTCTCCTTTTTGTTTTTAGCTTCTTAATAAGTAATCAAGATAATCCTGTCATAGAAAGTGATATCATTTCTGAAATCAATATAGAGATTAGAGGAATGGCTCAGCAGTAAAGTACACTTTCTATTCTTGCAGAGGATCCAGGTTTGGTTCCCAGCACCACATGAGGTGGCTTATCTGTGGCTCCTGTTATAAGGAGTTGGATGACCTCTGAATTCTGCAGGCATACACATGTACATGTTGTACATAAACTCATGCAGGCATACATGCAAAGGCATGCCTTTCAACATCTTAAAACTTTTAAAACATGTTTATTTGAAATAGAATATCACTTCCAGCCCCTCCCAGTTACCTTCCTTTGAAACTCTCCCATGCCCCTCAAGTTGATATCCTGGCCAAATTAATGAGCCAGGGGAGGGACTCTGACTCGATAGATTAGGTGGAGAGGGATCAAGGAAGAAACTTGGAATCAACCTTTGGCTTCCATATACATGTTCATTCATGCATGTACACATGGATATTAATGTACTCATACAAACACACATATACACACCACATACACAAACATAATAAAATAGAATGTTAATGGCCAAACTTACCTGCTGCAGTTTGAAGGTGTGCATATTGTTTTCCATAATTTACTGCAAACTTTCTTTTTGTTTTCCTTTGATATTCTCGCCATCTAATCTCCTCTCTTCCTTTCATTTTGACAGTGTTTTATAGCATTCTGTGCACTGACAGTTCAGAAAAGAATTTGCTCATTTCCAAAAACTAGATGGCACACCAGCTCTTCCCTGCCCCCCTTTTCCTCCTCTTCTTAGCTATAAATCGCTCAACTTAAAGGTTCATGAAAAAGCTGTTTGCCTGTGGCTTTGCAGCCACCAGCACAGGTCAAAGCTGTATGTGGGATCCCACCAGAGTCACCACCCCAGCAGGCTAGGTTTTCCTTTTTTTCCCCAAAGCCTCTGAGCGAGTTTAGGATTTTCCTGTTGTAGCCTCTCTAAAACAGTCTCCAGCTGCCACCCAAATTCCAGAAGCACCTGGGCTCCAAATGCCACCGGAATTACCCATTCTGGCCTGGCTAGCTCAGTTGATAGAGCATGAGACTCTTAATCTCAGGGTCATGGGTTCAAGTCCTATTTTTGGGTGCCAATATGTAGCATGAATAATAAAAACTCAGAGATAGATATTGAGGTTCAGGCTGAAGATCAGAAAAGCAAAGTAGCCAACCACTAGAGAGTTCTTACCTCTGCTAAGGCTGGGGTGATGCTGTCTTCAGCATGACTGAAGACTGAATACAGACTGCCACCCTGAGCTCCTGTCTTATATTATTCTCTAGTGCTGTGATCAAAGGTGCACACCACCAGTGCCCAGCTTCTATGGCTAACTAGTGTGGCTGATGGTAAAAGTGTGTACCGCTACCTCCTGGCTTCTATGGCTGTGGCTAGTTTTGCATTCTGGTCTTCAGGAAAGCTTTATTAGGTCATAAACAAAATATCATTACAAGGACCTCATAGTCATTACAAAGCTTGGGGTAATAGTCTCTAGAGAAATTCCAAGAATGGTTCCTAAACAACATCCCAGCCCTGGCCCACAGAGGAGCTTGTCCCTCTTTCATCTAGGAGGTTAGTGACAAAGTTGCTACTGGAGCTTGTTGTACAAGAACATGTCACCTAAACTGTGAGCCAGAGCTCAGGGAACCACTTATACTGTAGGCAGATCTGAGAAGTTCTCCATTCTTCTATACCCCCCCCCCAGTATTAACTGAATTGCCTGCTCTTAGAACCCAGAGCACTGGTGACTGACTGGCCAGGAATTTCGAAGCCTTAGAAAACCCAGTGGTCCTCTTGACTATTCTTGCTGGCTGTTGTTCTGTTGTCCAAGTATCATAGATGCACATGTGTCTGTCTAATCCTCAAAGACACTGAGAATCTGAACTGCATAGGAGTCTAGGAAACTTTTAGTTCATTCTGTCTTTGTGGACCACAAAAGCACATCATAAAGAGAGGGGATTGGATGCTGGGGCTATTCACCATTTTTAACACCCAACAACCATTCCAAAATCACTGTAAATTCACCAAAGTTTAATAACTTCTGAGAAAAAGTTAGGTGAGTATAGTTTTTCCAATGTAAGAACAAGACTTGGTGTAGAAATAGAACTCAGTGGTGGACAACATGTCTAACATATGTAAGGCCCTATGTTCTATTCACAACATCAAAGAAACAACAGTAACATGTCCCCAACCCCCCAAAAATTTATGCAATGAGTTATTTGAATGCCTATTATATGCCAAGCACTCTGCCATTGTGGCAAAGGTTATTGTGTAGCTGTGAAGATGGAATGCATGGTGGTTTAGCAGATGGGAGATTATTTCAAGGTGTGCACACTGCTGTAGCAGAGAAGCAGGGATGTGACTAGTTTTCTTAAGAGTGAGGAGTCCTTGCATTGGACCTGAGAGACGGGTAGCACCTACCTAGGCTCAGTCCCAGGGGTGCATATGCAAAGGCACAGAGCTGTGGAACGGGGTGACTCAGCTGAAGAACCACAGTTTGAATGAATTTTCTTCCTCAGTAGAGCTCTGTTGTCACAGCACAGCCCCTGTCATATGAATTGGGGTTATACATGAAAACATACAAATGTCTTCTCATTAACAAGTTTTGTTTCTTCTCAGATATTAAACTAACCATGAAGACGAGCATTATCAGTACGTGGCACTCCTTCGTAAATATCCCCAATGCCATTGTACCAGCTATGGAAAAGGAAATCCGGCACATGGAAAATGGAGCATGCAGGTGGATCTATGCACCTTCTCACACGTTTTTAAAACTTATCTAGGTTTGGTTTCAATTTAGCTTTGTAATTGATATCCTTCAGATTCATACTCTATTTAATTTAGTGAATTTATACTTTGAGACAGCATAACTTGTCTATCACATGAAGAATAAGATGGGTAGCTTATGGAAGCACCTGTGACTATGACAAATATTTCTTTACTCATAAATAGGGCCTTTCCCATGGAAACTATAAAGTCCAAATAAATGACATTGTTATACATAAATGTGAAAAGGCATATAGAACATGAAATCTAATAATATAATTTAAAATATTTATGCATAAGTGAATAGAATATGTGCGTGATAGAATTTCCTTTTAATGGAAGGAAATATCAGGAAGTGGCAGTTCATTCACACGCATATAATAACCTAAAATTGGAAACTACACTTCCTATTGGATAAACATTGACATTGATCAGTGCATCAAACAACCGTGAAGTTGAAGATCTAGAGTATGTATATTCCTAGCCTTCACAGGACACACACTCTGTAGGACACGATGCTTCAACCTCATTCTAATTAAGCATGTGGGTTGGTCTGGAGAGGGGTGGAAAGTGATGGAGTGAGGGCTCACCTTGGTGAGTGGTGGCCTTCCTTTGAGCTGGTTAAAACATGAATCCTATTCACCTCTGCTTCCCTTTGGATGGCAGCTCCTTTTCTGACGACGACAATGCCTCTCTGTCTGAAGCAGAGAGTGACGACTCTTTCTTTAGGAACAGCTCACACAGAAAGCAAGGACCATCTCAGAGGTGAGCAGGATCATCTACCCCCCCCCCGGAACATGTCTTTGAAATATCACTAGAGTGAAAATCTTCTGATCCTTCTAAAGAGCGGCTTGACAAATGCTCTTGTCAATGAGATACTTTGCAAGATCTCATGAGTACCTTGCTATTTCTGTTTCTTACCTTTGACCTCTCTTGGAACAATGCTGATGTTTAATTATTTATAGTCACAGGGTTTCCAGTCATAAATATACCCCATCATGCTCCGTCAGACTAATGCTTGTTCCTCAGAAACTTGCCCCATTATTTTCTTTGATCTAAACCCACAAGAATAAGGGTCCCGAACACTGAGACATCAAGTAGGAGGACCAGTGATGGGAAATAAAGATGAGAAGTAGAGATGACAAAAGCAACAACTGGGACCAGGTGCTCTTGAATAAGATGATGACTTATGCCAAGAAAGTTTATTGAGAGGTACTTATGCCAAGCAAGTTTATTGAGAGGTACAGCATTATATATACTATTTGCAGGAAGAAAAGGGCCAAGGACAGCAGAGAGCTAAATCAGACATTGTTTGCAAGGAACACGGGATACAGACACAGCTGTCTCAGGACTCAACCCAGAGGGAAGAGTTGGGTCTTCAGATATTACAGTCTTGACTCCTCTGAGGCACTAGCTTCAGTCTTGGGCTTGCCTTACCAAGTCTGTTCCTGGACAACAACAGAAAACTAAAGTCCCTTTTGTCTTTTTATCAGGGCCTCTTAGAAAGTCTTGGGTGGGTCTGGCTCCCCACACTTCCTTGATTTCCTGTTTCTTTTGAATTTATCCTTCAGGGTCCTGGAGCGACTACATAAGAGAGGGTGGGCTATCATTCTCTAAACTGCTATATATGGTAGAGCCTACTCCCAGGAAAGATAGTGTGAGAAAGTATAATGTGCATAGGGGAACTAAAGAAGTCATGCTCAAATACAGACCCTGAAGCCATTGAAGGTTGAAGAAGTGTGGTATAGTATGGGTCAGGGTTCTGATCCTATGCAATGTATTTTTCTTTTTGTTATCTTTTCCCCTCTTTTTATTTCTTCCTGTGACTAACCATACCTTTCCACCATATTTCTTTAAAATATTCATTCCCCCTCTTTTTGTCTTCCCTGACTATCTTGGGTCTTTTGGTGGAAGTCAGGGCCATCCATCTTGGTTCACTCAAGGCCAAAGATGATACTAAGTTTTGGTATGCATCTTGACCAATAGTTATTTACTAACCACTTTGGTTCAGTGGGCTAGTTTATGGCAAGCTGTGCTTCATGGAAGTTCTGTACTTTTGAAATAGTAATCTGGACAATGTTATGTAGGGAGTAGAAAACTGTAAGTCCTTTGTTTTTTTTTTTTTAAGACAGTGCTAACCCTGAGCATGGTGACCATTGTGCTTTCACTATGTGTTTTTCCTTTTCCAGGGAGCAGTACTTGCCAGGTACTATGGCTCTTTTTAATGTTAACAACAGCAGCAACAAAGACCAGTAAGTACATCTGTGGAAGAAAATGAAAGCAAGTAAAAACCTAGCAGCGACTAAATTTGAGATATAGTTAATACTTAGCTTGAACAAATTTAATAGAAATTACATCCTATTATTTGTTTGCTAAAATTCAGCTGTATCCTATTAAAATAACATGTATATATTTTGTTCATTTACTTGAATATGTTTTTTTAAAGGTCTACAATATATATGCAATTGCCCTTCCTTAAGACAGAATGGATGACAAAAGTCATGAAACACTGAACTAATGTACCTTGGGCCATATTCTTCAGGAGGCAGCCTCTGAGATAGATGTCTGTGTGCAGTTATTTATGAGATGTGCCCTTTGGAGTGACATCTGAAAGGGATTTAGGGGTGGCAGAATTAATCAGGCAGAGAGAGAGAAAGAGAGGGTGATTTCTCATGGGAGTTTTGGAGGTTGAAGGAGTGTGGTATAGTATGGATCAGGGGTTCTGATCCTATGTGTCATACTCAGCTAACAGAAGCAGGGCTTTGCAGTTACAAATAAGAACAGCCCAGGAAGCTGGAAGACAAGTTTTAAAATGGTGGTTTCCTTCAGAGCTGTGGAATTCCAAGATACCGTAATAGGTCATGTGCCTGTCAGATGCTTTTCATTGCATAACAGCAACACTACCTACTTTTGATAATCAGCATCATAAACTTTCCAGTCTGGTGATTCTTCTCTGCCAATTGGTCTCTTGAAATGAGGAGTCGAAAGTGGCCAGAGAGTAGTCATAGATTAATGTTTAATGGGACTGTAACTGTGCTCTTTGGCAGAAGTGTAGATACTCTTTTACCAAACGAGGACTTCTAGAACCACAAAACCTAGATATGCAGGGATGGGAAGTGTACTTTCCCTATGTAAAGTACCCCTAATTAAATACCTTGGCTCCTAGACCTGTGCATTCCACTCATGTACAGGCATAGAGCACCACCTAATGACCATTCTTTTCTCATGCATACAGTACTCTGGGTTATAGTCACTCATCTGCAAGGAATCTGCACTCTGTGGCAGCATTTCAGTGGTGCCTCCTGAAGCTCACTCCACACCTGAAACTGTTCAGAAAGTTCTGAGAGGAGCAGCATATAATAGGTCCATTGGATTCCTAACTCAGTATCGGTGCTGGCTATTTTTATGTCAGATCGACACAAGCTATAGTCATTGGAAAGAAGGGAGCCTTAGTTGAGAAACTGCCTCCATAAAATTGGCCTGTGTGTGCTGTGTGTGTGTGTGTGTGTGTGTGTGTGTGTGTGTGTGTGTGTGTGTGTGTGTGTGTGGCGGGGGAAGGGGTAAGGAGGATTGTGAGTCCATTGTGGGTGGAGCTATTACTGGGCTTGTGGCCGTGGGCTCTATAAGATAGCAGGCTGAACAAGCCGTGGGAAGCAAGCCAGTAAGCAGCACCCCTCTATGACTTCTGCATCAGATCCTGCCCTCCAGGTTCCTGCCCTGCTTGAGTTACTGTCTTGATTTCGTTTGATGATAAATAGTGATATGGAGGTATAAGCCAAATAAACTCTTTCCTCCCTGTCTTGCTTTTGGTCATGGTGTTTCATCATAGCAATAGTAACCCTAACTAAGGAAGTATCCAATGCCATATTTCTTTTTCTATAAAGTATACCCAAAGTGATGCTGCATAGTATTCTGTACAGGTGGGTCATACTTTATAAACCCCTAGGCAATGATACTTGTCAAGTTTGCAGCAAAAAAGCAATATGTACCACAGTATAAAACAGTTACTATCAATATATTTGATGTCCTTTCTCTGTGGCAAGGATTCAATAAAGTTAATTTACCATCAGTGACTAAGAGTTAAGCATGGGACTTGCATTATAATGGCATTGCTACCTAAATAATTCAAACACTCTGTAACTGGAAGGCTGGATGGTCAGCACCAGCCACAGTAAGCTGGATGCCATGTGTGCAACACCAGTCACAGTGAGCTGGAGGCCATGTGTGTGCAAACATGGCCTTTATTTTTGCTGCCATGGAAGCTGCATTCATACCCACATTGTGCCAGCACTCAGGATGCCACAATGGAGATAGGATATATCAACTAGCTGGATTATTCAGGCTTGCTTGGTTCTCTGACATAGGATACAAAGATTTTCAAATGTTGTATTCATGAGTCTATTAGTCTGCCTTCCCCCTAGAACTACTCTGCCTGATCATTCATGTTTCTTTTTCCCCATGTAGATCCTTAACCAATCAGTTAAGGCCTTTGCAAGTGGTTACAAATTAAGTTAGCTATATTATTTTCATAGAAAGTGAGTGACTGAATAGCACTTGAAGCTGTGCCACTGAAGAGATTAACCTCATTATTGTATATCAAGGTCACCTGTTTTATGGTATAGGCATAGCCTACTTGGTGTTACCAACCCAACCTATCTATGATCTATGTTACAACAGCTACTCCTAAAAAAATTCCATACATAACTGTGGGTAGGCCATGAGGGGTGGCTGCTGATGAAATAATGGTAAGTGACATAGGGTGGGATTGTGTGCTTATCCACCTTCTCAGCAGCTTGCTTGTTCCCTGTGGTTCATGTTGCACCTCAGCTCCACTATTTGATCATATTCTGGATTATTGCCCAACCTCATTGAATGACGTGATTGAATGACCATAGGCCTTATTACTACACATGAAAAAAATGCTGTTATCAGGATTATTTCCTTAAAAAAGAATTCATGACATTTTCTTGAGATTCTTGATATTTCAAGAATATGTGTGAACGGTATCAAAAGCTTAAAGTAAAAACAAAAACATTACTTTTATATATCAGAAGTCTGGAAGTATGCTCATTCAGAGACCATTATTTCTTAGGTTAGTGAATTCCTTTACATAATTGACTTACTCTGTCTTTTTTGGCTTTTGTTTTCTGTTAACTTGGGCATGTTTGGCTTTTCTGTCTGGATGCCTGTTTGATTTTGGCCACCCTTTTGGTTTCTGAGTGTTATGATAGAACTTTTGTGTGCAAGGCTAAGAATCCTTGCTCAATGGAGAAGAAAGTGGAAAGAAACCTGGGTTGAAGTAATGTGATTATGTGACAGATGCTGTTTTTCTTTAGAGACCCAAAAGAAAAAAAGAAAAAGAAAAAGGAAAAGAAGAGGTAAGCCAGACTTTGCATGAATGCCACATATGTTTCTTTGCCTTGTATTATTTGCATATGGTAACAATACATACTCAACTTTTCCAGCAAGGCAGATGATAAAAATGAAAATAAGAAGGACCCAGAGAAGAAGAAGAAGAAGGAAAAGGAAAAAGATAAGAAAAAGAAGGAAGAGAAAAGCAAAGATAAGAAAGAAGAGTAAATACTTTTTTACTGGCATTTAAAACAGGCATGAACTTGTAATGGATTTTAGATGTAGCTAATATTTCTCAAAGCATAGAAAAATCTTTGTAGTAAAGAGCTTAAGAACAAACATTTTGTATAAATTGCTATCAAAAGAGATTCTTTTAGGTTCCTTAAAATTAGTAAATATGAACTTTCTAATTAAGAATTTTTGTTGCGTTGGCTAATTTTCTCTCACATGCATCTCTGAGGAAAAACTTCCCACTAAATATTCAGGTTAATGATCCCTGCGTACCTAAGAGCACATCAGTCTGTAAAAACCAAAATAAAAATTTTGTAATCTCATTAACATTTTGGAGTAGTCACTACTGTCCGACAAGTGTTCCAAAGCCATGATGCTTTTGACAACAGCACAGTGTATCTAAATGCTGGCTCTTGAGAAATTCCTTTTCAAGCAGACAACTGAAATCTAGAACTTCCCAAGAGTAAGGCACAGTCATATTTGAAAGCTATTAAAGAAAAAAACGTACCAAAGAGAACTTGTTCTCTGAACTTATTTATACAAAACAACCTATCAAATAATCATTCAACTTTTTTGTGCCTGTTCCAAAAATTGCAGGAGTGTATGTAAGGTTAAAAAAAAATTCTCAAAGATATAGGCTTGGCATCAGAACATTTAAAAATTTCTATTTGATCACGTGTTTATCCTTTTATTCTTTTTGTTTGATTGTTTTTGTTTTGGTTTGATTTGGTTTGGTTTGGTTTTTTGAGGCTAGATTTCTCTGTGTAGTCCTGGCTGTCCTGGAACTCCCTCTGTAGGCCAGGCTGGCCTCAAACTCACAGAGATCTGCCTGCCTCTGCCTTCCCAATGCTGGGGTTAAAGGCGTGCTTCACCACTGCCCAGCTCTCTATTTTTTATGCCCTTTCCAATCTCTCTCAAAGATTATTCCTAAATGGTCAGTACACACTATACTAAATTGTGTTGCAGTGCTGGTCTTTCTGTACAGATGAATCACTGAGTCATACCCCTTCCCCCAACAGTGTGGTTCATGGGCATTTTGCTTCTCAATAGAGGAAGGGAATTGATGGCAAAGTCACCATTCTATCAACCTTAACCTTACAAAGGATTGTTGGGAAATCTATAGTTTCCAGTGATTTGTGTCATTGTTTGCACTCAGTGGTTGGGTGTAGAACTGACAGCACCATTGTAGTAAATATGTCTTTAATAAAATTTTAACGTATGGTTTAATGTAGAACTGGTGATTTAGGTATTTATTCACCCCTCACTAACCAACCAGTTTTTTGTGGTGAATACAATTATTGAGCTAATCTTCCTAAGACAAGGGGATCTATTTTCTATTACATTAATCATGGGTGATGGATATAACTATGTCTGATGTAGTAAATACAAGTATTCGTGTTTCTTAGTAATTTTCCTCTTTATTTCTAACTGTACTAGGGAGAAGAAAGAAGTTGTGGTTATTGATCCTTCAGGAAACACATACTACAATTGGCTGTTTTGTATTACTTTACCTGTGATGTACAACTGGACGATGATTATTGCAAGGTTTATATGCATATTTCTGTGGATATCAAAACATGTAGAAGTCTGATGCTAACATACTTTGACCTAGGACTCTTTGGGGAAAACTTCCTTTCCTTGTAACATGTTGGAAAAAGTGGCTGACTAATTTTCAGTATGCTTTCCTGAGGTCAAGATGTCTTTGATTCTCAATGTGCTTGGACATACATTCCTGGGATGGGATGGGGATGAGAGTACAAGGGTTCTTTCAAACTTCTGATTGTTTTGCCATGGAATGTAGACATTGAGATAAGCTATAATTCTTGGCCTATCAGAAGAAAAATATTGTCCATATGAAAAACAATGAAAGATCTGGGATTCTTTTAGAAACATCTCAGTTGTTTAAGGGTGGGGACATTTTTCCTGAAACTTTTTGGCTACAGATAGGGAATACAAACTTTGTGATCAATGAGTTTCACCCAATGAGATTTAACTTTAGCTTTAAGCCATTTATCATTTTATGCATATATGTGGGGTATGTGTGTGAGGGTGCGCAGGCACATTAATGCATATGTGCATGAGACCAGAAGTCAGCCACGTATGTCGTCAGGTACCTTGTAATTAGAGATAGGATCTCTCATTGACCTGGAACCTGCCAATATGACTAGGATAGCTGGAAAGTGAAACATGGGGGTATGCTCCTCTTTGTTTCTCTAGAGCTAGGAAGACAAGCACCTGCCAACATGGCAGTTTTGTTGTTGATGTTGCTGTCGTTAACACAGGTTCTGAGGATTGAACTCAGATCCTCATGCTTGCACAGCAAACACCTTACCAATGGGAGTATCTTCCCAGCTGAAACAATTTATTCTTTATTGTTGTTGTCTACACTGGATTTCTCTGTGTAGCTCTGGCTGTCCTGGAACTCTGTCTGTAGATCAGGCTGGCCTTGAACTTAGTGGTCCTCCTCTACTTTCCAAGTGCTAGGATTAAAAGTTTGAGCAACCATGCCCAGTTAATTCTTATCTGATGTCTATACAAACCCAACAAGTATTGATGGAAAAGATGTTAGAATTGAGAAGTGTGAGGAAACAAATTATAACCATCAAAGAAAGATTTTGGAAAACTGTGATTGAGTGTGTTTTTAGGACCCTTCTTTAGCATGTTGTATGTCTCATCATGAAAATAATATACACAAAGGGGTCTTTTATTCCGATTAGTCTCCACTTCATTTTATGTATACATCATTTTCATTTACAGAGCGTGCTTTGATGAACTCCAGTCTGATTACCTAGAATACTGGCTCATTTTTGATTATGTATCAGACATAGTCTACCTTGCTGATATGTTTGTACGAACAAGGACAGGTAGGTGTGCTCTGCTTTGGGTCTTCTGAAATTTCTTGCTTTTATCTCTACCATATAATGAAATTTCCATACCTAACTGTTCTTTAAGGTAAACTCACAACTTCAGTTGAATGCATCAGTGACATGTTCCCACTTGCTGCTAGGATATCTTAATTATTTTTAACCTTTATTTTTGTTTTATGTATATGGGTGTTGTGCCTGTGTGTATGTGTACCATGTGCTTGCAGTACCTGAGCAGGCCAGAAGAGGATTTAAGATCCCCTAGGCCTGGAATTACAGACTGTTATGAGCTGTCATGTGGGTGCTGGGGATTGAACTCAGGTCCTCGGGAAGAGCAGCCTGAAGAGTAAGTAGCCTTTCTGAGTGTGGATTAGTGGTTTTCCTCCATTATCCTAGTCATTGGGTTTATACCAGGCAGAAGAATAAAGAACGGAAATATTTAGTCAATCTCAGTGGTTAAAGAGCAATTGTTGCCATACATGGAACATAAAGAAAAGTGCCATTGTTTTTCAGGAGAGTCTTAACAGAGGTTTTATAGGAAACATAAACTTTGTAGTTCTCAGTGGTGTATCTCTAAGTAGGGAGCACTGTCCAGCACCTCTCTACTTACAGTGTATTTACTAGGCAGGTGTAAAGCTTATTGTTTCTACACTGCTCTGCACTGTAAATGCTACCATTAGATACAGCATAGAAGCCACTAAAAGTTTGCTCTACTGTGGAATAATCCTTTTGTACACTGTGAAGATGTGTTGCTCTCATTGGTTTAATAAAGAGCTAAATGATCAATAGTTAGGCAGGAGGAGGTATAGGTAGGAGAGCTGGACAGACAGAACTCTGGGAAGAAGAAAGGCAGAGTCACCATCCAGAGAGGGAGCAAGACATGCAAGAGGGCAGGTAAACGCCATGAGTTATGTAGCAAACATGTAGGTTGATAAAAATTGGTTAATTTAAGTTGTCAAAGTAGTTAGTAGCAAGCCTAAGCTATTGGCTGATTGTTTATAATTAATAAGAAGTCTCCATGTAGTTATTTGGGAGCTGGCTGACAGGACAGAGAAAGTCTGACTACATCACTCTCCAAATGTCAGGCAGTGCTCAGTTGCCAGAGCGTGTCAACAGCTTTGGTAGCCACTGTAGGAGAAGAAACAAAACTGTTTTGTTCATACAAGGCTTCTACACACAAGGCTCACAGTAACAGCCCAGAAGAGAAGATCCTAGGTGATGAAGGGCAGCCTGGAGGACAAGAGTAAGAAGTGAAAAGACAGTCTGAAGAGACGTTCATATTTCACACTGAAGGTGAAAAGCATGATGACACTAACAGTGAGATGATAGCAGGTGCTCACACTTTTGAGAGCAGGTCTAGGAGTCTGCCAAGGAGTAGCCTGAGTTATTAAGCATCTGCAACACTAGTTACAATTTCATCAGTCCTAAAGCTAACTAGAGTTAGAGAGATCCTGCAGGTTAAGGGCTAATAAGGCTCTTTCTGATTTCAGATGCCAGGTACATGACTCAACTTGAGTTTCCGACCAAATAGCTATACATTAGGGCTCCCATGAACCCTTGTTAGGACCAGATATTGGCTAGCATGGCTCACTGAACCCATAAAACCACATTTGATAGTTTATTCTAATTAATAAAGGATGTGATAAAAAGGTGTAGATGAACAGGTAGATGCAGAGGTACGGAGGGCAAGTGTGGAGGGGCTTGAGAGCAGGAACTTTTATCCTCATGGAGTTGGGTTATGACATCCTTATAATACCTTATATTTGCTCTCTCACTTGGATGCTCTCTCACCACTAGAGTCAATTCTTTTTTATGGAAGGATTTATCATATAGTGGTAACAGATCTTCTCCTAGAGGAAGTGAGGATGGAGGTTGAAAATGTCAAGATTGTAAACATAATGTTTTTGGTGATCAACCTGCTCTAGGATTCTACAAAAAGTTGCCTCATAGAACAAAGACACTCTTACTAAACAAGGAACTCAAAGCACTCTGGAGTTCTGCATTGGGAGCCTAGGCCAAGACCAAATATCAGAACAAAAGATACAGCTAGCAGTTGGGTTTCTCAGGAAATCATAAGGATTTTAACAGTGGTGTATCAGAAATTGAAGACAGGAATTATATGTGTAACTTATAATTATACTGTAGGATGCAATTCATCAAAGAAATGATTTTATGATATATCAATCAATTTATATATTTACATATTTACCTATCTATCTGTATATTACTTTTACACTAAAAAGTGTCACTTTTCTATTTCTACAACAGACTCTTCTATAACCACGCACAGGATTGATCTTAGGAGTTATTGTATACCTAAAAATATACTTATTGAAAAGTATTCATATTTTGCCCTAAATAAAGCCAAGAATTACTATAGAAAAAAACCATAATGGCATAGAAAGCACAGTCAGTCTGGCTTTTCTCTCTTTTATTGTAGGTTATCTGGAACAAGGGTTGGTGGTGAAGGACAAGATAAAACTCATAGAGAAGTATAAAGCAGACTTGCAGTTTAAACTTGATGTTCTGTCAGTGGTACCAACTGATCTGCTGTATTTCAAGATGGGATGGAATTATCCAGAAATTAGGTTAAACCGGCTGTTAAGGATCTCTCGAATGTTTGAGTTCTTCCAGCGGACAGAAACAAGGACCAACTATCCAAACATGTTTAGGATTTCCAATCTCGTCATGTACATTGTCATTATTATTCACTGGAATGCTTGTGTGTACTACTCTATCTCAAAAGCTATTGGATTTGGGAATGACACATGGGTCTACCCTGATGTTAATGATCCTGAGTTTGGCCGTTTGGCTAGAAAATATGTCTACAGCCTTTATTGGTCTACATTGACTCTGACAACCATTGGTGAAACCCCACCTCCTGTGCTGGATTCTGAGTATGTCTTCGTGGTGGTTGACTTCTTAATTGGAGTTTTGATTTTTGCCACCATTGTTGGTAATATAGGTTCCATGATTTCCAATATGAATGCAGCCAGAGCAGAGTTTCAATCAAGAGTCGATGCTATCAAACAATACATGAATTTCCGAAATGTGAGCAAAGATATGGAAAAAAGGGTTATTAAATGGTTTGACTACTTGTGGACCAACAAAAAAACAGTCGATGAGAAGGAGGTCTTAAGATACCTGCCTGACAAACTAAGGGCAGAAATCGCCATCAACGTTCACTTAGACACCTTAAAAAAGGTCCGCATCTTTGCTGACTGTGAAGCTGGTCTGTTGGTGGAGTTGGTGTTGAAACTACAACCCCAGGTGTACAGTCCTGGAGATTACATATGCAAGAAAGGGGACATTGGGCGAGAGATGTATATCATCAAAGAAGGCAAACTTGCTGTGGTAGCAGATGATGGGATCACACAGTTTGTGGTATTGAGTGATGGCAGCTATTTCGGTGAGATCAGCATTCTCAATATCAAAGGAAGCAAGGCTGGCAACCGCAGAACAGCCAATATTAAAAGCATTGGCTACTCAGACCTGTTCTGCCTCTCGAAAGATGACCTAATGGAAGCTCTTACAGAGTACCCAGATGCCAAAACTATGCTGGAGGAGAAAGGGAGGCAGATCTTAATGAAAGATGGTCTACTGGATGTAAACATTGCAAATCTGGGCAGTGACCCTAAAGACCTGGAAGAGAAGGTCACACGAATGGAGGGGTCAGTTGACCTCCTGCAAACACGATTTGCTCGTATCTTGGCTGAATATGAGTCGATGCAGCAGAAACTCAAGCAAAGATTAACCAAGGTGGAGAAATTTCTGAAACCACTTATTGAAACAGAATTTTCAGCTCTTGAGGAGCCTGGAGGAGAGAGTGATCCCATGGAGTCGTCACTGGACTGAAAAGCTGGACATCAGCGGAAACATGCACAGCTCAGAATCTTCGTGAGCACTTAACCAGAGACAATTGAAAACCGGAAGAAAAAAGTTTTATGTGGGAAATTTTTCAATAGGGAAAATGTGTGTGGGTGGATGACGTAAATCTATTGTGCAGTACCACAATTAAAGAAACACCTAACCCTGGGATTTTTTTTTCACAATGGTCATGTGCAAGGACATAAACTGATTACTGTGTCTGTGTCAGGATTGGTCTTGTTTTTCTTTTCTCCCTCACAGATGCTCCTTTTCTGTAATAATCTTTATAAAACTGAATCAGTATGTCTCACTTTCAAGCCACTTGCATTGTCAAGGAGTCACATGTATTCAGTGTAACTGTACACACTGTGTTTGAGATACAATTTTATGGAGAATTAAGATGTAATAAAGTGAAATTGATCACAAAACCAGAGTAAATATGCTTTAGTGACTAAGAAGGGAATAAGAGCTTGCAGAGCTTCAGGTCACTTTAAGGATATTTGACTTTGTGGGAATATAAGTCTGGAAGGGTGATTGAAAGAAACTTCTTACTGATAGAAGCATAATAAATCAGATTTTATGATAAGAAAATATATGTGCACACAAGTATTACAATGTTTAGGAATCTTAATGTCATACTTAAGGAGTTCTCAGAGTATTAAGCCATGACAACAGTGGATGCTAACTTCCTTTTCTGTCCAAATAAGTAAGAAAAATAGACAAATGCAACCAGGACAAGGGTCATGTCAGAAAAGACCTGAATGTTCTATGAGCCAGTAAGAAGCTTCTTGAAAATGCAGAATAGCCAGGCTTTACCTCAGTGGCAGAGTGCTTATTTAGTGAGTATAAGGCCCTGGGTTCTATTGCTAGCATTAGAGAGGGGAGGTGAGGAGAGGGAGGAGAGAGGGGGAGGAGCCAATCCTTTAATCTATACATAGTACCTTTGCAGTTCTACATTTCCCTTCTAATTTTGCTTGCCCCTTCAGTATCAGCCAGCATATGTTTCTTCACAATAGAGGAAATGTCTTGATCCTCAAGTAGGTACATGGTACGTATGTAATATGTGTATTCAGGGTTCTGCCTGAAACAAGTCATCACCATTCCTCTCCTCCTCTCCATCTTCCCCATCTTCCTCTCCCTTTTCCTCCTCTTTTTTCTACTCCTCCCCCATCCTCCTCCTTCTACTTTTCCTCCTCTTCTTCTGCCTTCTCCTTCTCCTCCTCCTCTTCATGTGGCAGGATAAGAATGAGTGCTGCATCCCTTGCTTAGGCTGACTCCTGAGAAGCTCTGTCAACACCAGGGTGAAAGGATGCTTTGAATGTTATCTGGGCTAGTTAACTCCAAAGTTTTTATTTGGCTGATGCTTCCTTTGGACTGCTGATGGGTGCTGGGTCAACAGCTTGAGGTAAGGAATTATACAATTCCTTTCTTATGACTCCTCTAGGAAGAGGGCTCTGTCGGGCTAAGATGCTGGTGATGGTTCAGGTTATACAAGTGAAAGGATGTCAACACAGAGGTTCAAGGCTAGGTTTCAGCTTCATCTGGGAGTGAAAAGACAGGATAGCTGTAGTGTGGTGGCCTGGTGGGATGCAGGGTCCACTATACTGTGTGCTGCAGCTTTTGAGGGGCAGGACTAGTTTTACTCTGGTAATCCCAGGGCCAGCTCTCTTACCACAGGTAGCACGGAATAGAGGGAGAGGGCACCTTCCCCTCACCCATACCATCACATGGCAGATGAGGTGGGCAGGTCAGCTCTCCTGCTTTCATGCCCTCAGGATTGGCTCACCTACAACAACAGAATCAGCTCTAGTGTACTGCCCAGGTGGGATGCACGGCCTCTTTTCCGTGTGCTGCAGTTGGTGAGAATCAGGGGTAGTTCTCTATTGACAGGGGGCACAGGTAAGCCAGCCTGGAGGGTATGAGAACAGGAGATCTGATCCCCCCGATTCCCCTTCATATGCCCCCTACAACAGTTAGGAGAGAGGGTTTTGAGTGTTAGTGAGCTGGACTGGGAGCAGAACAGGCTGTGTTGGATAGATATCTGAGGCAGTGCCAGGAGAGTATCATAGGGGAGGGGGTGACAATGAGGGAAAGCTGGCAGGCTAACCAGCTGACACACAGGTCCAGGACTGTGAGATGGCCCACCCCAAAAATCCACCTCATCTATGAGCTGGTAGAGCATCAGAAGGAACAAACCTACAGACCCAAAACTGCAGGATCTCCACAACACAGTGAGGTCCTTGGGAAGTCCCAGTGAAAGCCCATTTTTGATGGTGTGACAGAGGATGGAGGTCTCAAATCAGGCAGATGATTCATGGCAAATGAACACTTGTAATGAAGATGAAAAGACTGATGGGTAAAATGTGAGTGTGACTTCCTGGGTCACACCACAGCTTCCACAAAGAGATTATTACTTTTTTTTTTTTTCTTCTTTCTTTTCCTGCTTTCTTTTGTGATGGGAGATGTCATTCTGTAAATATGTTTCTCGTATTGGTTAATAAAGCACTGTTGGCCAATAGGAAAGCAAGATAGGTGGGACTAGGAGACAAGGAGGATTCTAGGGGAAGAGGTAGTGGGAGATTCAAGATGTAAGATGGAGGGAGCAGAACTCCGGACCCTTTCTCCAGTAAGATAGACCATGTGGAAATACTTAGATTAATAGAAATGGGTTAACATTTAAGATAGAGCTAGATAATAAGAAATGCTAGTAACAGGCCAACAGCATTATATCCAATACAGCGTCTCTGCGTGTTATTTGGGGCTGGCACAGCTGTGGGACCAGGCTGGTAGGAAAAACTTTTCCTAACACTTTTGTTTTTGTTTTTCTTTTAAATTTTGTTTTGCTTGGGGGGTGGGTTGCAAGGGCAGATGAGGGGGATGGGGAGATAGGTGGGATCTGGATGTGTGATGTGAAAACCACAAAGAGTCAAGAAAAGTTAATAACATATATATTTAAAAAGACACATATAATTTTGGGGAAAACCACATAAGAACCTGGGTACGTTGGAGGCTAAAGCAAGAACTCACCTCTTAGCTATGCAGAAATCAATCACATCTAGATATCAACTGGTTGTCCAGGGTGAGCATCATCATGTATCAGGACAGGGACAGACCTGGCATGAAGATGAGGGAGTTTGGGGAGACAGAAAGAGAGAGGGAGAAAGGGAGAGCAGAGAGATAGATAGAGAGAGACAGAGACAGAGAGACAGAGACAGAGAGAGAGAGAGAGAGAGAGAGAGAGAGAGAGGGGGGGGGGGAGGCTAAGGTGAAAGTTCACAGGTAAATTCTGACTTGAAGATGACAGATTAGTGAAAAGGCTGAGTACTGGTGGGTGCTCACCATGTCCCAGCTCTTTTATGTGATATTCACAGGAAGAGACAGTTTTGATACAGTAAGAGAATCCCAAAGCCTGAAGTTGCATGTTTTTGTTTTTAGAAATTATTTAGAGTATGGTTCATTCCTGTTATATTCGCTAGTTTCATGTCAACTTGACACAGCTAGAGTCATTTGGGAAGAGGAAACTTCAACTGAGAAAATGCCCCTATCAGACTGGCCTGTCAACTAGCTTTGACATTTTCTTGATTGGTAATTCATGTAGGAGGGCACAGATCACCATGAGCAGTTTCATTCATAGGCTGGTGGTCATGGGTGTCTAAAAAAGCAGATTGAGCAAGCCAGGAGGAGCATGTCAGTAAACAATATCACTTCCTGACTTATACACCATTTTCTGCCTCCAGGTTCCTGCCCCGAGTTCTTGTCCTGGCTTCCCTTGATGATGGACTTAGAAGCTGTGAAATAACACCACACCCCCAGCCCACAAATTGCTAATGGTCATGGTGTTTTAGCACAGCAATAGAAACTGTAACTAAAATGGCTTATTAGTCATATTTAATTGCTGTGATAAAACACCATGACTGTGTGGAGTGCAGGAAGTCCCGAGTGAGTGTGAAGGGGCAGATGAAGTCCCAAGAAAGTGTGTGTTGTTGACATAAGCACAGCCATATCAAGGGTAACAATATCTCAGACTCACTGGAATGGCAAAACCTCCCTTGGGTCAGGCTCAGGGAAATGGCAAGGCCTTCTCTTGGTGGATGTTGAGAGTATGAACAGAAAATGAGGCCACATCTTCCTCCTATGCAATGTTCATAGCCTGAGACTGCTCCCCTACAGAGATTTGCTACAGAGACTAGCTAAGCCTGCCTCCTTGTTCAGCTATACACAACGAACCACCTTCTCAATTCAGATGTATAAAACAAATGCATTGCGTTTTTGGGTTGCTGCTGGTGCGTTTCCATCAGAGTGAACAGTTTACTCAATCCCAGAGTGAGGAAGCCTCTTTTCCTCACTCCCTGTTGCCCCCGTTAGGTCAATCCCTAAGCAATGTAGGTCATGACAATGATCTTGGCAATTTTTAGAAGGAAGGGTTTATTTGGGCTCATAGTTCCAGAGGTATAAGAGCCCCTCAGCATCACAACAGGAAAGTAGGGCAACAGACAGGCATGGTAGCAGAACCAGCTAAAAGCTCAGACCACAAACATGAAGCTGAGAGAGCAAGCTAGGAATGTTGCCAGACTTCTGAAACCTTGAAGCCTGCCTCCAGTAACACATTTCCTCCAGCAAGGCTGTACCTCCCCAAGCATCCCAAACATTGCTACCAACTGGAGACCAAGTATTCAAATACCTAACACTATGGGGACATCTCATCCAAATAGCACAGTCCCCAAACTTTGATCCATTGATGTCAAACAACAACTCATACCTTCACAATTTACTTCATATTTTTAAAACCATAGAAAGTTTATATAAATGAAAGAAAATTTATCTGCAAAAATCTAGGTTCCTTATTAATTCATGCAAACCATGTTTACACAGAAATCAGGACAGAAATCGCTAAGAAGCCATTCCTTCTGCCATAGTTGGGGACCAAAAGTGTCAGTACCCACTACGCTAGTCTACTGTTACTTTATAGACCTGGATTTTGTTCAGAAAGCCAAGTACAAGATGTTGCCCTACTTGTCAACATCTCTTAGTTTTGTCTGGTAGGCCAAGATAAGCTTCCATAGCTACTCAAAGTCTTAGAAAATGCCTTATGATTTTTTTTTAAATCATCATAACAGATTCTATTTCTTGTAATATCAACATTACCATGATGAACTGAAGGTATCAGCAAATAAAAATGAAATAATTGACTACAAATTAAATAAAAAGTAAGGAAAGGGAGAAAACTATCACAGCCTCCCCACATACATTTGCCTCAGCTGTACTGACGAGATCTTGTCTTAGAAATAATGTAGTACATGCAACTTACAAAACAACTAAAAGAAAAGAAAACAAATTGTCATAGCAGAAACACATCAGACGCCTTTCCATTATGCAGTCACAGCCTCTGTACACATGATATCTAGGTTTTCCTCTAAATATCTGGCAATGATAAGTATGCAAAGATGGCTCAGTTGTTTAAGAGTACTTGTTGCTCTTAATTCCAAGGACCCACATCAGGAGCTTATAACTGTAAATCAGGTTCCAGAGTATCTGACACCTTCTGACCTTTGTGGGCACCTGCATGCATGTGGTGCACATAAACTCATGCAGGCACACACATATATACATAAATAAAAATAAATCATTAAAAAATTGGCAGTAAGTACTAGCTGGAAGATCTGCAAACTGTACTGAAACACAGTGCTGCTGGTTTGCATTTTCAATGGTCTAGCTAGAATTTTCAATATTGTCTCATCATACACTGTTTCCTAATGATCATTGCTTAGATTTCTTTCCTAGTCATGTTACCAATGCTTTGCTGAGAGACTACATATGGTGATATCTTGCTTGTACAAATAAAGCCTGTGTGAGGGGGTCAGAGAATGGCGCTTGCCACTAGCTAACCATATAGGTCTGGAGGTCTGTACACATACAGAGGGAATTGCTGAGAGATCAGAGAGAAGGAGCAAGCCATGGCACACCTTACCTCCTTAGCATCTCAGCATACCAGAGCATGATTTCCTGTTTCTGACAAGCTACCTCACTCCTGCCTGTACAGACCTTAAGACCGCTATGGTTAGCTAGTGGCAAGCTCTGTTCTCAGATAGGCTTTATTTGTATTAATAAGATATCACCACAACTACATCATATCCTTAACTGAGTTAAGTGCCCTGCATGTGAAGGATGTTCAATAAACATGGTAAGCAGAGTTGATGCTATGCATACACCTTTCTGTGAAATGTCAATGATAGTGTAATGGGTGTGTTTAGCCTGTGATGGTAGACGGTCTTTAAAAATGATGTGCTGGCTAGTTTTATGTACACTTGACACAAGATGTAGCAATCTGAGAAGAGGGGACCTCAGTTGAGAAATTGCCTTCATAAGATTAGGCCATAAACAACCCTGTAGGGCATCTTCTTAATTAGTAATTGATAGGAGGATCCAGCCATTGTGAGTGGTGCTATCCCTGGGCTGGTGGTCCTAGGTTCTATAAGAAAGCAGGCTGAGCAAGCCATGATGAGCAAGCAAGTGGCCTCTGCAGCAGTTCCTGCTTCCAGGTTCCTGCCCTGCTTCAGTTCCTATCCTGATTTACTTTAATAATGTCATTGAGAACCAGTGGTTCTTAACCTTCCTAACGCCATGACCCTTTAATATAGTTCCTTGTGCTCTGATGACACCATAAGATTATTTATTACTTCAAAACTGTAATTTTGCTATTGTTATGAATTGTATTGTCAATATCTGATATACAACACCCCCAAAGGGTCCCAACCCATAGGTTGAGAACCATTACATAATGAACAGGGATGTGGAAGAATAAGCCAAATAAACCCTTTTCTCCCTAAGTTGCTTTGGTCATGGTGCTTCATTACAGCGATAATAACCCTCATTAGGACATATGAGGAAAACTTTAACTATAAAGATGATGGCAAAACTATGGAGCACAAGGCAAAAATGAGTTAAATGCTTTATTGGGGAGTGATGATGCAGTCTGTGGACAGTCCAGGCTTCTGGCTTCCCTCACCTTTGGAAGAAGGAGAGAGAACAGAGGACAGGGCTTAATCCAAATGGTGGTGCTGGTTTCTTGTATCATGTGATCCAGGAGAGAGTCATCTATCATTATTAACTTAAAACTCCCTGTCTTAAGGTTTTCTTATTTTGAAGAGACACCATGATAACAGCAACACTTACAAAGGAAACTGTTTAACTGAGGTTGGCTTACCGTTCAGAGTAGTCTATTGTCATCATGGTGGGAAGCATGGCAGTGCACAGGCAGACATGGTGGTGGAGAGGTAGCTAAGAGTTCTACATCCAGATTGGACCTGGTTTGAGCTTCCAAACCCTGAAAGCCTATCTCCAGTGACACACTTCCTCCAACAAGGCCACATCTATGCCAACAAGGCCATACCTCCTAATAGAATCACTCCTTATGATCTTATGGGGGCGTTTTCATTCAAACCACCACACTCCCAGATGGCTATTTTATTATTGTGTCAAAAATATCTGGTCTTAGGCTGGAGAGATGGCTCAGAGATTAAGAGCATTGGCTGCTTTTCCAGAGGTCATGAATTCAATTCCCAGCAACCACATGCTGGCTCACAATCATTTATAATGAGATCTGGTGCCCTCTTCTGGTGCACAGAAATACATGCACGTAGAACTCTATACATGATAAATAAATAAATCTTTAAAAGATAAAATATCTGATCTTTTGGTAGGGTTTAAAAATACTTACTTATGCTGGGCGGTGGTAGTGCACATTTTTAATCCTAGCACTTGGGAGGCAGGTGGATTTCTGTGAGTTCGAGGCCAGCCTGACCTACAGAGTGAGTTCCAGGGCAGGCTCCAAAGATACTCAGAGAAACCCTGTCTCAAAACACAAAAAATAAAAACAGCAACAACAACAAAAGATTTTTATTTATGTTCATGCTGAACAGTGGTGGTGCACGCCTTTAATCCCAGCACTCGGGATTCAGGAAGTTGACTGACAGGAACACTGGGTAGTATTCAGAGCATAGGAAACCTCCAAACTTTACCCCACAATGACACACTTCCTCCAACAAGGCCACACCTCTTAATAGTGCCACTTCCCTTGGAAGGACATTATTTTTCAAACCAACCACCATGCCACTTCACATGGATCAATACTTTTCCATGAACACACAATTCTGTCTATATAAATTTGCAAACACAGAACATAATATGAATTTTTGTTTATTATGCATAATATATTATGCACATATATTTATACATATGACCTTAAAGTTTAGTGATAGCCAAAGGTGTAGTAGACACCAGAAACCAGAGTGGTGGCTACTTCTTCTATTGGGAACAGAGGACAGAAGGTGACGAACTGTATGGGCTGCTTTATATCTTTGGGAAAAAAAAATATGAGCTTGGATTGGTATGTAAAAAAAAAAAGAAAGAAAGAAAGGAAGAAAGAAAGGAAGAAGGAAAAGAAAGAGAAAAAATCTGAAGCCAATGAATAGTAATGCTGAGCTTTGGCAGTTAGGTACAGCTCTGTGGCAACCACTCTCATGATTAGTGTAGGTGAATTATGTTGAAAGAAGAGAAAAGGAATGGGAGAATTATTTATAAACCGGCATAGCTAGTTTATTGTCTGAGCCTGGACTTTTGACACAGGTTCAGTGTTTGTGTGTCTTTGCAGTAGGAGTTGACTGCTTCCTCCACAGACTGCGTTTATGTTTATGGACTTCTGTTTAGTGACAATGTAGCAGTCATCTCCATGTTTCAACCTTAGGCTTGTCAAGAGTGTATGCTGGGTGAATTTGAGATGAAGTTTTCTAGAACTATATTTCTGTCTGGCTTTTGTCTTCCTAACTAGTCAGGAAGTGAAAGAATGTATTTTGTTTTCACTAACACATTCCTTTGTGGCTTCTAAAAATATCAATTTATCAGAAAATTACCCAGATAGTACTTGGGTTAGTTCTTTGGTTTGTCACAAAGATTCCTGATGCTGAGGAGCACAGTTATGTGGTGATATGAAGGTCTGTGGTGTACCATGGTCTTCCTCGGTGACTTTGCTGCTTAGTCTCCAGAGAAAAATGGACATATGAATCCACGTGGCATCTAGACTGTGAACATCCGACCACAAGTGCCAATAGCTCTCTAAGGTGGGACTATAACATTCCCATCTATTTTAACTGTAACATGATATATATATATATATATATATATATATATATATATATATTCTGTGTGAGGTCATTGGATCCCCTAGAACTGGAATAACAGACAGAGCTGCGAGCTGCCATGTGGGTACTGGAAATTGAGCTGGTGTCCTCTGGAAGAGCAACCAGTGCTCTTAACCACTGAGCCTGAGCCATCTCTCCAGCCCCAACAAGACACTCTTGGCATTTTAGTTTACAAAGATACTAGTATCAGTAGACCTACATTGTATATCTTTTGTTAATTCAGTTGAAAAAATGCCCATAGAACATAATGTATGTAAAATGAGCAAAGATATGAACCACACTAAAGTAATTTGAAATTTGCTGCTATTGCATTTATTTTTACCAGGTTAGCTAACCAGCAAGCCATTGGAATTCACTGTCTCTCCTCTCTAGGGATGAGAATACACATATGTCCTTCAGTGCCTAACTTTTTAAATGTAGGTGCTGTAGATCAAACTCAGGTTCACATATTTGCATGGTAAGAACTTTATCCACTGTGCAATCATCCTAACTCCTCCTTCTCTTTAAAAAATGTAATTAAAAGTCTGTTTTAAAAATGTTGAAATTGAATCCTAACTTTATTTCTATCTCAAAACTAGATTCTTTGGATATAGTATTACTCTAGCATTAGGTTCAACTGCCAACCCAAGACAACAATGGCTTAGTAAATTTAGGAACTTATATTTTACATAAGGAAATTCACAGAGAGGCATATGAGGACTGCCATAACATTTTCCTGGATGGAATCCCTAGGAATCAAGACTCTTCTTTCTGTTAGCCTTGGTATGATTGGCCCCCTAAATTCACCCTACAGTTCAAGAAGTGGATTCAGCTCCTACCATTTCTTCATACTTTTGACATGAAGAAGTGTCGGGACCACATATGGAATCCATTCCATCTTGCCACATGTTCAGAGAGCTCAGAGCATTTCTATTGTCCTTAAGACATTTTAGTTTACTGGCTACACGATGACAGGGTCTTGGTGGTGAATGGCTCTTATCTAAATAACAATAGGGTTGGGCCCAGACAGGTTTACACTCATCCTGAAGGCAGAGAATACATGCAGTTAGGGAGTGCCTCCCCCGGAATAGGGGAAGTTACTGCTATTTGCCCTTTATTCATAATAACAGGAGTCCTCTGTGAGGCCTGAAATAAACGGGGCATTCAGTATGGACTGAATCTGCTCTCCTGTGACTATCCTGTGTTTCCATCTCTTAATTCTATTAGCTAGCCTTTCCATCATCCACACTCCCTGACTCAGGAACAGACCCTGGGCAGCTCGGCTGGTTCTGATTGCAGCCCTGCAGAGACAGCTTCCAACAAAGGAGGAGGAATGAAGCAAGGACATTCTTCAGTTTTCTCAGGGCACATTTCAACAGTCATTAAGACCTTTCACTTACTTATTTTACTCATCAAAACTTAATTGTACAGTTAGACCTAGCAGCAAAAGAAACAGGTTCAATATAGTCTTTTTTCTGGGATATACTATGTATGAATAACTCTATATGAATTAATGCCCACATAGATTTGGGGGTTTAATAGTAAAGGAAGAAGGTAGATGTTTCTGCTACATTCAAATTCTAGGCAAGAAGACTGAATTGTCTGCTCTTTCTTTGGTTGTTCAAACACAGTTTGAAAAGGGTTGATGGTGGTTCAGGGGAACAAGCAAGTAGCCAGAGATACTCGATGCCAGACTTGGAGTTACAGTCCCTTTTGATGTCACACCTTTAAGACAGCTCTGAGGAGAGTCAGAGCATCTGCATATTGCTTTCTCTGCTTTCAGGTAACCATAACCAGAGGGAGCCCTGTGCATTGTGTTAGGCCTTTGGGACCATTAGAGATCACTGCATTAGAAGTTAGGGACTTTTCATTGCAGTGCCCAGGATGGGGACAGATCTGAACATTGCCTGGACTAAGTCTGTTGCAATGGACAGACTGAGTTCCTGTCTAATGTTTCTATCCTCTGGTAGTGCATATTCTGTTATAATTTCTTGGACTCAAGAGCTTTGCTTTGAACAACTATTGATCATTCACCTCTGTGCTATCTGGTTTCATGTCAACATCACACAATCCAGACTCATTTGGGAAGAGTAAATGCCCCTACCAGATTGGTCTATGGGCAAGCCTGTGGTGCATTTTCTTAATTGATGATTGATGTGGGGAGGCCCAGCTCACTGTGGGTCATGACAGTCCTGGGCTGGTATTCCTGGGGTGTATACAAAAGTTGGCTGAGCAAGCCATGAGAGCAAGCCAGTATAAAACACTTCTTCATGGCTTTGCCTTCAGCTCCGGCCTCTAGGCTCCTGTCTTGAGTTCCTGCTCTGACTTCCTTGGATACTGGACTATAATATAAAATTGTAAGAAAAATAAACCCTTTCTTTCCAAGGTTGTTCTTAGTCTTTTTTTTTAAATTTTAATAACAGCTATAGACACTCTAAGACACTCTTCTGTCTATGTTCATATTTTACTAGTGTATGGAATGGTCCTTAGTGATTAATGGCTCAAATATTCTCAAATACTAAAGAATTACTAATGCTTTCTTCTTTGTGTTTTTCGATAAGATCCATTGCTCTGCTCCCTTTTACTGGAAGACAGATAAAGTTCAGTCTTTTAGAGTTCCTCTCTCTCTTTTTTTGTTTTATTAATAATATAATTTAAAAATCTTACATGTGGATCCCAGTTTCCTCTCCCTCCCTTCCTTTTTCTGTCCCTCCCTCCCTTCCACCGTCCCTCCCTCCCCCTCCCTCCCTCCCTCCCTCCCTCCCTCCCTCTTACCCTCTTTCCCCTCTTAAACACACCCTCCCTTCCCATCCCTTCACCCCCATTCCACATGTAGGGCTATGCTATCCAGGTGGGGTCATGTAAATCTGTCAAGTCATTTGAAGTAGGGACTAGGACTTCTCTCCTGTCTCTAGGTTAAGGGAGTATCCTTCCATGGGAGACGTGTCCATAAGTTCCTTTTGTGCACCAGGAATACATCCTACTGTCTGAGGTCCCTTAGGCTGCTCAGTCCTTCTAGCTGAGACCCATATTCAGGGGGACTGAGTCAGTCCTATGCTGGATTCCCAGCTATCAGTCTGGGGTGGGGCATTAGCTCCTCCTTGTTCAGGTCAGCTGTCTTTGTGTGTTTCTGCAACCTAGTCTTGTCCTCTCTCTCTCTGCATCTGGATTCTAGTTTGACCCAGTGTTTAGTTATGGGTGCTAGATGAGGGATCCATGATGGTGGGTAATTTAGTTGATGAAGGCATTTATGGTAGCCTTTCCATGGTTGCTCAAATTGTTAGTTGGAGTCAGTCTCGTAGGTCTCTAGACCTTTGTTTAGGTTCAGTTTTCTCTTCAAACCAATAATGGCTCCCTCTTTTATGTGCTCTCTCTCTCTCTCTCTCTCTCTCTCTCTCTCTCTCTCTCTCTCTCTCTCTGTCTTCTATTCCTACCCTGACTCAATCTTCCTAGTCGCATGTGCTTTCCTCTCCCCCCCTTCTCTTTCTCCTAGTTCTCTCTCCATTCACTGCCCCCCCCACTTCCCATGTGCTCTGGGGGACTTGTCCCTTCCACCTTTTGTAAGGTACCATATATGAACCTCTTAGAACACACCTTGTATCCTAGTTCCTCTGGTGGTGTGAATTATAGGCTCTAGGCCTAAAATCCATATATGAGCGAATACATACATGTTCCTTTTTTTGTGACTGGGTTGCCTCATTCAGGATGGTTTCTTCAAGTTCCATCTATTAGGCCACAATCACCTTGATACCCAAGCCTCACAAAAACACAACTAAGAAAGAAAACTACAGACCAATTTTCCTGATGAACATCGATGCAAAAATACTCAATAAAACACTAGCAAACCGAATCCAAGAATACATCAGAGAAATCATCCACCATGACCAAGTAGGCTTCATCCCTGGGTTGCAGGGATGGTTTAACATTCGAAAATCTATCAACGTGATCCACCATATAAACAAACTGAAAAAGAAAAACCATATGGTCATCTCCCTAGATGCTGAAAAAGCCTTCGACAAAATTCAACACCCTTTCATGATAAAGGTCTTGGAGAGATCAGGGATAACAGGAACATACCTAAACATAATAAGAGCAATATACAGTAAACCAGCAGCCAACATCAAACTGAATGAAGAGAAGCTTAAGGTGATTCCTCTAAAATCAGGAACAAGACAAGGCTGTCCTCTCTCTCCATATCTCTTCAATATTGTACTTTAAGTTCTAGCTAAAGCTATAAGACAACAAAAGGATCAAGAGGATCCAAATTGGAAAGGAAGAAGTCAAACTGTCTCTATTTGCAGATGATATGATAGTTTACATAAGCGACCTAATAAACTCTACCAGGAAACTCCTACAGCTGATAAACACCTTCAGCAAACTAGCAGGATACAAGATAAACTCAAAAAAATCAGTAGCCCTACTTTATTCAGACGACAAAGAGGCTGAGAAAGAAATCAGAGAAACATCACCCTTTACAATAGCCAGAAACAACATAAAGTATCTTGGGGTAACGCTTACCAAACACGTGAAAGACCTATACAATAAGAACATTGTGGCTTTAAAGACAGAAATTAAAGAAGATACCAGAAAATGGAAAGATCTCCCATGCTCTTGGGTAGGAAGGGCAAATATAGTAAAAAATGGCAATCTTGCCAAAAGCAATCTACAGATTCAATGCAATCCCCATTAAAATCCCAGCACAATTCTTCACTGACCCTGAAAGGAAAATAATCAACTTTATATGGAAAAACAAAAGACCCAGGATAGCCAAAACAACAATAAAAGAACAATACAAGAACAATAAAAGAACTTCAGGAGGCATCACCACCCCTGACTTTGAGCTTTACTACAGAGCTATAGTTCTGAAAACAGCCTGGTATTGGCACAAAAATAGACAGGTAGATCAATGGAATCTAATCAAAAATCCTGATATTAACCAACACATCTATGAACACCCGATTTTCCACAAAACAGCTAAAAGAATACAATGTGGGGAGGAAAGTATCTTCAACAAATGGTGCTGGCACAGTTGGATGATGGTGTGCAGAAGACTGCAGATAGACCCATGTCTATCGCCATGCACAAAACTCAAGTCCAAATGGATCAAAGACCTCAACAAAAATCCAGCCATAACTGAACCTCTTAGAAGAGAAAGTAGGAGGTACCCTTGAACAAATTGGTATAGGAGATCGCTTCCTGAACCTAACTCTAGTAGCACAGACACTCAGATCAACAATTAATAAATGGGACCTCCTCAAACTTAGAAGTTTCTGTAAGGCAAAGGACACAGTGGACAAGACCAAACGGCAGCCCCCAGACTGGGAAAGGATTTTTACCAATCCTACATGTAACAAAGGACTGATCTCCAAAATATACAAAGAACTCAAGAAACTAGTCACCAAAACACCAAATAACCCTTTTAAAAAATGGGGTACAGAATTGAAGAAAGAATTCTCAATAGAGGAAATCAAAAAGGCTGAAAGACACTTAAGAAAGTGCTCAACATCCTTAGCTATCAGGGAAATGCAAATCAAAACAATTTTGAGATACCATCTTACTTCTGCCAGAATAGCTAAAATTAGAAACACCAATGACAACTTATGCTGGAGAGGATGTGGAGAAAGGGGAACACTCCTTCACTGCTGGTGGGAGTGTAAACTTGTACAGCCATTTTGGAGATCAGTATGGTGGTTCCTCAAAAAAAATGGGAATTAGTTTACCACAGTACCCAGCAATTCCCCTCTTAGGTATATACTCAAATGACCCACATCCATGCAACAAAGACATATGCTCAACTATGTTCATAGCAGCATTATTTGTAATAACAAGAATCTGGAAGCAACCTAGATGCTCCTCAACTGAAGAACGGATAAAGAATGGAAGAAAAATAATGGAATCTTGAAATTTGCGGCAAGTAGAGTTCCTCTATTATTGTTCTTTCTTCAACAAGATATTACACAATTGAGCTTTACTATCACTCATCCAGACTTCCTCCTCATTCAGACCAAATCAAACCAAATTAGACAAAGCCCACATTTAATGGATACAATGCTTCTGGATGGCCTTCCAGCACCCCCTTCCCCCTAGAGAGGAGAGAGGAGACGGGAAAGAAGAGACCAGAAAACCACTGGTCTGTTTGTTTCCTGGGGGGGGGGGAGCTTAAATGCCATGTAGGAGTGGCCTTGAGCATCTCTGGAGGAGGGGTCATCATTTGTTGGGGTTTCTGAGATGCAGCAGGGTTTGGAGGGAGATGGGGACGGTGGCTTGGGTGGAGCTTCCACCATAACATTCCAGATTCTTTGGGATGCCAGGGGCTGGGGTGAAGCATCTACCAGAACAGTTACCAATAGCTTCTATATTAATTATGTCACCTAATAGCCAGAGCTCCACCCAAGAACTGTTAGATTTATTCTTATTCTGTCATTTTCTCACACTGTTCAGTACTGGAAATTTCTCTTGCCTCCTGTTAAAACCTTACTATTTCCATTTCTCAGACTCTTCACTCTATCGCCATTCTCCATTTCTCCTGGTACTTGCAGGGATTTCTTCCTGTCTCTGAGTAGGTTGCAGGATCAGTACCTGACAACGTGGGCTGGTCATTAGACTCACTGAGTGCTTGAAAGGTCATTAGATGAATGTTTGAAACAAAATTACATTAAATGTTAATTCCAAAGGCAAGAATAAGCGTATAACCACAATTTGATCCAAATTTGAAGCAAGCTTGATTTTTATTGGGGTGCATGCAAGAGCTGGCCAGTGACTGCCTAAGTCAGGATAAAGAGAGCAGTCTGGAATCCACCATGATGATAAATTGTTTATGATTACCTGGGGATCAAACTGCAAACTGCAAACCTAGCCATATCCATAAGACAGGCAGTGGTGATGCATACCTTTAACCCCAGCAGCTATACTAGCTAGCCATACAGGCCAGGTGGTGGTGGTATACATCTTTATTTCCAGGACTCAGGAGACAGAGGCAGATGGATCTCTGTGAGTCCAAGACCACTCTGGACTACATGAGAGTGAATCAACCAAAAAGAAATAACAGAGCTCACACTTTTAATCCCAGCAGTAGGGAGGGATAAAAGAAGCAAAGGGTCTCATGTGGAATGCAGTTTCCAGACAGGGAAAGCATCGCACTCTGAGGATTTGGGAGACAGGATCACTCAATTCAGTCTGAGGTAGAGGTAAGAGCTAGTGACTGGCTGCTTTGCTTCTCTGATCTTCAGCTTGAACTCCAATATCAGTCTCTGGGTTTTATTATTTGTGTTATTATCCACCTCTTGGGCCCCTTTTAAGGAGTAAAATCACAAGTAGTTTTACAGAAGGGGGATAATGGGGCAATAAGGAAATACAAAAAAACTTAAAAAAATAATATGGCCACGTACCATGCCCTTAGGGAGGGGTCACGGAATGTCAGGGATGGTAAGGGGGTAAGGATATTCACCAAAACAAATAAAGGTCGTGGGTTTCAGAAGATCAGGTTCTAGGAAACAGAGAGCTACTCAACTCTCACCATAAATAGAAACTTTTTTTTTTTTTTTTTGAAATATAGCATAATGGCTCCTACCTTTAAACAAAATGGAGTCAGGCAGTTTCCTCAAATTTTGGTATATTTCTGATATGAGATTCTTTAAAGAAATATAAAATGTTAGTTGTTTTGTTAAAATTATTTTATTTCCATAACATTCATATTATAATACTTTGAAATACTATAATTCTAAGCATTACCAAATACAGCAAGTCGTTTCCTAAAGTTACCTGGTCAGAAAAATCAACCTGGCTACTTAATGTTTCTAATTATTCTCTGCCCCATCTATTGGTGAACTGTTTTAATATTTTCTTGAATGGAGAATTTGCATTGCATATTGCAGTGTTTGAATGAGAATGGGTCCACCCACAGGCTCATAAATTTGAATGCTTAGTCATCAGGGAGTGGAAGTATGGAAAGACTTATAGGATTACGAGGTGTGACCTTGTCAGAATAGAGGTGGCCTTGTTGGAGGAAGTATATCACTATGGGTAGGCTTCGAGGATTCAGAAACCCTTATCAGTCTCAGGCTTTATGTCTTTCAGCCTAGAGATGAGGATGTAGCTCTCAGCTACTGCTCCAGTTCCTGCCTGCAAGATGCCTTACTCCTGCCATGATGATAATGAACTAAGCCCCTGAAACTGTAAGCAAGTCCCCAATTAAAAGCGTTCTCTTATAAGAGTTGCCTTGGTCACAGTATCTCTCCACAGCCACAATTAAAAACAATAACTAAGACACACATTTATCTTTTATTTCCTTCACAACACTTTCTTCCCTGCCCCTATTTTCACTGGCCTGCACTGGAATTTGAAAGGACACTGTGTTATGAATACAGCATGAGGTGGGACCTTTAGCCAATTCCATGGCAGGTGAGAGACAAATGAGTCATCAGGTAGGACTTATGTGGAATGTTTATTGGGAGAAGGGAATAAGAGAAGGGAAGAGAGAGAGGGGAGAGAGAAAGAGAGTCAGGGATCTGCCTCCTCAGAGAAATGGAAGAAAGAGGGAAGAAGTGGGCGGAGCTTGCCTCTTAAAAGGATCTTTGCATCTGCTTACAGAGCCAGAGTACTGCCTGCTATGCATGCCAGGTCCCCAAAGGGCAGGGCCAGGTTTGTGTTTGCCTGGCTGATAACACATTGGTACAATGCATATAGTGTCTTTATCATTGTAGACCCAAATGGGACTAGAAAACACATAGTGGGTTGTTTAATAGAAAGAATTTAAAAATTCTGATAAAGGAATGATCATAAGGAAGTTGCTTTATTTTGCTTTCTTGTTTTATTCTGGTGCTGGTGGTCTTATCAGTATGAGGCCTCCTGCACTAGGGAGATACTCTATCGCTGAGTTGTTACTCATCTCCAGATGCTGTATATTGTACTGGAAGGCTGACTGAGACTACCAATGGAAACACAAAGTGCCCCTTTCCAACAATGGAATCCAGATCTTGTCACAAATGGTATATGTTAGCATCCCGGCACACCTTGGTCCCTTGCAGACCTGGCTGAATGTATCGCTCCTGCATGTATGGCAGGCAGTACCTCATGTCCCTAAACAGGCACAAAAGTTCCCTTTAAGAGACAAGCTCCACCCACTCCTGCTCTTTCTTTCCCACTGTTTCTCAGAAGAGGAAGGCCTTTGCCTCCCCTCCCCCTGCCCTCTCCCTCCCCTTCCCCAATCCCTTTCCTTCTACCAATAAAACTTCCCAAGTAACTTCTGTCTGCATGGTGTGTTTGTCCCTCACTCTATGTACGCCTTCCTGCAAAGGTTCCACCAGTGCCAAATCATATAGTTCTGCACAAGGGATAACAGGAGATGGGTTGTCTGTGCTGTACAGAGCCAGTGTACAGGGCAAGCAGCAAGTAAGCTTTTGGAGTGCCAACAAAGGCAGGTGATAGCAAGTGGGGGAGTAGGAATGCTGAGTGCCATAGAACCTGGTGGCCATGCCTGATCTGCAGTGGATCTGGTACCAAGCACAGAGTCAGGAGAAACAACAGTAGTAAAGTGAGTGGTGGATCAGGTGTGAACATGAACAGAAGGACTTCCGGCCAGTTTCTTTGTTGTGCTGGTAGGCTACATCCATAAATAGCACCAGGAACTCACTTTATCCCTGCAATGTTTCCCTAGCGCCTTCTATTGAGAAAACATAAACGGTATTCAGGATGCTTAAAGGAGTCAGGGTTATAGTACATATATATTGGACTGTGAAGGGACAGGCAATACATTCATAACTGGGAGTGTTTAAGTAAAGATGTATTTGTAAAATATAAGAACATTAGAAGAGTTGAGTATAGAACTCTGGCAAAACCAATCCAAATAAGGACAACATGTCACTATGACAAATAAATTGCATTGTCAAATGGCTGGACAACAGGCATATCAAGGTTTATTATTTCTCTAGACTTAGTTTGGAATAGTTTTTAAAAGTTGAGGAATAAAGCACATATAGTGAATGGTGCAAGCCACAAATACATAACTGATGAGTTATGTAGCAGTTTCCATACATGCCTGTGAAACTGCTCCTTTTATCACTACAAAACATTTCCACACCCAGGATAACTAATCTTCAAGGATGAAGTATCAATTCCACCAGATGTGAGCACTAATCTGCCTCCTCACACTTGTTCAACAAGTTCATAAAAATAAAACTACTGTAATAGACTTTAATAATACTTTTAAATATAGCCTTGTGATTCATCTCGACATGCTATATATGAAAAATTTAAGTGTGCATAAATACACATATATGCAAATGCATCATATGTTAAATACTTTGTACACTACTGGACCCATTAAATGGTACCTATTAGATGGATGTGGTAAACGCTGGGGAATTAATTAATTCTGTTTGGTCCCAGACAGATGACTAAACGAATTTCTGTAATTTATACATGTGTTGTTGCATACACTCAGTACAGTCTAAAGATTAGCTCTTGGCTCTCAGTTTTCTTAATGAAACATACTTGACGGAGTAGTCTTGGAGGTAAAATAAGACGTCTCCAGGGGAGACCGCAATAATAGGGGTTGGGTTTCTTTGGGAGTTCAGAAGGGAGCTTTCTCAACTCAAGCCACTTTCCTGCAATGCTCCAGTAGTTTTCCTGACCCAGTTTCCCAAGGCGACCACAGTATTTTCTTTGTAAGAACTTCCTGGACGAGAATCTTACCGCCACCTGCAATGAGCAAGACTATGGCAAAGACAGCTTTAGGTCAACTGAGCCCTCTCTGACTGAATCCCGACACGCCACGGATTTCCGGAGAGCGTTTGCTAGTGGATGGATTAAGAGAACGCTCCCGACACGCCCACCAGTGAAGGTGTTCGCCTTTCACGAGCCCCAGAGCGCGCTGGGAAATATAGTTCCCAAAGACTGAGACGAACCCGTGAGCGCATGCGTGCTAAGAATTCCGCAGCCGCTTCCGGAAGAAAGCGGCGGCGCTGCCAAGAATTCTGCGGCCGCGGGCCGAGGCTTCTGGGAGTTGTAGTCGCTGGCGGTGGGCGCCGTCGGTAAGGAGACGTAGCTTTCGGCGTGGTCCACCCCAGCAGTTGGTTCCCGGCCGGGGCCGCAGGGTCAGTCCTCGCTTCTCTGCCCACCACACTTGCCTGAGGCTGAGGAGGATTTCCCGTGGCCTGGCGCTTCCTGTCCGGGTGGGGGTCCTCGTGGCTTCACGGTTCATTTCTGCTCCCAGACCTCTTCCTCCTCGCCCGTCGCTCCAGCTCGGGTTCGGCAGGGACTCGCCCTCCGGAGACACAGGGCCGCGACCTCCCCAGACCGGGTCTCCGAGTCGCGGGGTCCGTCCGTCTGCACCCAGGCCCGACCTGACGGGTCCTCGGCAGCCGCCCGCAGCCCACCCCCTCTCACGCTCCTTCTTCTTTCTCGCTCCTCTGCAGGGATGGACGCTTCTTGGCGCCAGGTGGCCGCTGGCCGAGGCCGAGCCCGAGGACGGGCCGCTGCGGTCCCCTCCTCAGGAAATGGAGTCCCTCTTGGCGGGGCAGGAGGAGGACGAGTCAAAGGGTCCGGGAGCACGGGGTCCTCGGTCCCCAGCCCCGGCGGAGCAGTGACCCTGAACGCCGCAGGTCGCAGGCAGCGATCAGCGGGAGGCGAAGCCCCGCAGACCCCGGGAGCCAGCGGTGAGGATGGCTCAAGTCCCCGTCCCTTCCAAGCTCCCCAGGCAGCGATACTTCCCATCTTATGGTGGTTTCCAGTGCTCTCGTAGTCTCATTCACTTAAAAAAAAAAAAAAAAAAAAAAAAAAAAAATTGCTCAGGGAGTTTAGTATCGGGACCTTCTCAGATTTCCATATCATCTCTTTGATGTTCGTTGTAATTGTTGTTGTGGTTGTTTCTTCTCTGCCCAGACTCTTCCAAGCACTGCTTTTTACTTACCTGAATCCCTAGACCTTAAGATTTAAAATTGTGTCCAGCAGATCTGGTTTGTTCGGCCAACTCAAGGCTTGTTTACCAGTTAATTGATCGCTAGTGTTTGTTTTCTTTTAAAATCTAAAATGTTTAACTTTTGTTGTTGAGTAAGATCTTGTGCCTTCGTATCTCTGTGATTGGTAAACAAAATTCTGTTTACATCCAGACTGGGAACTGCATCCTACATTAACTGTACTTTGAGGACTATGCATTGATAGTCATCTTTACCAGATCACCTGGCATTTTTGACTAATTACTTTAGACCCTCCAAGAGCTTCGGTTATTGGCGGTGTTTTCGACTGATTTCTGTTTATAAGTTCCATGTCTTTCCTTGGGTGTATCTAGTGTTGCCAGCATGGATTTGTCAAAGTGTTGAAATCACTTACATGTAACTGTGCATGGAAAAAATTGAATGATCCCCGAAATCATTTTGTGTTTGGGATATATTTTTTAGAAGACTTTTTAAATTTTTTTTATTTCTGAGATCATAACATAATTTTAATATTTCTCCCCTATATGAGTGAAATGGAACCTCTGAGTGGGGTTTCTCTTAGGATAACTTGAAAGTTAGTATTGATTTTCCTTGCAATTGGCCAGTTTTATCATAGAGATGAAGTATACAGTTTGGATAGAGCATGTTTGCTCAAGTATAGTTCCCAGGATCCATCACTCTGATTGGGAACAGGTGCTGGGAAGTTATCTAGTTCTGTTTTTGTATTACTGTGTAATTAAGTAACAACAGGGAGTACAGAGAGTGCTCTGAAAATGAGAAGATCTGGCTCAAGCGTTATTTAACATCCTTTCTCTGGACAGTAGTAGTAGAAAATTCAGTCCTGTTTAATAGTTTTTGGAGTGAAATTGATAGAAGCATGTTTTCATGTTAATGTTTTGTGTGATGACAAAAATGTCAAGTTCACCTTGAAGGCTGGAATATTTGGAGCTTTATAAGAAGCAGCTAATAAATAGAGTAGATAAACTCTATTTATCTATGCAAAGGCATTGTGGGCTGGACTGGGTTCCTGAGACTGGTTAGAAGAAGCATCACCTCCTGTCATTCTGATGTTGTCTCCACTGAGTATGTTCCCCCATTTTTTAAAAATTATGATGTAATTTTTTAGTGATCTTTAGTATTTGCTTATTTTTGAGACAGTGTAGTGTCTGCTATGTAGCTATTGGTGGCTGGCCTTAAACTCAGGGATCCACCTACTTTGGTCTCCTATGTGCTAGGATAAAAGATGTGCTGTGTGTTACCACATCTGACTTCTACATGTTTTTTTTTTTTTTTTTCTTTTTGAGACAGAGTCATTTATTATGTATCCTTGGCTGTCCTGGCGCTCACTGTGTAGACCAGGCTGACCTTGAACTCACAGAGGTCCACCTATTTGTGCCTCCTGAGTGCTGGGAGTAGAGGCACTTGCCACCACACCTGCCTTAATGTAGTGTATTTTAACATTTCGTTTCCATTTAAATTTCTTGAGACTCCTCAGGAGGTGTTCAGCACTGTTACTATACTTTAGAATTTCTCCTTAGTTTGTTAGTCTCTGTGTCTGTGGCTCTTGATTACTTTGGTGGGGTTCTTCTAAAGTTAGTGTTTGTCGTGTTGTTTTCTTTGTTTCTGTGGTAAGAAATTAGATTGTTTTTTCTCACATATGGCAAGAAGATAGGATATTCTAAATATGGCTTTCAAATGTGTTTCAAGCTGAAACAGTAGTCACACTGGAATCTCACTGACCTGAAAATAAAAGAGGCATGATTCTCCATCATGCCATGCTTTGTGAAGACACTGATTTGCAGAAGTGAAACTTCTCTTTTTTTTCTGCTTTGCAAGCAGAGCTAACATCTCAGAGGAAATTTGAAGAGATCAGGAAGGCCAACGAAGCTGCAGCCAGGAAGCTTGTGGAGGAGAACTACAGCTCCTCGTCCTCTGAAGAAGAAGGTGATGAAGACTTGGAAGGAAAACAGGGCAAAATCGTCGCTAATACTTTCGTATCATACACTACTCACACAGGTACTAGCTTACTGATTTTGACCTCTTCGATATAGAAGAAGTGTATTTCTGATATTGTTTAGTTATAGAATATTTCATGTTCAGTGTGGATATACTGTGAATTTGAGTACATTTTGCTATTTAAATTATGTGTTATTAATTGTAATCTTTGTATAAAGTAGATTGTATGGTAAGTGCTCTTTACAGCCCTAACTTTCAGAAAACAGGTAGGGTAGGTGGTTGCTGGTGATGATACTCTTAGGCCACAGGACTGTGGGGGGAATCCCTCCAGTGTAGTCATCATTTTCTTTTCCTTTTTAATCACGTTAAAGTTGCTTTAAAGTCCATTTTTTATCTGGACTTTTACTGGAGTTTTTAATCTTACATTTGATTTTCATACTGTTTTTAAAAATTACAGGACTGACATGCATATTCATTAGTTGTTATATATGTTTGGATTATGCTTAAAACAACCCCTTCCTCCTTTTATTTAATGTGAGACAGGACAAGTTTTTAAAATAGTTTATTTCAAAGATCAGTATCTCTACTCTTAAGTCCAAATTTTATACTTAGATCATTAGAAACATTAACATTCTCAGTATTTTTATAGATGTATTTCATGCTATTTATAGTCTTATGTTATACATGCTTATATTCTCATTTTAGGTTTTTTTTTTTTTTGCTTTAAAATTTTGTTAGAACTAGAAAAAAAAGTTTTCCTAGGAAATGACTCTTCATAGGACAGAAGACTCTCCTAATATGACACAATTAGTGAATGGCAGAGTTGGCTTTCATCTGATTTGCTCAGCTTTTGAACTTTTATTTGGCTCATGGTATTTTCTGGGTAAAAGCAGCATGAATCTGAACTAGACAAGACAGCTAGCTGCTCTTGAACCCGTCTATTGTGGGGGAAATCAGTATACTGGTTAAAAAGACTCACAAGCTATGCTGCTAAGACTTAAGATTGGGCATGTTCACATTGGCTCAGGGTCTCTGTTACGTGAAATGAGTCCGCTAATAGTAAATATGGAGTGGCTGGAGTGAAGTAACACTGCTTTTCAGACAGTATGTGCGGTCTACTGAAATGTCTGACATGTTTTGTAAGCTTGAGTCTTAGAGATTTTCTACCATATCTGATTTCCTTACTGTCTGTGTCTTTTAAAAGATTTCTTCCACTTAAAGGACTCTGTCTTCCTTGAGGTATAGGCCTTCTGTCACAATTCCACATCAGCTCTCTTGTTATTTGTTATTGATTTGTTCCTTAGTTATTGCTCAGTGCTTTACTGAGAACAGCATTGCTAGGACAGCATGGTCAAGCAGAGTGGAGTTTGTATGTTAGCTAGAATAAAGATAATAACACGAGAGTTAGTAAATCCATTGTCCTTTTGGTGCTTTGTCTGTTATCTACATGTACTGATTGATGAAGCTGCAAAGGTTGGTATGCATTCTCTTAAGAAATTTGCCACATCTCCTGAGTAATGAAGGAAGTTCAACTGAAATGTCAAGCCTAGCAAAATAAAACCTGATGGAAGCATCTTTATAGCTTTACTTTTTTTGTTTGTTTGTTTTGTTTTGTTTTTTTGTTTTTTTTTGAGACAGGGTTTCTCTGTAGCTTTGGATGCTGTCCTGGATCATTATAGACCAGGCTGCCTCGAGCTCAAAGAGATCCACCTGCCTCTGCCTCCTGAGTGCTGGGATTAAAGTCATGAGCCACTGCCACATGTTGTGGAGTATTATTTTAAGGTATGTTAGCTTTGTTTATGCCCTGGGACATTTGTTTAATGATGCAAAGATGTGTTTGATTAAATATAAAATTCACCTGCAGTCAGGAGGCTGGGTCAGCAACTAGCTGACAGGAAGTTGTAGGGAAGAGGAAAGTGGAGAAGGGTTTATAAGGAGGGGTGAGAAAGAGCATTTGGGAGACTCCTAGGTGAGCTGCTTGCTATTTAGCCTCTCTGGGAAGCAGGGTTCTACCTTAACCTGTGAATCTTGAGTTCTTTAGTGGGACACATTTAAATAAGTTTCTTTAGTAGCTTTGAAAGAATTGGTACCTGAGGGAACAGGATTTCTTTAGCCTTCACAGCTTGCAGCCTAGCGGAGTTGGAGTTGCTGACTTGGATAGCTGTAGCTTAAAAGGGAGAAGAAAAACAACAACCGCCTGGCTGGCAGGTTTTACCTTTAAATATGGCACATAGTAATTAACACAGCTATCTCTTAGTATAAATAGTAAGAAATGACTATCATTTGCATGCTTTATGAGTTTTTAACATATTTTTATCTCAAGTAATTTTTGTTTCAAATATATTAGTGCTTTGATTCTCATCCCTGGATGTTCTACACTGTGCATGTAATACATTAAGGAAATTGGACTGGTTAAGTGTTTTAATTTAATAAATGCCAGAGTAATAAGATGGTCTCCTCCATACTGTTGAGTTGAACGCTAGTACATTACCAAGAACCCCTCCAATTTTTCTGGTCTCAGCCTTTGCATTCTCTGGACTTCAAACTTGCATGGCTTTATTCTAAAGAGTATGTCATCTTCACCTGTGGATATCTCACGTTAGAAAAGATGATTTCTTTAGTTTTCTCAACCTAGTAGCACATCAGTCTTTAAGTCAGAAATGCATGAGCAGAGGCGGTACATACATGGCACAAATTAAACCACAAGATAGTTGTCACCAAAGCCTCCTAGATTTAACTTGGTAACTTTTAAACATATTCATTTATTTTTGAAACAGGGTCTTACTTTGTAGCTCTGTCTGGTCTAGGACCACTGTTTGCCCCACATTTACCTCCTCCTCACTCAGCCTTCATACTGCTTGACTTCTTAATTATCCCCTTTCTCCCTGCACACTGGCTTTACCTCCTGCAGGCCTTTATGACTACTGTGAGCATTTGCCAGAAGAGAAAACTGAGACACATTAGGTAACTTTCCATAGTTCTAACTGCCTTTAACTGCTACTTTCTGCTCATTCCAGTATTGACCTCTTCAAACTCATGTTTCCTTACTTGCTACTGTGGTCATTTTAGAATATGTGATATCCGGTGCTATGCTGTGTCCACTGTGACATGCCAGGCAATTCAGCATTGCACTTTATTGTTGTAGCCAAATTAAAATACAGCTTTCAAAGAAATGTTACCTGAATTTCATAGAAATAAACTTAGACTTTAATTTGTAAGACTATACCATCATATTCTTAAATTTAAATTGTATGAATTAGCTGTTAATTGGTATATATAAACTGATGCAATTAAAAATGTTACTTTTTTTTAAAGCAAAATTTTATATGAGCAAAATAAGCATACTGAATATAATTATTCTGTTTGAGGATATTTTAGAAACTTAAAAGTAAAATAAAATGTTTGTCTTTAGTAATTTTGTAGTTTAAGAGTGTTTTACATTTGTTCTTTAACACTGTAAATGACATTTTTGTTTATGTCTTGTTAGGGCACACATTTTTTTAAGTTCTGTGTTTAGTTAGATGATTTTAGAAAATGAAGAACTAAGATTCTTATTTAGTTCTTTTCTGGCAGCAAGTTTTGGTTTGATCTAGATATTGCATGGTGAATTCTTTCCTTATAAGCATATATTATTGACCTACTTTTCTTGGAAATTCAGATTGTGTTGAATCATATTATATTGGTTATATTAAAGGCATGTAAGTTCATTTTTCTTACACCAACATGACTTGAATTACCTCCAGTTTGGTGTCATTTGTATTTTAGAGTGCTGCTCTGTTATTTTCTTACTAACTTCTTTTTCTTGGACATTTTTTTTTTTTTTTTTCCATGAAAGCACAGGATAGGGATTGAGGACTCACTTAGTCAAACTGAGGTCATTGACTTCTGTGTCTCAGATTTCTGGTATATAATGCTGAGGTAATAATAGTTTGTTCTATGGCCATATTCTTAGTGCTTAGAAAGAAATAATACTTGCATAAAGGAAATACCGTCTTTTTAGGTATTCTTTTTAGGTATTCTTTTCCTAAAAATGCTTGTACTGCTGTAAGCATATAATAAAATGTGGTGGTTGTGCTATAGAAACCTCAGCATCTTCTCATTCACAAAATTTTAATATGACCATGTTATGTGCTAGCCCCTCTCCTCAGGGGTTAGCTTTTCATTTTTCTTCATACTTCATACTTGCCATATTTGGTGGTCTTGCCAGTGGCTCTGCCTTCGCCAACACTGTTAGGGATTTTAAGCAGAAAGCAAGCCAGTGAGCAAAGAAGTGCTGTTAATTCATGGACTTGGTAAACCCTTGTCAGTTCATTGAATATTTTCCTTTGCTAAGCTTTGAGGTTTTGTTATATTTTCTGCAGTTAAAATTGCTTGGCATTTGTCACATAACATGATTGTTAGTGAAGATGTGTTGTTTCTAGATGATGTTTACGGTGATGTTTTCATTTTTTATATTTTAAGATGGCGATATACATGAATTAGAGCGAACAAAACAGTATTTGAATGAAGCTTTTCAGGCAGGGGCTATGACGTGCCTAATTTGTATTGCTTCAGTGAAGAGAAACCAAGCAGTAAGTTGTCCTTTATGAGATCTCTCTCCACAAGTATCATATCTCACATTGATATACTTAGCCATTTATTGTATTTTCACTTATGTTTGTTTAAAAATTCATTTGACAATTTTATATATGAATTCATCTGTTTTGTAAATCTAAAACAGTTAAGGAATTATCTCTAAGTGTTAGCACTGTTAGTATCTGAAACAAGTATTCTAATGCATGTTGCTTTAGTAAAGTAGTTTTAGCATCTGTTTAGAGATTCCTACAACTACAAAACATTACTATGTGATGCTATAATGTAACCAGAGCCTACTGCATGCTAGGCAAATGATCTCCTGCCGAGCTCCATATTTTCAATGTGTTTCAGAGTCACATCTCCTTAGCTTTCTGTGATTTCAGTTCCTGAGTGAACATTGGTGTAGTGTATCTACACCAATGCTTGGTCTCTGTGTAGGCTGTTCCCTCTATCTTTTCAAGGTTGTTTGTCCACCTTGGGAACTGACTCAGCCAATAAATAATAGTTTAAATGCAGTACCAGGTGTTCATGTCTCCTGGAACAATTTCCTAAGAATTGGTGAATGTCCCAATCTTGGTAGGGTGCTAGTTAGAGTTAGAACAGCATGCTTTATAGTTTTTTTTAAAGGGCTTACTGCAGTATCAAACTGTTGTGGCCTTAGTAGTAATGACTCCTAGAAAATACCATTATTTGGTATTTCTTCCTCCTCATCCTGTCTACTCACACTTCTAAGTTCCCATTTTAGGTAGGCTTTTGAGGAATCAAAACTAAGGAATTAGCTGTTTCTTTTTATGTAATGCTGCTGCCTACTTTATGGTACATCTGATTTTTTTCCCCCCAATAGTTGTAATAAGGAAACCACAATCTATTTAAAATATTAGTAGACTTAAAGATTAATATATTAATTTAGTATTACTTCTTAAGCCTTAGGAACTTGTTACATGTGTGAATACATGTGTGCCACAGTGAATTTGGAAGTCAGAGGGCAACTTTGTGGGTTTTTCCTGTTTTCTATTTATGTAGGTTCTGGGGATATAACTCAGGACTCTACATTTGCGCAATAAGTGGCTTTAACTGCTGAGCTGGCTCAGCACTGGCTCTCTTAAGCTTTTATGTTTATATATTTTCACTTTTTGCTCAGTTTTTGAGTTTTGTGTAAGTGCTAGACTTACTGGATTTATGTAACAAAACATTATTTATACACAGACACAAAGTTTATGACTAGGATTCTTTTGTCATATTTATAATTGGGAATAACATGTCTAACAATAAGAAATTGATGAAATTATGGTACAAAAATCTATCTATATATCTGTATTGCTATATTTGACAAGGATAAATGTTTATATCGTGTTTTAAAAAGGTGTTGCTATCAGTCAGTACCAGTATGTATATGTGAATATATGCACACACACATATACATATGTGCATATAAAAAAAATTAGACATCATTCAGATTGTTAGCTTTAATTTTTTCTTGCTAATTGAATCTGGGTGATGAATATTTTTCTTTCAAATGTTATACCCCTAAATACAGTTTTGTAAAGGTCATGTCTTCTATGATATTAGAAGGAGTTTGTTTTGTGTTTTAATCTTTAGGTAAATTTTGAAAATAATTCAGTGTGTGACAGTCATTTTAAAGTGTTGTATAGTTAACAAAGAAAAATCACAAGTAATGCATTTTGACAACTTTGTCTTAGGTTTGGAGCTGCTCAGGATGTTTCTGCATATTCCACATGCCATGTATTCAGAAGTGGGCTAAAGACAGCCAGTTTCTTGTATCTTCTGTGACAGATGAGGATTTTGGAAAGAAAGATTATCCTTGGCCATGGTAATTGTTTTATTGTTTATTGGATTTAAGTTGTGGGATAAATGAACATTGTGGATCAGAAATAGTGTTGCTAGAAGTTTCAGTTTGTTTGCGTCTCATTACTTGTCTGATTTGTGAAGATAAAAGACCTTGGTAATGTTCTCCTTGCAGTTTTTATGTGAATACTTATATCTCTCAGTAACTAACAGATCATCAGGCTGCTTTTCTTGTGTGTTGTAGAATGGGTGTGGGTCTGTGGAAGAAGTCACAGGGCACTTTAAGGATGATTTTAGCCTTTGCAGCTAGCTATAGCGGCACTCAGCCTCTCTCAGCTGAGACTGAGATGCCCTTCCTTTGCCCAGCTTTTTTACTTTTTCCAATATACACCTTTAGCATGTTGATTTCCATATCCCCAAAACATCCTAACTAAGCACAATGCCATGTGTAAATTTTCGATTAAGGAATATCACAGTTTTTTCCCAACCAAGTGTTGCATGGGCTTTGTGCACTTGGGAAACACTCAGTCACTGTTCACATATGTTAAACAGAAGGTGCTGAAGACAAAGGACAGATTGAGGTTACTTTCCAACATTTTGGAGCCAGCCAGCTGCAGCAGGGCAGTTTTCCTTACATCTGTGCCTCAGTTATGTTTTCAAGGACTTGTCTATGAGGCCGAATGAGAATCATTCCAAATTTGTTACCTCTCTTTCCTTTAATTCCTGTTAGTGTACATTAGTGTCATACTGTATATGCTCATCATCTAATGTACTTTGATTATATGGTTCACAGTTAATATCTTCAATCTCAACATTACATTTGTGTATTATGAAATATTATTTATCCACATTCATTTTACCAGCTTTGTTATTGGTTATTGAACCTTGGCTTCTCTTATTTTTTGAGAAAAAGTAGAGAAGTAAAATACTTTGTTTTGCTAGCCTACATAGGTATATTAATTGTTAGCGCAAATTAAACATCAGCTCAGGGAGCATTGTATGTTTATATCACAATTTTCTGTAACTGATTTTTTTAAAAGTTATAAGATAGTGTTCTTTTTTTCTAATACCTCCTAAGTTGTATAGCTTTAGGCCTAATAAGATCTGGTTTTGAGTCATACCTTCCTTAATTATCCTAAGTTCAGAGATATTTGTAAAATTGTGGTATAATTTTAAAAAACATTTTAGACATGGACATTTCTTGATAAATAATTCTGGCAGTCCTGAGATTTTGCCTGTTACCCCTGAGGATGTTGAAATTTGCTGACAGCAGCAGTGAGCTCACAGCCTCTCACTGCTGAGAGACAGAGCTGGAGTTGGAACCTGGGACTTACTCTTTTAACTGTTGACCATTTTGTATTTAATGAGTTCAGTGTGAAGAACTCTTTCTCTTCGAGCCTATGCTGCTTTGAAAGAGTTTAAATTTGGAGACTGTGCTTGGTTATGGCAAAAGGATTTTAGTGTTGGGTGCAGCAGGGAGCCAGGTGTCCAGTGTCACTGGTTTTAGAGATTTGAGCTTTACTCTTTCTACTTTTGCTCTGTTCACTTCTGTTTTAAGTAGTAATTTTTCCATAAAGGAATGAAATGTCAGGTGCCAGAATAATGAATTGCTACTTTTCTCCTAGGCCTGAAAGGATGAAAGTATAATGTTCTGTGTAGTATTCCTTACGACTATTGTAAATATAACAAATGAAAATAAGTGGCTATTTAAGTTAAGAACCCACTTTGTTTACTTCTTGTTAAGATGTAACCGGAACCTGGTAAAAATTATAACAAAGTAGTTACTGTATTGAAATGAACTTGTACATTTGTGCTTCTAGGATAAGTACCTTTTGAGTATCAGGATAAGGCCTTTGATTGTTGATAGTCCATCATTTTAAAGTGGAACTCGTGCATTTGTATACATCACCCCTCCCAAAGTAGCTCTGTGTCAGTGCTGTAGCACATAGTGCCTGTTATCCATCCAAACACATCCCTGATTATAACAGCTATAAAAAAGTCATTTTCCTTTAATAAAGGGAAATGAGCTCTTTCAACAAAGTGTCAGTTATTTATAAATATGAGGTGTGGCATTAGATTTCAATTTTACTTTAAAAATCATTCTGTTTAAGTGTGCGTTTGTGCATGTGTGAATATTGTCTGCCTCTATGGGTATAAATGTTGGTGCCTCTGCAGAGGTCAGCGGCATTGTCATCCTCTGGAGTTGGGGTTACAGGCTATTGTCAGCCATATGATTCTGATCTGGGAGCTGAACTCAGGTCCTGTGTAAGAGCGGTTGAGCCATCTCTCCATAGCTTGTTTTCGAAATTAGTTATGAGAACAAATGTGTTTTGATTGTTCTGAACATTTGTGTGGTGTTTATTTGGAAGTACAGCATGTTCTCATGGCAATGAAAATACATCAACTTTTATACAAAACAAATTTAAGCAGTGCTGCACAAATAGCCTAGGGCAGCATACTGACTGTACTCAGTTGTTTGGGAAGGAACAAGTCTTAGAGCATCCTTTAGGAATGATTTATGAAGTGAAGTTTTGGTAGAGTTGAAGGTTGTTATTCCTAGAACCCAAATTTACTTTGACGTTGTTATGTATTAACTCATTCTGCTTTAACAGAGAATATAAAATTATATTTAAGCTTTCTCTTGACTTAAGTGAACTTGAAATATATGTATTTTTTTTGTCTTAGAGATGGAACATTAGGAATTTCTCGGAGCTGGAGAAATGGCTAATTGTTAAGAGGATGTACAATGTGCGGCTCTTACAGAGGACTCAGATTCGGTTTCTAGCACCCATAGGGTGGTGGTTCAAGTGCCAGGGCATCTGATACCTTCTTTGGTTCTTTGTAAGCAGCAGGCATGTATGTGGTCCATATGTTCATGCAGGCAAAATATTCATAAAATAAAAAATAAATACACTTTAAAAAAGGAAAATCAGGAAATTATTTACATTCAAGTTTTTTTTTTTTTTTTCCTTCTTCTTCCTTTTTTGAGACAGGTTTGGCTGTCCTGGAACTTGATCTTTAGACCAGGTTGGCTTCTACCTGGTGCTTCTTAATTCCAGGACTTTGTTATGTTTCTTCTCCAGTTTTAGCTTATGTATAATATGATTTAAAATTTTTTTCTTTTGGTAATTTATTTTGTTTATTTGTAGATTATATAACCAAACTTTAAGAAAGCTGAGTCTTTATAAATCTGGATGAATATTGCAAAAATGTAGTTTGTTAAAAATCTTGGCTACTAGAAAGCTGGTGTTTCTTTTTCTTTGTGGTTGTACTTTGGATATCTGTGTTTAATGCAAAGCAGCTAAGTACATGTGGCTAAGTCAGGTTTTAGAAGTATAAATATGGAAAAAGGTGATTGTTGCTAAGTTTTATGCATAGCCTCATCTCATGTGCTGTATTTGGCTGTTGGCTTTTGTATTGGAGAGTGTGAGAATAAAATAGTTCCATATTTTAGGAAGTTATATCGTGCAGAGATTATAGTAAGAATTTACTTTTTTACCTAACAAATAAAGTACAGTCTTGTTATTGTCTCTTATGTTGTTTTTAGTGATGGAATTAATATTTCATTTTTTTGTAGTCCAAAATGTAGATTTGAATACAAAAGATCAGAAACACCTACTAGATATTTTTGCTACTGTGGGAAAGTAGAAGATCCTCCCTTAGATCCATGGCTTGTACCTCATTCCTGCGGCCAAGTTTGTGAGAGAGAATTTAAGCCACCTTGTGGCCATAGATGTTTACTGCTCTGCCATCCAGGTGAGTTTCATATTGTATATATAGTTGTTTTTGCCTGGTTGTTTCTTCTCAGTGTTCAAGCAAACAAAATTATCCAAGTTGAATTGAAGTTTGCTGTGAGAAAGAATTACCCTTTAAAGTAGCAATGAAGAAAATGATAGGAATTTCTGGAAAATGTAAATCTTAAGAAGTTTTGGTTACTGACTTTTTAATTACTCCATTCCTCCCCCTTTGTTGCATTCCAGGTCCCTGCCCTCCTTGTCCAAAGATGGTCACAACTACTTGTTACTGTAAGAAAGCAAGACCTATCCCTCGCAGGTGCAGTGCCAAGCAATGGTCTTGCCAGTTGCCGTGTGGGCGCAAGCTGCTCTGTGGGCAACATAGGTGTGAAAATCCTTGTCATGCAGGTAAAAGACCGCATGTGGGAAACCCTAACTTTAAACGGAGTCAAGGTGTCTTTGTTGTTTTAGTATTTGTGTACTAATTTATGATTATACTTTCAGGAAACTGTCAGTCTTGTCCGAGAGTTAGTAGACAAAAATGTGTGTGTGGCAAAAAAGAAACAGAAAGAAGTTGTGCGAGCCCAGTGTGGCACTGTGATCAAGTAAGTGTTGGTGCCCTCTGAGGGTGGGTATAGGAGTCCAAACAGATGGCTGGAAAGCACAAGTGCTTGTTAAGTTAGTTGAATAAAAGTTACAGCACATACGGCTACTTCTCAATTTAATATCTTAACTACCAGAGAAAGAGTTTTTTCCCTCAACATAATTGCTGAATTCTTAGTTCAGTGTGTTGTTTTTAACCCCACACTTTTCTCCATTGTGCTTTATCCATTTGAGATAATGCCATTGAGAAAGTAGAATTGTGTTTGTGGGTTGCTTTTCCTGAGATTGGAACCAGTGTAGTGCTGACTAGAAGTCTGGTGGATGCTCATACACAGCTGAGGACACATCTATCCTCTCTTACGTTTTTATGATGTACTCTTTGATACACAGGAAATAAGTATTCATATGTAAATATGTTCACATACAAGTATGACACCTGTGTTAGATGTAAAGCACAGTAATGCAAAGGTATAGTGAAGTTGTAAGCACAGTCGGTTATGTTTCACCCTGCTCTTTGTGTGGTTGTAATCTCTTTTATTTTAGGTCTGTGGAAAGACACTGCCATGTGGTAACCATACATGTGAGCAAGTTTGTCATGTTGGTGCTTGTGGAGAGTGTCCTCGCTCTGGGAAGAGGTCCTGTCCATGTCAGAAATCAAGTAAGACTTGTTTTGAAGGGAATGAGCTATTGGACTATGAGAAGATGTGGAAGATATGGTCATTTTTACTACTAAATGAAACAAGCTAATTTGAAAAAGATGTGTGCCGTAGGAATTAAACTGTATGACTTTCTAGAAAAAGGAAACTGACAAATATGAGGGTTAGGGAGACGGAGGACTGAGAGCTCGGCGTAGAGGGTTTACAGTGCTGAAACTGCTCTGTGAGATGTTATGTACCAGTCGCCAAACTTCTGTCCATAGGCATAAAGTAACCACACCTGGAGTGAGCCTTTGCATTAGCAGGAGTTTTGAGTGATTGTCATGAAAAGCTATTATTTATAACATTCATGTCTCTTGATGTACATTGGTTCTGAAGGAGGCTGTGCTGTTGTTGTCCATACATATGAACTTCCTCTGTGAACTTAGTTGTGATTGTTAGGGAGCAGTATAGCAGTTTGAGTGTGCTTTCCTGACTCCTGCAGTAGGAGACATTTGTAAGATTGCTTTCACTACTTGTCATAATGTGATTGTTAAGGTGAGTTTTATTTATAGTGTTTTAAAGCTTGTATTTTTTTCCATCCTGTGAGATTGAACAAATTTCAAAAGAAAATTCTACATATGTGGAAATCCCTCAGTTTTATGTTCTCATACTCATTTCTCTAGCTAACAATTTCTGAAGCAGTTTGCTTATAAAAATGCATGTTGATAGTAACATGTATGTCAGATTTCTTTGAAAGAAATGTAAGCTTGTTGTTTGTTGGTGTATGCCTTTGATACCAGCAAGTGGGAGGCAGAGGCAAGTGGATCTCTTGAGTTTGAGGTCTACATAATGAGTTCTAGGACAGCCAGGGCTACATAATAGAGAGTTTATATTAAAAAAGAAAGAAAGGAAGAAGAAAGAAAGAAAAGCTTGCCAGTGTTGGTAATAGTTGGGAGGTATGGGCAGGAGAATTGTGAATTTAGGTTTAGCCTGCAGAAATATTAGGAATTATTTTTATTGAAGTTAGTTTTTTTTTCTAATTATGTGGCTATAACACTTTTATGGTTCAAAAGAGCTGTTATTCTTCAGGGATCTTTGTTAATGCTTTATGTTATTTAATGTTGACATTTTGTTTGTTTTCAGAGTTTTCTTTGCCGTGTACAGAAGATGTACCAACATGTGGAGACAGCTGTGACAAAGTGCTTGAGTGTGGGATCCATAGGTGTTCACAGCGCTGCCACCGAGGGCCTTGTGAAACATGCAGACAAGTTAGTTATGTTCTATACACTTTCTTTCCAGAGCTATGCATCAACATATGTCAGGAGAAACTGATGTTGTGTGTTTTTATTACTTTCATACACATCTGTGTCATTGTCTTTGTTAGCTAATGTTTATAGTATTTATCAGGAAATCAAATCTGAACATGATCCTTTATTGTTTTCTTTGGTACAACTTACAGTGTTCTCATTTGCATAGTTTAGTATGGGGCTGTTTGCTACCAGAACTTATTTACAGCTCTGTTGAATTCAGCCTAGTTGCAGTGGAAACAGACATCTTGATTTGAGATTTAAACTTAAATATGTACATTCTTTGATTTAAACTGTACTACTCCATTAACCAGCTAGGTTACTAAACATTCCATTTGTCTTGTACTGAGATGAGATGGAGATGTTATGGTTGTAACCACCTATAAAGTGTCCTATAATTTGTGTTTGTTAGCATTACTGTTCGATGCCACATTTCTGCTAAATTTCATAGTTAATTAATATGAGGTCCTATTTGGAATAAGGAGACTGTTGTCCAGCCTGCTCCAACAAGCCAGCTAGGACACACTATGGGAGCCCACATACCGTTTTGGTTTAGTTAGTTTTTATTACAAATTAGTTACTAAAATTTTTGGCCTTTTAGCAGTCACAGAAATTGTGGCATGGAGAAAAACATTACCATTAATCAATTTAATGATGCTTCTTGGTGCTTGGCCTAGGAAGTGGAAAAGCAGTGCCGCTGTGGAAAGCATACAAAGCGAATGCCGTGTCACAAACCTTACCTTTGTGAAACTAAGTGTGTGAAAGTGCGGGACTGCCAGAAGCATCAGTGTAGGAGGAAGGTAGGTCTGTGTGGTAAACATGCGGAACTGATTTAAAGTTGTGGGGTTCCCTTTGGGCAAAGTCTGATAATGACTTTACAATTTGCTTCTCCAGTATTCACTCATAGTCTTTGTTTTCTATATCAAATAATAATAAATATCCTAGGTTACAGTTGTTTTTATTAGTGGGAAATCATGCCAGTTTTTGAATGTAGTGGCACACATGGGTCTATCACTCAGGAGTCTGAGGTAGAAGGAAGGGTCTTTAGTTTGAGGGCAGTCTGAGCTAATATATCATGACTTTGGTTTTAGGGCTATTTCGTTTTCTGATTGAAGGTGACTATTTTGGTGGTCGATGCCTAACAAAGATTAGGTGGTGTCTTAGGGTTTCTGTTGTTGTGAAGAGACATCGTGATCATGGCAACTCTTATAAAGAACACATTTAATGGGGTGGCACCTTACAGTTTCAGAGACTCAGTCCATTATCATCATGGTGGGGAACATGGCAGCGTGCAGACACTATATGGTGCTGGAGGAGTAGCTCAGAGTTCTGCATTTTGCAGGCAACAGGAAGTCAACTGTGACACTGGGCGGTAGGAAACCTGAGCATAGGAAACCTCATCTTCCTTCAACAAGGCCATAACCACTCCAATAAAGCCACACCTAATAGTGCCACTCTCGGTGAGATTATGAGAAGCAATTACATTCAAACGGCCACAAATGGTAATAGAAATTAGATGAATTCCTGGCTTGGAGTGAATCTGACTGTTATTTTGTTGGGTATATAGAGTAGTAGTTCTTTTATTTTTTTCTTTCTTTATAAAATATGCTTTGTGTTTTGGCAAGATTCCTGGTTCTTAAATTCATCAAAATGTGAGTAATTTCAGTTTTTTTCATTTTCTCATTCTCATTTTTTTAGACTTTAAACCTACTCGTGTCTTTACATTTAAAGTGCATTCCTTACAGAAAGCATTTAGATTTCATTTAATCCATGGTGGCAGTATTTGTCATTTAATTTGGCTACATATCACCTATATTTAATGTACCTGTTAAGTCTATTCATCATTTTTGTTTTGAGGCAGGGTCTCACTGTATAGCTCTAGCTGTCCTGGAACTTGCTTTGTAGATCAGGCTGGCCTTGAACTCACAGAGATCCACCTGCCTCTGCCTTTCAAATGTTGGGATTAAAGACATGTGCCACCATTGCCTTGCCTCTTTTACCTTTTTGAAAAATTTTATCATAGAACTTCTCTTCCTCTTCTCATTCTCCTCCCCTTCCTCCTCATCCTCCTGGAATGGCTAGCCTCAATAAAGGCTGATAGCTGACTTTTCATCTAACTGGTGACATTAGAATGGCATCAGTTGCTGCTGGTGGCGCAGGTATTGTTTTGTGCCTTGAACTTAAGAGTGTTGCCCTACTGCCTCTTAGCTTACTTTTCCTAACAAGAGCGTGTGACTTACTTTCTCTTGGGTATTGAATCTCTCTTGCATTCTCATGTTCACTCTCTTGCTTGCTAGTTGGTTTACAAGATTTTTCTTTATTTTATCAGTTTTTAGTAATTGTTTTCTGATGTTCCTAAGCATAGGGTTTTCATGTTTTTTGTTTGTTTGTTTGTTCTTTTCCGAGACAGGGTTCCTCTGTAGCTTTGGAGGCTGTCGTGAAACTTGAGTTGCAGACCAGGCTGGCCTCGAACTCAGATATCTGCCTGTCTCTGTCTCCTGAGTGCTGAGAGCAAAGGTGTCCGCCACCAACACTTAGCTATTTTCATGTTTCTTTAGCTTGATTTTCATTGAATTAGTTCCTGGGATTGAAAGTTTTAGTTCTTATTAAGTTTATAGAAGTTTTAATCTTTGACTTTTTTTTTTTTCTCCCGTTGTCCCATTTTCCTCAGAGTTCTTCGTGACATGTATACTCTTTGAAGTCCCTCAGCTCAAAATGCTTTAGTTTTTTTTTTTTGTGTGTGTGTGTGTGTGTTTCTTTTTAGTATACTGGATAGGTTATATAGTTTTGTCCTCAGCTTCACTGGTTGCTAATCTTTCATCCTATGTATTTTTGTTTTAGGTATGTATTTTCATCTTTAGGAGTCAATGGGGCTTTGGGGTAGGGTAGCTTGCATGTTTCTGCATTGCATGCTTGCTCCTTACTATATGTGGATGCCTACTTTAGTGTCCATGTCTACTTGTTCTCATTTCTGGGTCTTTTGATTGATTTTTTTTCTGTTATTATTTTTATTATTGTATTTTTCTGCTTTCTGTCCTATTAAAGAAATTTTCTGTTGCTTTTTAGATATTGTAGATATTTTTACATGCTTTTCCTTTTAGGTGTCTCTCTTTTCTTTTCCTTTAAATACTTTTAAAGGGTTGCTTTGGAACACATAAGTCACTTGAAAATCCGTGGTTCTTTCTAAGCCTCACACGGTTAGGTATGGCCAGAGGATTCCTTTGTCTTCTTCGGCCGTTATGGTCTCAGTGCCTCTTACTACCCAGCTTGATGCCTGTGTCAGGAAGTTCTTCCACACTGTCTAGGAGCACAAACTATTCCTGGGCCTGTGAACTCTAGAAATTGTTCTGTTTTCCTTCTTTAGTGCTTCTTTAGGGTTTGAAGTTTCTTTTCACATGTTCAAGCAAAGACTTGAATGGATGGATCTGTTCTGGAGTTTTCCAGAGATTTCTCTACACTAGTACTTTCTCTAAGTTGTATCATACTGGCCTGCATGAACTGTGAACTCCAGATTCTGCTTCTGATTGATCTTGTCTTGTAGCCTGGAAGCTGTCATTGTGGGGCCGCCTTTTGTGCTTTCCTTCTCAGTGATTATTGTCTTGGGTTGCCTGACTAACCTCTAAAATCTGTAACTTCCAATGTGTTGTCAGGGTTTGGACCGAGAGTAATTCTGATCAGTATTACTTTATCCTGCATAGAAATGCCAGTTAGCTTTTTCAAGTCGTGAACCATATAATCCATTTACTACTGCTACTAAATGATAAGACATTTTGTTACTCAGCAAATATTTGTCTAGTCGAGTGAAAAGTTTTGGCTAATTGATTAATTGCTTTTCAGTGATAATATATTTTTGAGAATGGAAATTTGTTCTTGAGTTTACAGCCCTAAGTTTCTTTAAGGCAGTCATAGCCTGTGTTTTCTTCTACAAACCTGGGTTTGAGAAAAGTCATGGAAAGAGTTATATTGGTATTATAGATTCTAAGTAGTTGCCTGAACTTATATGAATGAAAAATTCACATAGGTAGTATGTATATTTCTCAAAGATTAGAAATGAAGGAAGTGACAGGTTAAGGAGTACACCTTTGTTTTTTTCTTAGTTGTTCTCTCATCCTATGTTTTGAAAATAACTAATAGTCTACACATTCAGCCAATTTTAATTTATAATTAAATTAGCCAGGTTTATTGTTTGAAAATGGGACTGGATTTGATCAAATTCTTGGGTTAGTGTAATTTTCTGCATAGAAAAGTAAGTGAAATTTTGTGATGAAATAAATATGTCATAGAATAATTAATTAAGAGGCAAGGAAATTTATCATGGTTAAGTTCTTAACATAGTGTTATTATTACAATAATGTTGATACTCTTGAATAATTTTATCCTTAGAGTGAAAATAAACTTTCTGCTTTCTAAAATTCTGTAAATGACTAGGACTAACATGCTATGTGTAGGGTTTCAGATTACTCTTTATGTATTATTTTCTCTTTAGTGTTGCCCTGGAAACTGTCTACCTTGTGATCAAAATTGTGGACGGACTTTAGGATGTAGAAACCACAAATGTCCGTCTGTCTGCCACAGAGGTAAAATTTCACAGTAGATGTTATTATGTTTATATTTCCTTAATTCTTTAGGGTCAGTGGAAAGCTTTCAGTTCATTGTCTTCTCTGGGCCTTCTAACATTCTGGAGAAGGTAGGACAGTTACTATATTACTAGTTTTGAACAAGGCAGTTAAAATTAAATGCCTTAGGGAAATGCCCAGGGAGTGGTGTGGCAAAATTCAAACTTAAGTCTGATGGTAAGTCGTATCCTTTAATAGTGTGAGGGTTTTTCTTAACCATCTCCATGGAGCCTTTGATTTTTTAAGGTATACATAGATTTGGTTGTGGTATGAATTTCATATACTTGTATGGACTTAGATGTAGTAAGGGTTAGATGTATTCAGGGTCATCTATGTGTGGTTCTGTGGTTATTGGAAACCTTCCCATTTGGCTGTTAGCCACAGGTCACTATTTGTTCTTTGTGTGTTGCTTTTTAATTTTGAGCCGATTATTGCTGCTGATATTTAATTTGCATCCATACTAGTCTCATTATCATACTCTTTTGATCAGGATAAAGACTGTTCAGGTAAATAATTTTTTTTGTTTTCAAGGCTAATTTTTTAAAAAAGTAATTTTGTCATGCCAGAAAGTTCTCTGATAAGTTACTCTCTTACTGTTGAGTATGGATTAGAAATCATTGTTCAGTACATATGTTGATACAATATGCTAAGTGAGAGTGACTTAAGTGTTCCTACTAATTTGACAAGTATAGCAAACATTCTTTTGGAAATATCAAAATGTCACCTGGTTAAGTAGATCAGTATAACCTTGATCGTTTTATTGTCAAGATTGAAATTTCACTGAATTATATTTAAGGAAACACTGAAGTATAAAGCTTTCCCTTTAACGTGTTTTTCCTTTTGTTATTAGTTGAATCAAATTGTTAATTCGTTTGGATTTTTGAAAATTAAGTAATTTTTTATTACATTAAAAAATGAAAAGAAGCCAGGTGTTGGTGACACATATCTTTAATTCTAGCACTTGGGAGGCAGAGGCAGGCGGATCTCTGTGAGTTCGAAGCCAGCTTGGTCTACAGAGCTAGTTCCAGGACAGGCTCCAAAGTAATACAGAGAGAAACCCTATCTCAAAAAAACAAAAAACAAAACAATACAAAGAAACTTTATTTTCCTTGATAATTTTAAGTGTCTACATTAAAATTGGGGAAATAATAACTCAATTTCAAAATATATTGGGGAAATTGTAACCATTTCCTTTAATGGATTTTCCATTGGCCCTGTAGGGGAGACTTTTTAAGTGTGTGTTAACAATTTTAACTGTGTATTAGTTCTTCAAATTCTTTCATTTTATTTCTTTATTAGAAAATAATACATTTACTGTAAGTGAAAGCATTTGGCTACGTGTTTTTTTATAACCCATCTCCACTTTTATTTTTTAAAAAAATGTTTAAAAGTATATAACCAAGAATTTTTTTATTTTAAATTTTTTATTCATTTTACATACCGACCACAGTCCCCCCCCCCTCCGTTTTTAGAGTAATTCTTTTTTTAACTTTCTATTAGTTTTTTTTTAAAACCAGGTTAATCACTTGGTAGTATTTCATTTGATCCCAATATCTAGGGGAAAAAAATTTAAATATTTTCACTGATTAGTTGAGGACCTTTTCCTTCTTTTTTACTTCATTTCTGATGGAGTTCTTTATTGGGAGAACAAGACTAGGAAAGTTCTTTAGATGATGACAGAGACTGCTAGGGAAGGACTAGACAGGCTGTGTGGAAAGGTTTCTTTCAGGTTGAGCATGTTGGTGTACACCCAGGGGGCTTGAGGCATCCAAAGATTGTCCTATGCCCTGCTGAAGGCAAGTTTTCTTTCCTTTTATTTTTATGTATTTTTTTTATGACGAGAGAAATAAAAAAAAAGAATCTAGTAACTTTTTTGTGGGAAAATGTTTAGAAGAGAAACCCATTGGAATCATGTCCTAAGATGAATGTTTAGAATTTAGTGTTTTACAAAATGCAAATAGAAAACTGACTGTACTCACTTGTGGGTTCCCTCTTCTCCCATGGTCTGTTGACCACCAGAAGTGGGTCTTGTGCAGCCTGCGGGTATGCTGGAGATAGCCCCCCAGGAGACAGATAGCTTCTGTGAGTTTGCTCAGCTTTAGAAAGCAGAGTCCTATGGGTAGCAGGGACAAAGCCTCTGCAGGGAACAATGCCCAGGGTCACGCTAGAGATAGTCAGGCCAAGAGACATTCTCCAGATAAGGTCAGGTAGAGAACAGGGCACCTTCAGCTCCAGTTGGGGTGGGTGGTGGGTGGGGGTGGTTCTTCCATGTTGCTGAGCTCAGCTGGCTGCCTGGCCATAGGAGAAGGCAACCTCTGACCGCAGGGCCTCCCCAACACTCACTCATTGATAGCCAACCACAGGTCATGAGAGAAAAGTTGCCCTTACTGGGGGAATTTATCAAAATATGGTATCCTTGGATAGATGTATGTCTCCTCGTAGTTTTGAATAAGTAGCATGTTCAATTTGTTATTTAGAACAGAACTTTTAGGAACAAGGACACTCTAAAAGTTTATTGAGGTTCTGGTATATATAAGGAAAGGAATAGAAATCTTAAGTGTATGTGATCAGATCCAGATTATTAAACAGAATTCCACCAATGTTTCTCAAAGCGTGTATCCTCCTGAATTACTGTCTTGATTTTGAACAATGAAAGTCGGTTTTTCCTATTTCCTCTGTTTATGTGGAACCAAACTCTGAAGTACATAGCCTTTGTGTATACCTCTTTAGCCTATTTTGCTAAACATTGTTGATATTACTGCTGTTTTCTAATGACGAGCTATCCTAGTGTGCATTGAACCAACCAATCCTCTAAGTTTAGCGGTTAACTGTTGATGGGCATTTTGGTAAGTCGGTCAGTATCTTTTAAAGTATTGAATTTTTCCCTCAGGCAGTTGCTATCCGTGCCCAGAAACTGTAGAAGTGAAGTGCAGCTGTGGTAACGCAAAGATCACGGTACCCTGTGGGCGAGAGCGGACCACAAGACCACCCAAGTGCAAAGAGTTGTGCAGGTTGGTGTGAAGTTTCCACAGTTCCCAACATCTGATGTTTTAACATTTAAATTCATACTGCTTTTTGATAGTATTCTTTTCTATGATTTTTTGAGACAGGGTCTCTCTATGTAGCTCTGGCTGTCCTGGAACTTGCTCTGTAGACCAGGCTGGCCTTGAACTCACAGAGATCCATCTACATCTACCCCCCCAAGTGCTGGGACTGAAGGTGTGCGCCACCATTGCCGGACTTTTGATAGTATTCTAATTTTATTGTATGTTAGTGTTTTCAAGACATACGCATAGTATAATCCTTTCTTATGATTTCAGAAGGTATATAAACAATTGCATTTTAGGTGTATTGTTCAATTGTCAAAAGTAACTTAAAAATTTTCTGATTTAGTCGACCACCAACATGTCATCATACAAGTCAAGAAAAACACCGCTGTCACTTTGGCTCGTGCCCACCGTGTCATCAACCTTGCCAAAAAATTTTGGAGAAATGTGGGCACCTGTGCCCTGCTTCGTGTCATGATCAGGCACTGGTGAAGCAGACTGGCAGGGTAAGAACAGTATTGTTAAAGAGGTATACTTGCTGCAGGTATGTTTCCTTCAGTGATTATATAGCAAGCAGTAATACAGGTGTCTTTAGAGCACTAAGCACTCTTCTTGGACCCCAGGGGCTTAAGGAAAACAAGTCTTGATCTTAAGAAACTGAAAAAGACTGCTGGTGTACTGCTCAGTGGTGACTTCCCCCAGTATCTCCATGGACCTGGGTTCATTCTTTAGTACTGGGAGGAAGATAGGGGGTGACTAATAAATATTTGTAAATATAGTATGACAATCATGATATTTAACTTACTAGTTTCCCTTCGAATATAGCTAGGGGTATAGATATTTCTCAGTTTACTACATCACTTATTTATTCAGTATTTATTGAGCCCTGGCTGTGTGTTGTGTTCTAGGTGATGAGGAACATATGGCACATTGCATTCAGTTGGTGGATACTGGAGTTTAAGTTTTTCTCATTTGCTTTTGGCTTACAAGAGGTTAAGGAAGCTATGTTGTCTTAGTTCCAGCCTTTAAACTGACATCTGCCTCAGTTTTTAGTATTGAGTGTGTGGAGAGGAGTAATCTTTACAATGCAGGTGGAATAAACTATTTAACTAAGCACATTTTGTTGAACACTTGGATGTAGTTCAGCCTGTGTGAGCAGAAGAGCCATAGGAACTGTTTTCCTGGTTTCTTAGGAAGGCTGCATGGGATAGTCCTTCTGACTTTACCATCTTTTGCATTTTACTCTTAGCATCAGCCTGTTGGCCCTTGGGAACAGCCAGCCGAGCCAGCGTTTATTCAGACTGCATTACCTTGTCCTCCGTGTCAAGTTCCCATCCCTGTGTAAGAGCCAGAGTTTTAACCTTGAATTTTGACATAGTATGAATTTCACCTTCTTCACTTTTTAAATTTATGAGACTATTCCATGAGTTCTAGTTTATTCTTTCTAACCCAGGTTGCTGTGATGCTAAACTTCCTATGCATGTCTCTTTTTTTATGTGTTTTCCTTTAGCTAGCATGGAACTAGCCTAAGATTTCCATAGCAACAGGTACTGACAGTTAGGTTTATGATTTGTTACTTTTCCTGGTGATTCCCATGCTAAAGTGCAGTGTTTCTGAGGACAGCTAGGTTTAGATGGTAAACTTGAAGGCAAATGTATGAAGGAGCCATTGGAAATTCAAGGAAAGCTTCCTGGGTGGATCAGGAAATGGTGGAGATTAGTTTTAAGGAGTTGAACCTGGAAGGATGGGGAACCCTTTAATGTTTCCTACTTTCAGCAGAGGTTGTAGATTACAGAAGACAAGGAAACAGTTGTGAGGAGCAACAAGGATTAGAAAGGGAGCTGTTAGCAACAGCTAAGGTTCCAGCAATAATTGATGTTTCTGAGACAGAATTCTGGTTTTATTCATTTCTAAAAGTCTCATTTTTCTTCTGCAAATTCCCTTCTAGTGTGTCATAGTACATAATCCCTTTTACATGGTGCTGGAATCAGTTTCCTAGTATGTTAACTTTTTGAACAGGTTAGAGACATATCTCAGTGATTAAGAGCAGTTCTGCTCTTCCAGAGGATCCAGGTTTGATGCCCAGGACCCACATGACTGCTTACAATAGCTGTCTCTAACAATCCCTTGAGGGAATTTGATGCCTTCTTTTGGCCTCTGTGGGCACCAGGAACACAAATGTACACATGTAGATTTGTGCAAAAACACCTATACATATAATAATTGAAGAGATATTTATTAATGACTTAAAAAAATATCTAAGTGTGATAAACATGCCGGTGATCCCAGCATTCAAGAGTCCGAGGCAAGGAGATTATCACAAGTTTAAGGTCACCTGGGCTGTGTAGTGAGTTGGGCTCCAGGATAGGCTGGGTGGGAGGGTGCCAAAGCGAAGCCCTGTTTATTTGTTTGTTTGTTTAAGAAAAAAGTAAAAAAATCCCCAATAATTTTGCAATATTAGTATTGAGTATTAGCTTGTATTCTTATGGTGTCTTTTTTTCTGGCTTTATGGAAATATTAGATTCACTGAAAAAGTGGGGAAATGTTTTTCTCTTTAAGGATTAGTGTGAATCCTTTAAATGTTTGTTAGAATGGAAGCTTCTCATCCTTGGCTTTCTTTGCTGTGGTTGGTTTTGTCTGTTCCAGGACATCAAACACAGTTGCCGGGAGTCATGCAGTGTGACGCATCCTTTACTGGCCTTTTTCACTTGACTTACGCATTTTGGCTCCACTTTCTTTTTCTCATGGTTTGATACCTCACATTATTGCACTGCCTGGACATCCTCTAGTTAGTTGACTGGTTTCTATGTTAATACAATATTTTATTAATTCTTTGAGAGTTTTATGCACTGTATTTTGATGATATTCTCCCCCCATTCCTTTCCTAGCTCTTACCAGGTCCATCCCCACCTTCCCAGCCACTCTTCACTTTGTGCATCTTTTTCCTTTACTACCTCACTGAGGCCAGTTTATATTGGCTGATGGGTGATCCTACCCACTTACCTATTGAAGGACATTTTGGTTGTTTTTAATGAAAAATAAAACTGTACAGATGTTTATGTGCAAATACTTGTGTATGTATAACTTTTTAGCTCATTTGGATAAGAACTTGGGTGTCTAACTGCTGGATCATATGGCGAATTTATGTTTAGCTGTTTAAAAATCTGTCAGATGGGCACCAACATGCCATACCACTTTGCATTCTCATCAGCATTAGTGTGGTGGTCTTCCTGCTTTGCATCCCATTAGCCCAGGCATTGTCAGCATTTTAGTCATTTTGTTAGGTGCATGCCTGCTAATTTACAGTTTTCTAATGACCTGATGCAAGGTGGCTTTTCAAATGTCTGTTCAGCATCTGTCAGTTGTTTTGATAAGATTTATCCTTTGTTCAGGTCTTTTGCCCATTCTTAGGCTGGGTTTTGCTCTTTGTCTGTTGTTAGCATAAGAGTTTGTATTGATTATTATTGTATTATATTTTCCAAATGTAGTTTATTCATTTATGTCTTGTCTCTCTTCTGTAAAGTGTTCTTTGTTGAATAGACATTTTTAGTTTAGTAAGTTAAAACTCACTGTTCCTTTTATGGGTCATGCTTTTGGCAATATGTCTAAAAAGGAATCATGAAACTCAGGATTATTTAATCCTGTGTTTTGTATTTGGGTCTGTGATTCATTTTGAGTTAATTGTGAAAGGTGTAACACCTGTCTTTTTTAAAAGTTGATATAAATTTGTACCCCTGTGACATGCACCCTGGCCACCCTCCCCTCCCATCCCCCACCCCCATTCCACTTGTAGTGCTATGCTATCCAGGTCGGGTCATATAAATCAATCTCTCTCTCTCTCTCTCTCTCTCTCTCTCTCTCTCTCTCTCTCTCTCTCTCTCTCTCTCTCTCTTCTGTCTTCTATTCCTACCCTGACTCAATCTTTCTAGTCGTACATGCTTATCTCTCCTCCCCTTCTCTTCCTTCTAGTTCTCTCTCCATTCACTGCCCCCCCCACTTCCCATGTGCTTTGGGGGACTTGTCCCTTCCCCCTTTTGTGAGGGACCATATATGACTCTCTTAGAACACACCTCGTATCCCAGTTCGTCTGGTGGTGTGAATTATAGGCTGGTGATCCTTTGCTTTAGGTCTAAAATCCATATATGAGCGAGTACATACCATGTTCCTCTTTTTGTGACTGGGTTACCTCATTCAGGATGGTTTCTTCAAGTTCCATCCACTTGCCTGCGAATTTCAAGATTCCATTATTATTTTTTTTTTCTGCAGAGTAGTATTCCATTGTGTAGATATGCCACATCTTCTTTATCCATTCTTCAGTTGAGGGGCATCTAGGTTGCTTCCAGGTTCTTGCAATTACAAATAATGCTGCTATGAACATAGTTAAGCACATGTCTTTGTTGCATGGATGTGGGTCATTTGGGTCCTGTAGTAAACTAATGCCCATTTTCCTGAGGGAGGGAGGGGAAACTGGGATCGACATGTAAACATTTTAAATTATATTATTAATAATAATAATAATAATAAAGTTGATATAAATTTGTTCCAACACTAAGGTTTGTTGAAAGAATATTCCTCCTGTAATTTGCCTTTTCTTTGGCCATAGATCAGTCGATTTTATTTGTATAGGCTTAATTCTGGGCTCTTTGTTTCAGGTCATTAATTTGTCTTTCTGTCCTTTCACAGTATCATAGTCTGAACAATACAGCTTTGTAGTGAGTCTTGGGTCAGTGGATGTTAGTCCTTCTGCTTTGCTCTTCATTAGCTCTGTGTTGGCTGTTACATGTCTGCTGGTGTTTTCCATATAGACTTTAGACTAGATACTAGAATTTTGTTTGTTTTGGCTTTTGAGCCAAGGTGCTGTGCAGCCCAGGCTGGCCTTGATCTTGTTTTGTAGGAACTCACTATAGAGTTCAGGCTGGCCTTGGCCTTTCCTTGTTCACTATTGAGTTCAGGCTAACCTCTTGCTGTCTTTGCACCTGAATGCTGGAATTACAGTGGTGTACTATTGTGCTTGGCTTTGGATAAGGTCTTGGAATTGTGTTGAATATAGACGAAATTGAGAAAAAAGTTTTATCCTAATATTGAAGTATATTCCTTCCTGTTTTTAAACATGAAATCTCTATTTAAACCTTAAGTTTTCTCCTTAGCATTTTGAGTTCTTTTTTATCATGTCATTCAGCTATTCACTTAGATTTATTTTATTTTTGTGTATGCCAGTGTAAATAAGTTTCATGCTCCACTTACTCACTGCTAACCTTTTACAAAGAATTGGCCTGTGTATGCCAACTTTATATTCAATTACTACTGCTTATTTCCAAGTGCTTATTTATTTTTCTTAATAAAAGTAGTGTAGTTAGCGTATTTGTTTCAGATACCCGTCTCAAAGAATCACTAATGTTTTCATTTTATTTTTTTCTTACAGGGAATGTCTGGGGAAGCATGAGGTGAGTTATAGTGTGATCTTTAGGTTTAGCTTGTAATCTCTTATCACTTTGTCCTAGAGTTGTTAGAAATAACTTACTGCTTCGGAGTTACAAAGACTGCCCAGGGGTAGTAATTTAAAAAATATATGCTGCTTTATGTGGGAATTAGCCTCTGTGTGTTCATATAGAATCATTATACCGAGTTTTCCTTCTAGTAATAGATGTTTAGAGGAATGTCTTGATAGATGCGTAGTTTTGATATAAATATTATTTGTAGAAACATTTTAGACTATCATGAAAGTTGATCTCAGATTAGTCATTTTGTAAATACAAGTTCAGAAAGTTTTGTGTAGACATGTGTGTTTTGCTAGTTGCCTGCTTTTTTTATTTTATTTTTAAGGTAAGTCCTCTACCATGCCATGCTGTAGGACCCTATTCTTGCAAGAGATTTTGTGGAAGAATGTTGTCCTGTCAGAATCATACATGTATGAAAGAATGCCACCAAGTGACTGAAGTTGATGGCTGTATTGACAAAAATAAGGTAACTTCCTTAGGATTGGAGCATGTATAATGACTGTGCCTTGATACCACAAATATTTTGACATTTGCATCAGATTGCTATTTGGCCCCCCCCTTTTTGTTTTGTTTTGTTTTGTTTTGTTTTGTTTTTTGAGAAAACATTCTCATGGGCCAGGAACTGGAACTCACCAAATAGGCTTGACTGGCTATCCAGAGGATGCCCAGGGATCTGCCTGTCTGTGCTTTCCCAATGGTGGGATTCCAAGCATGGGTTACCATGCCAAGCTTTTTATGTGGGTCCTAGGGATTGAACTCAAGCCCAGTCCATATAGTGAAGTCATAAAAACAAGAAAACAAAAAAGAAACATTTATAGAAGAATATCTTTTATAGTTTGATATGTTCTTTTAAAATTTTAAACACCAAAAATGGCTTAGATTTTTTTTTTTTGAAAAGGGATTTATTTTTCTTAACTATGCATATGTGTATGTGTTTCTGTGTGTGGAAATGTACATAAGTGTATAGATGCCCACTGGATTCAAAAGAAAGTGTTGGATCTGCTGGAGCTGGAGTTAGTACAAGATTGTTAGCTGCCTAACATGAGTGCTGGAAACGGAACTGGTCCTCTGGAAGAGCAGGAAGTGTTCCTACTCACTGAGCTGCATTAGAAATCATTTCCATATTGTTGTAGTCATGACTTCATTTAGGATACCATTCAAAATTCTTAACCTTTAAATCTTAGTGCCTATGTCTATAGCTGTTCTGTACATTCTATTTCAAATACATTTGAAAATAACTGCAGTTAAAATTTTTAATATTCTTTGATAGACTCTAACCCTAGTTATATTACTAATTGATTAGAGCAGAGGGAAGCACATCGTTAAGCTACATTGAGATATACTTATGAGTATAATTTAACTTTATATCTAATGGTATATTGTTTCTATAGTTGAGCAGTGATTGTTGGGTTAGAATGTACTGATAATGTTTTATTTGATGTTTCTTCTGTGGTTAATTTTAGGAAATAATATACAGTTTAGTAGGGATACTTTGTATGGTCAGATTCATTGTAATGGTGAGGTGAATTGACTTGAAGTTCATAGGCATAAGAATCTGAATGATACTGTCCTATTGGCAATCTTGTTATTTTTATCTTGGTTGATTTTTAAGGTCAAGAACAGGTGCCATTTTATTAATGGAATTTCTTTTTTTTTTTTCTTTCTTTCTTTTTCTTTTTTATTTTGTTGTTGTTGCACGTCATATTTTTGTGTGTATATGTATCGGCAGAAGCCAGAGGTCAACATCAGACATCCTTTTCAGTCATTTGTCACCTTGGTTTTTGTTTTGTTTTGTTTTGTTTTTTGTGACAGGGTATCTCACTGAACCTGGAACTTTCCAGTTGGCTAGACAAACTGATCAGCAAGCCCCAGGGCTCCTTCTGTCCTTGCCTGGTTGTAAGCCTCCATACCTGGCCTTTCTTTACACGAGTGCTGGGATTATGCAGCAAGCACCATACCTGCTGAGCAGTCTCTAGCCCTATTAATTTTACTTCTGAGGCTTGAAGGAGTACTCTGTTTTAGTGGGGCATCTGTTTTTTGTAATCTTAATATGTGGAAATGCTAGATAGTTTGGTGATTTATTTCCTTCTTATTTTCAGGCTGGCCCAGAATGCCTCCAGTGTGAAGAAGGATGCTCTAAGCCACGGCCTCTGGGTTGTCCTCACCCTTGTGTTTTGCCCTGTCACCCTGGAAAATGCCCTCCTTGTGTCCAGATGCTTAGAGTAAAATGTCACTGCAAGATCACAAGCCTCTATGTGGAATGTAGGTAAGTAGACAGAAGAAAACTCTCATGTTACTAGGATATCAAGTGCCGTCTCTGAAAGAATCCTGTATAATACTTAGAAAACATGGTGTCTTGCTGAGACTCTGGAGCTGAGCTTTCAGTAGAGACTGCAGCCTCACTCTAATGTCAGCCAGCCCAATTTCTATTTCATTCTGTTTGAGGTTTTGTAGAAGATTTGGCTAGGAAAAAGTTGTATCACTGCTTTCAGAACTTGAGTACTCCTGGATAGAGCATTTAAATAATGGTGTAATAGAAATTTGCCTTGTTGATTGCTGCATGCATGCATGCATGCATACATGCAGCATACATACATACATACATACATACATACATACATACATACATACATACAGTGTTTGTTTTTGTTCTTTTCTAGACAGGGTTTCTCTAACTTTGGAACCTGTCCTGGAACTTACTTTGTAAACCAGGCTGGCCTGGAACTCAAAGACATCCTCCTGCCTCTGTCCCCTTCCCCCCCCAAGTGCTGGGATTAAAGGTTTTGATTTATATTTTTAAAAGGTAGATATTTATTATTTTTTTTTTAAAAAAAAATCTTGGTACAGCATTTATCATAGTAGTATCTGCTTTGTCTTATCTTCCTTACCTAAAACATACATATTATGTGGAGGGAGAAATTGCCATTGTTTTCTTGATAGATCCAGCATAATTTACCATGTATAGCTGCCACTTCTACTTTTGACTTCTGAAAATCAGAGGCTCTGGGAGTGTCTTTAGACTAGTTTTTTTCCAACTCCTTTGAACATGTTCCCATCTGTTTTTCATCATTTTCCAACTTTTTAGTACAGTAACAACTCATTTTTTTTGAGTTGCTTATTTTGCTTAGAAATTACTTGTTATATTTTTCAAGTTTATTTTTGTAATAGCTTTTCAAAGTAGTTGCATATTATTTTTTAGAAATCTAATTTTCCTGTTGAGTGTTTTTACTTTCTCTTAGAATTTTTAAAAATATTATTTGTGTGTACACTTACACACATACATACACACATGCATGCCATGGCACATGTGCGGAGGTCAAAGGACAACTTGATGGAGTCATGTTTCTCCTCCACCTTTAATTGGGTTCTGCAGATTATACTAGATTGTCAGTCTGTGCAGCAAATGCCTTTACCTGCTGAGTCATCTCTCCAGCTCACCCATGGTACCTTGAGTTGAGGATAATGATGTAGATGTAATTTTAATGTTCTGTGAAAAAATGAATTAAGATACTTTTACGGATACCCTTAAATTCATGAATGCTTAGAAGACATACAAAAAATGGACTTTGATTTGAAGGACATCAAAATTTTTCCTATTTTTAGAAGAATAACCACAGCAGATATAAATGAAAAGAACCTCCTCAGTTGTTGCAAAAACCAGTGCCCCAAAGAGGTAAGTTATAATTGGTCTTTTAAGTTGGGTTTCTTGGTCATTGCTCCTCCAGGTTTTCTCCTTGTTGGCTACCTCAGTTCAGATCCTTTCTGGGCTCTTTAGAAACGTGATATCTGAAAATTCTTAGGGTGGATGTGCATCTCTGTTGACTTGGGCTGTCTTAGGGTTTCTATTGCTGTGACTACCACAAATCTTGGAAAGGAAAACATTTAATTGTGGTGGCTCTCTTACAGGTCAGAGATTCAGTTCACTATCATCATGGTGGACATGGTAGTGTGTAGGCCAATGTGGTGTTGGAGAAGTAGCTGAGAATCCTCTATCTTACAGGCATCAGAAGTGTTCTGAGATACTGGATGATATTTTGAGCATATATGAGACCTCAAAGCCCACCTCCACAATGACATGCTTTTTCCAAGAAGACCATACCTATTCCAAAAACGCCGTACCTCCCAATACTGCCACTTCCTTTGGGGGCTGTTTCTTTCAAACCACCACAGGGGTGTAGGACTAGAAGTGACTTTTTTCTTTAAAGAGAACAGTTTTAAAGCTAGCTTACAAATTTTACTGCAGAAAATATTGACTCAGTGTTTACTGTCTAAAATAGGATTCAAAATGTAGATTACAATGGTAAGCCACAGGCAGTTAGAGTACTAAAAACAAAAACAAGAAGGTTCATGTGTACACATGTATATGTTTGATTTTTTAAAGTGAAGTGTCACATAGGTCCTTTGTAGTATAAAAGGAGACTAAGAAACACTAAGTATGAAGGGATATAAGAGGACTGAATGTAGGTGATTGACATGGGTTATGAGTGAGAGCATGGAGGGACAGACAGGTTCTGTGTTGCCTGAAGGAACTAACCTCCACAGTGAGACATCTGTCTGTCCTGCCTCCTCTCCTTGACTGCTTCACCTAGGGACTAAGGGCTTCTTTTTGACATAGGCAGCTACTGACATAAGGCAGAAATCTGAAAAAGCTAGTGTAGCCATGCCTATGATATCAACTCTTGAAGTGGAGGTTGAGAATCTTAAATAATAATTTAAAATCTACTAATAATAATAATTTATAGAAAATAATTGTAAAAGAAATAGGGAAGCTGGGTAGGCCCTTATTTCTTGACTTCTGTCTTACTGGAGGAAGACAAGAGCATTGTAGGCTTAGATGAGACAGGTCTAATGAAGGATTTGAGGAAGACTTGTATAATTTGGGCTCAGAAGGTCCAGCCAAAGAAAGAGACTTGCATGCTATCAGTGGAGTTCTGGGAAGTATGAGGACTTTCAGTATCAGGAAGACTTGACACGGGGCCCGTGCTTTCCACCCTTTCTTCAACCTCCAGTCTATTGGTGGATTAGAACAGTGGTGAGTGAGGGCCACGCTGGAGTAATGGTTCCTTCACTGGCTTTTTTTGTATGCCTTTATTCCCTTTTCCCTTTAGAATCATTGATTTCAAACTGAAGTATAAGATATGAATAGAAGAGAATGTTTCATGTGTAGACTTTCGGGGTAGAAACATAGTAAATAATTAAAGATAATTAAGCTTAAACATTGTGGCACTTAGAATTGTCTTGACTATCTAAAAAGTACCTGTTATTTTAATGTTAAGGATAAATGTTTTAGAGTGAAAGACTCAGCCTTTGTGACAATGACAAGAAATCTTCCTTTCTCATCTAAGGAAGAGGTAGTATTCCTGTGCTCCATGTGATTGCCCAGCGATCCACGTTAGCCAGGCATCTGCCCTCCGTCACACATGTCTGCTTCCATTCCTGCTCCAGGGTTTGTCTTTCCCAGGACTCTGAGAAGGGAAAAACGTGCTTTCAGGCACACATCACTTATACTTGCTTACTTCCATTAGCTTAGTCACCTGACTGTTGGGTGACAGTGACATTTATGCTTGAAGTAGAGCTTAAGAATATTAATTTTTTTAAATAAAAATAATTTGTGTAAATAATTATAATAAATAGTCTCTCTAAAAAAAGCTGAAGGATCAGCTTATTCATTCAGGATTAATTGGCAATATGTGTGAGAGCCTTTTAAAAAACAACCATTAGGGAGAAGGGGAAGGTAAAGTATGACCAAAATGCAAATGACCAATTACTGTCTTTTTTTTTTTTTTTTTTTTTTTTTTAAATTTTAGCTTCCTTGTGGCCACAGATGCAAAGAGATTTGTCATCCTGGTGAATGCCCTTTTAATTGTAACCAGAAGGTAAAACTTAGATGCCCTTGTAAAAGAATAAAACGGGTAAGTATTTTAAATGATAGAATTTCTGTTTAACTTGTTTTGTGTGTTGGTAGTTTTTTGGCTTTAATTTTAAGGTTTTAATTTTTAGAATCTTTTTGTTATACTTAAACTAAGCCTAGTTATTTCTGTAAATGCTCATTTAAAAAAAAATCAGCACTGGCAGTTATATTTTTGTAACTTACAGAGAAGATGGCTTTCTGTTGGATTAAGCTCGGTGCCCTTTGTTGGCATAGTACTGCTGTGTTCTAGACTGAAGTCTGAACACAGGGCTGATGAGAGTGGTAGAATGAGTTCCTGGATTAGCAAATGGCCTGGAATCAGGCTTGTCCTTTTTATATGAAGGCTTTTATTTGCTAGCAGTATTCTTTTTTGAAAAGACTTTATAGTCACAGCTTCATAAAATAACACTGAAACCTGGAAAAAAAAATAGTTGTAAGATAAAAACAATGGAAGAATGAACAGGTAAAAGCTTAGTGACCAGAAAGATCTATAAGTGTTAAGGCTGATGGTGGCACATGCCTTTAATCCCAGCACTCAAGAGGCAGAGGCAGGCAGATCTCTTGAGCGTCAGCCTGATCTACAAAAGTGAGTTCCAAGCCAGCCAAAAACTGGGGAAGGGGTGTGCAGGGTATAGGATGGGTAGGAGAGAGTTAAGAAAAACAATTTTTACCCCCTCAGTTCTCAGTTGACTTCAAACAGGCAGGGTGAACTCTCCTTAAAGATTTTGTTTTATTTGACTTGTTTACTATGTGCAATCTGAGTTGAATCATGTTATATTATATTCTTGTGGTCATTTCCTGAGCTAATTGGTTTCTCCTCACATTTATTCTTTATTATTCCATGCAGTAGACATTTGTTGAAGTTCCTTTTTTAATTCCATTTTTAAAATTATTTTTTACATTTTAATCCCAGTTTCCCCTTCCTCCCACTCTCTCTACTCCCCCCTCCTCCCATCTGCTCCAAAGAGAGGGTAAGGCCTCTTATAGGAAGTCAAAAATATGGAACATTTCTGCATGTCATCCTTGCACAGGAGCCATGCTGATCTTCTGTGTAGCATTCCAATTTTAGTATATGTGCTGCCTAAATGAGCACTGTGCAAGTGCTTTTGTATGATTCTTGCATTGCCTTTATTTTTATACATTTCACTCTACTTTCCTGTAGTAGGTAAATTTACTATTTCAATTTGTATTTAGTTTGTGTTTAACTTGACCATATTTACACAAAAATATTTGCCAAACTATTTTTAATCTGGTTATCTCTTCAGTTTTCTGATTATCTCATCATGTCTTGTGCAAGTGTAGTTTCTTGCTCATTAGTACTTAGGCAGTCAAGAATTTTCATAGAATCTTAAAAAAATGATTAGTTGAAAGAAAGCTGTGGAACTGTTCAGGAGAGCTGTTGGGCTAGCAGCACTAAATGTGTGTGTACTTTAGTGAGGTAGCATGGTACAGTGGTGAAGTCTTGGCTCATCTTTGCACTGCTCACCCTGCACAGTCAGCATAGGTGGTTGATAGGGTTCTGCCAGACAGCAGACAGGTGGAGTATTTAATTTATCCCAGAAAGCTCTGCTGGACAGGGACAGTACTGCTCTAGAACATTTCCTGGAAGTGTTGGAAGAATAACAAGAGCAATAAATAGAAAGAGTAAAAATAAATTTCAGCTGAGTTGATAGAGGCATATATTAAATTATTAAGTTGATTATTTTAATTTTATAGTTTTTATTATTTTAATTAAATAGAGCAGGGGATCTTGGAAGATATCCCATATCAGATCCCACACAGCATCCTGTAACTCCAGCTCCAGGGTTTTTTTTGCCCTTTTTGGCCTCTGAGCATTGCATTCATGGCCACCTACCCCTAGTCAGAAAAATGATATAAAATAAAGGAGTAATCATTTGAACTAAGACACATAATGTTTAGTAAATGTAGCATACTTATAACCTTCGGCTGGTAGGTCAGCTGCTGGCATACAGTTGTGAGTTGAAAGAAAAATGGACTCAATTTTTCAATTTCTATTATTTGTAGGAATTGCCATGCAATAAAATACGTGAAAATCAGGTTTCAGTAGAATGTGATGCAACATGCAAGGAAATGAAGCGGAAAGCATCTGAGGTGACGGATGTCTTATTTTATTAGTAATGGGCTCGTGGCCTTTTCTCTACCACTTGTGGTTATGTTACAAAAGGCCCCTTGTATAGGTATATTTTGCATGTGAGGTAGTTTTATTGCTTGCTATGTATCTAAGCTTTTTGTCTTTTACACCAGTTAATGCATTTGCTCTGACCCATAGCCATTTGTTTTAATGATACTATTTAGCCTCCTGAAAATTTGGCTAAAATAATGCAAATGATTCAAATGTAAGATTTGGGGATAGTTTGCAATTGGAGGTGTCTTTAGTGTTGATTCTGCCTGCCAAAGCAACCAGTTCACAAATAATTGGTTTTGTTGATTTAGATTCTTGCCCTCCAGACAGCCATTTGAAAGAAGTGATTTGTTTCTACTTTAGGGAAGGGTGGTATTAATAATTGGTTTTAGATTCTTTATATGGTAACTTAAGAAGAAAGCATAAATGTGTTTTATAGTCTTAATGGCTTGAATTGTGGTCTAGTCTCATATAGCTGGTAAGAGAAAATGTTTATGTAAAGCATAACAATTAAACACATATAAATTATATTCAACATCCTAAATCTATTGGATGAAACCTTGGTAAATTTCTAGTATAATATTTACATTTCTTCATAAGCTTCCCAATGTAAGGCTAACAAAAGTTGCTTTGGATTAGTAGAGCCTGGGTGGGAAGATGCCAAACATCTACAAAAGATCTGATACCTAGTTGTTAATTATACTTTCAAATGTGAATAGATTAAAGAAGCAGAAGCCTGTGCTGCTCTGGAAGAAGAAAAACGAAGACAGCAGGTACCTACATCAGTGATGGACAGATTTGTCTCTTCCAGAGTTGTCCAACCTGCAGCGTGGGTGGCCTAGGGTACCAATGTAGCCCAGCATTGAGTTTGTTCTATATCAAAATCCTCTTGAAATACTCTGATTTTTCTTATTGACAAATGCCATTTAATACTAATAAATGCACTGGTAGATGGTCTTTAAGTGTAGCTAATGACTACAGTAATGAGTATGTTAATGAATATTTGCATTTTCTTCAGCTAAAGTGTTTTGTGTAGGTAGTACGTATTTACTTAATGGTCATCATTGTTTAGTCTATACTGTGTGCTGTGTGCAGTGTTATATCATTGTATAGGATCTGTGGGTGGGTGCATACCAGGATGATAAAAACCAACATTTGACAATGGCTTACACTCCAGGCTACCTTCTTTTACAATCAGTTTTCAGTTTTTCCTAAAATAATCATTGGCATTAAAGCATAATGCATTTTTCCCTTTAAGAATTTCAACTATCTTTAAGGGTGTGGTGGGGTATTTGATAAAGAAAACAATCTAGTTGAGGCAACTTTTTTTCTTTACTCATTTGGATTTCTGTGTTATAAGCCACTAATTCATATTTCCTGCATTATAAAAAGGCTAAAATTATATATGGAGCATCTCTGCATTTTCAGGAAGGTGCTCTTGAGGCATAGAATGGTGTTAAATTTAAAAAGCTATTGTCTGCGTTTTAGATTCTCTTTGATTCAGTCAGTTGCAATCAAAGACAGACTTCCAGTCTGAAGGAATTATTTTATTGGCACTCAGTTCTGTTTGTTTACCTAACTAAACTCTAACATTTTGTTCAACACAGTCGGTAGGGGACGAGAGGATTTTTGTTATTTAAATCAAATTATTATATTTATTATACTGTTATCAAAATATTTCTTAAGTTGTTTAATTTTCATTTTAATAGAGAGTTACAAACCAGTGCATTCTTTGAATTTAATGCAGATGTAACCATTTCCCTCTAGGCTGAACTGGAAGCTTTTGAAAATAGGCTGAAGGGCCGCCGGAAGAAGAACAAGAGGAGAGATGAAGTGGTAGCGGAGCTGTCACTTTGGCAGAAATATAGGTCCTACTTCCTTCCGGGGTTTGCAGTTACGGTGGCAGTGCTTGTGTGGTACATTGCCTATGTGGACTCATGATCCCTTCACTCTTCCATATACCTCAGACTGGAGTTAGGCGAATGTTCAGTTTAAGATATTAGGAAATGTGCATTGTAGAACATGGTACATGCTCACAGATTTCTGTGTCCTTGTCTGGCTGTAGTTAGGACAGATGTAGTTAGGACAGATACTTAGCTTTATCTGAATTAGAACAGTTATCAGGGGCAGTGAAAGACACCATCTAGAGTCAGAGTATGACTGCAGTTACAAAAGAGGTCAGAGAGCAAAGCGGTGGCATTGTATTTCCTTAGTCTTTTCTTCTGATCACTTCCATGTTTAATACTTTATCCTTTTTTGTGAATTCAGATAAAACTGAGCCATATGTGCGGCAGCAGGGCTATTTCTCTGGTCACTTACTGGATACTTTTTCTTGATCATGTAACTTTGTACTTTTTTTAAAAAGTGATTCTGTAAAAGAACCTTAAATTCTAGGAATTTTATTGGTCATTGAGGCAAATTTTACACTATATTCCTCAGAAAATACAAGTGCCAGATTAGGTTCCTTATAAGAGGCTGTTTTTTTGTTTTTGATTTTTGTGCAAGAAGCTTTAACTGAAGTTGGCATGTTTTGTAAAACTTGTCGTATGTATCTTTTTATGATGATAATAAAGGAAAACTATTATTTCTGAGCAATATGTGCCAAGCACAGGGCTTGTGAGATTTATGTACTTGATTTCATTTATCTTTTACTGCAATTCTTGATAGAGATGGGAATAGTCAATTTTATGAAATCGAACTGATAATAATAATAAGCCAAGTTACATAGATTTGTAAGTCATTTAAAGTAGTTTTGCTGCTTTTGTACTTTCATTAAAAAATTTCATGCCAAATTTGTAATGAAGAATATTTATTGTTATTTAAAATACTCAGGAGCTCCTAATTTTAGATATTAGTATTGATGGCTAAAGCTTTAGTGATATTGCAGAAGTAAGAACACAGTAATATTAGTAATATTATAAGTGATACTGTACATTTTAATATAACTCTAAAGGAAGATAATAAAATCTGCATAAGATAGCAAGCAAAGAGTAGACTCACAGCAAATGAGTGTGATTTCATGTGATAAGTGGTGCTAAAAAAAATAATAAATGGGGTTGGGGAGATGGCTGAAAGCTAAGAACACTGTTCTTTCAGAGGACTCAGGTTTGATTTCTAGCATCAATGTAGCAGCTCACAACCAGCTTCGTTCTCTAGTCCATGGGCATACCACGTCCTCTTCCAGCTTCCATAGGCACTAGGCACACATGTGGTTTGCAGAAAAAAGCACATATACACATAAAACAAAAATAAATATTTATAAGCCAAACAAAACAAGATGAGAAAATAGTATAGAAAATGATAGGCTGGAAGGGACACTCGTTCATTCAGGTGAGAAAGTCCCTCAGAGAAAGCAGTGTTTGAACTGTGACCCTGTCTGAAGATTGAGATGAGAAGAGAAAGTACAAAGTCACTAAATGTGGGGCTTGATGCGTTTGGGATAGCTGAAGATCAGAGAGAAGAGCTGAGAAATGAGAATTTAAGTTAAATGTAAATCGAGGGGGGGCAATACTTCAGGCCAGTTCTGGTGGGGGAAAGATGCTAAGGATTTGGGTTTTATTCTAGTTGGAGTGGACAGCACTGAACAGTTTTAAGCAAGGAAGAGACTTTCATTTGGGATTTTGCAATTGCTGGCTCCTGTGAGGAATGAAGACTGCAAGGGGTGATTCAGGGTTTAGGGAAGAGGACACAGGAAGCAGTCCAGGCTTCAAGCACTGGGAATTGTGAATCAGTGATGTGGGACTCCAGTGATTGTCATAAAGATACTGAAAAAGTTTCTGAGAAGAATGCAGGAAATGCAAGGAGGACCTGCATACCTTAGGTCGAGGTGAAGTTATTTTTTTTCTAAATTCCTGAAACAGAATGCTATCCTTTTGATTATAGTGAGACAGCAATAAGAGGAAAGAGAAGGTGAACCCATAGTCATCAGACATTGCAGAAGTAAAGTTTTTCAACTTACTCTCCTACTTTTGCCTTGTGATGTTAACACAATGCAAAAGTGCTGTTTTATGTTTATTAAAATTTGTGGAATATTTATATTGAACTTTAATTTTTTCCCCCAGTTTAAACATCTCCAACACCTAGTGTTTGTATTTTCATTGCTTTTACTGTTCACATCGAAATGAAGCTAAATCTCAAATAGGAGTCATTGTTGCTGAAATTGGCAAAGGAGCTTTATTGAAGCACAACATTGAATATGTTCCCTCTTCGTAAAGAAGTTTTTAATTCTTGAGTTTTGTGGCTTTCCTTTTTGTTTGCTTTGTTTTTGTTTTTGTTTTCTGAGGCAGGGTTTCTCTGTATAGCACCCCTGACTGTCCTGGAACTAGCTCTGTTGACCAGACTGGCCTCGAACTCAGAGAGATCCGCCTACCTCTGCCTCCCAAGTGCTGGGACCAAAGGAGTGCACCACCACACCTGGCTGAGTTTCAGGGCTATTAATGTAAAGGATTTTAAACATGGGTAAGTCCTTTGTAGGAGTATGTAGAATTTTAACACCAAATGTAGCTTCCCACCTCACTCTAACGTTCCTTATTGATGCTCACAGAGTCCCTGGTACAGTGACTAGTACTACCCACCCCAGCTGTGCACATAATTTATTGTGGATTCCTCCACTTCAGCAGACAACAAAGGAGCTATGAGCCAGGTTAAGATCCAGAGTGTGTGTGTGTGTGTGTGTGTGTGTGTGTGTGTGTGTGTGTGTGTGTGTGGTGCCTCTTGATAAGCTCAGTGCTGGTGGTGGTGGTGGTGGTGGTGGTGGTGGTGACTGTCTCAGCTTCAGACCTTTTATGGTCAAAATTACTGGAACCCTGGAAAATTCTCTAGTCTCCATGGCAGAGGTAAATGGGCATGGTGGTACATGACAATTATACCAGCACTCAGGAGGCTGTAATAGCAGGGTTGTGAGTTCTAGACCCGGTTGGCTACACAGCAAGACCCTGTGTCAAAAACCAGAGGTGCAATAGAAGCTAGCATTTCCAGGGCTAAATAAGGGTAGAACAGTGACTTCTGCTCTTAGGCTTCCTGCTCCCAGGAATGGGAAGTAAGGCAGATGGCTAAGCCCAGGAGTGCAAGTTAGCACGCCTCTTCTGTCTTGTGGAAGTTGCCTTCTGAATGACAGCAATGGGACCACCTAACCTTGGACCTTAGGGCCTTGTCACTAAAGAGCTTCATAGAGTGGAAGAAGAATCAGCAGCAGCTACTACCCCCCCCCCCCCCCCAAGAAGTGGGAACAGGAGGAACAGGAAGAGTCAGGAAGCCTCTTCTCTCTAGAGACCTCTCAGGCCCCAGATGAAGAGCTATCACTTGAAAGCTATTTATATATGTACTTTAGAATCTTTGTTTCTGTGAAATGCTTGGCATAGAACACTTATGGAACGTAATGTTGATGAGTGGCTCAGTCTTCTACCTTTAAGGCTGGCTTCTCTAGTAAATGGATTTGTCCCTCAGAACAGCAAAAGGGACCCTGGAAATGGAGTCATATTACTTCCTCCTCCCCTTTATTGAAGATAGATTTTTTTTTTTTTCTCACATGACATATTCTGGTTATGCTTTCCTTTCCTCTACTACCCCCAGTCCCTCCTCACCTCCTCTCTGATCTGGATTTACCTCTTTTTTGTCTCTCATTAGAAAACAAACAGGCTTCTAGGGGCTAATTAAACAAAAAACTAACGCATTGGAGTAGGATGAAACAAGGAAAAGAATTGGAGAAGGCACAAGAAACAGACACATTCACATTCAGGAATACACAAAATCCATAAACTGTAAGCTATAATGCATATACAAAGGACCTGTAAAAGGGGGGGGTTGGCAGAGGAACTTCCAATGTTACTGAGTTATTTTTTGTTGCACTATCTATCCATTGCTGGACATACAGTAGTGAGACTTCCCTGGAAAACAAAATTTTCATTTATAAGTAGTTATCAATTGTAGATCTCTCCTGGGTTAGGGGTGGGGGACCCTATCTGGTGCAGGCTTGTGTAGACACTGCATGCTGCCTCAGTTTCTGTGAGTTCTATAAGTTCGTATGTGTACAGGTCCTGTTGCTTTAGGAGGCCTTGTTTTCTTAGTGCCCTCTAAGCCTTCTGGCTCTTAACACTATTTGCTTCCTTTGTGCAGGGTTCCCTGAGCCCTGAGAGGAGGGATTTGATAGAGACATTCCATTTATGGCTGAGTGTCCCAAGGTCTCTCACTCTGCATATTATCTGGGTGTGGTATCTGTTCCCATCTGCTGCAGGAGGAAGTGTCCCTGTTGATGGCTGAATAAGGCACTATGAGTATAGCAGAATGTCATTTTGAGTCATTTTGTTGCTATTTTTATTTATCTTAAGAACAGCGGTATTCTGGTAATAGAACAGCATTTATACCTAGTGTACGAATGGACATGGGGAGCCCACTTCCCGTAGAGCTATACTCTCTCAGCCTAGACACACAGGGGAGTGCCCCAAATATTGTGGCAGACTTTGATAATCCCCCATAGAAGGCTTAATCCTTTCTATGGAGCAGAAGAGGGATAGGATGCGGGTTGGTGGGGGACATGGGAGAATGGGAGGGAGAGGGGACTGGGATTGATAAATAAAATAAGATTGTTTCTCATTTAAAAATTTAAAAAAAGAACAGAGGTATTTGTGTTTGCCCTAGGTCTCTGGGCAATCCAGTCTGATTCTTGGTCACCCAGCAATGGCAGGTATGAGTTCCATCTTGTGGAGTGGGCAATGGGCCTTCAGTCAAATCAGATATTGGTTATTCCTACAAACTTTGTGCCACCATTGCCCAAGCTTAACTTGCAGACAGCACACCGTTGTAGATGAAAGGGTTTGTATATAGCTTGGTGTGTATGTTTCTCTTTTGGTAGTGTGTAGAGTACCATCTTGTACCAAAGACTAGGACGTGGGAGTGAAGGCTCTATGTAGGCACAAATTAACTTCTCCATGTTCTGTGAGTTGTCTGCGTTATCTTCAGCAATAGGGCCTTGCTGTTAGTTTGTGGAGAGCAACCTATAGTCCTGGTAATAGCCTGGGTTGTTGAGCATTCCCATGGGGCCATTTTGGCCAGCAACTCAATTAGATGTAACCCATTCTCAGTACTGGAAGCTTCATTTGGTGATAATAGAAGGCTAGTTGGGTCTCTGTCATTAAAGATCACAGTGAGCACTCTTCATAATTAAATTAACATAAATATAAGGAACATCTGATTTCTTATGGGATGGAAGTTAATTACTAAGTATAAACAGGTGTTCACCCTCTTTTTTTTACCCCCCCCCAGCAGGAAAAAAAAAAACCTGACTACTGGTTTTGATACTCATGGCAACTGGAGCTGTTAGAAGGGAGTGGAGCACGTTTCCCTTATCAGTACAGTCAGCTTTAGGAGCGCAGTGCAGAAGAGCAAAGGGAGACACTATGCTACTTTGTAGTTTCATTGTTCTCACAAGACCTCCACCAGGGGGCAGAACCTGGAAAAGAAAGACTCATGGGCAATGGCAGGATGGGTGTAGCTGCACCTGATGCTCCATTCACAGACCAAGGGACTCTGGCCCTCAAGGTGCAGCTGGCAGATGTGCCTGCTGAGCTCTGGGATCCCAGATGGGTGCCCTGTGGGTGGTGGTGAGGCAGTGTCTTGGTTAAGAAAGCAGTTGCAAAATGCCTTCCATGGCCTCTGGGGAATGTCAAGGCAGCTGCTTCTCATCTGAGCTAGAGGATGCATGTGAAATGTATGTTCAGAGATCCACATGGATGACCCTAACTGAGAACCTAAGTAACAGTGGAGAAGCTACCTTAAATGCCCTTCCCCTATAATGAGATTGATGACTACCATCCTAGAGCCTTCACCCAGTAGCTGATGGAAGCAGAAACCACAGCTAAACACTGAGCCAAACTCCTGGAATCCAGCTGTAGAGAGGGAGGAGTGATGAGCAAAGGTGTCAAGACCATGATGGAGAAACCCACAGAAACAGCTTACCTAAACAAGGGGCAGCTCATGGACCCCAGACTGACAGCTAGGAGACCAGTGTAGGACCGACCCAGACCCCCCTGAACGTTGTGCCAGTTGGGAGGACTGGGTAGTCTCTGGCAGTGGAACCAGTATTTGTCCCTAGTGCACAAATGGACTTTGGGAGTACATTTTCTGTGGAGGGGTACTCGAAAGATACATGGGGGAGGGCCTAGGCCCTGCCCCAAATGATGTGACAGACTTTAATGACCCCTATGGGAGATTTCACCCTACCTGGGGAGTGGATGGGTAGTTGATGGGGGCATGGGAGGATGGGAGGGAGAGGGAACTGGGAGTGGTGTGTAAAATAAGGTTGTCTTTAAAGAAAAATTTATGTGAATTAGAAAACATTTTTTAGTTAGTGCATTACTCACTGATGTTGGAACAACATGAAGACAGTGTCCCACCTCTTTAACTACACATCACATATATAGTATTTCCCAGATCGCATGTCTTCCAGAAGAAAATATCCATTACCACTCTCTTGTTGTTGTACAAATGTGCCTTTGTCCACACAATGACACTCAAGGGACAGGTCACATAGCCTACTGTGTGGCCTCTAATGGAGTTGGACTGCTTCAGTAATTTTGAAATTTTAAAAGATTTTGATTGAGATTGGATTAAAAGTAATTTCTAAGAAAACTTAATGAAGTCTTTGGCTCCTTCATTTTTTATTTCCTTCCTTCCTCCCTTCCCCTCTCCTCTTCCCTTCCCATCTCTTCTCTTCCCTTGGTCCCTTCTGTTCTTTCCCCCTTCCTCCTTGGTCTTCAAGTGGCAATGTAACTTCTGCAGTGGAAAGCCTCTATTGCCTTTCTTGCTGCCTTAGGGATGTGGCTCCCTGTGAATGACAGGGGTGGATTTGTTGACCCCTAACTTCAGCTTGTAGATGCCCTTGGCAGGCAGTCCCAGGCTTGAGTTTTCCAGGTCCATGAAGCCTGAGCAGGGTCAGTCTTGCAAAAGCAGCTGCCTCCCTAAACTTGTAGCAGAAGACAGATTTGCAATTGGCATGATACAAATAATGCCTACCTTCAAAAGCTATTTTTTTCCAACACAACAAACGTGCATTAAATCACCAGTGCCTGTGGCAGTTCTTTTGGTACTTGGCTGACTAGATTCCTGCTTGGAGGGATGGGTTGTCTTGGGATGTGATGAGGAGAGCACTCCCTTTTACTGTCATTCCATAAAAAGTTATGTATGGCCTTTGCTACTCCTGTCCTGTAGTGTTTCTTGTTTGGTTTTAGGTTTTTTTTTTTTTTTTTTTTTTTTTTTTTCCTGGTGTGGAGGATGGGGGCAGTAGACTCTTGACTTCCCATCTGCCTTAGAAGAATAACTTTTTTTGAAGGCAGGGGTGGGTATGGAGGAACTGTCATTAAGGGTTATGGGTAGGACTCAGAGACGTGAGCAAAGGGAGGGAGTGGTCTGCGGGTGGGGTCTGCCCAGCAGACAAAATATGGGGCTCCCATCCCCTGAGTACAACTTCAGTCTGAGTGAGGAGAAAGACATCCGTAGTGCCTTCCCATAGAGCAGAGAAAAGCGGCCGCGATAAGAGTGGACCGAGGAAAAAGATATGTTCACGAAACGGCCCCCCGCCCTTGCTCCGGAGGAGCGCAGTCGCCGAGCTAGTTCCCCAGAGAGGGTAAGATCCTCACTCCGTGCTCCTCCCGCACACAGGTTGAGTAGCCTGAGTCCTGGTGACTTCAGAGTCAACCCTTTTCTCCTCTGTCCCTTCCTCCCTCCTGTCCCTGAGTGCCACCTCCTTCCTGTCTGTGGGTGCCACTTCTCAGTGACGCGCACACTGTCCTGCAGCCGGTCCCTAGGTGGACGGTCCTCCACTCTGGTACCTCAGCGTCGGGAACGCTGGCAGTCATGGGCAGGGTTTTATTCAGCGTTCGGGTCAGCTCTGTGCGGAGAGCCCACTGCTCCTGCCCTGGGCGATGCTACCTCTCCTGCAGAGTCCCTTCTACTGCCGCCTTCCAAGCACCGAGTGGGCTTGGCTGCGCGCGCGTTCCGGGAGAGGCTGCAGGTGAAGCCGTCGGATCCTGCCCCTCGGGGACCGGTGGCTTCCTCTTCGGGCCCACGTTCCAGGCTCTCGGCAGCTGGAAGGATTGCGTCGGAGCCTCGCCTGCCCCAGACGTAAGCCTGCAACCCCTACTGCTCTCAGCCAGGCTGCGCGCACAGTGACTAGGTCCCGTTTGCAGAAGCGTCCCCCACTGGGGACCAGTCAGCGCCTGGAGATGGTCCTATGTGTCCGCACTGCGGAACAGAGTGCTGAGAATGCTCGCAAACTTTCTCTCAGGCGAGTACCGGCCCGGAAGCTCTCGGTCCTGGTGCTGTTTGCAGGTTGCAGCGCAGGCTTTGAGCTGCTAGGGTTTAGGACAGTTTTCACACAGTCCCCGGAAAAGGGTGGCCTTACTGACACGTTCTCCAGATAAAGGGAAGGGCACTGCAGAGGGTTCCCCTGACCAGAAACTCAGAAACCCAGTCTAGGTTGCAGCCACCCTTGGCTGTGGCGTCATTAGCGTCCCAGAATCTGCGGGTTCCTGCTAGGGTCTCAGGTTCGCAGAGGCAGCCAGGACCAGTCAGTGTCGGGGGGGGGGGGGGGCTAGTTAGGTGTCCTGCTAGAACTCAGTCCGGGATTTCTGTGCTGGCTCTGGAGGCCGGAGGATGGCAGTGTAGGCGCTCTATGAGGCTTCCCATTTTGGGGACTCAGTTTCTAGCTTCTCGTGAAAGTTGTCCCGGCAATCCACTCCCACTGAAACTTCCCAGAACAAGGCGCCCAGGAAGCTTGCTGTGCAGGGCTCAAGTGTCTCTTCGTTCAAGTCTGTGCTTTATAGTTATTCCATTATTGAGATTTAAACTACTCCACTGATGGACACGGACGTCTGCAAAAGAATATGAGAGTGCCACCAGAAAGGGAGCCAAGCCAGGAATCACTGTTGATTGTTGTTCAAGGACACATTCTGGCAGAGTTGAAGTTAGAAGTGCTGCAAACACCATTTTTGGCAAATGCCCCAAACAACAAAACTAGGTTTTTTGGGGGGTGTATATGTTAGTCACAATGCCGCCAACATTCACTGGCTTCCTGGTACCCACTAGTCTTGTATGAGATTGCTCAAAATCAGTTTCTAAAACCATGGTTCTGGAGTTGATAAATGCCCACCGTAGGTGCTCCGTGGAGCAATTAAGACTGGTAGATTACTTCCTAGGACTCCACGCGTTTTCGTTGTTTGAAGTATCTTTAGAGTGGATGGAACACGGAGAAACCCGAACCTGTGAAACTTCCGTGTGTGTGTGTGTGTGTGTGTGTGTGTGTGTGTGTGTGTGTGTGTGTGTGGTGGGGGGCATTCTAGAAAATTCCTTGTGGAATAGGGTTACAATACAAATAAAAGCCTAAGTTGTCCTTGCAGTGGAGTAAGGAGAGGAGGGGGAAAAAATGCTCTTCAAGAATAAGAATCTTTTGTTTTTTTGTTTAAGTTATGATTTCATCATAACTTTTCCCCTTAAAGTTGAAGAAATCTCAGTGATAGTAGAGTGAACACTAGGACGATTGTAACTGCCATATTGGAAAGAAAAGTGTGTGTGTGTGTGTGTGTGTGTGTGTGTGTGTGTGTGTGGGTGTGGGTGTGTGTGGGGGTGGGTGGGGGCTGCATAACTTCAGGATTAAACAGGGAAGGACCGGGTAGGGAGGGGCAAGAGGTACACTCAAGTGTAGTTAGGCTCACTGTGGTCTGGGTGATTATCATCTCAGTTTGGGGGCTGTAAGGCTCTAGGGAAGTTATCCAGGGTAGCATCAGTTTCTACACTGGGGCGACTGCTCCTGTGTAGCCATTGCTCCGTGGGCTATCCCTCTAAGGCTCTCTGTTCCTGGAAGGTTTCAGTGCAACCACTGTGAATTTTGAGGTGCCACTCCGATGCATCCAGAATAGATATCATAAAAGCTGTTGGAGGACGGTGCCATCATGTCCCTTAAAAAGCTGGCTTGTGCTTCAGGCTTGAAAGGGAACAAGAGAATCGGATTTATTTAGAACTCATCACCCCCCCCCATAGCTCCCACCTCCCCCACCCCGGCCCTGTGACCATTAGCAGATAGATATTCTTTAAATAATTGTGTGCCTGTGTATAGGGCTAAGCAGGAAGCAGACCGCACAGTTTATGGCAAAAGGAGATGCAAAGTGAAGATAAAAAAGTAATTTTTAGCCGGGCGTTGGTGGTCCATGCCTTTAATCCCAGCTCTTGAGAGGCAGAGGCAGGTCAATCTCTGTGAGTTTGAAACCAGCCTGGTCTATACAGCTAGTTCCAGGTTTTTTTTTTTTTTTTTTTTTGTTATCTCCTAGCTATCCTCAGGCTTCTGAGACTTGTTCATGTCTCTCTCTGACAGTGGAGGGGGTCACCTGAGGAGCTGGCAAGGCAGCAGCAGAGCAGCAAGTACCATGGCTGCCTGAGTGATGCCTTCCACTGTCAGAGAGAAACCCGAGGGCAGTGTCTGCAGAGAGGGAGGAGTCACCGTCTCCTCTCTCCATCCTTCGTTATGCAACTTCCACTCTGGGAATGCTTCTCCATTACCTCTGTCCTCTTCCCCTTACCCTAGTGTCCCTCAACACAAAGATATGTCTCTCCCAGTGCTGTCACAGGAACTCCCTGGGGACAAGGAAGATCTGGGCCGCCAACTGTTTTCTGAAAAGGTCCAGGACAGGCAAGGATTACTTATCCAATCATCTTTGCCTTAATAGATAATCAACAAGTATTCATTCATGCCTTATTTACCCCATCCATTTTGCCTAGCCAAACAGAAAACTATACTGGTTGGCTTAAGGATACTGATTAAAGTTCTAGGTCCCCACTAAGAGGTCAGATAAACCCAGATTTTCTTTGCTTGTTCCTTCAAATTGCAATCTCCATCTGCCCCTTTCTCTCTCTGGTGCAAATGGAGGAACTAGTGAATAATGGGAACATTATCTATCTATCTATCTATCTGTCTGTCTGTCTGTCTATCTATCTATCTATCTATCTATCTATCTATCTATCTATTTACTTTGTGTTTAGAGTAGGATTGATGGGCCACAAAATACCCCTCTTTTTAATTTAATTTAATTTTCTAAGTGGATGTTCTTTATTATTATTATTATTATTATTTTACATAGTGATCCCAGTTCCTTTTCCCTCCCTCTCTCCCTCTTTCCCTCTCTCCCACTATCCCATGCCCTTTCCACCCTCCCCTCCAACCCCCCTACTCCCCACTCTACATGTAGGGTGATGCCTTCCAAGAGGGGTCATCTAAATCTGTCAAGTCATTTGGAGTAGGGACTAGGTCTTCTGTCTCTAGGTTGAGGTAGTATGTCTCCATGGGGAATGTGCTCCCAAAGTCCTTTTGTGCACCAGGGATACATCCTGGTTTCACTGTCAGAGGTCCCTTAGACTGCCCAGGCCTTCTAACTGAGACCCATGTTGAGGGGGTCTGAGTCAGTCCAATGCTGACTGGGTCTGGGGGCCCATTAGCTCCTTCTTGTTTGGTTCAGCTGTCTCTATGTGTTTCTGTAGCCTGATCTTGTCCTGCCTCTCTACATCTGGATTCCAGTTCGGCTCAGTGTTTAGTTGTGGGTGCCCACTTCTGTTTCCATCAGCTATTAGATGAAGGCTCTATAATGGTGGATAAGTTTGTCATCGAATTCATTATCAAGGAAGGGCATTTATGGTAGCCTTTCCACTGTTGCTCAAATTGTTAGTTGGTGTTAGTCTTGTAGGTCTCTGGACCTTTCTCTAGATTCAGTTTTCTCTTCAAACCTATAATGGCTCCCTCTTTTATTCTCTCTCTCTCTCTTTCTCTCTCTCTCTCTCTCTCTCTCTCTCTCTCTCTCTCTCTCTCTCTCTCTCTCTCTCTCTTCTCTTCTCTTCTCTTCTCTTCTCTTCTCTTCTCTTCTCTTCTCTTCTCTTCTCTTCTCTTCTCTTCTCTTCTCTTCTCTTCTCTATTCTTCCCTGTCTCAATCTTCCTAGTCCCATGTGCTTTCCTTTTCTCCCCTTCTCTTTCTCCTAGCTCACTCTCCACTCAACTGCCTCCCCCACCGTGCTCCCAATATGCTCAGGAGATCTTGTTCCTTCCCCCTTTTGTGAGGGACCTTGTATGAATCTCTTAGAATCCTCCTTGTGTCCTAGTTTCTCTGGTGGTGTAAAATATAGGCTGGTGATCCTTTGCTCTATGTCTAAAATCCATACATGAGTGAGTACATACCATGTTCCTCTTTTTGTGACTGGGTTACCTCATTCAGGATGGTTTCTTCATTTGTCTTCGAATTTCAAGATTCCATTGCCCCCCCCTTAGAGTAGTGTTCCATCTGTAAATGTGCCACATCTCCTTTATCCATTCTTCAGTTGAGGGGCATCTAGGTTGCTTCCAGGTTCTTGCAATTACAAATAATGCTGCTATGAACATAGTTGAACACATATCTTTGTTGCATGGACGTGGATCATTTGGGTATATGCCTAAGAGGGGGATTGCCAGGTCCTGTGGTAGACTGATTCACATTTTCCTGAAGAACCGCCATACTGATCTCCAAAATGGCTGTACAAGTTTGCACTCTCACCAGCAGTGGATGAGTGTTCCCTTTCTCTGCATCCTCTCCAGCATAAGTTGTCATTGGTGTTTCTAATATTAGCCATTCTGGCAGGAGTAAGATGGTATCTCAGAGTTGTTTTGATTTGCATTTCCCTGATAGCTAAGGATGTTGAGCACTTTCTTAAGTGTCTTTCAGTCTTTTTTATTTCTTCTATTGAGAATTCTTTCCTCAGTTCTGTACCCCATTTTTTAAAAGGGTTATTTGGTGTTTTGGTGACTAGTTTCTTGAGTTCTTTGTATATTTTGGAGATGTAGGATTGTTGAAGATGTCAGATGTAGGATTGTCAGATGTAGGATTGGTGAATATCTTTTCCCAGTCTGTCAGCTGCTGTTTGGTCATGTCCACTGTGTCCTTTGCCTTAGAGAAACTTCTCAGTTTGAGGAGGTCCCATTTATTAATTGTTGATCTCAGTGTCTGTGTTACTGGTGTTATGTTCAGGAAGCGCTCTCCTGTACCAGTTTGTCAAGGGTACCTCCCACTTTCTCTTCTAAGAGTTTCAGTGTGGCTGGATTTATGTTGAGGTCTTTGATCTATTTGGACTTGAGTTTTGTGCATGGCAATAGTCATGGGTCTATCTTCACTCTTCTACACACCATCCATCATCCAATTGTTCCAGCATCATTTGTTGAAGATGCTTTCCTCCCTCCATTGTATACTTTTCACTGTTTTGTTAAAAATCAGGTGTTTGTAGGTGTGTGGGTTAATGTCAGGATTTTTGATTTGATTCGATTGGTCTACCTGTCTAGTTTTGTGCCAGTACCAGGCTGTTTTCAGGACTATAGCTCTGTAGTAGAGCTTAAAGACGGGAATAGTGATGCCTCCTGATGTTCCTTTATTGTACAGGGTTGTTTTGGCTATTCCGGGTCTTGTTTTTCCATATAAAGTTGATTATTATCCTTTCAAGGTCAGTGAAGAATTGTGCTGAGATTTTAATGGGGATTGCATTGACTTGTAGATTGCTTTTGACAAGATTGTCATTTTTACTATGTTTATCCTACCTATCAAAGAGCATGGAAGATCTTTCCATTTTCTGGTATATTCTTTAATTTCTTTCTTTAAAGACACAAAATTCTTGCTATATAGGTCTTTTACTTGTTTGGTAAGCGTTACCCCAAGATACTTTATGTTGTTTCTGGCTATTGTAAAGGGTGATGTTTCTCTGATTTCTTTCTCATCCTCTTTGTCATCTGTATGTAGTAGGACTACTGATTTTTTTTTTTTTTGAATTTATCTTGTATCCTGCTAGTTTGTTGAAGGTGTTTATCAGCTGAAGGAGTTCCCTGGTAGAATTCTTTGGGTCGCTTATGTAAACTATCATATCATTTGCAAATAGAGACAGTTTGACTTCTTCCTTTCCAATTTGGATCCTCTTGATCCTTTTGTTGTCTTATAGCTTTAGCTAGAACTTCAAGTACAATATTGAAGAGATAAGGAGAGAGAGGGAAGCCTCGTCTTGTTCCTGATTTTAGAGGAATCACCTTAAGCTTCTCTCCATTCAGTTTGATGTTGGCTGCTGGTTTACTGTATATTGCTTTTAATTTGTTTAGATATGTTTCTGTTATCCCTGATCTCTCCAATACCTTTATCACTAAAGGATGTTGAATTTCGTCGAAGGCTTTTTCAGCATCTAGGGAGATGATCATGTGTTTTTTTTTTTTTCCAGTTTGTTTCTATGTTAATAGATTTTCATATGTTGAACCATCCCTGCAACCCAAGGATGAAACCTACTTGGTCATGGTGGAGATTTCTCTGATGTATTCATGGATTCTGTTTGCCAGTATTTTATTGAGTGTTTTTGCATCAAAGTTCATGAGAGATATTGGTCTGTAGTTTTCTTTCTTAGTTGTGTCTTTGTGTGGCTTGGGTACCAAGGTGATTGTGGCCTCATAAAAAGAGTCTGATAAAGAAACTTCTGTTTTTATTGTGTGGAACAATTTGAGGACTATTGGTATTAGCTCTTTCTTGAATTTCTGGTAGAATTCTGCACTGAAGCCAACTGGCCCTTGGTTTGTTTTTGTTGGGAGGTTTTTGATGATTGCTTCTATTTCATTAGGGGTCATAGGTCTATTTAAGTTGTTTGTCTGTTCTTGATTTAATTTGGGTAAGTGATAGTTATCCAGAAATTTGTTCATTTTCTTTGAATTTTCAAATTTTGTGGAGTACAGGTTTTCAAAGTGTGACCTGAAAATTTTCTGGATTTCCTCAGTGTCCGTTGTTATGTCTCCCTTTTCGTTTCTGATTTTGTTAATTTACATGTTCTGTCTCTGCTTTTTGGTTAGTTTGGAAAAAGTTTTATTTATCTTGTTGATTTTCTTGAAAAACCAACTCTTTGTTTCATTTATTTTTTTTTGTATTGTTTTCCTGGTTTTTACTTTATTTATTTCAGCCCTCAAATTGATTATTTTCTGGCGTCTACTCCTCTGGGGTGAGTTTGCTTCTTTTTGTTCTAACACTTTCAGTTGTGCTGTTAATTCTCTAATGTGACTATCCTCTGTTTTCTTCATATGGGAACTTAGTGCAATGAATTTCCCTCATAGCACTGCTTTCAAGGTATCCCATAAGTTCAGGTATGTTGTGTCCTCATTCTCGTTGAATTTTAGGAAGTCCTTAATTTCTTTATTTCTTCTTTGACCCAGGTATGGTGCAATTGTGCATTGTTCAGTTTCCCTGAGTTTTAGGGTTTCTGTGATTTGTGTTGTTTTTGAATTCCAACTTTAAAGCATGGTGGTCTGATAAGATTCAGGGGACTATTCCAATCTTTTTGTATCTGTTGAGGTTTGTTATGTCACCTAGTATGTGGTGGATTTTAGAGAAGATTACATGTGGAACAGAGAAGAAGGTATATATCCTTGTGCTTGGATGGAATGTTCTATAGATGTCTGTTAAACCTAATTGAGACATAACTTCTGTTAGTTCTTTTGTTTCTTTGTTAAGTTTCTGCCTGGTGATCCTGTCTAATGGTGAGAGTGGGGTGTTGAAGTCTCCCACTATAAGTGTGTGAGGCTTTATGTGAGCTTTGAGTTTTAGTAATGTTTCTTTTACGAATGTGGGTGCCTTTGTATTTGGGGCATAGATGTTCAAAATTGAGACTTTGTGCTGATGGATTTCTCCTGTGATGAATCTGAAATGGCTGTCTTCATCTCTTTTGACTGATTTTTGTTTGAAGTCTAACTTGTTAGATATTAGGATAGCCACACCTGCTTGCTTCTTGGGTCCATTTGATTAGAAGGTTTTTTTTTCCAGCCATTTATCCTGAGGTATTGTCTGTCTTTGAAGCTTAGATGTGTTTCTTGTATGAAGCAGAAGGATGGATTCTGTCTTCGTATCCATTCTGTTAGCCTGTGTCTTTTTATAGGCAAGTTAAGACCATTAATGTTGAGGGAGAGTAAGGACCATTGATTGTTAATGCTTGTTTGTTTTAGATTTGTTGTTGGCGGTGGTATTGTGAATATATTTGCCCTGCTTTACCCTTGGTGAAGTGGGGTTATCTATTGCCTATGTCTTTGTGAGTGTAGTTAACTTCCTTTGGTTGGAGTTTTCCTTCCAAAACTTTCTGTAAGGCTGGATTTGTATATAGGTATTGTGAAAATCTGGCTTTGTCATTAAATACCTTGTTTTCTCCATGTATAGTGATTGAGAGTTTTGCTGGGTATAGGAGCCTGGGCTGGCATCCCTGAACTCTTAGTACTTGTGGAACATCTATCCAGGATCTTTTTTCTGTCCTTGAGAGATTCCATGGAGAAATTAGGTGTGATTTTGATAGGTCTGCCTTTATATATTACCTGGCCTTTTTCCTGTGCTGACCTTAATATTCTTTCTTTATTCTGTATGTTAGCTGTTTTGATTATTTTGTGTTGAGGGGGTCTTTTTTTTTTTTTTTTTTGGTCCAGTCTATTTGGCGTTTGGTATTCTTCTTGTACTTTCATGGGCATGTCCTTCTTCAGATTGGGAAAGTTTTCCTCAATGATTTGTGGAATATGTTTTCTGCATCTTTGAGCTGGGCTTCTTTGCCTTCTTCTATGCCTATTATTCTTAGGTTTGGCCTTTTCATGGTGTCCCACATTTCCTGGATGTTTTGTGTTAAGGATTTGTTGGATTTAAGATTTTCTTTGATTGGTGAATCTATTTCCTCTAGTTTATTTTCAGTGCCTGAGATTCTCTCTTCCATCTCTTGTATTCTGTTAGTTATGCTTGCGTCTGTAGTTCCAGATCCTTTGCCCAGTTTTTCTATTTTCAGCATTCCTTCAGTTTGTGTTTTCTTTATTGTCTCTATTTCAGTTTTCAAATCTTGAACTGTTTTCTTCACCTGTTTAATTGTTGGTTTTTTTTTTTTTTTGGCTTTTCATACTTTCTTTAAGAGATTGTTAATTTCTTCCATTTTTTTTTGGTTTGTTTTTTCTTCTATGTCTTTAAGGGATTTTCTCACATCGTCTTTGAGGGCCTCTATCATTTTTATGAGGACATTTTTTTAGTTGTTCTCTTCTGCTTCACATGCTTTGGGATGTTCAGGTCTAGTTGCTGTAGAGCCTCTAGATTCTGGTGGTGTCATGCTTGTGTTTCTATTGTTAGGTGTTTTCTTGTATTGCCATCTTCTCATCGCTTCTTCCAGTAGGTGCAGGTGGGGTCCCTCTCTCTCTATGGTACTCCCCTGGTGGGCTTATGTGGGTCAGAAGTTCAATGTCTGTAGCTCTGAGTGGTCCAAGCTCTCTAGGAGGTCTCTCTCTCCTCAGGCAGGGGCCCTCCAGCAGAGGCCTGGCAATGGGGGGCCAATGATTCAGCAGGCAGGGACTCAGGATGGTCTTGCTGAGATAGGCAGATCTCTGGTCTGGGCCCAGAAGTCTTTTTAATTTTATAAGGAACTTCCATATTGTTCTTTAACACCACTTTCTATAGTGGTTACCCCAGTTTATAGTATTTCTCCTCATCTCTCTATATCTAATCCCTTCTGTTCTCTTGTTTTGGGACAATGTAGCCAGAATGAGACACTATCTTCCTGTGGTTTTGATTTGCCTCTAATTAAAGAAGTTGAACACCTTTTCTGCATCAAATATCCACGTGTGTGATTTCATTGGGAAAATGTCTGTATATATCTTTCACTTATCTTTAAAATTGTGTCATTTTTTATTTATTCACTTTTGCCATTGGGTTATAGGAGTTCCCTATGAAGATAGCAAAGATTCATAAGATATTTGATTTGTGAGTATTTTCTCCATCACAGAATTGATATGATCATTTCCCTTTCCTGATCACTTCCTGATAATTTTCCTTTCACTACAGTAACCACATGTTGTGTCATAATTCCAGCTGTCTCCATTTCTTTGTTACCTATACTTTCAGCATATAGACAAGAAATTTTCCAAGCATCCTATGAGGAGAACTATTTCTTGTTTCCTCCAGGAGTTTTATGACTTGAGGTCTTATCTTTATGCCTTTAATCTATTTTATTTCCTTTTCTATATGGTATGAGATAAAAGTCCATGTTTACTTTTGTATGTGGGTATCCAGTTTTCCCAGCTAAATGTTGGAGACACTCTCTTTCCCCTGTTCTGTATTCTTGTCACCCTTGTCAAAGATCATGTTTGGGTTTACTTCTAGGCTCTGTTCTTTTCCATTGTCCCATAAATCTGTTTTTAGATTAGAACTAAATTGCTTTGATTGCTTCAGGCTTATAATATCATAATAGCTGCTTAAGTTATTTCACTTTAAATTAATCCATTAAAGAGACCCAAGTTTCACTAGCATGTGTCCTGAGCTCAGTAACCCCATGTGACTCTGACTACTGCTTAGACAGCAGCACTGGAAGGCTCTCTTTGTTATAGAATGGGCTTTCTTTCCTCTTTCATTCCTAGGGCAGTGAAAAGTTCTGCCTAGTACCTCCTGCTGTGTCCTTTCCTGTATGATTTTGTGCAGCAGAATCACTTCTGGGGTGTTGACATCTTTTATATAGCCTCAGCATTTGTTGACAGCTATAAATAAGGCAACACATGCATCCTCATTACCAGCTCCTTTGGAACTTTCCTGTTGGCCTCTATCTTTGCTCACAGATCACTCTCTGCATTGATGGCCACAGTCAAGACTGAGGCATTCCTGGCTTTGGCACAGACTATGCTTCAACAGAGGGGCTCTTTCCCCAGCTAACAGTCCCTTACTCGGTGTACCAGTTTCTATAAGAATCAAGGCATTAGACGTTTGGCCCAAAATCCACTGAGGGGGCTTGGTTTGTGGAGGTTGAAAATGGCTACCCCACCTCACTCTGTTGGGTCATCCCTGGGTGTATCATCATTTGAAAACTATGCATTTCACTTCTTTTTTCTTTGGATACTTTACTCTCTCCCATACTAGAATATAAGCTTTCAAAGGCAGAGATGTTTCAGTGTCTTTGATTGTTGTTAGAGGAATGCCTAATAGTTATTTGTGAATGGTAGAGGTAAATCTGGACCTAGTGGAGATAGAGAGGTGCTATGTCAGTTTCCCATGGCTGCTATGATAAAATGGAAACTACAGAAACATCTGCACTCACAGTTTTGGGGGCCACACACTTGATATCAAGGTGTTGTTAGGTTCCTGATCCCTTTGAAGCATTTGTGAGTGAATGCTTCCCCTAGTCTTCTTAGCTTCTGCTGAACATTCCTCAGTGTTCTTAGGCTTATAGATGTGTCACTCTAGTCTCTGCCTACATTGTCATAAGCTCTTCTCTTCAGAACACCTATTGTCTTCAGAACACCCGTCACATTGGATAGGCAACTCACCCCAACTCAGTGTATTGTTATGTTTAACTGCTTCCATTTCTTACTTCCTAAAAGTTTGTTCTCTTTCTGCTTTGGCAAATATGCTTTAGAGCAATAGTTCTCAACCTGTGGGTCACATATCAGATATTTAAATTATGATTCATAGCAGTAGCAAAATTACAGTCATGAATTACCAACTAAGTGGATGGAGGTCACCACAACATGAGGGGCTGTATTATAGGGTTGCAGTATTAGGAAGATTGAGAACTCTTGAGTAATGCATGAAGTTTATTGTTCCCAGTTACTGTTGGGAGATGTTGCTCTGTTAATGAGAACTTTCTACCTGGGTGGGAAGTTCTGAACATTGAACTGCATGGTTGACAACTCTTTTTCAGGTTGTTACCACCCCAAGATTTTCTCTAGTCTTTTTGCTTGCTTGTTTGTTTTGTGAGACAGGCTTTCCCTGTGTAACAGCCCTAGCTGTTGGCCTTGAACTCATAGAGATTCTCCTGCCTCTGCTTCCCAAGTGCTGGGATTAAAGGCATGTGCCACTCCACTTCCCCCACTGCCATTTTCTCCAGTCTTTATGAAAAGAGAACCATGATGTCCTGGGGCACAGGCTATGCAATCTCCCTCCTAGCATTTGCTAAGCTTTGCGGAAGGGTGTCCAGTGCCTGTAAATTTTGTCTTTCTCTCATCCTAAAGGCTCTTGCTCCATCAACTTCCTGTGGGATGTTTCTTTATGTCTAGCCCCTTAGAACTGGTGGTGACAAATGCACGCCCATTCCTGATTGGGTTGGTGGAAGGTCTAGAGAGGCGACATGAATCACTATCAGTAGTGGTGCTGATGCTATAAAAAGCCCACGTTGATGCATGTGGAGAAAGAAGGATAGTGAGGCACCAGGCTGACTTAGAAGGAGGGTTGTAAAGGTCGTTCTGACTGCACCCATATGCTTGCTTAGCTCACAGACCCTTTAGGGCAATGGCATTTGAAGAGTTTTTTCTGTTTCCAGTAGCTAGGGATGGTGGTGGTTGGGGTGGGGGTGGGGCTTTAAAGAAAAATCCTTCTACCTCTGTGGCACATAGAACTCTCTAAAGCCACGGAAATGTCATTTAGGTAGAGTGACCCTTCAGCCTACTAGAGAAGTTACCATCAGGAGGCTTCTGGTTTTGCTTTTGCTTTTCTGAAACAGGGTCTCATGCAGCCCAGGCTGTGCACAAACTACTTAAGCAGTCTTGAATTCCTGATCCTCCTGCCCTATTTCCCAGGTGCTGGGACTACAGGCATGTGCCACTATGCTGAAGCGGACTCCACCAGGAACTCTTACATGGGGGCTCCATGGCTTCCTAAATGGTGAAAGATCTCTTTGTGAATAGTTTGGTGTGACTTCTCCCCAGGGGCCAAGAGCTAGGTGCTGCTGGGCCTTTGACGAATTCACAGGCACGGCTTGGCCTAGAGAGGAATAGATCCTTTTATCCAGTCGACAAGAGCTTCTATGCCAGGCATGGATCTGGACACTTGGGGAATCTATTGATGAACAAAATGAAGTCCCATGCACTCAGAGGGCTCGGCTTTTAACTAAGCAATCAACTGTAACAGGAGTGCAGGGAAGAGAGACGTGGATGAAGAGTCTACATCAGCCTGCCTGACATTCTTCCCAGTGACCTCAGTGAACACCAGATGACACTGAGCAATCTGCTTGATAACCCTGGTGCCTTTCGTGCACTGTTCTCACAGTTCACAGTTCTGTCTTGTGTTAGTGACGTGTGCTCTTTTGTCCTCCTAGCTGGAGCCAATGAGCTAATTAGGAACTCCACTGAGGAGAGTTACACCACCCCCGAAGAGCACGTAGAATCCAATGTTACAAAATATGTCCTTCTCCAGTGCGCTGCTTTACTGAAGGCTACCTGATTGTCACCTTTGTCTTCCAGAGCCTCATCCTGCAGGTAGGCAGGATGCCTGTGTGGCTTGGAAGTCAATGTGACATTGACTTACTTAATACTTCTCTTTAAGACATCCTATTGTCCAAGTCAAGTGACATCAGAAATGGTAGTTCAGCACTAAATGGATGATGCTACAAAGCCAGGTCCCCTTTGCTCTGTCCGGGGGCTGCGTTTTTGATGTGGTGGTGGGAAATGAGCAGTGCCCAGTGCCATTTACTCTCTTCTGCCTGCTTGGCCTTTGTGACATTTGATGAGCTGGCACGTTCTTTCCTCCTGACACCAGATGCACGGGCTTTTTATAAGGCCACGTCTCCAACTCCCTGACACCAACCCAGTACCAACAATTCAACTCAATTTTGACAATTTACCTGGACTTAAAGTGCTTGTCCCTCAACGTTGCCTTCAGATGCTGCTAGCAGTCCCTAGCCATCTGACTTCTGAGTGATGGGCTGTAAGCCATGGAGACCCCACACCCACTGTCCAGGTGTGACGACTTGGTAGAATGGCTGGCTCCCAGAAACTCAGGAAGATATTTTCCTTAAACGTACTGATTTATGATGAACGGCCAGGAGGAGAGCTATAGTAGGGTTCGAGTGTACCACTCTTACATATGGATGCATTGGCTAAACAACTCAGAAACTCCCCCAATCCCATCATCCAGGGGCTTCTACAGAGGTTTAATTCAACAGGCACAAATTGGTTGTTAATTGAATTTCCAGCACCCCGCTTTGGGGAAGGGGACTAAAAACCAACAGCTTCTAATCAAGGTCTAGTCTTTCTGGCAACCAGCCCCACCCTGGAGCTATTTAGGGGCTCACCAGGAATCCAGAATCACCTCATTTGAACAACAGGGGTCCTTATCCTTGCCATCCCTCAGGAAATTCCGAGGGAGGATTCAGGAACTCTGTGGTAAGTGGATGTGGGGAGTGCCACAGGAGGACTGTCCACACAGACCTCAGCTTGCTCTTCCTCTCAGGGAGTGTTTTCTAGTGCTCATTACCCTGAACCTCAGCCAAAGGCAGCATTGCCTGTTCAGCATCCAGGGAAGCCCAATCAGAGCAAACTTGGCAGGCAGTTTAGACCTCCAGCCCTGGTTTCTCTGAGGGTTGCTGCTTTGGCTACAGGTGAGAACTGAAACTATGCCTGGGTGTGAAGCTCAGGGTGGTGGGAGGACATACCAGAGGGCAGTCACAGAAAGTCTTCCACCACATGGCCCAGAATCAAGGCACCAAGGAAGGACTTAGCACCAGAGGAAACGGCTCCTGCTTAAATAGCCTTGCATTTAAAATTACGAATTAGGAAAGAAAAAACAAACTGTGATCAGAATAGCAAAGGGGCTGGATTATCAGATAATGAGGGAGAATTCTGGGGTCTCCGGAATTTAGGAAGGTTGGAGATAAAACAATCTGGAAAGTTGAGGGAGCCTAGTTCAGTCTGAGCTGGAACATCCACCATCCAAGTTGTCCTGGGATCAAGGACCATAGCCAGTTGTTGTAGTCTCTCTTCCTCATTGCCTGCTGGCTGGGGTCCCTCTAAAAGTTTCTTTCCCCAAACAATACTTTTATCATAGGCTTTCGGAGAGGATCTGGGAAGGAGGGCTTCCTCAGAGTTGCTGAGTTGCTGGGTAGATGTAGCATTTCCTTTGCGGTTATGTTACCACGTGGCACATTTTGCTGTGTGTTCTGTAACAACATCCCTCTTGATAAGGAAAAAAGCGGTGCAGGGGAGTCACTTGTTCTTGCAAAGAAGAGATTAAAAGGAAAAAAATGTTGCCTTTCACAGTCAAGTCTTTCCTGTGAGCACGACAAAAGCAAAAACAATGAGAAGTGAATGCGGGCTCTGTCCAGTAGAAACACAGTGGCCACAGATACTGTCTTGGTGGACTTACAAGAAGATCCAGACTAATTGAATTTTAGTGATTATTTTCTAGGGCCCAAAATACCCAACATTGTGTAGTTTTGACGGGTAGCAAATATAGTTAAGTATTTTACTGCGTTTTTCTTGTAACAAATCTTTATGCTGACAACTCTTCTATCCAGTGTAAATTCAAATAAGCAAGATTCCAAGTTCTCAGTGTGCATGGCTAGTATGTATCTTATGGAGTCACATAGAGCTACCCAGTGGCTGTTGATGACTAATCAAGAGCCTGTGAATGCAGCTTGCATGGAGAAGGAAGGTGACTTGGAGATGTCAGCCCATTCTGGCTTATCTGGGGGGTGTGGAAGATGCAATTATAACAGTCTTCTGAGAAGGAGGCCTTGGGTCAGGGTTCTGACACAGTGATACGATTACAGATGCAGGTGGGAAGTCGTGGTTTGAAAGGATGAGAAGGGACCACAAGCTGGGGAATGCAGGCTTGAGAAGACAGGTAACAGTCTAGCCTGCACACCTTCAATGGAAGCAGACTTGATTTAGTTCAACAAGACTGACTTCAGGCTTCTGCCTTCAGGAGGAAAGAGAACATTGTTTTAACTCACGAAGCCTGTGGTGATTTGTATATGTGATAGGAAACACACATGTCTGTGATACATCACTGCTAGCATCCTCCTCAGGTCACCCCGAATGTGTTCATGTAACATGAAAATAAAGACCCAGAGGCTGATATTGGGGTTCAAACTTCAAACTGAATATCAGAGCAGCTGGCCACTAGCTTCATATCTCTCCCTCAGGCTGAATGGGCTGGTCCTGTCTCCACGAGCTCTCACCAAGTCTCAGACTGTAACTTCTCCTCAGCGTGGCTTACTGAATCTGGATACTGATTTACATACCTCTCATGAGTCCTAGGATTAAAGGCATGAGCTATAATTTTTTTTTAGAAAACTGATTCAATCTTGTGTAAATCTGGACAGCCTTGAACTCAGAGAGATCCATCTGCTTCTTAATCCTGAGACCTAGGATTAAAGGTATGTACTACCACCTCCTAGCTTCTGGCTGCTGGGACTAAAGGTGTGTGGCTTGTGGCTGATTTCAATTTCTGAATCCTCAGGCAAGCTTTAATAAACCATAAATAATATATCACTATGTGTTCCCCTGAAGTGCTTCATCTTGGCTTGGATTTGGGTATACACAGCTATGATGCCTGTCTGTTAATGCCCCATCCACCTTGGCTGGAGTCTGCTCTTCCTTCAATTGCAGCCTTTGATAGCAAAACTCACCCAGTATCTTAACTGACTTGAGCAAGGAAGAAAGGTTTTTCACAGTAGGTTATATAAAGTATATACCAGACAGAAGGAAATGGGAAAGTTAGAAAGTATTTTGTTTAGTTAATTGTGTGTGCACTCTGAGTGTGGTATGTGTGTGTGATAATGAGTATGTATATATGTTGGGAAGTGTGTGTATGCATGCATGAGTTCACAAGGCGGCCATAAGTCAACTTCAGTTGCCTTCCTTAGTTGCTCTAGTTCTAGGTACTCCTGACTCCACCCCTGGAGTTACAGATACATACCAGGAACCCAGCTTTTACAGGGATCCTTGTGGGGAGAGGGGGTGTCAAACTCAGGTTCTCATGCTTGCTTAGAGGGTATTTTACCAACTGAGCCATTTCCCTAGTTCCTAAAAAGTAATTTTAAAACTAAAGTACACCAAATTAAAAAAAAAAAGTACTGCTATGTGAATCAGTAGGTTTAGAGTGTTAGCCTATGAATGTCCAAAGTGCCAGCAGGCGATCATTCGCTGAGCCTGGGCTCTCAGGGGCTGTTGGTCCCTCTGTCAGGTTCTAGTTTGGTGTGTCCAGGACAAGGCTCAAATTCCATAGTCCATCAAGTCCTGGGTGCTGATCTGACCTTCCGGAGGAGCTTGGGGTGACATCTTTATGCAGATGGAGACACATAATTGCTGACAAAGACCCACAATGGCCTCTCTGTCCAGTCACATAGATCACTGGGGAATTTAGGGGTTGGCTGCTGGTCCTGTAGCTTTATTTCTTCTGTTTTGTGTCTTCCACTCTAAAGTAGATGAAAATGCTGAGCTCCCCACGTTTGGGCTAAAAATACCTCTTTTGCCACAGGCCAGCGGAGTTCTCAGATTTCACAGTTGGCTGAGTTTCCCGGACGTGGGGTACCCCTGCCGAAAGTCTATAGAATACCAGATTAAATATAGTTCTGGGGAGGCCCCTGCAAAGCTCTCACACCCAGCTGCCCACTTGGAGTAATCATGCCAAGGATGGGTAGGGGCTTGGAGGAGACATTCGAGGCAGCTATGGCAGAAGGGTTGTTCGCTGCCTAGGAGGAAAGGCTCACTTGCTCTCAAGACTGGCTTTTGTGGTCACATCCTAACCTTGATGAGTATGGCCCTGGTGTCTCTCACCCTGCCTTCTGCACGACACTGAAACTTGTTTTCCAAGCTGTTTAAAATGAAAGGAGATCACTCACAGCCATGCCCTCTTACCTCCCAGGGAAGAAATAGCCTCTTTCAGGGCTGGCAATGTGGGTTCTGGGAATTGAACCTGGGTCCTCTGGAAGAGCAGCCAGTGCTCTTAACTGCTGACCCATTTCTCCAGTCTCTTCATTTCATTTTTTTTTTTAAAGAGTTTTTTTTCCCTTAGAAAGTTTGTTGTCCTGTCACTTATGTTTCTGAAACACACAAACATTAAAATTATGCCCAACTTGGTCATTTCCAATACACAATATTGAAATCTTTTGACATCCCATTTTATCCTGTGCTGGATACGAAACATTCCTTTGTCCAGCATGTTCAATCTCTTGTGTGACAGTGGCTTTTGTTGTTTGTTAGCTGTCTTGGTGCTGCGGTACTTGTGTTTGCACAGGCCTGGCTTTCCTTAATAATGGTTCCAAAGAGTATGAATAATAAGTGCCAGAAATTCAGACTTTCCGAAGAGAAGTATATGTGTGTGTCCTTTATTGAAATAGGTTATCTTTTTTTGAGACAGGATTTCTCTGTGTAGCCCTGGGTGTCCTGGAACTTGGCCTACAGACCAGACTGGCCTGGACCTCAGAGATCAACCTGCCTCTGCTTCCTGAGTGTTGGGATTAAAGGCGTGAGCCACCGCTGCCTCAATGTTTGGGGGTTTTACAAAGGGAGAAGTTACTGTGAAAAGAATGAGAAAATAAACATTTCCCCAGGAAAACGTGATGAATGAGAAGAAGTTTCTTTTGGTTTTTCTGTTAAATTGTCTCTACAAAGGTTACAGCCATAGTGCATGCGTGTGTGTGCTTAGTCAGTGTCCTGGAGGCATTAACTTTGTGTCTGCTTTTGGAAACACAGATGAGGAAACTACGTGAGATATCAGTCTTCTGCCTTTAGCTCTACTGCCTTCTGGGGGTGGGGTGAGCATTTAATATTCAAACCATTTATGTACACATGTGCATATGTAATGCATATATATGTGTGTATACATGTGGAAAGCATACCCTATATGAATTATCTTTCTAGTTATATTTGCTGAGAGAAAATGGCAACCAGGACACTCCAAGACAAAAGGAAACACCCCGTGAGTCCAATGATGCATTCAGATGTTGCTTCTAAAATATCAATTTGCTTAAACAGGAACCATGTTCCATGAAGAAGGGCAAATTGAGACAAAGATTCCCAAACCTTTGCTTGTATGAAGCAGAAGCAGAAAGTACTTCTGGAATGGTGTGGGTATGTCAGAGGGACACAGAAGCAAGCTTGAATGAATTCCCAGCGGCCATAGAGATGGCAGGTTGAACATGGAAAGAGATAATGATATTACCATATCACAAAGCACTGAATGTTATGGATTTCTTGAACGTGTGTGTGTGTGTGTGTGTGTGTGTGTGTGTGTGTGTGTGTGTGTATGTGTGTGTGTGTGTGTGTGTATAGGGTGTAATAGAAGACTTTCCCTTATCTTGGTCCCACTATACCATTTTCTTTCCATCTACTGGTTCAGGCAGCCACTTACAAAATAACCACTCAGAGACTTAATATTCGTAATTGTTTAGCCATTGGCTTGTGCTTCTTACTGCCTAGCTCTCTTAATTATTAACCCATTATTATTAATCTGTGCATTTCCACATGGCTTACTGGGTCTCTTGACTACTGGGCTGCTACATGACATCTGCCCTTTCTCTTTCTTTTCCCTGCCTCTTTGTTCAGAATTCCCACCTAGCTAAATTCTACCTGTCTATTGGCTGAAACAACTTTATTCATCAATCAATAAGAGAAACACATAGCCACAGCATAAAAGGACTTCCCCTGTCAGTAGGGGTTGTTTGTTGTTTCATTTTGAGACAGGGCCTCATACGTCCTGTGAACTACTGTGTAACCAAGGAGGTCCTTGAACTTCTAATTCTACCTTAATCTCCCAAATTCTGGAAGTCCACAGGTGCATCGTAACACTGGCTTTAGACAGTGCTGGGGATTGAACACAGGTTTTGTGCATGTTAGGCAAACTCTTCCAATTAGCAACATTTTCAACCCCTTGTAGAATAAAATAAAACCCCATGAATCCACTCTTACTTAAAATTGAAAAAATTGGAAAATTTGAAGGGAATGGATATTAACAAAGTTCAAAGCACCTTGTTGCAAATGTTTTTAATTACACCATTACACAGGAGGAGGGGACAATGTTAAAAATGGGAGACTTGGTTCATACACTCTTATTGTGTAGTTGATAGGATTATCATCAATAAAAGCCAGGCAAATTGATAAAATTCAATAGGAATGTAATATCACTTTTGTGATATTTCTACTAAAGAAGCCTGAATTTAACATTGAACTGTAACTGGGAAAAATTCTAAAGCATTACTGACTAGTAATTTACAAAGGTTTTTAAAGTCATGGAAATGAGACTGAAGAATGAATGAAACATGAAACCTAAGTGTTACCATAATTCTAAAGTTGCCTTTTTTGGTTTGTGATGAACTATTGGAGTTACTAGAGAATCCTGAATGGAGCCTGAGAATTATATGGCAGATATGTGTGAGTATAATTTCTTGATTTTAATAGTCATATTCTGGTCACCTGGAGGTGATTCACAATCATAACTTTTAATTGCATATTTCCTCCACAGTTGAAAAGTTGATACATCAAGGCAAGTAGTAAACATTAAAAGAAAAATGATCTAGTTAGCTTAGTCTGCCTTGGTTTTGACCTGAGGGCTTGTTTTTGCATAACCAAATTTGCTACATTCATCATATTAAATTTATTTCTAAATAGTTATCATTATATGTTTGATTTTGACTTAAAATAAAGACAACATTAGCACTGGCAATGAAACTGAGACAGTTGAAAGATGGTATATATTCGTCGTGAAATAAATTATTTGAAAGTTGTTTCACTGTTACAGTTCCTAACTGTGAAAAAATGTTGATACAAAATTGAAAAGTATGATTGATGGAACACTAGGATATGTAGACTTGAATCATTCTTTTCCATCACCAACATCGTATAATTTTAGGAGTTGTTATTTAATTCTTTATACTTTGGGTATTCTGACCATAGAAGCCAAATGTTTATTGCAATATATATATATATATATATATATATATATTTGGAACCTGTCCTGGAACTAGCTCTGTAGACCGGTCTGTCCTTGAACTCACAGAGATCCACATGCCTCTGCCTCCTGAATGCTGGGACTTAAGGTGTGTGCCACCACCTTCCAGCTTGCAGTTTATATCTTAAACATGAATTAACACATTAAAACATAAAACCACCAGTGGAAAGAAGTTGGTATGTTCAATTATTTGATTAAGGATGAACTAATTCTGAGACTCATTTGAAAGTACCAATAAGGAAGTGTTCATTGACATTTTGTTATTAAAGTATTTCGAATATTAAGTGGTTTCCTGCTTTAGTTGAACAGGACATTTTTTTTAAAGTAGAAGTCAGTTTTGCAAATTATTTTTCACATTATAAATCTTTTACTCTGTATTTTTTTTTCTTGAGACAGAGTCCCAGGCTAGGCTGGCCTCAACTCATGGCAACCCTCCTGGCTCAGCTTTCTAAGTACTAGGATGACAGGCATGGCCATCACACTTGGCTTGTACTTCATCTCCACAACATTTATTAAATGGATATTTATGCCAATGGTGGCTATTTTCCTCTGAGTCACAATGTCTTTCTTGAGGACAGGGACTTAGGAATTTGCTTGCCCATTTGCAGTCTCTGCCTCTTGGTACAGTATGACAGGGCATTTTCTTATGTGGTTTAGTTTTCTAGATTAATCATTGGCGTGAGAGAGCCCAGCACACTGGGGACAGTGCCACCCTGAATAGGGGGTTCTGGGTAGTAGTTAAAAACAAAAACAAAAAACAAGCCTAGTAAGCCACGGGAAGTAGGCTAGCAAGCACCAACTTCCACAGCCTCTGCTTTAGGGACTAACCCCAGGTTTCAGACCTGACTTCCTTTTGAGATGGACTGTTTTTGGGACAAGTATGCCAAATAGACCCTTTGCCCTGGAAGTTGCCTCTTGGTTACTGTGTTTTAACACAGAAGCAGAAACCAAAGCAGGACAGAAGTTAAATATACCATTTCCAATGGAAAAACATGCCCCTTAGTTCTTACCTGAAGACCTTAATATCAGTTAATTTGAGGAGAAGCCAGACTGTGCTGTGGAGTGATCCAAGTGGTTTTCAGCTAAGGGAGGTAGAGACCTGTGAGTGTGCAAGCAAATAATGTAGACTGTGTGTGTGTGTGTGTGTGTGTGTGTGTGTGTGTGTGTGTGTGTTAGTGCACACATGCATGTGGTGTATGTGTGTATGTTTATTTCCACTGGCATTTATTGGGTCATGGGCAGGCAGGTCAAATATCTTGAAATGTGCAAGAGCCCACAGGGAAAAAAAAACAGACAGAAACTCCTCCTTCAGTCACCACACACGTACCTTGAGAATCATTGAAATGCATGGTCAAGAAATATGGTTATCTTGGTGCAAAATGCTGTGTTGCTGATTAGTGCAATCCTCCATTAACTTGCCTGTATTACCTTGTCCCTGGGTATTGAAGTTTAACTGGAGTGGTGATACTGTTATCTCTGTGGAAGGAGGCTACTAAGTGCCTGAGGGTAGGGGCTATGTCTTCCTCATCCTTGTGTCTCTGAATCATATTGTGCCCAGAAAAGATTCCAAATAAACACTCCTGGAAGAAGCCATATTAATATCAGCATGTGACATAGGTATGATGTGTTATGAGGCTCTCAACAGATTTTTGCTTTGTTTTCCAACTATTCCAATATATCCACAATATTTGGTAAAATACGTAATGCATGTTAAGTTTGGAATTCGTCGTCTGCTGTAGGCATTCAAGGAGAAACTGCCACTTCATCTAACACGTTCCATTCCTGCTTACGCTTCTGCATGGCAGGGTCCCTCTCAGTAGGTGGGGGCAGGAGGTCAACTGCTTCACATCTGTTTATGCTTTGCTCTGCGTCAAAATGTTTGAAATGGATTGTTGTAGAGCATAAAATCCATTTGGTCATGTATGCTCTCCCTGATTATTTTCAGCTGTAAAAGTTCAATATTTTAGATGTCTGCTCCTGGTGCCAATCTCTTTCAATCTTGAAGTCACTGGGTTTCCACTGATAGAGTATCTGTGAGTCCATCCATTAAATCTCTGTGGCTTGGACACATTTTACAGTCTCCATTTGGCTATGTGAAAAAGATATTGTTTTCTTTCACAATATACCCAGCTTTTCTAGCCGTGTAGTAACATAGTCAGGATGCAAAATTTAAAGCATTTTAAATGAATAAAAGTCAAATATTTAATTTCCCAAGGAATGGATAATCCAACCTTCTTTTTTCTCCTTTCCTTACTTCCATTGTTTTAAAAATGCATATATAAAAATAAAGAGATAAAGAAAACAAAACAAAACAAAACAAAAAAACCCAAAAAACCCCCAAACAAAAAACCAAACAGCTCTTCAAGGCTCTCTAATGTATACACAGAAGGAATTTCTGTATAGTAACTGCTTTCTAGGAAAACTTTCATTCCCTTTAGGCTGTGTTTTCTATGAAATGATAGTATTGAAATATTTGAGATTGAGGGCAATGTCATCTCCAAAAAGGATGTGTGTGAGTGTGTTTGTGTGTGCATGTTTGGTGTGTGCTTGTATGTGTAGTGTGTGTGTGTGTGTGTGTGTACCTGTTTATCCTCCTAGTCCTCCTCCTTCTCAGAATAAATGAGTCTGTTGTACATTTTTAACTATCACAGAAATATGACCCTCCCAGTTTGCTCTGAAGAAAATAGAGCTTAAGGATTATTTTGTTACCTCTAACAACATAAAAATGATAACTTTCCACTGGGGAACTGAATGGAGTTCAGGCCTCAAAACTTTGTGAACTTATAAGAAAAAAACCCCTTTCCTTCAATAATTTCATTTAGTTTTTTGCATATTTGTGGTGGTATCAAGACATTTAATTTTGTTGTTTCCAATTTGTAGATATAGGCATATGATTGGGGTGAAGAAGTGGCTTTATAACAACTCCTAGTGTTGGAGACAATTGCATAAGTTGCCTCTGAAACGTTCCAATCTGTTCTCTCATAGTTCAGACTTGAGCTGAACAATGCCACCTTGAAAATAGGAACATGAATGTGACATACTGTCTGCATTATGGGATAATTATTATCTGGTCTCCTGGATAGAGTAAACACTGGGCTGGTATTTAGTCCCTAGATTGAACACCCATTCTTGGAAGTACGAATATGTGTCTTGGGAGAGGATTGTCTGGTGCTGTTGTAATTTTCAAAGGAGAAGCCGTGGGCAGAGTTGGCTTGCCAGAACCATGTGTTCTGGTGTGAACTCAGTAATTTCATTTTGAGAGAGGGCATTGAGTTATTTGAACCTCGTCTGTTTCAATTAAATGACAGAGAATGGGATGAAAAGACTTACTGAGAACCAGCTGCTCTTTCCCTGTGCCTCCCGGGACATTCAAAACAAACATCACAACAAAAGACACTTGGGTCCAGTGGAATTCACTGATGGATGGTTTGGCAGCGTTTTGTTCACTGGTAGAGTGGAAGCTAATTCAGAGAATTGACAGATGGTTGGGTTGAGAAGTATCTACATTATTGATCCCTTATTCAACAAGTCTACTTTTGATTCATGTGAGTGAAACCATCACAGTTGATTGAGAACAAAGTGGGGTGCATCTAGCACTGGCAAGTCTTCATCTTTCATTTGGGGTAGCAATTGTCTTGTTGATGCTTGGTGCACTCTGAGCAGAGATGGACTGTCTCTATTTAGTACTGAACAAACAAATTCAAAGCACATATTTGGTACTGATGTTAGAGAGGGGAGAAGAGTTCCAGCTGAGTGTCCCATGGGACCCCAGTGTCTGCACCGTTGAGCCTGTGAATATGATAGTATGTTATCCCCACAGAGTTTCCATGAGCTTCTGTGGCCTATTATCCTCACAACCTGTTCCATGCTTTGCTAAATCTGCAGAGCACAAATGCATTTGTAGGCCCTCATCTTCCTCCCTCAAGAAGTAAGGGACTGAATTTCTTTCAAACAAAAGTATCACTGATTTCGGAGGACTTTTTAATTGTTATCAGTATTGTAATTTAACTCAATCTTCTGTGGTAAACCATTCTATTCTACCATGATTTAAGATATAAAACACATCTTCTCATTGTGTTTTAATAACACTTTTTTTAAAAGTTAGTTAGGTGCTATAATAAGCTTTGAAGCAAGCAGTAATTTTAACTAAACCCACCAGACAGCTATCAGAATTAGGGTAACCCTCTAGCTAGGAATAGTTGGACACTCCAAATTCAAAGACTCTTGAACTGCATATTTAACTATCTGTATAATTTCATGGTGTGTTTAGGAATGAAAGGATTTTGGTATTTATATTTAATGGCATCCATAGTATAAAGACACATTTTGCAGGTGGAACTACCATGCATGCCACACAAAACCTGATAATGTTTGTTGCTAATTTCAGCAAATCATACAGGAGATAGCATTATTGAAATATCTGCATATATGATGCCATAGCATAAGACAGAGCATACCAATGTCTTTTTGTAGACAATATCTAAGGGTGAATACCATTTCTTAACAAGTGATTAGAGGCTAAGGATGACATTTGCTTAGTGACATCTTGGAATGATCAGAGAATAATTATTGCCATCCTTTTTAAAACTTAGGTTATTGATTTGATAAATCTAAACTTGAACCCTCTATTTCATTTTTAAATTGCTACTTACTGTTTTATTTATGTGTATGTTTGGGGATATGGGAAATTTGTACATGGGTGCAGGTGCTTGAGGCCAGAAGTATTGAATCGCCCAGAGCTACAGTTACAGGTGGTTGTGAGCCACTTGATGTGGGCATTTGGAACCAAAAGGGTCCTCTGGAAGAATAGCACATGCTCTTCACTGTTGACCCATCTCTCCAGCCCCACCCCCTCCATTTCAACTTTTACCACTGCCTTAGTTGCTTTTCTATTGAACGTATCCCATTAGTGTACAATTGTAATTTGAGAATGGAGAGAGAATTCTAATTTCAATGCCAAAGTAGTATTCTTTTGAACAACAGCTAAGTTTTTTAGGTCCTGAAAGCTTATTAAATCATCTGACCAAGGTCCATAATAAATCAACTGAGCTGTTAGGTATCTTTTTTTTTTTTTTTTTTGACCTCAACACCATGAAAAAGAGACATTTAAAGTGCTAGGGTATGCCTAGGAATTTCTGATTTGGGAGTTGGTAGAATTACAGGACCACTTGTTTTCATAGTCTCAGTGTGGTGGTGTTTGTGATACTGTTTATAGTAAGATTCACTATACTTTACTTTCTACAACACAAAGTTTCCTATTTGACTTCAAAGTTCATAATAAAAGGTGTGAGTGTGGCCTTCCACTTACAGTCCTAGGAAACTTGGTTTATTAACTTTAGGATATTTTCCATAAGAAGACTTGCATTTCTCTTAACATTATAAAACTGTGCAAATACAGCTTCTACTGCAAAGACTTTGGATGACTCAGGAGTAGACTAGATGGGGGATATCGAGGGATATATTATTTCAAAAGAAGTCATTTGCATAACTGCAGAATAATTTTGTTTGGGTGATTTAACCACTCTTTATTTGAAAACTGTTAAGACCCTCCAGTGGTCAGAGTAGGGTACAGGATTGAGAATGATACAGTAAGCAGATACTGGAGGTTATTCCCCTCCTCATTTTTAATGTGTATATATGGTATGCATATGTGTGTATGTATGCTTTTACATGCACAGTTGTGTGTGTGGGTATATGTGTTTGTATGTGTGTGTTATGTGCATGTGAGTGTAAATGTGTGTTTATGTATGTGTGTGTGATTGTGTGTGTACAGGTTGTTAGGCTGATGTTAGGAGTCGCCCTCCATTGCTCTTCACCTTGGTCACTGAGGCAGAGTCTCTCCATGAAAGCTTGCCAACATGTAGTCTTCTGACCTGCTTGCTCTAGGGCTCCCCTGTCTCTGTCTTCCAAGGCTGGAATCACAGGCTGGGTTTTGAGAATCTGAACTCAGGTCTTTGTTGCTTGCTATTCATCTAGCCCAAGACGTAATTAAAATTTTAGATCTGGTAAAAAGCTAGCAATAGAGGATGTGGTGATGGGGGAAGGGAGGAGGGAAAGATAGGGATGGGGGGAGAGGTTTAGAGATGATTTGAAAAGACTTCTGAACGAGGAGATAGGATCTATAGCAGAAGTGGAAGGGGCAGTCTAGATGAGGGCGGTGGCAAATTCCCTGTGGGTAGAGAACTAGGGTACAGAAACAAAGCAAGTATATAGCTTTAGATTTAGGAAAAGGTGGTGAGCTCCATATGATGGCTTTATTTTATTTTATTTTAAATGGAATTTTTTGTTAGAACAGGAGAGTATGCAAAGCAAACTTTGAACTCACCAGCCAAGTAGCTTTGTCAGATGATGCACTCTACCACCTAGGTGGAGAAAGCCAGAGAAAAGACTGTTATGTTCACCTGGGCTGGCTTTAAAAGACTGGTGATTGTCATAATTTGCTTTCTGTTCTGTGATAAAGATTGTGGCAAAGAGAAACTTGGTGGGGGGAGGACTTTTCTATATCATAATGAATCACCTAAGGAAGTCAGAGCAGCAGGTCACACAGGAACCTGAAACTAGGGACTGGACCAGAGGCCACGGAGGCATGCTGTGTATTAGCTTGCTCTCCCCTCCCCATTTAGCTTTTGTTTTGCCTTAGGGACCAATTTCCCAGATTGGTTCCATTGGGCTGAGCCTTTCTCTGTCAATTAGCAACCAAGAAAATGCCTTACAGACTTATCTACAGGATGGACCTTCATCAGAAGCTCTTCTTTCCATGTGATTTTAGCTTACATTAAGTTGTTGAAACTCTAACCATGGCAGGTAGGGGGAACCCAGAGGAATGAGGGTGTTCAGAGCATCAGCATGGGTTTTACAATAAAGGTTCAACAGCTGAAAGCTGATATATGGGAGAATGAAAAAAAGGACAGCAGGCATACTGGAAGAAGATTTAGGGGCTCACTGGCTAGGAGACCCCAAGAGATTCAGAGAATGGCTGTCACAAAGGTGATTAAAATAGCAAGTTAAGAGACAAACGCACCAGAGTTAGGAACACAGAAAATAGGAGGAGAAGGGCCCCATTGGAAATAAACTGACTTAAGAAAATACTCCCTTTAGGAAGAGTTTCATCATTATATGCTGTAAAAGCAAACATGACAGCTTTTTATATGAGTGTTGTTCTTCAGATACAAGAAGAAAGTTTTCCCCAATGAGATTAGAAAAATATCAGGATGAATTGCTTTGTAATATACACGTGCAGTTCTGATGAGATGCCCAGCTCCCTGAACTCATCCCATGGTCCCACAGGTGAGGAGGTTCGGTTCTGGAAGACTGGAAGATGAATGCCCCTGGGAGAGTGCTGTAAGAGCCTCCTGAAATGAAGTGTAGGGATAGTCTCAGCGATTAACCCATTTTTGTTGTGATGGCCATTCTTGGTTATCAGCTTGACTGCACCTGGCATTAACTAAAACCCAAAGAATTGGGTATACCTGTGGGGAATTTTTCTTAAGTCATTACAAGTGAGAAGACCCACCTTTCATCTGTATCTTTTGAGGGGGCCTTTTGCTGGAAGGTTTTGCTGCCTGCTTGCCTGCACATTCACTGTCAACTTCATTTTTTCACTGGTATTAGAGCCTGCTTCTTAGGGATTTTGGCATATACTAAAGGCCAGCTGAGACATCCAGCCTTGTGGGCTGAACAACTACTGGATTATTGCACCTTCTGTTGGTAGACAGCCAGTGTTGGAGTAGCAGGACCACAGCCTGTAAGCCAGTGGTTTAAGTCTCTGGATCATCACCCTTTGGGGATCGAATGACCCTTTTACAGGGGTTGCCCAAGACTACCAGAAAACACAAATACTTACATTATAATTCATAACTGTAGCAAAATTATGGTTATGAAGTAGCAAGAAAAATAATTTTTAAGGGTAATCACAGCACGAGGAACAGCATCAGGAAGATTGAGAACCATTGTTGTAAGTCACTCTAATAAATCTTGTATATCAGTTCTGTTCCTCTAGAGAACCTGGACTAATACAGGTCTATATTTCATGATGTTCAGAGGAGCCTCATAGACGGACACAACATTTCCAGCCACAGTCTAGGAGCCAAGGGGGCAGTCAGAAAACCATGTGACTGAGAAGATTGTACTAAAATACCTAGTTGTTTTAAGTAGTTCTCCCTTCTCTTCCTTAGAAAATAAAATACATACATACATACATACATACATACATACATACATACATACATACATCAGTTCCCTAGCCATTGGTGAAATATTGAAACTAACCAGGAGTGTAGTTTTCAGAGGTTAGGCACTTATGCCTATGTCCTCCCATGGGATTCTAGAACTCCCCACCTCTCATTCTCTCCTTGTGAATACTGAGTGGGATGTGCTTTGCTACAGCATTCTGGACAGCAAGGGACCCCAGAAGATACCCTGGGACAGTTATGCCTGAATAGTCCCATGACAACTTTAATAAAGAGATGGCTTTTGTTATTGCAGGGGGGAGTCTGAGGAAGTTCACAGCCCTTCACCTCCCTGCATGTGTATTCATCTCTAATGGACTTTTCCAAGGTTACTCTCAACTATGCTGATTGAAGTGCATCCTCCTTATAGCATTCCTCAGGAAATGGTATTCCCATCCTTGAGTTCCCATGAAGTTATTTCTTCTGTAAAGTGCGAGCTTCGGAGAGACCATTGGTTTGAAACCATCATTAGACTTATTGTAGGCATTCGATACCTAATTGAGTAAATTGATTCTGTCACTGTCTCTGTTGGCCTGCAGTCCTGTCAGATCAATGTTATCTACAAGCCAGAAAGGGTTCCCTGTGTCCAATGACAGAGCTGTGGTTGGGGTACTGTCACCAACCTCCTATTTTATTACTCCATTACTCTATCTTCCTGAGAATCAACTGTAGAGTGATTACATAAACTCACCTTGGCTGGTGCCTTGAAACAGATGCAGTAGGAACGGGTTAGCAGACACATGAAACTAGTAAATGAAGCCCCCTTTTAGGCTAAAAATCATGACTTCTTTCAAACAGTGCCTTTTCATGGAGAATTTTTTGTTTGTTTTTGTTTTGAGATAGGCTTTCACTGTGTAGCTCTGGCTGTCTTGGGATTTACTTTGTAGACCTTTGTAGGCCTTGAATTCACTGAAATCCCTTGTCCCTGCCTCTGGAGTGCTGGGATTAAAGGCATGGCATGGAGAATTCAGGTGACTGAGGACTTCATTGCATTCTGTGGTGACTGCTGCTTGCTGTGTACCTCAGTGACCAAGGATCCATTTTAACAGGGGGGATAAAGAGAAAGTGGAGTATTGTGTCTGCCTCAGAAAGAAACTGTCAAATTTGCTGATTCCTTTTCTTTGCATGTTGTGGAGATGGCCATGGACCATCCAGGAAGTTCTAACAATATTACAGGACCATTCTGTTAGAGCAGTTCAGATAACAAAAGGCTTTAAGCGGGGCTGTTCTTTTATTGAAGGTTTCATGTTTATTATAGAAGAGTGCTGACCATGTGTTTTGTGAGAAGAAGTGGTTGGTATTGAGGTGGTTAGAATATTTGAGTTTCTTCAAACATACAGAAACCAGGAGAGAATTAGTTTGGAAGTAGGGGAAGGGAAGGGAATTAATTTTGGGCTTGGGCTGCTCAGCATCTGGAACAGGACCTGCACAATATAACAAGAAAGGGAGCTCAGCACTGGAGAATGGTGGTCCAAAGAATCACACAGCGATTAACAGGCAAGTGCCAATGCTGTCAGAAGGCCAAGGCTGGCGTTCAAGGACCAGGATCTATGCTTGCTCTGTAGACTAGGGCAGCAGCCTGTCTGAACCTGAAGCACATTTAGTAACATTTCAGGCTTCTGCTGAGAAAGCCCCTGCCTTCAGCTAGCCATTTGTAATAAACAAATTCCCAGACGGGAGCTTGAACTTTGCACAATGTAAAGCATTTGCTGACAAGAACTTTTGAGCTGTCATGGTGGTCTGTCTCACTCTCTTATGGACAGGCTGTGGGGGAATTGGCATCAGCAGAGGGTGTCCTCTGAGCTATTCTGTCTCACTGACACCCATGACAGTCTCCCACTTTGGACTTGTTAGTGGATGCCTGGTCAGTAATACTTAATGTGGAGTTGTTAACCACCTCAAAGCCTGTTAGTTATATCAGATGCAAATGTGTGCAGACTTGGGCTGGGACAGAGGCAAATAAGAATGAAGTCTAGTTCGTGTCCTGTTCATTCCTACTCACCAGACAGTCCTGACTTTGTTTCCAAAACCTGAGGCAGGGAGTTCTTGCCATGGTAATTCATGGCACTTGGAAAATTGCCAAACTAATAAATGCTTAACAAAACAAAACATGCTGAAATATCTTTAAAAGTTTATCTAATGAAAAAAAATTTCAGAGTAAATGATAAAAAAATGTAGGAAGAAAAGTTGCTAGAGTGGGAGGAGGAAGGGGAAGAGGAAGAGGAGAAAGAGGAGGGTGAGTTGGGATGGGGAGGAGCAGGGGGTGTCGACTGGGGGAGGAGGGAGAAGAGAAGGATTTGTTTGTGTATGAAGTTATTCACTTGCTCATTTCTTTTGTCCAGTACCTTATTTCCTCAAGTACACAGTGTCAAACCTCTTAGGATTAGCACTTCCCTGAAAGTAAGGTAGAACTTCACACCAGCCCCCAAGCTGCTGTGTGTCATTAAACTGAGTTTCATTTCTCCCTCTTGCATCAGGTCTTGAGAGCCGACAGTGATGTGGACGAGGGCTGCCCTCAGAAGCTGGTGACCACTCACCTACTGCGTTTCCTCCTGCTGGTGCTCATCCCCTGCATCTGCGCCCTCATCGTGCTGCTGGCCATTCTGCTGTCCTTTGTGGGTGAGTGATGCTGTCATTCAAAGGGAAGGAAGTCAAAATTACAATGAGTGTGTTCTAGGCATGGTTTATACTGACCCCTCTCTTTACTGAAAGTGCCCAATCAGTGGGGCTCTGGCTTCCCTTGGGAAAGCTTGCACTTTCAGCCATGTAACCATGTGACCTGCTCTTGCTACCAATGCCAATGATGGTTATAATGGAAACAATTACTAGGTGTGATCACCATGAAAGCCGAGGGACAACTAGACCTGTCGTTTTCCACAAATGCTCATGGCTGAGAGGAAAGAATGTCACAGGGAACACACATGCTGATAACAGAGGGATGCTCAGGGTACTTTGACCCAGTATATCGCAGAGGGGTTCATTAATACCTGAACCGTTGTAGTGAGGTGAATAGAAATCCAGGTTGAGGGCAGTAGCAAGTGCAGGAGCCAAGTGACTGGAGGATGTGCAGAGGTAGGTGTCAGAAACTGGGTAAAAACTGGCAACACTGGAAAATGCAGCTAGATGGATGCAGTCTACATGCCAGCACATTGTGGGAGATGGGGATTTTGGTATGTTGGTCATTGGTTTTCAGAGCTTGAGGAGGAAGATCAAGAGTCACATTGTGTTAGTTTTGTCTTTGATTTTGAAAATAGAGACCTTCAATGCACTCTAAATGTTACACCAGCAGTCAAGTAATATGTGCTGAGGACTTGTTCATTTGTTCATCTCAGTTTAATGAACAACAGCCCAAGTTAGAAAGGCAGTCTCTTGGGAAAAACCAACAACCTGTTTGGATTGCTGTCCACCAATGTTTGGAATCAGGCTCCTCTAAATACATGTAATCAAACGAAACAGGATACAAATAGCAACACAGAGTTGATCAAATTCTACCACTAAAGATTTAAACATTGTAATTTTATCAAGGCAGCCTATTATTTTCTAATAAATTAGTTTAGGAAAGCCAGACATTTATAATTGAAAAGGTAAGTTAATTCTAGTAAATATAAAATGTGTATTTGTTTGTGTATGTTAGGAGTATATATGTTTATTATAAAGTAATACTGTAACATTTTGGTATCCACAGAGGATTTAGTTAAAGATCTTTCTAAGATACAAAAACTCATAGGAGTATCTGTATTCAGCCTATGTACATTCTCTGGTTACTTAAAATCAACTTTAGATCTCTCATAATGCCTGATAAAATGTGAATGTGATGTTAGTAGTTGCTCTACTGCTTAGGGAGTTATGAGAAGAAAATAAAGTCTATAGATGTTCAGGGCAGGTGCAATTTCTTTTTGCCTCCCAGTAATGTCCATTTGTGGTCAGTTGAATCTGTGGACACAGAGGAAGAATTGTTTGTTACTGTGAGAATGTTTGACAATCATTGTGATGGGCAGTGGGTTACAGTTAGAGGATCTTTGTATGGAAGAAGAAATCTGACCGTGTTTATATTTGCAAACGATAGCAGAGCTAGATGCTGAACTTGCCAGGAATAAGTAATGGAAGGGAGACAAGCTTAAGGTTCTGGCTCTGACCTAAATAAAGATTAACTCAAGTTTGAAATAACTTGAGTTTGGTACATTAAAATAAGCAGAAATCAAGATGGATTGGATTTGAGGGCAAGAGGAGAAGACAAAAAAGGCTGATTTATAGTCTTTTGGTTTTGATAGCCAGGTTATTTGGGTCCATGTGTTCGGGGGGCAGTGTGATTCAGGTAGGTGGAGGGCTCATTTGAAGATAATTTTGTACATTAGGGATGCCATGAGACAACTGAATTCAGTGGAATAACAGCCTCCATGCAAATGTCTTCTGTAAATTCAGGCTTGGCCAAGAAATCAAGTAATACAAGAAATCTGACTTGAATACAAGTGTCTTCTTGGGAACATTTAAAGAGAAATTAAAGCTATATATAATATTCGTTTTATGGTTATCTTTTGAATTTGCCTCCACCCATTGCCCCAGGTCTGAAGCTGAGGCATTAGCAGGGATGCTGAAATAGAACCTGGCTGCCCTGAAGGGTGAGGGGGTATGAGGCATAACTTAAGAATCAGGCATTTTTGAAATACGAAGAGAAAACATACTTAGTTAAAAGCCAAGGACAAAGTTCAGATAAAGAAAACTGGGCATGAAGAGATGGAGGATGGATGGCCAGAGGAAAAAAAAAGAAGGGAACTGGGAACTCTGAGTTTCTCAGATGCTGGGGAGGGTGTGACAAGTTCGTGGCTAGAGAGTGGCCAAGCAGGAGGAGGACAGAAGCAGAAGAGCCTAGTCCAGGAGAGTAGAAGATTGACCCATGGATTCATCAGTGGCCATTCGCTCTGTGACCAGCCTCAGGCTCAGGCCAGTCAAGAGCTCTTAGCCTCATTACTGCCATGCCCTTCCAAGATCAACTCCCAACAGACTTGCCTGCCCTCCCTTCTCTGGCGCCCCTTTGTGGCTGCTGTGCTTGCATTTTGTCCAGATTGGTTGTTTTCATCTCTGGGCACATCTGTGGTCTCCTAGGCACTTCCTTGGTCATAGCACTGTCACTGTTAAAACTCTTTCTCATCATATGATGAATGGCTCAGGTCACCGAAGAATATTTCCCTGCATTCTCAGGGTCCCATGCTCATAGAAATTTAAGCACATGTTTCAGAGCCTTTGTGCTTGGTAACTGTAGGAGCAGGTGCTACTACAGTAGAACTGTAGGTGCTACTGAAGCAGAGCTGGTTATCTTTCCTTCATTTTTTAAATTAGTTTGAGAATTTTATACAATATATTTTAATCACATTCACCCTTCCCCAGCTCCTTCCCTACCCATCCATATTTATCTTTCTCTCTCTCCCCCATCTCTCTCTCTCTTTCTCTCTCTCCCTCTCCCTCTCTTTCAACTACCTATAAAGTTCAGTTTTTGTTGTCCATGTATTCTTAGATCTGTGGCTTTCCACTGAAGCTTGATTGACTTACCAGGGGCTACAATCTTAAAAAAAACAGATCGTCCCTCTCACAGGAGCTATAATTTGCTAATAGATTCTTAGCTGGGGGGGACTTTTTGCCCACCTTCCCTTCCTGTGTTGGGATTTGGTCTGACTTGAAATTGTGTAGGTCTTTGTATACTATCACAACTGTTGTGAGTTCATATCTGCAGTTGTGTTGTTGACTTTTTGGCCACCATTTTGGGCTCTTGTGATCTTCTCACTATTCAACAATGATCCTTGAGAATGTGAATAAATACATCATCATTTTTGATGGCTGAATAATATTTTATTGTATGGGTATTTCAATATTTGCTCACTGACTAATAGATGAACATTTTAATTACTTTCAGTTTTTGGCCTCTAATTTACCTGATCTTCTGCTGTGAATATTCCTGTGTAAATTTTTGTGGGTATAAACATTTTCGCTTCTCTTAAGCATACACCAGCAGAAGAATTTTGTATGCTTATGTGTGGCATTGTGGAGATTATTAATTTGCATCCACTCCTGAATTATATCTTGCTTGTACACTGGACACTTCTACAAAGTGGGACTCTCAGACACATCTTCAAAAACATTTTTCTATGTTCTGCACAGCATGATTTACTAGTTAAGCAATATCTTCCCCCATAAACATTTCACATGTTATAACTGAGATGCATGCTGTTGTAATGTTCACCACAGCCACTTTATATCTTTGCTCAAAACTTTCTTTAAATCCCACTTACTTTAGAGAAGTTCTAATTGTTGGGCAGATAATTCAATGCTTTCCCAACACTTGCTGTTGCTCCTGTGTCCATGAGGACTGCTCAGGGATCCTGGGATATAGGTTGTACTATCTGTTTCCAATCTTTCCCATTCTGACTCAGCTGGTGCCAGCATGGTAAAAAGACTGCTGAAGGGGAGAGTTGTTCTTTGTAGCAAATGCATTTGATCAGTGGCGTACAGAGTCTCACACAACACTTAGTAGGAGCTGCCAAGGTGAAGGTTAGGTTTGAATTGTCCATATGGACCACACGATGTGGATATAAAATAAAGATTTTACATTTTGAAAGAAACTGAAATGTAAAAAGTTCATGATAGTTGGGATTTATTTCCTTGGTGGTTGTGCAGTCCTGTTGGGCAATATGAGAGAAGAAATAATTTTTATAAAAACTAAAGGCAGAGCTGGACTCAGCAGTTAAGAACACATGAAGCCTTTGCACGGGACTCGAGTTTGGTTCCCAGCACCCACACCAGGCAGCTTATAATACCAGTAACTTTTCCTACTGGAAGCTAGTATGAAGGAAATCATCTGTCTTTTTCACATTGTTATTTCTCCCTTGTGCATGTATGTTCTTTCTGAGTAGACAATTAGGACTGTTATACCTCATACCATCCAGTGGGGACTCCACACATTTGTTATTCTAACTTGCTTTCTATTTTGTTCTAAATGCTACTTTTGAAAATTGTTATATGTTTTCTAGTACACTGGTTATTTTAGGGGGCATCCCCACATCCCACAGGATACTGTTTCCAAGAAACGATGCTACCCTATTCTAAGTGCAGGAAGATGGCCACTCTAGTATTTCTCACCCTCAGATAGCCTAGCCTTAGCTATAGTTATATGCCTTATATATATGTCATAGCAGAGACAACACTACTGTTTCACTCATCTTCAGTTATACTGGTACTTATAAGGATTCATGTAGCAAATATTCTCTCCTTTACCTTTCATTTTGTTGTTTCCTTTGCTATTCATAACTTTCCTAGTTTTATATGGTATCTCTATTGTTTTTTTTTATTTTTGTCTGCGTTTTGGTGCCTAATATGTTGTGTCATTTTTCCTGGGGAGACATGAATAATTATCTATTTAACATTAGATATAGCACTGTTGACAGACCAAAGCAGACCAAAGACATGATTCCACTCAAGTCAGCCTCCATAAACTGATGAGGTACTCAGGCTGCCTTCAGGAGCATGGGAGGCTCATGCAACTGCATTGTCAGAAATCCCTCCCCAGCATGGATGATGACTCATTAAAACAGCATCCATGGACTTTAAAGGACAACTTGTAAGCAGCCCTACTGATGTCCTTTTTCCCAGAAAGAGTTTACTACCTATTTAACCACAGGGAGGTACCTGGTGGGTCTTGCAATTTTCTATCTCAAGAGCCCTCTCCCCCCCTTTTTTATCCATGTGGGACCATTTGAATCCAGAGAAAACAAAACCATCCTGACACTAGTAAGGTGATATCTCAGTGAGGGTTTGTTTTGTTTTTCTAAATATTAATGCCATTTAACATTCAATACTGATTTCTGTTGTCTTCATTGAAGAAGAGTCTGTTCTTCATTCATTTTTAGAATTTGTTGCTGCTGAGTTGCATAAGTTCCTTACATTTTTCGCACACTGACCCTCTGTCAGGTACAGATTTCATCATCTTCCTGTTTTGCTCATTGTTTCCTTTGTCGTGAACAAAACTTCTTGCTTGATGTAGCACCATTAGATTATTTTTACATTTATTGATTGTGCTTTAGTGCTGCGTTGATGCCCATGGCATGAAAAAAATACTAATAAATCATTAGGGACAAACTTGAGTGAGGCAACCGCATATGTGATCATCAAATTCTATAAAACTCTGAAGGAACTAACTGAAACAGATGGAAGTGAGTGGAAGATGTTCTATGCTCACCAATTCCACAGATTAATATTGTTATAGAGACCGCACTTCTCAAAGCAGTTGTTAGCTTTGATTCAGTAGCTAGCCAAATTCCAGCAGGAAAACAAATCCTAAAATTCACATGGAACCTCAACATATAACCAGAGCAATTTTGAGCAAGATCACCCAAGCTAGAGGCCATCACACCTGTCGATTTAAAAGATGAATTTGAAAGGCAGAGTTAGCAACAGACATGGTGACCTGTAGAGCAGACCAGGGATCAAACTCTGCTCCCTCTCTCCTATGTGTGTATGCTCACTCAGTCTTCAACAAGGGAGCTTAGAGTGTACAGTGAGAATAGGGTGGTCTCTGAAACAAGAAGTGTTAGGAAACCTGGGAATCCACATGGAAAAAAAAATAGAATTGAACAATTTTACCAAAAAAGTCACACCAGCAGAGGTTATCCTGGAACATAAGATTTGAAGTTGTATACTTTTAGAAGGACTTGGTGCTGGGGCTTTTTACTATTCATCTTGGCATTGATGTCTTGATTCATAATCACCCCCCACACACACTTTACTTCCCATAGAAGTAGCCCATAGGTGGAGGGCTGGAGTACAGCTTTCCATGTGCTAAGCTTTGCCACTAAGCCACACTCCTGCCCTTTGGTTGGGATTTTTAACACTTGTACTTGGTGCAGTGTGGAGAATGGGATGATATGGGTTGAGTATGCACCATGGAATCTTAATAGTCATGGGGTCTGGCTTGAGCTGACTTTTAAAACTATTGTTCAAGTCAGTTTTGCTTCAGCAACACTGTGATCTAAAAGTCTCACTGGAAGGATGCTGAATCTTTGTTTCCTGGGCTGTTGAAGTCTTGTACACAAAAGTCTTTAAGTCATCAACGTCAACAATTAATTGTTCTTGTTTTATCTGTAGGCTTATGGAGAGGGGTCTGAGGTCACCCCTCTATCTTTCTTTGTGCTATGAAAGCTCTAGATATGGCTTGCTAGGCTTTTCGTATTTTGAGATGAAGAAGAATGAAAAAGCAGAGTGGTAGAAAGACCGCAGGAAATGTGATTTACATTTCCCACCACTTCTCTTGAACTCAAGAGAAAAATAGTCTTCAAAAGTGGTGTTCCTTCCCTCAAGTGGCTAGTTGAAATTGAGAGTGTTGAAGTAGAAACTACTTTTTTCCCCTCTTAGCAAATTTCCTAACAGCTTATAGCTTTTATAAACATTTGGAATTAGAAGACTCTGAGCTTCTTAATTCTTTGTATTCTGAACATCATTTTCAAATGAAACACTCCCCAGGTTCTTATTTATTCCAGAAATCATAAGGTTCCTGATGACCTGTCATGACCTCATCTCTTATTGCTTATATAAATCTTTAGATTCTTTCCATAACTTTGGTTTTCTTGTACAGATTCACCAACAACACAAGCATGTGTCTTGGGAAAGTCCTCAGGCTGAAGTAAGATCTATGCCTCAGGTTTCCTGAAATGATGATCAAAGGGTTTGTACTCCAAGTGCAGTCTTTTGACCAAACAGCACATCCTCCTGGGAACTCTGCACTGCAGAATGTACTCTCAGGCCCCACACCAGTCAGATCCCTTGGAGACGCTGTGCCTCTATCCATTCTCCTCTCCCTGCAATAGGTCTTCCTTTTTCTGTAGGCCAGTGGAGCTTTCTTATCAAGGCTACCAAAGCCTTTTTATCCAATATGTTGTATCTGGAACTGATAGTAATTTGAACCAGACTTTGAAACAAGGAGCCTGTGTCTTCTCTCTGTGTTTAGTTCCTGTAAGCTCATCTTTCTCTGTTTGTCCAGTGAATGTCAAGGTGTCTGCCTTAAGCTCCATTCTCATTTTACACTCATCCCTTTAGTGGCAATGTCACCCATTCCCATAACTCCATTTATCATTTATACATCCAACAATTACAGCGGTGACCAGAGTGGTTCTGGGTGTTCTTCTGGGGCTTGAGACAAACAATTCCACATGGACATCTTTCCTAAAATGTAAGCATATGTACTCTGGAAGCATGATGGAGGGGCCGTTTTGTAGGAAGCCTGGCAAGCCATTCCACAGGAGCCCTTTACATTGCTTTTGCTTGGTCCTTTCTCTTAAATATTGCCAGGGATTTAGTGCCAAATATATGCAAAACAGTTACAACAAAATAAACCTCTGCAGGTTGAGTTTTCCTTCTTCATAATTGCTTTCATCAACCAGGATTGGTTAGACACTGCTATGTAACAAGAACAAATCTCAAGGCATTTAGTGGTTTTAAAAGAACACAGGCTAATTCCTTACTCAATCTACAAGTGATCTGTGGGATGTTGGTGGGGGAGTGTGTACCATTCAGGTCTTCCAGCATCTGAACTGATGGAGCAGCTGTCGTCCTGAACTTTGTGGCTGTTGTGCAAGAACTCTGGAGGTTGTTGTAGCAGCAATTAAACACCTCTGCTTAAAGTAATACTTGTTAGTTTTGCTTGTGGCCTTGAACTTGTTGGAAAGCTATATCCAAGAGGCCAGAGACTGCAATCCTTCCATGTTTCTTACTAAAAGAAAGCAGAACGAAGTGTCTGATGAACAGCACTGGGGACGAGCACACTTTCCATGTGAGTCCTTCCCCAGTCCCACATGTGCAAAGCTTCCCTTCATACTCTTACTGTGCTTCTGGAAGTTCTGTTTGTCCTTACTGCTTTTTCCTGGAGCTAGAGCCTAGCTTTCTCATTTGGATTGTAACATTAGCTTCTAATTCTTCTCTGTGCTTGATCCCTTTAAACATTACCTTCCCTCTTAATAGTTCATCATCTCAATGTGATGCGTTCCAAACCTTTGCCATGAGCTAGCCTTCATGTCTGACCTCCGCTGCCTTCCAGCCTTCCTCCTGGTTCCCTGTGAGCTATCCATGTTTAATTACTTGCTGCAAGGCTTGCTGTGCCTTTTGTTTCCTATTACCACCCTCTTATTCCTCACAAATACTTTGTTTCAACCTAGAAAATCTGTAATCCTTCTTGAAGATTTCCAAGGATGCTTTTCCTTAAGAAATGCTTTCTAACTTTCTCAAATGGAATGATGACTGCTCCCTCAGTTTTAGCCAGCAGACCATCCTATGCATATTGTTCTCAGAGCACACGGTTTGTATTTTTTAGATTTCATGCTTGCTTTATTTAAGTAATCTAAGCACATTTTGATGGCAGGAATATGTTACTAAATCATGTGTTCTCAGACAGAATAATTATGTATTCCTGGCACATGGAGAATGTGAAGGAAATGTGTTACACACATCCAAAGACACAAAGATAAAACTATACCACCAAAGGAAGATTCTTCAAACATCTAATGATCTATCTTCTATCTATCTATCTATCTATCTATCTATCTATCTATCTATCTATCTGATGGGGGATATCCCTCTGTATGCTGTGAATATATGTTTCTCTTATTGGTTGATGAATAAAGCTGTTTCACAAATGGCAGGCAGGATTTAGCCAGCTGGGAAATCCAAACAAGGACAGAGAAAAGGTAGTAGGTGGTGTCAGAGAGAAATGCCATAGCTACCAGGAAGGTAGGATTCCTGGGCCTTCTCTGGTAAGCCAAGAGCATGTGGAGATACATAGAGTAATAGAAACGAATTAATAATTAAGAGAGAGCTGGCCAATAAGAAGCCTGAGCCATCAGCCAGAATATAATTGATATAAACCCCTTTGTGTTTATTTGGGCCTAAATGGCTGTGGGACCAGGTAGGGCAGAAACTTCCATCTAAATCTATCTATTGTTCAGAGTGACAGTTGTGTAATATGTGTATTTCTGTGTCCTAACCCTGTTCTTGGGCAAGTTAGCCATCATAAAATTCAATTGCCTTCTCTGTGATACTCTTTGATGGTTTTACTCATTTCATAGGTGGCTAGAAGGTCAACTCACTGATGCTTCTAGTGAAGACTCTTAGCAGCCAGTAGTAGTTACTTACTGCAGCTATAACAAGTGACCACACCCTTGGTATCTTCCAGCATGCCTTTGCTGTCTTAGAGTCCTGAAGGTCAGAAATCCAAATTAGGATTTACTGAACAAAATTCTGGAAGTCCTAAGGAGCAATCCATTTCTTTGCCTTTTATAATTTCTAGAAACACTGTCTCATTGAGTCTTTCTCATATTTTATGGCTGACATACACAGCTTTATGCTTAGAAGGACCCCTGTGAGTATATTTGAGTCTGTTGAAAAATCCAGAATATTGCTCCAACTTTAGATCCTTAGTTTAATTGCATCCGCAGTGCCCTTTTGTCATGGAAGGTGTACAAAGCCATACAGTTCAGAGAACCAATGTACCCATTTCAGAGGAAGCATTATCTTGCCAACTTCTGTGCTCTTTCTCCTTTTCAATCATTGTTATCACGTGGCAATTATTATTAGAGCTACAGTTACTTCTTAGACCTTGTTAAATTGTTTTTGTTTTAGAACCCAGACACTTACAAGCCATACATCCTTGATGTAATTATCTACTGGTATTTAGCTTGAAAGAGCCATGGTGCTTTCACTCCAAAAGTGTGTTAAATCCTTAACCTTTAATATGTAGCCATTTTGTGATGCTGGGGAACACACTATGGTAAAAAAAAATGAGATTTAAAACTATCTTAATAGTACTAAGAAAAACATTCTGTTGTTGCACAGAAATGACTAACAGCTATTGAGAGAGTACAGTGAGCTAAGAGCTGCTTAAGTGTTCGTACACAAGCACTGACTAGTGAAGTCTTCACAGTGAACCTCTTAACTTCTATTTTTCCTTATTTTATGATACCCGAGAGTTTGCCCAGCTAAGGGTAGGAAGTGGCAGAGATGGGATTTTAAAGTAAGGTGAGCAGGCTGCAAACATTGAACTGTTAACTCCAGCTCCTGAAGATCAGAACAGACACAAGGATGGGTGACTTTGGAAGAACACACTGGGTGCTCTGGGCCCCTAGTGCTCAGCATCTCTGCACTCTTTGTCGTGGTCCTGGCTGAAATCACTTACTATTGTTGACATCTCATTTTTATGTTTTTGAAAAATGCTTACTAGGTGGTGACCAGCTACGTTGGGAGTGTTTGGTTTCTAGAGATACTTAAAAGCAAAATTTCTAGGAAGCTCTAACTTTTAAAAGTGCATTCCCCGAGTCTCCCCCAGATCCTACATCTGGTCCATTACTCTTCTTTTCCCTTCTCCTCTTTCTCTTCTCTTTCCCTTTCTTCCTAAATATCCTTCGGGAATGTCAACTTCAGCAACTGTCTAACATTATCTTTCCCTGTATTCTCACAAACTGCTTTGATGCACAGAGCTAAGGGCCAGGAAACTGCTTGTTATTTTAAAGAAATGTGTTTTTCAAGTTAGTGTTTTGTGCAAACACTATTGTTTCCAAGGACCTCTTAGGCCACGCAGATGCTAGTAGTATGTTCACTACCACGGTGAGGTTAAAAATATAAGCAAGATTATTAATAAGACTAACGATTACAAAAATATTAAGAACAACTGTTGAAGCAGTTCATATGGCAAGGAACCGATTTTAGTAGGGCATGTAGACATAAGGGATAGTCATGTGCTGGAAGAGTGTTGATGGCATTTGCTGCCTATTCAGAGTTAGCATGGTAAGAATCCACTTAGTTGATCATTTTTATACAGCCACATTAACAGAAATAATGTGATTTCTGAGCATAAATAAGCAAGGAAATGGAGCCATTAATATAGAAGTGAAATTGCAAGTAATGACAAAATATATGAAATTGGAGTCAATGAACTCAGATTATTAACTGGTCGTAGTCACAGAGAGTCGCATGTGAGATTATTGAGCTTTTGCAATGCATATTGTGTAATAATGAAGCTTAGATGTGCATTTTTTTTTGTGATCTGTGATAGATTCTGAATCATTTGAAAACAGTGGAATGAGTGCCTTGCTTTTCCATGTGAACCTGACGTTTCCTCACAGCCACTCAAGGTTGAAGAGTGCGTTACCTGCATCTCGAGGCTTGCTTTGTTTCCAGGTTTTATTTAGAATCCTTTGGCAGCTGAAGCTATTGACCTTCGTTAGCCAGGGACAGCTGCTTTGCTATTTTGATTTGGAGTTAATGTTTTCCTCATGCAGAGAAAACTTTCTTTTTTATAGGTGGATAGTAAATATTGTATTTATATTTCCTTTGTGTTTAACGGTCCATGGGACTATGTAGAAAAGTGAGATCCAATTAGATCCTTCACTGTAAATGCCTTTTAGAAAAAAATTCTCCCTGGGTGTTTCTAAGGAGGGGCTAGTATCACATTTGTTTGCTGTCATTGTTGGCTTGACTACAGTGCTGTGCTCTCAAAGCACAGTCTACCATCTATGCCTTAAAAATTCTGCCTAAAAACAAACAAGGGAGTTATCAATAATCTTATATATGGTTCTCTGTTTTGTGAATGTGACCAGTTAGTTAATAATCTGAGTTTACTGACTCTTATATTTATGTTGATTAAAGATGATAGTAATTTACTTCTCCATTTATTTTGTGCTCTATTTGGAGTTTAATTCTTTTTGATTTCTGTGCTATTTTGTGGTAAGTTAGCCTGGTTATTTTTATTTATCCCCAAATTTAATTAAACCCTGGAGATATATAAGGCTAAAAGCAAGCAGGTTTCGCTGCCTTTGGGTGGCAGGCACAGTAGAGAGCCATGTGGAGTGTGTCCTGGGTCAGGACCATGTGACATGGAGAAACTGAGACAGTGGGAAAAGAACACCATTGGACTCACTATGTGTTATTCCTGGTAAGTCTCAGCTAGGCTAGAATCGCCCCACATTCTTTGTGTTCCAGATACAGCTGTACATCTTCAGTACCAGAGAAAGTTCCCTTGAAAGCTGCCTGATTCATGAGAGAAGAAACAGTCACTCACCACTGTCCCCATAAAGATGGTGGCTCTAGTGGCTGTTGTCTTGCTTTTTGTGTTTGCCAGGGTAGGGTGATAGATGGGCAAATAGCACTAACATTTTCTTAATGTTTGCTTAATGTTTTTATGAGTAAGTACTTTGAGAAATGTTTAAAATAAGTATGTATGTATTTTGTCTTTCAGGAACATTAAAAAAGGTTTATTTTAAATCAAATGGCAGTGAACCTGTAGTCACTGACGGTGAAGTTCAAGTACCTGGTGTTTTCTTGGTAAATACAGTATATAATGAGAGCACAGGAGTGCCCACTATGCCCGCCAACCGATCCACTCCAGCCTGGACACCCAGCACACCTCCTCTCTCAGAGGACCAGAGCCACAGGAATACAAGTAAGTTTGAAGGTGCTGAACATGAATGCTTGTGTGTCTGTGACAACTGATGCTCTGAAGAAGTCACACTCACAGGTCACACGGTGAGAGCCATTCATTCAGAAAGCCTAGCCAAGCGCCCTGTCCTTTAAATCAGAAACGCCAACAGCTCTGTAGGCAAGACTGAGATGGGGTAGGAAACACTAATGAGTCATCATTTCTGAGCTATAGCCCTTTGTAAGAGTTGCTTGACTCAGTATAAGCCTTGTGCTAAAGTTACTTATTTAGAAGTATCACATTCGTAAGTGCAGTCACTTACTGTGTTCTCTCTTGCTGGAGGGACTCCCCATCCATACAGGAAGAGGACAGCATGACTAAAAACTTACCCCAGTTCGCTATAGAGGTGTGCCTATGTTCTTTGTCTCTTGCCTCCATCTTTTATTAGCAGTGACACTTACGTGACAACTTAGTGACTGAAAACAATCACACCTTCAGGAAAATGGCAAGTGCTGAATGCCTGCTGGGTGAACTTCAAGGGAGGAGCTTGTTAGTATTGCCAGAAAAAGAGCTGGGCCAGAGAGAAAAGAGAACATGGAGACATACTCTGGAATGTGACTTGGTCCCTAGGCAGCCCGAGACCCTCAGTAAAGTTACTCCCAGAAGGCTTGGTGGGATGGGTTTATATGCAAAGGCCTTCTCAAAAATACAAGAAGTATGAAACCCTTTTCTTAAGTTGTTCTGCCTCTTTTTTTTTTTTTAAATTCCCTACAGCAAGGTGATGAAATTCAGAATGATATCAAACTCATCCATCCATGATCACATTGCTTCCTCTCTCACCATGACGCACCCTAAAGAGGAAGTCACATCTTAGTCTGGGCCAGAGTGTTTATTTTCATTCTGAACCAGGAAGGGAAAGCTTAAGTTGACTTTTAATTATCAAGGTCTGGATTTGCCAGTGCTTGAGAAAAAACAGAATTATTTTGTTACTTCAAATTCTGAAAAGACAGACTGATTAGGTTTTACTGTTTCACAGTGTACCTGCAGGCATTTAGTCATCTCTTAGACTCTGTTCACCAGCGATCCAGATGCAGGCATGCTTATGACCCGACAGCAAGACAGCAATATTACAAAGCAGAATTATGCCACATTGAAATTATTTTCCTCAAGAGTTTAATTTTGAGGTATCATATTTTGCTCAAGCACTTCATTACTCCCAAGGATGGCATTTTCCACCAGAAGTGAAGAAGTCATTACATAGAAACAGCTCAGTTAATGTGGTTGCAATTACAGCCACTGTTCTTCTGTTCCTCTAAGTGGCTTTGTCTGTAGTTTTGAAGTTCTGTCATTCATTAAGATTCAAATAAGTTTGATGAGCACATACCGAATAAAAAAAACAAAACAAAACAACAACAAAAACAAAAAACAGTTTGGGATTTTGATAAAACTCTAACTTTTTCTCTTCCTCTGGCTAGATATGAACTTATTTTGACACACAGATGAAATCCAGGTAAAATTACAATGATTACATGAATAGACACTGAATCCTTCGACAGTTTGCCCATCTGTGTTGCTCTTGGGCCTTACTGCATGGTACTGGCCAGGGAAATTTCCCATACACTGTCGACACTAACTGGAGCCATTGGCCACCAGGAGCTTATGTTTCCAAACACTCTAATGAAAGTGCCAGTCTAAGCTCATGGAGGGTTTGATGGTTTTCAAGGCACATTTAGAAGTGACTCCCATAATGAACTGATGAGAGTCACAGGATGAGTAGGCACACACTTCAATTTTTAAGGCATGAGATCAAATTGACATGTCTAGTATTATTTGCTTGGCAAATAGGTGACAGCGAAGCCTCGGATCTCAGAACTCCTGGGTCAGTGCTCTCTGATGATTCTGGATAGAATTTTCATGTTTCCTTTGTAGTGTTCAGAGCATTACTGCAGGTTCTGAGAGAATAGTCATCTACTTTTGCCTTTTTTTTTTTTTTTTTTTTTTTGGTCTTCTTTGGTTTTACTGATAGTCATGGTATTTCAATACAAAAGTGATTACTTGAATTAATAGGTGAAGTATATTCACTGAAAAATGTGAACAGAAGACTTGTCACACTTTTTTAGTGGCATCTGATCACACTTCTGCTACTTGATTTTGTTTAACCAACTTTAAAGTGTCATTTAGTGTTTTCTTTTATATTAACATCTTGCAGTAAAACTGTTTTTCTTTTTCTCTGTTTTATTATTGTTCTCCAATTAAGAGATTTAAAAAAATTTTCTTGCACATGTGAAAGTTATTTAGGTGTACTTTGTTCCCAAAATACCACAACCAGACATTCTACCTGGATTACTTGGCCAACTCTTGTCCATAGGTAGTTAGAAATAGTCTTCCTCCAAGACACTTTCTCCTGGGGGACCCTCATATCATGCCAAAGATGAGAATTCTGCAGTTGCAAAGTGTTGACTAGAATATACCTCGTAACTGCCTCACTACGTGCACCCCAGATTTTCTTAATGCAAGGTGCCTTGATGTGATAGGCTGTGTTTCTGGGGTTTTCTTACCATCTCTGTGAACTCCAAGAGCAATATAGAGAAGGAAGTGACCCACCATAAACTTTAATACTATATTTCAGCATGAGGTTTTCCTAAGTTGCATGCTATACCTGGGTTTCAATTTATAATGTTTTCTCTTTATATCTAAGTATTTAAACATGTGTTGAAGGAAAGGAAAAAGTGGATAATAAGAAGTCTGGAATCACACACAGCATGGTTTATGCTAAAGTAACCTATGTGCTCTGCTCAAGTGTTTGAAGATGGATCGATGTCCTGAGAACTTGAAGTGTTCTATTCTCTTCTCAGATCTCTGGTAGCTAGTCACTAGATGTTCTATTTCAGATAAGAGCACATCTTCCTTTTCATTCATTCCCTTCTTAAAAATAGCAGCTTTTATATAGCAAAACTGAAGGAAAAGGACATGAAAGTGACAGGGGAACTTGATGGGGGGAACGGTGGGGTACAAAAACGAGTAAGAGAGGGAGGAGGGATGTCTGTGAGCAGAATGCATCAGATTGTCAAAGAATAAACCAAAGAATTCCTAAGGTGTCATCAACACAGTAAGTCCACCTTTTCATGTGTATGATTTAGTAGTTTTTAATGTATTTTTAAAATGTATAAAGTTGTGTAATTATTACTACAACCTAATTTTACTTCTGTTTTGCTGCAAAAAATTGCTCTATCTGTTGCTCTGTATTGCCTATTAATGCAGTCCCTAGCCTAAACTAATTATGTCTCCATGGGTTTGCTCATTTGAAACTTGAAGTTGTGTCTAACCTGAGGCCCCATGACCTGCATCTGGCCAAAGGTAGCTATGAATGTGCCTGAAAATTGACAGCCATCTCTGCAGCACCCCATCCCTATTTAGCATTTTATGAATTTTTTTTGTAGCTCAGTTGTGTGGTTCTCAGTGTGACTTTTGTAGATGACAACATGGTGTCTCAATGTTAAAAAGTTGGGCATATGTGGGACGATGTCAGACCACAGGTTTCTTTTTAATACACTTTCAGGGAGCATCCATATCAGGTATGATGATATCATACTCTGTAAAATTGATATGCAATGTTTTATCTGTCTATCCTTCCTTTGGTAGGTACCCGAGTTGCTCCCATCTTCTTAGTGCCCTTGAATTATATTGCTCTGATTATATGGGGCATGGACATGTGTTTCTAATTTTCTTTAGGCTACAAGGGGAGTGGAAATGTGTTATTTCTCTAATTCCCTAATTGTTGACTGTCTAGTTGTTTCATTCACTAAGAAGAGTGGTACTTAAGACTCCAACTATCATCATCATCATCATCATCATCATCATCATCATCATCATCATCATCATCATCATCTTTCTCATCCTCATCATACCATCTTGCTCTTGGTCATTTTCTTGACTATTTCTTCGGCCTTGGGCTTGGGGTACATTTGAGTGACCTAAGAATTTCATGTAAATTTTTCTTTTTCCTTTAAGGGGTTATAAAATAATTTAAGCTTTTTCTAAATCACTTGTAATGTAACTTATAACAGTTACCGCCATGGAGGTGGTTTTTTTTTTTTTTTTGAGATTCTATACATAATTATATCACTGCTTAACTATACTGCTTAATGTGGTGATATATTATTTATGATTTATTAAAGCTTGCCTGAGGATTCAGAAAGCAAAGTCAGCCACTAGCCATAGAAGTCAGGAATACACCTTTAATCTAAGCATCCAGAAGTTAGGAGGTGGTGGTACACACCTTTAATCCTAGGACTCAGGATTAAGAGGTAGTCGGATCTCTCTGAGTCCAAGGCCACCCAGATCTACACAAGATTGATCCAGCCTTAAAGAGAAACAGCTGACATAAACATGATGTCAGCACCTGTGATCACATGCCTTTAATCCCAGCATCAGAAGGTATATAAGACAGGAGCAGGTCTCAGTATCAGGCATTCATTCTCCAGCCACATTGACGACAGGTGGTCATTGAAGTCTCAGGATTCTCCAACCACACGGAGGAGAGGCTTGGTTAGAGCTCATGGAGACAGGATCAGTCCTTTCAGTCTGAGGTAGAGTAAGAGCTAGTGACCAGTGCTTTTCTGATCTTCAGCTTGAAGTTTGAACCCAAATATCTATCTCTGGGTCTTTAATTTTTTGTGTTACAGCTTCCTCATTCAATAGCTGTAAGAAAGGAATGAAGCATATTGATTATCTTCTCTTTAAAGATTAAAGAACATGTGTTTGAAGGGTACCTTTGTAGTAGCTCAAATAGAGAAAACTGGCCCCCAGCCACTTGGCCAGGATCAGCATGGTAGAAGCTTCCTGAATACGTAACTTATATTCCAGCAGTCAAACAACTCAGGTTGTTTTAGCAGAACAATAAACATATTAAATAATTATTAATTTAAATTATATTAACTTTGTTTATGTTTGTTTTATATATTTATATATAATTATATATGTGCTCAAAATTCTTTCTTAACTTTTTTTATGGTCAGAATTTCTTTGTTAATCTGGTGAAGGCAAATGCCTTACTGGAATAATATTTTTGTTTTAAAGTAAATTACATAGAGTTAAAGTAATGATAATTATATTAAAATGTAGTCACTAAAATGTTAGAAATATAAAAATCCACTAAATAATCAAATGTCTGCTTACTTATTAATGTATTAAATAGTGAAGTCTAGTAACTGGACAGAAGCTATAATTTTCTAACAGAGACAATCATAAATAGTAATTTGAAATGTCTGCAACATCTCTATGTTGATTTGTTAACATCTTTGATTTATGTATTTTTTCCTATATTTATTGCCCATGTTGGTAATTTCATTACCCCAATATTTCAGTCAGAGATTGTAGGACAGAGATGTTACTTTGCTCTTATCCAGGTGTGTAGACAGCCTGAATTCTTTGTCAGAGTGCTAATATCTGCATTGTGATGAAGGCAGCTTGACAACAGTGGAAAACAGTTTGCTGGTGCATAGTAGGGTGTTCTGTCTCCTTAGATCTTAGGATTACCTACAGCAAAATTGATGTCATCATGATGCATGAACATCTGCCCTTATGTTTTCCACTGGGCACCAAATGGCCATGCCCCATTGTTGGCCCTCTTCTATATATTAAACCAAGTTATCCAGGCTAAAAGCACAGTTAGGAGATTTAGATGTGACTAATATAAGCATCTGAGTATGAAAAAGTGAATTGCTGAGTAATTGTTGTATGCTTGCTGTTGACTGCACAGGTTTCTGGTAAAAACCTGGACAGAAGGGGAAAAGGAAATGATTCCTTGCTCTTCTTACCCCATCTTTAGCTTCATTCTGTATGTCACACTAGGTTTTCTCCCAGGATAGCAAACTTAACCTGATGTGCAGAGATGGGGCTTTAAAAAAGGGAAGGGAACAGTGTCCACATCATTCTTTTAACATTGTTATTATTATTTCTGGGACTGTCTTCCAACCCTTAGCAAATCTTGATAAATCCCCCATGTAACATGTACTCCTAAAGGTAATATTCCCACAGCAGATTGAGCCAGATTAGTTATGATGAAAAGGTTTGTGGCTCAAAACTTTCCTCTCCAAATCCATTATAACTTCCTCTTTAAGAAGAACAGCCCAACATCCTTGATCCAACAAGAGGGGAAAATACTCACAGTAGCATATTGATAACAGCAGTGCAAAAAACAAGCCTAGCCAAACTCAAGGCTAGAAATGATCCTTCAGAAACCAAAGGCTCAGATAACAAGTGAAAATTCAACCCAAACCAAGCAATCTGCTTTCCTATGTGGTTCTGAAGGAAGATTGATTAAAAAAAATTTTTTTCTTGGCCTGAATAATTCAATTGGCTAACTGTCTCGGGATTTGTGCTTTGTACAATTTTGTATAGAGAGTGAAAAGTCTCTTCAGTGGGAATCTGTTTGCTGTTACTTGTGTCTTAGGAGAATAAACCTTTTAACGTAGTTTGTAGTTGAAATGAGTACAGTGATGGATTTTCCAACCCCACAGCTTTCTATCTATCTATGTTTGATGCAAATCATTCTGTGCTTTTTTGTTAGTATGTATCATTCCTTTATCCTGCGACTTGGAATCATTTACCTGGTATTTGCACACAGCTTGTTTATAGTTGTGTTAGGCTGTGGAACCCTCTTCTGATGCCTGTGTCCTCTTCCAAGTTTCATGAGATATTTCGATTCCAGAGCATTTGGTTTAACATTGTGTGCAGCATTTATTCAACTGCAGTTGTTTCTTGGGCACTAGCTCTGGGCTGTCTCCATGGACCATAAACTTTAAGTATGATAGAAATCCCATCCATCCATACAGTAGCTGGCAACTGCTTTGAGCCTTGAAGGGTATGATTTATAGTTTGAGAAAGAAAATGAAAAATTATACAGAGGTTCAAAGAGGGCAAAAATGTGATCCACTTTAATTCACTAAAAAATAACATTGCTATCTTACCTAATTTTAATTCTATAATAAACTCCCCATTTCCTCAAGATTAAGTTTTAATTACAATTATAAAAATATATTTTAGTTTAAAAGTCTATCCTATAGTGTCCATATTTAATTACATCAAACATATTCTTTTATTTCATGGACTTTTCTATGCTTATCTTTATTGTTGGGTCTCTGTGAGGGTTTCTGTAATAATTAATTTTCTATTGTATTTCTACATGGCCTACTGTCAGCCACTGTTACATAAACTCTTGGGTAAAACCATTGGTGCCTATGACTTTTCATAGAGTGGCTCCCAAATAGGATTTGGGAGTTTCACATCCAGGAGAAACTCCATAGATACTTCAGACTCAGTTCATCCCAAGCCAAATTCATTTGGCTTGCAAGCTCCATACTTTTTCCTACAGAATTTAGAATTTTCCAACAAACCACTATGTTAGTAAATTTAAAATTTTATAATTTGTGTGTCTTCAAACAGGCATTTTACTTTCCAACTTTAACAAATAGGAGGCCAACCTTGTATGCATAGACATGTTATCACCTTAGGAAGTTGGGGAGGTAGCACTTCACACTTCTTCCCTTAGAGTTAATTCTCCACTCCTTTATTGAGGGCCGAAACACAGACAGCTCACTTTGCTTTGGTTTGAGTTTATACATTTGCTGTGGAAAATGTCCTCCAGGCTATGCATTATCAGGACACTGATGTCTGAAAAGCTGATGGTTGTTAAACCACAGCAATTATGTTATTTTATGTGTTCCTTGGTATTAATGGAGTTTTAAAACAAATTCTGTAGGAAGATTTCTGTGAAAAAGAAATGGAGATCTGAAATATAGAGCCCTCACTTACTCTGGTGTTTAGGGAGTGTCCAAGGGGCCCTGTCCCTGCCCATTATGCAGAGCAATGACGTAGGTAAGCCTCCATGAAGACTTGAGCCTACAGATGTCAGCAATATCTTGTCCAAACACAGTAGTTAGGATTCTGGGGTCTTATCAAGAACAATCAGACTCAATCTTGTTCCTTTCCCCTTCTGTGAGTGATTTTGTATGAATCTCTTAGATTCTTCTTTGTATTCTAGTTTCTGTGGTGGTGTGAATTATAGGCTGGTGATCCTTTGCTCTATGTCTAAAATCCATATATGAGTGAGTACACACCATGTTCCTCTTTTTGTGACTGGGATACCTCAAAGAGATACATTATTTTCATCTGTCCTTTAGAAAGAATAGTATGCATATCAACCAGTGTTTCAGAGGATCGTTATAAAATTCATATTGAGGTAGATAAATCTTACCAAGAAGAATGTTTTACTATTAGCATTGTTTATTTCAGGAAAAGGTTTTGTTCCATAAATGTGTTTTATTAAAAATATGAAATCTCTGTATTAAAATGTAAAATGCTTTAAAGAATTATTAAATATTTATTAGCGTTCTGCTGAAAAAAAATCAGAGCAGTTATTTTTATCATGTGACCCAGATATCTTTTCAGTTTTGTTCAACTCTGGAACCATTAGCTAAAAATAAATATCTCCCTTATCCCCATACTTTTTTTGCCCAGTGATTTGATCACAGCAATGTAAAAGTAAGTAATACCTATGTATTCTAAAAATACTAGTAGCTGGGCATTGGTGGTACACGCCTTTAATCCCAGCACTGGGAAAGGCAGGTGGATCTCTATGAGTTTGAGGCCAGCCTGGTCTACAGAGTTAGTTCCAGGACAGGCTTCAAAGCAATACAGAAAAACCCTGTCTCAAAAAAACTAATAAAAATAATGATAATAATAAATGAATAAAATACTGGGTATTTAAAAATTCCTAGTGGACATTTTCATGTCTTCCCTATGATCTTTCCTTACAGATTCAGAACTGAAATAAACACTAGTTATTCTCCAGTCTGATTACATGCTTCAAACTTAAGGGATTCTAAGTTGGTGGGACATCTGAAGAGGCATTTATGAGGAAACATTGTGCAGTTACTATCATTGGACTCTAGTACACTAGGCTGCCTATGGAAGCTTCCTGCACCCTCTCATCTTATTGGAACACTTGTTAGCTTTCTTTTGTTTATCTATTTTACATACTGATTATAGTTTCCCCTCCCTCCTCTCCTTCCAGTCTTTTCTCCTACCCCCTCTCTGTCTCCACCCCCAAACCAGTCCTCCTCCATTTCTGTTTAGGAAAGGGCAGGTCTCTCATGGATATCCACAAAGCATGGCATATCAAGTTCAAATAAGACTAAGCACCTCCCCATGTATTAAGGCTGTGTAAGGTGACCCAGTATGAGAAACAAGGTCCTAAGAGACAGCACAAGAGGTCAGAGACAGACAGCCCCTGTTCCTACTGTTAGGAGTCCCACAAGAGTACCACATTACACAACTGTAACATATATGCAGAGTACCTAGATCAGTCTCATGCAGGCTCACTGGTTGTTGGTTCATTCTCTCTGACCCTATATGAGCCTGTGTTAGTTGATTTTGTGGATTTTCTTGTGGTGTCCTTGACTCTACTGGCTCCTACAATCCTTTCTCTCTATCTTCTTCAGGATTCCCAAACTCTATCTAATGTTTGGCTGTGAGTTTGCATCTGTTTCCACCAGTTGCTGGATGACATCTCTCTGATGATAATTGGCCAAGGCACCAATCTAGTCACAGGAGATGGCCAGTTTAGGCTACTTATCCTCTGTTGCTAGGAGTCTAATCTGGGGTCTTTCTTATAGATTTCTGGAAGATTGATTCCCTTATGCCATGTTTTTGCCTGATCTGAAATGCCCCCCCCCACTACACCCTACAATAGTCTTTCAGTACTCTTCTCTTTCAACCCGCCCAACCTGATTGCTCATGTTCCCATCCCCACCTACCCTCAGTTCACTCTATTTCCCCTTCCCCAAGGAGATATGTGTATCTCCTCATGAACCATCCTTATTACCTAGTCTCTTTGGCTCTGTGGATTGTAGCATAGATACCATTTATTTTACTGTTATTGTCCCCTTATAAGTGAGTACACACCATGTTTCTCAGTCTAGGTTACCTCAGAATGATTTTTTTCTAGTTTCTTCCATTTCCCTGCCAATTTCCTGGTGTCCTTGTGTTTTAACAGCTGGATAATACTTCATTGTGTAAATATATCACATTTTCTTTACCAATTCCTTGGTTGAGGGGCATCTAGGTTGTTTCCAGGTCCTTTCTATTATAAATAAATCTGCTGTGAACATAGTTGAGCAAGTGTCCTAATGGTATGGTTGAACATCCTTTGGGAATATACCTAATAGTGGTATAGCTGGGTCCTGTGATAGATTGAATTCCAGTTTTCTGAATTCCTAACTTCCTAACTTCCTAAGTGGCTGTACAAGTTTGCACCCCCACCAGCAATGAAGGTGTTTTCTCCTTGCTCTTCATCCTCTCCAACATGAGCTGTCAATTGTGTTTTTGATCTTGACCATTCTAACAGCTGTAAGATGGAATCTTGGAGTCGTTTTGATTTGCATTTCCCTGATGGCTAAGGATGTTGAAAATCTCCTTAAGTGTTTCTTGGCAATTTGGAATTCTTCTGTTGAGAATTCTCTATTTAGATTTTACCCACTTTTTAATTGGATTATTTGGTTTGCTGGTATCTAATTTCTTGAGTTCTTTATATATTTTGGATATCAGCTTTATGTCAAATGTGGGGTTGGTGAAGATCTTTTCTCATTCTGTTGGCTACCATTTTGTCCTATTGACAGTGTCCTTTGCCTTACAGAAAGTTTAATTACATGAGGTCCCATTTGTTAATTGTTGATCTTAGTGCCTGTGTTATTGGAATTCTGTTCAGGAAGTGGTCTCTTGTGGTAACGTGTTCAATATTATTTACCACATTTTCTTCTATCAGGTTCAATATATGTGGATTTATGTTGAGTGAGGTCTTTGATTCACTTGAACTAGAGTTTTGTACAAGGTGATAAATATGGATCTATTTGCATTCTTCTACATGCTGACATCCAGTTAGACCAGAACCATTTGTTGAAGATGCCTTTTTTTTTTCCATTGTAGAATTTTGACTTCTTTGTCAAAAATCAGGTGTCCATAGGTGTATGGATTTCCATGTGGGTCTTCAATTCCATTAACCTACCTCTTATGCCAATACCATGTGGCTTTTTACTACTGTATCTCTGTAGTAGGTATAGTGATTAGGTATAGTGATACTTCTAGAAGTTCTTTTATTGTATAAAATTGTTTAGGTATCCTGGGTTTTTTGTTTTTCCACATGAAGTCGGATATTGTTCTTTCAAGGTCTGTAAGGAATTGTGTTGGGATTTCAATGCGGACTGCATTGAATTTATAAGATTGCTTTTGGTAAGATGGCCAATTTTTAACATTTTTTTTTATTTTAAAACAATCTTTTCTCATTTTACATGCCCATACCAGTTCCCACTCCCTCCCCTCCTCCTGCTCTCCCCACCCCCCACATCACCCATCATCACTCCTCAGAGAGGGTAAGGCATCATTTTACTATGTTAATCCTACTGATCCATGAGCATGTGAGGGAGATCTTTCCATATTTTGACATCTTCTTCAATTTCTTTCTTCAAAAACTTGAAGTTCTTGTAATACAGGTAGTTCACTTGTTTGGTTAGAGTTACACCAAGATATATCATTTAAGGCTACTGTAAAGGGTGTTGAGTCTCTGATTTCTTTCTCAGCCCATTTATTGTTTATATATAGAAGGGCTCCTGATTTTTTGAGTTAATCTTATATTCAGCTACTTGAATAAAGGTGTTCCCTGGTGAAACTTTTGAGGTTAGCAAGGCTCCATGTGTGCTGAGCATGTCCATCCGTGACAGCATCAAGTGGGCTTCCTTTATGAGGAGCAGAAAATTGTTGTGAAAGTGTTGAAGGCAAAAGCACAAAGTCAGAAAGTGAAATAAATATGCAGCTTTTTAAAATAATAAAAACATCCATTTCTTTTAGATTTTACAATTTTGTGAAGTATGGGTTTTTGAAGTATGACTTTATGATTCTTGGGATTTCCTCTCAGTTATGTTCCTCTTTTTGCTTCTGATTTTGTTAATTTGGATATCTTCTCCCTGCCTTTTAGTTAGTTTGGGTAAGGGTTTATCTATTTTTTGTTGATTTTCTTAAAGAACAAATTCTTAGTTTCTTTCATTCTTTGTAGTGTTGTCTTTGTTTCTATTTTATTGATTTTACTCCTCAATTTGATTATTTCCTGCCATCTACTCCTCTTATGTGTGTCTGTCTCTTTTTATTCCAGAGTGTTCAGGTATGCTGTTAAGTCACAGGTATGAGGTCTCTCCAATTCTTCATGAAGGCACTTAGTGTTGTGAACTTTCCTCTTAGCACTGCTTTCATTGTGTCCCATCAGTTTAGGTATGTTGTGCATTCATTGTCATTGAATTATAGAAAGTTTTAACTTCTCTATGTCTGCCTTGACCCAGTGGTAACTCAGTAGAGAGTTGTTCACTTTCCTTGAGTTTGTAGGTTTTCTGTTGTTTCTATTGTTGAAATCCAGCTTTAACCCATGGTGCTCTGATAAAATGCAAGGGGTTATTTCAATTCTTTTTTTTTTTTTTTAATCTGTTGAGACTTGCTTTGTGGCCAAGTATATGATCAGTTTTGGACAAGATTCCATGCTGTGCTGAGAAGAAGGTATATTCTTTTGTGTTTAGGTGTTAGGTCCATTTGAATCACAATGTCTGTTAGTTCTGTTATTTCTGTATTTAGTTCTGTCTGGATGACCTGTCCATTGATGAAAGCAGGGTATTAAAGTTTCCCACTATTATTATGTGGGGTTCTATATATGATTTAAACTTTAATAATGTTTCTTTTACAAGTAAAGGTGCCCTTGCATTTTGGGCAAAGATGTTCAGAATTGAGATATCATCTCTCTTGTTAATTTTCTGAGGACACAAATCCCTTTCAAATTGACTGTTCTCAGAAATGACTCTGGCAGAATGTTCCCTTTCATCTAAGTTATTGAGTGTAAAGGATGACCTTCATCATTCCATTCAATTGTTGTATTTATGACCTGGGCTAACTTTGCCATACAGCCAGAAATAGACTCTAAGCCCTGCCATCTAATTGGTTTATAGGTGACAACTTTCAGCCCATTTCCCCCTCAATGAAAAATCCCACTGCTTTCATATGAAAAGTTATTGTTACATTATCTGGGTCTCTTTTTGACAGGTAGTATTTATTTTTAGGAGAACACGTGCAAGGCATCTTTTAACAATTTTCAAAGTGTAAAATACATCATTAGTGCCTGTACTCACTGTGTTGTAAATAGACACCTTCAGTATTCATTCTTCCCATCTAACTGAAATTTTATGTTCTTTAAAACCAACATCTCCTAGGAATCAGCTCCTCTCACTTAAGCCCCTGGTGACTACAGTATTACTTTGGTCTTTAAAAATATTGAAAAAAAAACATTATTATTTTGCTTGTAAAAATGTTTTGTCTGCATGTATGTCTGTGTACCATATGTGTGTCTAGTGCCCAGGAGGCCAGAAGGATACTCTGGACAAGGAACTACACATAAGTGTTAGCCACCATGTGGATGCTAGGAGTCAAATCTGGTCCTCTGAAAGAGGAGGCGGTGCTCTTAACCTGAGCCATCTCTCCAGCCCTAATATGATCCTGTTCTTAATAGTTTAACAAGTTTAGATTCCACGTGTGTGTGAACTCATGTTTGTTTTCTTTTTGTGCTTGGCTTGTTTCACTTAGCACAATGTTCCTCAAGTTCATCCATGTTACTGCATGCAGATGACAGTTTCTTCTCCAAGTTTGAACCCAGATCTTCAAGCATGTTAGACAAGCACTCCCTTCTTCCCTCAAGTTGCTTCTTACTAGACATTCTGCCACAGAAATGAGAAAAGTAATTAATACTAATGTTTTAAGAGACTGATGTTTCCCAGCATTGTAAGTGGCCTCTTTCTCAAAACCAGAGCATTGAGTTTTTGCCTAAGACCAATAGTCTACAGTCTCCTACTGTTGTTACTTAGACCTATCCTTTGCACCCTCATCATCCTTCAGGCACTCTGTAGCATTATACTGTATGGTGTTTATCATTTCATATTTCTCCCATATTTAAATTTGGTTAGAACAGTCTCCTTCTTCCCTTTACTGTGTGAGGTCTCATGCTAACAACAAGAATGGCAAAGGATCACAGTGTAGCTTTTTAGGGAGAAGGAGGAGCGACTCCCTTCTCAACTACAGAGCTACTGTTCAGAGGGTAGTTGAAGGCAGAAATAGATATATGGAGGGAACAGCATGCGGATACCTCATACATTGTCAAGATGTCTAGGGAACAGGTTATTGAAAACAACAGATTTGTCAGTCAGCAGCATCAATTAAAAGTCTTTTGAAACCAAGGGTTTGTCTAATTTAGTCTCATCTTTCATTAATTAAATAACTATTGGGTTATTCAATGTGACATTCTAGTGAAAAATTATTACTCTCATAAGGGTGGGTAATGGGAATAAATTACTAACCAATTTATAGTCGGTTGGCTTCCATATCTTCTGCATGCATTCAGTGGAAGCTCTACTTTGAGTTTGGAACTTTGATGTTCTCCTAATCTCCTAGTCTGTTCTCCTGTGATTCTTGGCAGTGGCAAAAATCTCAAATCCCAGTCAGCCACTGATCACACAGGAAAATACCTGGTGCCAGCTCCACACTGCTACATTAGACACAATGAATACATTAAACTGATTCTACTTTTCTTTCTGTACTGCTAGGGATTTCTACAGCCCTACACATGCCAGACAAATACTCTACTACTGAAATATTCCAGAGCCTTCTTTTTATATTTTTTACTTCTTATTTTGAGACAGGATCTCATTAAGTTATGCAGGCTTGCCTTGAACTCATTCTGTAGTCCAGGTGGGCCTTGAACTTGTTGTGTTTCTCTTGCTTCAGTCTCATGGGTAGCTAGGGAGACAACATGTGCTAGCAGGGCTGGCTGATATTTGCAATTTTCAATGGATTTATTAGAACCTAACTTCATGATGTTGAAATATACCTCTATCCATCGATGCTGTAGTGAAGATAATAATTGGCATAATATGAAAAGGTGCAGGAGTACTTAATAGGATGCTTGTGAGAGATGTTCATTGTCTGGAAAGGTTAGTTTTCTGAGTCAGGCCTCTGCTGGGTCTCCTTCGCCCTCAAGGGCAGTTTAGGTGCTATGATCAAGCCAGTGGAAAGAAAGGAATTGCTCCCTTCCAATCATCTCATTGGAAGACTACAAGTCCTCAGTAAATACAAGGAGTTGACAAATTTAAATGTTATAATTGGAACAATGAAGACAGTGTACAGAAAGCAAAATGTTTGAATGTGAATATAACTTCACAGAGAAACAGAGTTGGGTCAAATTGCTTCTTTTGAATCAGAATCTTACACTTTTGCTATTTGAATATTTAGTTCTGGTATAGTTATTTCTTTTTAAAAATGAACTCCTTTAAAATTTTTAAAATTTTATATACATTGGTATTTTGCCTGCATGTATGTCTAGGTGAGGGTGTTGGGTTTCTTGGAACTGGAGTTACAGACAGTTGTGAGCTGCTATGAACCTGGGTCCTCTGGTAGAGCAGTCAGCACTCTTAAACATTGAGTTACCTGGCATATTTCTTAAGGGAGGAATTTTACTTTTAAAGTTGTCAGTTCAAATAATGATCACAGTTTCTACAAATATTAAGTTTATTTGTGAATAGCAGAGTTCTGCTATGAGAATATGCCTACCATAGTAAACTATGTGTGTTCAAAGAAGTAGAGGCAAGGGGAATCTTTTTGTTTGTTTGTTTGTTTGAAATAGAGATTACATATTTTGTAATAATAATCCCTGACTACAGTGATTAGCTATACAAGGGTGACTATGTAAGGATAGAGCCAGTCCAAGATTAAAGAAATTTCTTCTGGACAGATGTCCTTGCAGATGTATTTTTGTGTAAGTTTTTACAACTCTCCAGTCTTTTGTGATGGTTGCTGTTGCCAGATATTAATGCATGAGAGCTCTTCATGTGAAACATCCCAGATTCATTAATTACATAATTAATTGCTAGGACTGATACAGAGACTCCTTTGTATACAGAGACTATAAATAGTCCTGGGTTTATTCTTAAGAAGAATAGACTGGTTGTAGGTGTGCATCTCTTCCTGGTGAGATGTGTCCCTTATTTGTTTCCTTCTGTGCATCAGGATCATGGGCAGGTGTCTCATCTTGTAAGTCAGACAGGTTATATTTATATTCTGGGACTGTGCTTGCTTCTTGTCATTTTATTCGTGGCTAGAGAAGTGTCTGGCATGCACTAGGGATACAATAGGGATTTATCATGTGAGCAAAGAGACCCCTGTGGAAGTCAGACCCGTGGAACATGGGGCTCTGCAGAATTGATATAAATGAGGCGAGGAGATGCTTGGGCTAGGAGACAGCTGCTGGTGGAATGGGACTTGAGCCTGGGGTGAGGTAGATCGAGTCAGAGCCCAGCCTTGCCATTTTCTGGCTCTGTGGGCTGTCGGGGAAACGGCTCCCTTGTTTCCTCAGCTGTGAATCGGAGATCATGAGTTGTAGGCAGAGTAAATGAACTAATGCCTGTGAATGGGCTGAGGACAATGCTGGGAGGGCCGTGGTCACTCAGTCAATACTGACCACAAAAATACACAGGCAGAAGTGGAGGCGAGAATGTTCACAACAATGTCACCACACAAAGGGCTGAAGACCATAAGGGAAGTATCATCAAAATTAACGACAGACTTCTTGAGAGGAGCTAAAGGAAACTTTGGAGACAAGGCCAATCCTGCTGCAACTCTCCCCAAGCCACTGAGCAGGACTGTGTACAAAATCTTTGTTTCTTAACCTCACAGATCTGCAGGCCTTGGAGACAGGGCAAACACGTGCAGGCCCATTGCCAGGGGAGACCTGTGAGGCAAAACCACGGCTAAAAATGCATTTGGGGCAAACCAATGGTCTCTGATACAATCTTCTCTCCTGATGTGATAAAATTCAGACTAGTAGCCCTTTAATTAAATGTGGGAATGTCTTAAGGTGATGGGAAGCTCCACCTAGGTTTCCTGGTAGGATATTAATTAGACAGCAGAGAGCAAAATTTTCTAGAAAGCAGATTTTTCATTGTTTTTAATTTGAACAGCTTCTGCCTATCAAGTGATATAGCATTACATATTTGCTGTGATTTTGTCTCCTTTTTGCTTTTATTTAAAAAGCAGACTTTATTTAATATTAAGAAATATTTGAAAGTAGGCACTGTTGAAACGAATGCAAGTCAAAATGAAACAAGCTATTACCACATTGCATTGATCGAAAATGAGGCAGTGTATGATTTCAAATGAGAAGGAATAATACTGATAAAATAGAAAAACCAAGTGGCAGATGTCTAGGAAGTGAATCTGGACTCTTCCCTCCCATTAACTCTCAGATTTCCTTCCCAGATAAGCATGTCATGAAAATCGACATTTAAAATTTATTAATTTTTTTAAGATTCATTTATTTTTATCCTATATGTATGAGTGTTTTACCTGCATGTATACCTGTGCTGAATCTGTATGCCTGGTGTCTCTAGAGAACAGAAGAGATGTAGAATCCTCTGGAACTGGAGTTACAGATAGTTGGCAGCCATCATGTGGATGCTGGTATTTTAAACCCCATCAGGGATTAGAGTTTTTTGGGAAGAACAGCCCGTGCTCTTAACCTCTGAGCCATCTCTCCAGCCCAGAAGATCATCATTTCAAGGCTACTTACACAGAACCTTAGATCATCTATGCTAGTTTAGACAAGTTGACAATTTATTCTTACTTTGCACTTAAAATAGGCAACTACATAAGAATTCTGTCTCTCCTTAATTCCTGATAAAACAGTACTTATGCTGGCAGTGGTGCCACATGCCCATAATCCCAGCACTTAGGAGGCAGGGGCAAGCAGATCTTTGTGAGTTCTCTGCCAGCCTGGTGTATGGAGTGAGATCCAGAACATCCAGGGTTACACAGAGAAACTCTGTTTCAAAAAACTAAAACCAAAAACAGAAACAAAAATACCCCATCACCACTTTTGCAAATGAACACAAGGGAAACTCCTATGGAAGGAAGACCAATCTCTTACATATCAATCTCCCCATTCTATTTCCCTCCTATCCTCCCTCCCCCCCCCACTGACTCCCCCAACTCACTCCCCAAGGATAGTTAGGTCTTTCTTGGGGGATCATCAAAGTTTGTCACATCATTTGGGGGAGGGCCTAGGCCCTCCTCTGTGTATCTGGGCTAAAATAATATCCCTCCATGGGAAATGGGCTCATTTCCCAAAGTCCTTTCATGCACTAGGGATAAATACTGATTCCACTGTTAGAGGTCCCATAGACTACCCAGTCTTCCTAATTGGCACCCACAATCAGAGGGCTTATTTCCATCCAATGCTGGTTCCCCAGCTTTACAATTAGGGTCTGTGTGCTCTCACTAGGTCAGGTCAGCTGTTTCTATAAGATTCTATAACAAGGTCTTGACTGCTTTGCTCATTCCCACTCCCTCTCTGCAACTGGATTCCAGGAGTTCTGCTTGGTGTTTAGCTGTGGGTGTCTGCTTCAGCTACTGGAAAGGAATTTAGAATGATTGAAAGACGTTTAAGAAAATGTAAATTAAGACAACTCTGAGATACCATCTTGCTCATGTCAGAATGGCTAAAATAAAAAAACAGCAATGATAGTTTGTACTAGAGAGGATGTGGAGAACAGGGAACACTCCTTCATTGCTGGTGGGAGTGCAAACTTGTACAGCCACTTGGAAATCAGTATAGCGGTTTCTCGGGAAAATGGGACTCAGTCTACCTCAAGATCCAGCAATTTCACTCCTGGACATATACCCAAAAGATGCACATTCATACAATGAGGACATATGTTCATCTATGTTCATAGCAGTGTTGTTTGTAATAGCCAGAACCTGGAAGCAACCTAGATGCCCCTTAACTGAATAACGGATGGAGAAAATGTGGTACATTTACACAATGGAACTACTCAGTGGAAGAAAAACAATGGAATCTTGAAATCCGCAGGCAAATGGATAGAACTAGAAGGAACCATCCTGAGTGTGGTAACACAGTCACAGAAAGGCAAGCATCTTTAGTTTCTAAGTCTAGCATTGAAATCCTACTATCCAAGTCAATGAGATCCCATCAAGAACAACCCCAATGTGTTGGGTTATGAAAGTATAACTCCCAAATCATGAGCATAGCTATCAGGTGCACTGTGCTTTCATAGTTAGCATCCTCTTGAATGGGACACTTCTATTAGTCAGTGCAACTGACTAATTTTGACAACTGCCATTGAATCATTTTTAACTAGAAGCAATGTTTTAGAATTGAGGCATCGGTGAGAACCAACAGCTCACCAGGATCACCTTGTATCAGGCAACAGTTTTCTTCTTTAAGGTTTGTATTCCCAATTCTCCACTCTGGTTTTGCATGTGAAGTAACCATTCTTCAAGAGGAACTATAATAATCAAATAATAATCTGTAAGGAACACTAAGGCCAATCCACTGTATTTTATATGTGTTCTCATGCGTCAGTCCCGACCTCTAATTTCATGAGATTCATGGGTAAGTTCTCAGGAAAGAAAAATGCCCCCTGCTTTTCCTCTACCCTCTGAGAATCAAGTTTGATGTCTCAGTAACTATAAATGAATCTATTCTCAAAAGGCTGGTCCTCATCCCCAAGGAGAGGTGACTTTTCATGGTGCACAGCATGCTGCTGGCTTAGGAAATAAATTTCTGCTGGTGAGAATGTATACACATACAATATGTGTTTCAAAGACAATGGAGCATTCTAGGAAAAAGTAATATTTGACCCACATGTTGAGGCAGGAGGGATAATGAGAAATAAACACAATTGTCTGCATATAAAGAGTTGCAGTTAGTAGCCTTAGAAAACAATTCCTTTTTCTATTTGTTGGCGCTGGGTGGATTCTTTGCTAGGTTTGTTGAGTGCTCTTGCCCAACCTTAACTTTTACAGTTTCCCATGTCACTTGCAATTGTAAAGCAGCCTGTGGTCGTTGTACCAGCCAGCCTTGCCCTCCTAGGCGCCATCTGCCAACCTAGAATTTATACATGTTTGTACCATCAGAACGGGGTCTTCCCCACTGTAGCTTCCATTCTCAGTCACCATACATTAAGTTCTAGCCCCTTAATGTCCTTCAGTGTTTGCCATGCTGTGGACAGGTAGGGAACAATGAAAAAGTGCTAAAGGCCAGGGTGCCTAAATATCAACCTCATTCCCGTTACTGGCCTTCTATGTTTCTGAATGTCACTTGTCTGCCTATTTGTCTGTCTGTCTATCCATAGTATTTCTAACTACATATTTATGGAAGCTGTAGCTTCTTCAGTCATAATAAGAAAATTCATACTGTAGCATTAGACTTGAATTTTATGATATGATTGTGCTCTTCTCAAGAATAGGACTCTTTTACCTAAGGAACCTAATTATTATTATGAGAAAGAGCTGAGGTAGTGGTGTGTATGTGTGGTGTGTGTGTGTGTGTGTGTGTGTGTGTGTGTGTGTGTGTGTGTGTGTGTGGTATGTGTGGTGTGTGTGTATATTGTGGTATGTGTGTATGTATGGTGCATGTGTGGTGTGTATGTATGGTGTGTGTGTATGTGTGGTGCATGTGTGGTGTGTATGTATGGTGTGTGTGTATGTGTGGTGTGTGTGGATGTGTGTGGTGTGTGGATGTGTGAGTGTGTATGTGGGGTGTGCACACGGGTGTGGTATGTGTATGTATGTGTATGTGTGTATATGTGTGGTGTGTGTGTGTGAGTGTGTATGTGGGGTGTGCACATGTGTGTGGTATGTGTATGTATGTGTATGTGTGTCTCTGTGTGGTGTGTGTGTATGTGGTGTGTGTCTGTGTGTGGTGTGTGTGTATGTAGTGTGTGTGTATGTGTGTGGTGAGTGTGTGTGTGTGTGTGTGTGTGTGTGTGTGTGTGTGTGTGTGTGTATGTGTGTGTGGTGTGTGTATGTATGTGTATATGTGTGTGCTGTGTGTGGTGTGTGTGTGTGTGTGTGTGGTGTGTGTATGTATGTGTGTATGTGTGTGGTGAGTGTGTGAGTGTGTGTGTGTGTGTGTGTGGGTGTGTGTGTGTGTGTATGTGTGTGTGGTGTGTGTATGTATGTGTATATGTGTGTGCTGTGTGTGTGGTATGTGTGTGTGTGTGGTGTGTGTATGTATGTGTGTATGTGTGTGTGTGTGTGTTTATATTTATGGGAAGTTTTCAGAGTAGTTTAGAAAAGTGAGGTAAGAAATGTACTTGGAAGAAGATAAAGAGGGATTTCAAAGTAGACTCTTGAGCTATGTCTGAAAGAGTAGGTAACACTGCAGTAGAGAGTACATTCATTTCAAGTTACAGATGGAGAGGGCAGGGGTGCCATCATGCTAAACTGGCAGAATTGTCTGTCAACACTAGTTTTGTTAATATGGAGTTAACCTTACATTTGGAGAGGACATTATCATTTCTCTGTGATATCCAGAAGAGATGTTCCCATTTTTTTGAATTCCGTCCCCCATTTCTTTTCTTCCATTGAAAGTTAACTGTTTCTGAAGCTTGTGAGTTTGTTTAGAAATAACAGCTTGTATAAACAACAACAAACTCTAAGTTAAAAGTATGATTATTAAACCAATACAAGCGTATAGAATAAAATGAAAAATAAAAGTGTCCTATATCCCATTACATGAACCCATATCAATACTTTGATTTGTGTTAAACTAAGCATACAAGTTACTGAGTGGAAGAACAGACTGGGCCATGGATGTGACATTGCCTATCAGAGCTGACTATGAACAGATATGAGGCTGTTGGCCCTGAAATTATTGTGAAATATGCTGTCATCTGCACTGCAGACCCTTGTGGCATTGTATGTATTTAGGTAGACAGATTTTTTTTCCTAAGTACTATTTTTGCTTACTAGCTTATGCCCACCATTCCATGTGATTAAATAGTCTTCCAAAGCATCTCACATACCTAGAATTACTGTTCCATTGTCTGTTCATATAGTGTAAACTGATCTCCACTGCTGAAAGCTTGGACTTCTATCTTTGAAAAATAGCAAGCTATGTATGGTCCATATACACAAATCTACATTCACAACCATGATTATTTTCTTAAGATAAATTCCTATAAGTGACCTGGAGTGTCAAAGATTATGGGTATTTAAACACACTGATACATATTGTTCTTCCCAGGTAAGTGTTCCACAGCAGCTTCCTATGAGAGATTTTTTCCTACATTTTCTCAGGGAACACCAGCTCTCCCTTCATAAATATACTAAACTGATTTTATTGTTATACCCACATATACTTATGTGGTTGTCTGTACTATAGTTGCACTGTAATATGGAATATATGATGTATTATGGACTCATTAACCTATCATAATGCATAAGCTTGAAAACATAGATTTCTTATGTGACATCTAAACGTAACTGTCTCTATTTCCCAGGTGCCTGCATGAACATTACCCACAGCCAGTGTCAGATTCTTCCCTACCACAGCGCCCTGGCACCTATCTTGCCCGTTGTCAAAACCATGGACATGGAGAAGTTCCTCAAGTTCTTTATGTACCTCCATCGCCTCAGTTGCTATCAACATATCCTGTTATTTGGCTGTAGCCTCGCCTTCCCTGAGTGCATCGTTGATGGTGATGACAGGTACTTTGGAACCAAATCATTCAATGATAAGAGCCAAGTTATTCTAGGGACAAGTGTCCAAGGGGAACAAATTGTCCTGTTATTATCTTTTATTTTTGTTGCTTTTAGGGGAGAAAGGACCCACATCTGTCATAGTTAATTGCAAGTCTCTGAAACAAACGTATTTTAAAAATACAGATAAATTTTATTCATAGGAAGAGTTAAATGGTCTATATATTAGTTGATGTTGTTGGGAGGACACACAATTGCTGTCTCAGTGAGGGTCTGATAGAAGAAAAAAATGTACCCAAAGGGATAGCTGAAATGTTTATTGGTGAGACTGTTTTTGGAGATATGGGAGAGGGAGAGGACAACTAGATGAAGAGAACTACCAAGATCTCATGATGAGGGGGCGTAGTTCTACTAACAAAGTCTCGAAGAGAAGAAAAGGCTCAAAGCAATTGGAAACTCATAACTTTGGGTGGGGGCGGGGGTCACTAGACTGCTGTGCTATGACCAAAGGACAGAGATAGAGGACATGGAATAAATACACCAACCCCCTTCTCCAATCATCCTCTCTGCTAGAGAATTCACTCACTAGCAGGGGACAAAGGCATCCAGTGTGATGGATGAGATCCAAAATCTCATTAAACATCATCAGCTAAGAAGTCCCAAATCTCATTTAAATCAATTATGAATGGCATTCTGGATGGTTCTTCTCATCAACATGAGGACCCAGTGCTGTGGTGGATGATGAGATGTGGAGAGACAAACAGGGACTATTCAATAAGATAGAAATAATTTTTCATAACAGTTGAGCAACCCAAAGAAACTCATGGTTATGTGAAGCACTCAATGTGTATTTGGAGCAGTTCAACCTATGTGCTAAGTACCTATTCACATACAACTTCAATTACTTTTTGAGTTGAAATGTTAGGAGCTTTTCAGAATAGGAATAGTAGAATACACCTCCTTTTTCAAGTGCCACCACACCACATGTTATTTATGATAATTTAAGCATGTCTTTTACACACTGTTGAAATTGTGTGTGAAACACAAGAACAATATGTTTCAGGCCAAGCACCTGTTATTTTAATTGCAAGATGCGGCACTGCCATCGATTTTAGGTACAGTGGAAGCAGTGAGTGTTGAGCCCTAGAAATAAAAGACTGCGGATGCGTGTAGAATTTGGCAGTCAGGTGCAGACGGTGCTTTCATGGTACACAGAAAGAGAAGCAGGATTTGATTTGTCTTGTGGGTTAAACTTTGGGATGCTTGTGTGGGCTGTGGATATGAGTCAGTAGCATAGTTCTGGCCTCATGCCCTGCACTATGGAAGAAAAAATAAAGATGGTAACCAAGAGATGCTTAATTGTCTCAGACTGTGGCGACATATTTGGTGGTTGCATTGGTTTTCTTGGGTTGCTTTAACAAATCGCCACCTGCTGGGTGGCTTAAATAACTGATGTGTCTTCTCCCACAGTTCTGAAGGCTGAAAGTCCAAAAGTCTGTAGGGTTGTCTGGTTCCCAGGACTCTATGGGGGAAAATTCATTTTTCCCTTTGCTAGTTTTCTATTATTTTCATCCTTTGCCTTTGGCCCACGTTTCTCCAGTTCCTGTCTCTGTCATCATGAGAATCCCTGACTATCTGCAGCTTTTCCTCTTTTGTGTTCCATAAGGGTGCTGCCATTGAACTCAGGCCTCATCCACACAATCTTGGATAAGAGCTTCCCCTCAAGATCCTTAATTATCTTCACAAAGACCCTGACTCCAAGTGAGAAGACAGTCCTTGTTCTAGAGAGTAAGATGTGGACCTCTTCCTTTGAGGCAGTGGCTGGAAAAGCAGGCTAAGGGAGCTGTGTGTCATGGCCTCCTCATCCACAAAAGAGAAATAATAGTTACACTTACGTTACAAAATTCACTTGAGGATTTGATGATACATGGAGCTTGGGACACTGCCTGGCTCTTAGAAAGAGCTCAGTAAATGTTAGCAGTGACTGTGAAGTGGTGATTTGTGAAGGACAAATAGAATTAATGAAGTTCTTCTACTATATAACTATGTGTGAGGGATCTCAAAAATAAATAAGTATGTAAATAAATGAAGTGCTCCTTTGCTTAAAACTAAAACACATAAAATGCCAATGGGCTTTTTGTTTGTTTGTTTTTTGGAGCTGGATTCTCATCTCATTTATGTTTAATTTCCAAGAATTCCCCTTATATCTTTTTGGGTTAGCTTCTCTGTGGATTCACGCTTATGCACAGAAAGACAAGGAAAGGGAGTGTATTCAGAGTCTTAGAACCCACTGGGTTCATTATGGTGATTCTCTTTATCCTAACTCAGTCACTGCTTGCATAAACTGAGCTGCCCACAGTTTCCAGGGCACTTTAAGATAAATTTGTTTTTCCCTTGACCTGATTTATCCTTTGATAACTGCACTAATATGAGAGTTTTCCATTTTCTCTTATAATGAATAATAATTTACAGTTACTTTTTAAGTGTTCTTTGGGGACTTATCCTATTTTTATTATTATATTTTGTTTTATAATTGTGCTGTTAGACCATGCTTCCTGCTGTCATTTAGTGTGTACATGGGAACTGCAACCTAATTTAATAAGCAGAATAAGTTTTGCAAAGTAAATGTCTTGTAGAAAACCATTATAAGGTCAAACATATTTTTCTTGTGTTTCATTATTTTGTATCATCTATTATATGCCACACTATTCAAATAAAGGAAAAGTGTTTGTTTTCTAATCTAGAGAAAATAGTTACTTAATAACATTTAAAATTTAATTTTAAATTATAGTGGGATGTATAAGCAGTATAGTTTCTAAGCCAATTCTCTGAGACCACAGATACTATTTAACTACATTGTGTGTTGGAAGAATGGACTTGAATGGTCTTTATTTTGGACTGTGATTGCTTTCACCAAATGTGTGTTGACATACTACTACACAATCTAGTTGAAAGGCAGGAGGACATATGAATTTAGTGAAGCATATCTAAAACTATAAAATTTTAACTGATAAATTGTTGGAATGGCTCTAAAGTTTGTAGGTTAGAAGGTGTTGCTTAAAGATATCAGGTGGCAGGTGTTGTTGGCACATACTTTGAATCCCAGCACTCGAGAATCAGAGGCAGGTGGATTTCTGTGAGTTTGAGGCCAGCCTGGTCTACAAAACGAGTTCCAGGATGGCCAGGGCTACACAGAAACCCTGTCTGGAAAAACCAAAGCAACAACAACAACAACAACAACAACAACAGTAAAGATACCAAATAGCTAGCAAGGAAATATTGGTTAGCTAAAAGAGTGTCAGATTTGGAGATGTAGATGGCCTTTTGATATGTGAAATACATGCCAAGTTTTGGTGTGCTTTTGATAGGCCACTGTCACCTTCTTCTACCTCCTCAAACAGTTGGCTTCTCATTTTATCAGCCCTGTGAAGGTGTTAATATCATCCTTGACTTACCTTCAATAAGATTCTCCAGAAACTGTACTGACTTCTCACCACTTCATTCAAATCTTCTACTACGTTGCAGGGAAGGTCCTTATTTGTGATTGATGGATTAAAGTAAGGAAATCAATGCATTGGTATTTTGTCAGTACTCCACAGATCAGGAGTACTGATCTGTGACTAAGCTTCAGCAGAAATGCCCAGTGCAAGGAAATAAAAGTTCTTTATGTATGTAGGTGGCTTGAGATTAAAGGTCGTATCTCAAATGTAGGACCATTTCCCCTAGTAGTCTAGATTCCTATAGGTTTGTGTTGGAGAGTAAATGAATATCCTCAAATGAAGTGTGTGTGTGTGTGTGTGTGTGTGTGTGTGTGTGTGTGTGTGTGTGTGTGTACTATTGCTTGCTTGTAGAGGTCAGAGGTCAACCTCTGTCATTCTTCGGGAAGCAGATGCCTTGTTTTCGGAGACAGTGTCTGTCGTTGGCGTAGAGCTTGTAGATAGGCTGGCCAGTCAGCAAGCTCTAGGCATCCTCCTGCTTTCTTCACTCCCTAGTGTTGGGATTACAAGCATGCCCACTTTTTTTTTTTTTTTTTAACACCATTTATAAGAATTGAACTCAGGTCCCTGTGCTTATGTGGCAAGCCCTTTACTAAATGAAAAGTATTTCTGAAAATGCCTGTCATGCTACTGCCAGTGTCTGGAGTTCAGCCAGTGTAGCGGTGAGTTCATTTACTTTTCTCTCCAGTAGTTCTTGGCATCAACTATATGTGACTAGAACTTAGAAACAATACTTACTATTCCATTCACTTGAAGATCCTTATCATCAGTGTCACTTTATTATACACAAAAATCAAAACAGCTGTGAAGTAGTGTCGCAGCTGTAAGTTGTTCTTGATATTTGTTAATCTCTTATCCCATGGGTCTTGGTGAGTGTACCAAATACTAAAGATGATAAGTGTCCCATCAGTTGGAAGGCATGGCTTTGATATTCTTTCAGCAGTTATTTTGTGGCTTTTTGTTATTCCTGCTCACTTAGGTCAACCTGTCTTTATCTGTTGGTATTTCCTTCAGTTTTTCTGTCCTAAGAGTGAACCCCTGGCGTGTTATTCCTTTTGCTGACACTTTTCTATTACATAGGAAGAATGTAAATGCGGATTAGCCTGTGTAGACTTTGTTTCCCTGAGGGAGAAATAGTGTGTGGGACAGAGAAGGTTCACACCCTTACACAGCAGCTCCCTGAGCTGGGAGGAGTGCACTGTGGTGATGGCTTTCCTTTCACATTTGATACTGACAGCTGTATTCCTAGTGGTGCCTAAGTCATTCTCTGCATATTTCATTCATTTATTCAACAGGTACCTGGGTGTCCCCATGTGCAGACTAAGGAGACAGTTGCAAATAAAATGCACAGGAACCATTGGCCTCGTGGAAACTTACATTGTATTGGAGGGAGATAAACAAGTCAGCAAGTTAATTTATGTATGGATGCCATAATATTAAGATCATTTCTTATTCTGGCTCAAGAAATCTATGACAGTAACTTTCTCTTGAGTGGAAATTATGTTTGCTTTTTTCACCCATAGGAGGTAACTGAGTAACTGCCTTTGCTCCTATCTAAATTGTGTTCTCTTGCAGATGCTCCCCCACCCCCCGCTACAAACAGCAATCCACAAATGTGCCATGGCTGCATTTGCTGATTCTGAGTTATAAAGACTCCTACCAGATTTTAAGCTACCAATAGTTAGGCCATCTACTCACATGCCTGTCGTGTTTCCTCCCTCAACAAACATTTGTTGGGGCCTCATTGGGTAGGAGACACACAGCTGTGTGTTGTCCTCATTTACTTCTCCACAGTCAGTTGCCACATGCTTCTGCCACTCTTCCCTTGTCCCTCTTTCAGCAGTGACCACATCCTTTGGCTTCTGTTCTGCTCACCCAAGGGAAGACACCAATAGGAGATCAGAATTCAGGACAGATACGTTGGCTAGTGGTCACCTCATTTTCCTATTTGCCAAGTTGCAGATGTTGGGTGCATCATACTGTGACAGGCCATGGCTCCTGTGCAGCAACCTTCCCTGGATGGCTCTGCCTAAGTTCCAGAAATCACCTCTTTCCTTTTTAAACTTAGATGCTAACAGCTCCTGGCCCCAAACCGTTGCACTAATCCTTGCTGGTGTTAGGAAACCCTGCCTGTGCCAGTGGTTCTTTTATTGAACACCATGCAGTGCTCCCACTTTAGTGTGCCATCTTTTCCCTGCTGGAACCATGATTATTGCAAATAAAGACCAGACGATCACAGTGCTGGTTGTTAGAGTTGCAGACTAAAGTGAGTGAAGGATACTCTGACTCCTTCCATTCTCTTTTCTAATGGGAGGCAGTGGCAAAGACAAGCTTTCACTCGTGTGCTTCTTCAGCTTGCAGGTGGACACCGGGCAAGCACCCCATCTCTCTTACACAATGTGTAAGATTTCCTCAGTCGCTTGATGTGCTTGTTGACCCTCACAGTGACACCAAGCCACCTCTTGTTTTGCACTCTCCAGCAATGGTGATGATTTCATATTCTTATGTCACAGTGATTCATACGGGAAAGGGGGTCACAGTGCTTGGTCCTGTGACCTCATCTTTAATTTTTAACCTTCTTCCAACAGAAAGGGAGAAAGTGGAGGCTTATGATCTTACAAGACTCTTTAGACATGAACAGTATCTTTATGGCTGAGGAAGGGTCACAGTTCTGGGAGATGTGCAACTCTGACTTTGTGAGCATTTGTCACTCAATAGCTCAGTCTAAAAATTTCAAACTGGAAGTGCATTAAAAATGATTAAGTCTTGTCCACAAATACCACATAGAGCTTTGTAAAATGACTGAGAAAGAGGTGTGTGCCAAGGAAAAGATGGCTGGGTTACATATTATCACACCTTCAGTGGCTTAAAACAACCCACATGTGTTATGTCACTACTTCTGTAAATAGGAACCATGGGTCACTCAGCTGACTCCTCTGCACTAGAGTCTCATTGTGAACTAAGGTGTTGGCTAGAAGCAGAGGTCTTATCTGAAGGGTTGGCTGTGGAAGGATCCATTTCTGAGTTCATGAGTTATTAGAATACTTTCAGTTTCTCAAGGTCTATTGGGCAATGGGTTACCCTCAGGGCCAACCATGTAGTTTCCTTAATATATATGGCAACTTGCTTTGTCAAAGCCAGCAAGAGAGAAAGTGGTGGAGGTGTGAATAAGAGGGAAGTCACAATCATGTGTAGCTCAATGATGAAATGGCATCCCGTTAGTTTGTACAGTTGGGAATAAGTCAGTATATACTCAAGAGAAGGACTTCCACAGATAGGGGCAGTAGAAGGCAAAGATCATAGGTAATATTTTAAGTTTTCCCTGATGCAAATCATCTTCCCCTGTGCCCACAAAAGAGTTTTAAAACTAAAGTTCTCCTAACATATTTTAAGCATAGTTTATCGAAAATAGAATTTGACAACTGTGAAATGAGATTCTGAATAGAGAGATTTAGCAATATTTGAACAGGACATTTGTCTCAAAGGCATTGTACTACTGTTAATTTCTTGGTTTTTCTATGGATATTTACATGAAATGACTGCTTTGGCGAGCCCAAGATAAAGCAGCTACATAGCAGCTGATGGCAGTGGTGGAGATAACCAAGAGACTCCGTATCTGTGAACTGTGTAAACCACAACGATGACCAGTGTGGTAGCATATGCCCATGGGTACAGTTGTGGCAAGAATATTACGGGAGTAACCAATTGTTTTCTGATTGGACTTCAGGCCTGCTCCACAGGAGAAAACATGTGACTCAAATTGTAAATCTGGCCTAGAACCCTGGCTTAGGAATCTCATAGGCCCCAGGGGTGAGCCTACTACTACTAGTCTTTCCAATGGACAAATCATCAAACTGATCACTATAACTTTGTATCTCCATATCCACCAATTTATGCAGCTCCTAGACTTCATCAGAGAAGTTTCTTTGTGCAGTTGATGGTGGCAAATGCAGATTGTGGCTGGTCAACATGCAGAGAAGAGAATAAGTGATTGTGGCAGGCTCAGCCACAAATAGACCATCTATTATCATCTATTATCATGCACCCCTCCCCCACACAGTCAAGGCTCAGGGACCACCATGGAAAAAATGGAAGAAAGAGTGTAAGAGTCAAAAGTCAGAGAGAAGCAGAGTGAAACTGTGACTCCTTGGACTTGATGTGACACTGTACTCATAAATCCACAGCAGCTGTGGCTACTTGCCCAAGACCAAGCCAATCAATGTTCTAGTGTAGGTGAGATCTCACCTCTGAGGACCAGTGAACAGTTGATGACTTTGGGGAGGGAGGAAGAGTCAATTTTCCCCAAGAGCAAGGTCTGTAGTAGGTCAAGCACATTCCAGTGGGTGGTCCTGAATTCAGGAGTATAGGGACAGCACAAACTGCACTTAGTAGCTTATTAAAAACAAAAGGACACAAAGTTGGGGGTTAGGAGGTGATGGTGGATCTGAAGACAGTAGGGGGAGAAGTGAGGGATGGATTTGATCAGAATATATTGTATGATGGTGGTAGTTACATGAAATTCTCAAAGAATTTATATGAAGCATTTCTAAAAAGTAGCTCAAATTGATGGAATATGTGATTTATAACTCTTAAAAGTCTACTGGCCATTAGTTTATTTTGTAGCTCTAACTTTTTAAAGAAATTTACATTTATGACTATCATATTTTTTCAGATAAACATCTATATAACTTTAGATGTATCATAATACAATTTCCTAGAACTAAGTTTAATAATGAAGTTATAGATTAATTTAAGAATACTTTTTGGTAGGTTAATTATTTAAAAACATTTTCACTAGTGAAAATATTCCAAGTCCTTATTATCACTGTGTGACAGCGTATTTCCAAACTTATCAAATGTGTCAACAAATAATTGTAGAGGCACATCAGAGCTCTCTGGCTTCACTTGAGTTGAAATGCATCAGGACATTTTTGTACCACACCCAACGTACTTCACACATCAATTAAGAACAATCAGCCTTTTTAAAATAGCCATTCTGATAGCCAAAGTGAACCTTCCTTGTGTTGAGCACTGTTTTCCAGTTGCCAGAGTGTTGTTGCTTGGATATAGACACTTATATTCCAAAATAGAGTAGCCTGTCTCATCACCCTGTTCTCTGTGATGAAAAGCAAAGAGCGTTCACTCTTCACAGGCAGCTGAATTTCAGGCAAAACAAGAATGAATGGTTCCTCATTTGCTCACTGTTTGTAAGGGCTCATAGTTATCAATACTCTACCCCTAGCTTACATATTCCAGTCCAGCAATGCAAAACGCATGGGGTTTCAGTCAGTTACACCTCTTAGGAGACCTATTTGGAAACACTCTAGACATTGTTGTTTCTCAGTTGCTAATTTTAGAACAGATGGTCTGATGGTATTTTAGTAGTTCTGTCTTCCCCACACAAACTTTGAGAAAAATGTCTGTTACTTCCTACAGTTCATCAAGGCTGATGGGGTTATCATGGCCTCAGTGCTCCTCTGAGAAACATGCTCTCAAGAGTGAATTTAAACTTACAACGTGTTCATAATAAGATAATTATGGGAAATGGTTCAAACAAGAGCTCTTCCAAATTGCTCATCTTTCAACTGGGGAAACTGAGTCTCAGCATGATTGAACTGCTGATTTAAGGTCAGACAGTATGAGAGTATTCATGGGAGGGTTTGTGGTGGGGGACTTAGGAAAATGGTAGAGGGTGAGAGTCCATGGTGATGAGTTAGCTTCCGAGTTAAAGACTTAACTTCAGGACATGAATAAAGACTGCTGGGCCCCTGTGTGAAACTTCATCATCACTGTTGCCCTGGGAGACCCTGGGAAAAACACGGGATGGTGAAGAGTAAGTGGTCTCAGAGATGAAGAAAGCTCCCAGAACCACTGGGGAGACTTGTCTACTCTTAGTTCTTTCTGCAAATACCTTATTGTATTGTGGTTTGAATGAGAATGGCTGCAATATGCTTATATGTCTGATACTCAATATTAGTCCTGTTGGTGGGACTGTTTGGGAAGGATTAAGAGGTGCGTGTTGGAAGAGGTATGTTACTGAGGTCAGGCTTTGAGGTTTTAGAAGCCCTCCCTCGCCTTTTTCAGCTGGCTCTCTCTGCTTCCTACTTGTGGATCCAAGGTGTGAACTCTCAGCTGTTCCTGCTGCCATGCCTTTGTTCTACCATCATAGACTCTAACCCTTTGAAATCTTTTTTTGTTCATTTTGTTTTGTTTTTTGAGACAGGGTTTCTCTGTATTTCTTTGGAGCCTGTCCTGGAGCTAGTTCTGTGGATTGGGCTGGTCTTGAACTCACAAAGATCCACCTGTATCTGCCTCCCAAGTACTGGGATTAAAGGTGTGCACCACCAATGTCTGGCAAACCCTTTGAAATCTTTCTTTTACATGTTGCCTTGCTCATGTCTCTTATCACAGCAATAGAAATACTAAGATACTAATATATTCCTGAGTGGTTATCAGCACAAATTCATGTCTTTGTTCTCAATGTAACTTGTTCAAAGGCAAAAATTCCTGTACTTCAGTATCAAAATTAGTTACATATTCATTTAAATAGATTATTTTAAAAGATAATCTTAGGGGGCTGGGAAGATGACTCAGCTGTTAAGAACACTGCTTGCTCTAACAGAGGTCCTGAGTTCAAATCCCAGAAGCCATATGGTGGCTTACAATTATCTGTAACAAAGTCTTGGGTCCTCTTCTTACCTGCAGGCAGACATATAGGCAGAACACTGTAGACATGACAAATTTAATAAATTTTTTTTAAAAAGATAAATTTAATATGTTTTTTAAAAGAATTCTTGTTGAGAGATGCCTGTTGGTAAAGGCATGTAATACCAGCAGCTTGGTAGCTTAATGCAAGATGACCGCAAGTTCATGGTCTGTTAGGGCTACAGAAGGGTTCAATGCCAGTATAGGCAACTTAGTGAGATCTTGTTTCAAAATAAGGACAGAGAATGGGAAATGTAGGATCAGCAGCATGAGCAATGCCCTGAGTATGACCCCATCACCACCACACAATGTGAACATTGAGAACTCCTTCTCCACTTCTTAGATATAATAAGATTTCTCCTTCAAGGCTCTCAAAGACCATGTTAGAGCCAGTCTAACCCCTGGATGGCAGGTCCCATCATGTTTCTGTAATCAATGGAACAAATGAGGTATGATACATAAGCTTGTTTGAGCAATGAGTATGTAAAGTCCAGTATCATATGAGAATAGACGTTGTTAGATAGTGTATAGATCAAGACCTGGAAGCTCACACACCTGCTTTCTCCTTCTACCTCTGCCATAGTTAAGACAGTAGTAACAAGTGTGTGACATTTGAATCTGTTCCAGAATCTTCACAGGTCTGTGCTACCCAGGAAAGTTTTATTACAGTGATCAAACATTGTATGATTCTGTGATATTAAGATTTGAAACAAAAAATTTCTGTTTCTTTCCCAGTTTCCTTATAATCCTCTGACATGTCTTTGGCAAGACTGGCAAGGATGAAAGATACAGCCTACAGATGTAAGCCTGAGAAGGCTACTTGGCTCTGAGAGGAGACCGGTCCATGGCTTTGACTTTGCTAGAGTTTAAGGTTAACATCCCCAGAGCAAACCTGGGATCCAGGAGTGTTTGATTACTTATAACAAGGATGAGGACAAGCTCCTGGGGCATTATTGCTTTTGCTATTGTTGGTGGCACACATCTTTTACTCTGCAGAATACAAAATGGAAGTTTGATAAATTTTTTTTAAGTACATAAGATTTTCTGAGCTACAGCTTGTCTGGATAAGGTTTCCATGAAAGCCAGGGAAGATAAAAAACACTTTTCTCTATTTGCCTCTAAGAAATAGTTTGGATTTCTTAAAGGAAAGATAAAAAGTGAAAGTAATGTACTTTTTGACCTACTTTCGCTCTTGCAAACTGGGGACCCCTCCCTTTTTTTTTTTTTTTTTTTGTTGTTGACTAGTATATTTTAACACAGGAAGCTTAAGAACAATAATTTGGAGGTGACTGCATTAAGTGTTGCAAAACTAGATTATTATCTTTGGAACTGGGTGATATAATTGGGTGGCTAAATTGTCATAGGACTAAATATAGAAGTTTGCTGACTGTAGATAAGAAATGTAAGTTAATAGTCCACATTAACTTGCTCGTGGCTGACTTTAATATCATTATTATTATTATCTTGAGGACTGTTTGATAAAGATATTAAAACCTCCCTTTTCTTTCTGTGTAGGCATGGCCTCCTGCCCTGTAGATCTTTCTGTGAGGCTGCAAAAGAAGGCTGTGAGTCTGTCCTGGGGATGGTGAACTTCTCCTGGCCAGATTCCCTCAGATGCTCTCAGTTTAGAGATCACACTGAGAACAACAGCGGTGTCAGCAAGATCTGCTTCTCATTTGAGCAGGAGCATGGAAAGCAATGTAAGTATCTGTGATTCCTTTTAAAATTTTAAATTCAGATATACTACCCACTTAGCAACAGCTATGTAAATAGGTGTACTGTCTAATATGGTTTAAAAAATGAGCAGGTTAAGGATGGTTAACAACACCTAGAGATGCCCCCAATAGCCCTCCTAATTGTCTCACCTTTGCCAAAGAAATCTCTGTCCTGACCCTCATCATCTTAGCTAGCTTTGTTTATTACTGAACTTCATGTAAATAAAATAAATTACGTGTGATAGCACTGCATCTTCCTGCATTTGCTTAACATTATGCTTGAGCGATGCATTGTGTTTATTGCAGGTTCCATTTCTTCTCACTGAATGCAGTACACCTAATACTCCATTACAGAAAATACTTTTCTTGTCTGTTATTGATGGACATTTGGGTTATATGCAATTTCAGTTATGATGAAGAACAATGCTGTTACTATTTTCGCACATGTCTTTGGTTGAACATAGTTGTGGGCTTGCTCAGCCAAAATAGTTCTCTAAATAGCGGTATGTACTTATACTCCTGGAATCTATGTGTGAGAGATCAGCTTGTTCCCATCCACTCCCAACCTTGGCATTTTCAATCTCAGTTTTACACTTTTTTTGGTGAGAGCATTGAGGCATCTCACTGTGATTTTAAGTTATTTTTTCCCTGAGGAATTTGATCATAGTTTTAAAAATGTATAACTGTTTCATGATCCCTCCTATGGTACAAATATTTGTCCATGTCCCAATGGTCTCATTAATTTACAGTTCCATATGCAGCATGGATGTACCCCATTTTGGCTTTGATCTGAAATGTTGCACAGAGACTCATTTGCTAACAGCTCGTCTACTGGCCCATAGCACTGTGGAGAGTGTCTGGAGCCTTTAAGAGGTGGAGCACAGTAGAATGAAGTTGGGTATCTGATGTCTAGCCCCTGAACTGGGTATCGGGACCCTGGCCTCTCCGTTTTTTTGCTTCCCAACACCATGAGGTGAGCAACCTCATCTACCATATGCCTTTGCCATTATATTTTACCTCTAAACAATCTCAAAGTGATGTGGGTGACCATGAACCAAAATCTCTAAACTCTGAGGCAAAACAATATCTCCTCCATTGAAACTGTTTATTTCAGGTATTTTGAGATTTTATAGTGACACAAATCTGACTAGATATAGATGGTATTTATTGGGTAGATGTATTGCAAAGATCTCTGTGTTTCCCCAGCTTCAACACTTAGGCTTCTTATTTTCTGTACATGGAACAGAAAAAGAGAGCGTTACTATTTTTATTAATTATTTGAAATTTTCATATGATGTACTTTGATCATATTTACTCCTCCTCTTCCAGCTCTTCTCAGATCCACTTGTTTCCCTTCCACCCACCTTTGTGTCTTCATTTAAAAAAACAATCTACTGAGCCTGATTTCCACTGCCCATATACTCTTAGGTGTGTGGCCATCCACTACATCCGTGTAGGAATGTAGTCAACCTACACGGTGCTAGATCCTTAAAGAAAACGGACTCTTCCTCTCCCAATAGCTCTCAGTTGCCAATAGCGTCTCAGCTAAGGGTGAGATTTCATGCCCATTTCCCTACTTCATGCTGAGATTTGCTCTGGCTATAGCTTGTATTTGTATCACAAACACCGTGAGTCCGTATTTGCAATTTCCCTGCTGTATCCAGAAAACATGGTTTCCTTGTCGTCATCCACTGCCTTTGGCTCTCACTGTATTGTTATCCCTTATTCCATAGTGATCACTGAACTTTGGAGGGGGTATGGTATACATATTCTATTTAAGGCTGAGCACTCAGAAGTCTCTTGTCTGTTACTTGACCAGTTGTGAGTCTCTGTGTTAATCTCCATCTAAAGAAGCTTCTCTGATGAGGGTTGAGAGACTCACTAGTCTATGGGTATCATAGTTATCGGGAATCATTTTAACAGCATGTCCATTTAGAGAATAAGTGTAGCAGGTTCTGTCCTAGGGCCTATGATCTGTTTAGCCATCGGTTATTTGTCTCTACCACAGCGTCATGTGTGAATTTCACATTGCGGAGCAGGCTGACTCAAATCAGAAGGTTGATGATACCCCATGACATTTGTGCCACTGTTGTCTTTCCAGGATAGTCATTGCAGCTCACAGGGCTTACCACTGGGTCAGACTGATAATTACTTTTCTCCTCTGGTAGCACACACAGCACCTTCTACCACTATGAAATCTAGCCATTAGGGATGAAACTTCCAGGTGTGTATGAGATTTTTTTTTTAAACTTGTTCTAGGACTCAAGTATTTTGCTCAGCAATAGGGTCTTACTGTTTATGGAAGAATCCAGTGGATACTCTTAGATTTGGGGACTTTTGTTTGTAGTTTTATTTTGAGGAAAGGAGACTTTATTTGGCTTACATTTTCAAATCACAACCCATCACTGAGGGATGTTAGAGAAGGAACTCACGCAGGAACTTCAGAGCAGGACCTGAAGTAAAGACCATGGAGGCATGCTGTTTACTGGTTTCCTTCCTCAGGCTGGCTCAGCTACCTTTCTTCTATAGACCAGGTCCACCTGCCTAGGAATGACACTCCCCACAATGGGATGGGCCCTCCTACATCAACTTGCAATTAAGAAAATATATCACATGGCTTAGTTGAGATTCATTCTTCTAAGATGGATCTAGATTGGTGTCATTATTTTTAATTTAAAAAAGTTTTAAAATCAAAATATAATTACATTACTTCCACTTTTTCTTTCTTCTTTCTAACCCCTCCCATGTACCCCCATTACTCCCTCAAGTATATTTTACTTTAATTGCTATATATATATTATATTGTTATAATATGACAAATATATAGTGTGTGTGTGTTATGTTCCTAAAAATATAAAAATAATTATTCTGTATAATACAGCTTTTTAAAAAAATCATAAGTGATTTTGTATTTTACCAAAAGCTTTTTTTTATGTCTGTTAAGATCATCTATTGCTTTCTTCCTATTAGGCTACATGATAATAACTCCATTTTTATTTAGACATTGGTGATGCTCTCTTTCTTGGTAAGTGTAAGTGAGTGTGAGTGCCAGGTTTCAGTACCAAAATGTAAGTGAGTATGGGTGTTATGGCTCTGGAGCTGCAAAGGTGACCTGACTTAGTGGGAAGCTCAGCTACCTAGATTCACAACAGGACAGCCCTGGAGACTGGAGCTGCAATAGGACAGTTCAGCCCTGGAGGGAAAGGTGTCCTTACTTGTAAGGAAGCCAGGCTACCTGAAGCTGGGATGGTCTACCCGCAGGATATCCAATGCTGCTCCTCTCCTTAGAGAGCTGTTACAGCTAGGGGAACATCCTAGCACAGCTATCCACTTCTTCCTCTTCCCAAGATGTTACTTCTACTACACTCTGCTATAGGGGAAGCCCCTGTGGAAATGTAGCAATCTCCTCCTACTCAGGCAGAGTTGTTATCTTTGCTCAGCCTTGCTCTTACCACTAAGAGAGTGTCTCAGCAAGGTTCTTCTATTCTCCAATGGTGAATGATGATCTTCACTCAAGACTCTTTTGAGAAAGAGATTTATTTGGGAAGGAGAGTGGTTTCCTCGGTCAGGGTGGGAGTGGAGACTGCCTTCTGTTTGAGTCAGAGAAGTCAGAGACATGGGATCCCCAGAGCAAGCTGGCTAAGGAGACCTGCTATGAGTCAGACTCTGGATTTGGTTGAGACATGCTGCTCATTTTACAAGGTGGGAGAGTAATGACCATGATTCCTAACATTACCCTCAGGCATCCACAGGCACGAACACTCACAAGTACATACACTCACTGTGATGGTTTGAGTAGCAATGGTCCTAATAGCCACACATATTTGAGTGCTTGGTCATTAGGGAATAGCACTACTTGGCAGGACTTAGGAGGTGTGGCCTTTTTGGAGTAGGCATGGCCTTGGGGGAAGAAGTACATCACTGGTAGGTGGGCTTTGGGGTTTCAGAATCCATAGCCAGGCTTCTTGGCACTCTCTTCCTGCTGCCTGAGGATCTGGATGTAGAACTCTCAGCTCCTTCTCCAGCAGCATGTCTGCCTGTGAGTCACAATGCTTCCTGACATGCTGACAGTGGACCTCTAAAACTGTAAGCAAGGCCCAATTAAATGCTTTCCTTTATAAGAGTTGTCATGGTCATGGTGTTTCTTCACAGCAATAGGACACTGAGAAGGATACTTTCACATGTACCCCATCCACAAAAACTTATGCAACACAGAACACACACACACACACACACACACACACACACACACACACACACCCAAACCCTTATTTGATCTATTTGTCTTATAGCAACTATTTTTTATACTTAGAACATTTTGTATGTTATTCTACCAGTGATTCTTAACCTTCCTAATGCTATGACCCTTTACTACAGTTCCTCATGTTGTAGTGACACCAACCATAACTGTAATTTTGCTACAGCTGTGAATTGTAATGTAAATATCTTACATGCAGGATGTCTGATATGTGAACACCAAAGGGGTTATGACTGAGTCTATTTTCTTTAGTTCATTTCTTTGTATAACTGAGACTACCCTAATTCACCTCTGATGTGGGATTTAGCAATTGGGATCATTCCATCATGCCAGGGTATCTGTCTCTGTCACTAGTGATGACATATTTTTTAAAATTAATTTATTTTACATCCTGACTTCATCTACCCCTCCCTACTCTCCTTTCACTCCTCCCCCCTCTCCCTTCCCCCCACCCAGTCCATTCTATCTGTCCTCCTTATTCACTCAGAAAGGGGCAGGCCTATCATTAGCAAATAATGGTCTATCAAGCACATCTTTATGTTCATTCTCCCCTGAGTTCTCCAGGTCAACATTTCTGTCTTATGAACTATCCCTGAGGCCAACCATTACAAGTTGGGTTCTCTAGAAACAGTCACTAAAAGGAAGTCTGAGACATACTGCTTACTTATTGGGACACAGTCTATTTGTTATAGAGAGGAAAGAAGTCAGCTTTTAGTGAAAGAAAAGATTTGGAATATGATCCATGCCTCAGCCATATGCAAGGGCATTCTGGAAGATAATTGGTCTCAATCATAAATGGCCCATGCTCAGCCCAAATAGTCAAGTCTTTCAACCTTTACCTCAGCAAGCCATTGATGGTGTTTTTTCCTGGGAAGAGCACCCCCTTGAGTAGGGCAGCTTTCTGAAGCATTCTGTTGAATGAGCCGATCGATGGTCTGAATGTCTTGAAAGCTAAGGGATGTCCGCTGATGTGTAGGGCCACAAGTTCTTTCTTAAAGTAAAGGAGCATAGAGTGGGGCCAGGTCACTTAATCTAATGGGAAACTAAGATGACTTTGTTCCATTTTTTTTTAAATAAAACTCCATTTAATTCTTACTTATTTCTGTAGTGAAGAACATTCCTCCAGGAAATCTAAGCTGGAGACTTGGGGAGTCGCTATGTTCCTCAGGTCCAGGGACAGGTCTGAGTTTAGTTACTTTTATTCTCAGAACAACTTTGTTGCTGTAATTTCCATTTACTTTAGGAAGATTTCTGCTTGCCTCTTTCTTCTCCTGCTTTTGTGCTAAGCTCCACGAGGAGTCCTCTTCCCAGGTAATGGTCCCCCCTGCTGTGTGTCTCTCCTTGCTACCAGCCACTTCACTCCTCTAGGGTTGGAAAACTCTGATACTTCTGGGACTCTTTGCAAGGGCTTCATGTCCAGATCCTCGGTTGTAGGAGCATGGCAAGAACTGGCATATTCATGAAGGGCAGAGTGCATAGAACATGAATATTTTTTATTGTTTATTTTTTAGATTGTATTTTAATTGCATTTCTCCTCTCTCTTTCTACTCCTCAAACCCTCCCTCCCTCTCTCCCTCCCTCCCTCCCCGCCCTGCTCTCCCACATCCCTCTCCACTCTCCTTCATATTTCTGGTCTCTTGTCAGACCAGTGAATCTTTGCTTTGTACCTACTTTTCCCTGGGATCTTGACTACTCATGACCTAATTATTTCCTTAGCTTTCAGCTGCCTTTAAACAGAATTTTCTTGTGTTTTATCTGCCTTTTCTATTTGTTCTTGATGGAGACCCTGACCACTCACAATTGCACAGTGTCCAGAGATAGAAATCTATCGCATTTCTTTGGAACACATTGTTTTCGTGTTCTTCAAATTCCTAATCTCCACTCCCCCACCTTGGCAGAGTGAGTAGATCTGGAAGGGGCTGGATAAGAACACTCCGTGTGCTTATTCATGGTCATTTTGAAAATAGCACAATTGACATAGGATTTGAGAATCCTTAAAAAGTCTGACAGTCAGAATCTACCCTATTGGTCAAAAGGTAGCAGTTTTTGAAAGTCAAAATCATGCACACACACTCTTCATTAAGTTACCCTGAGGTGTCACTGGGAATATCAGTTCTCTGTCATCAGGAAATGTTGTGGTACTTCTAATCTTAGAAAAGGTTGGTGGGTTTTGGGCAAGATTGTGTAACAATTAAATTAGAACCATGTGTTCAATAGAATAGTAATTTCTTAAGTTCAGTAATCAGAGTCACAGAGTCCTTTTAGGTTTTTAGATATAGTTATTTTTAATGTAACGTTTTTTTCTGAATTTTTTTTTTTCCTGTTTGGTAAAATATTTTTCTAGAATTTTAAATAATTTTTTTCTGCCTCATACTTGGTGGACCAATAGGCTCATTCCCAATATATTTATAATTCTTGTGCTCTAGAGCAAACTACTGATACATATATACTATACCTATATACTAACTGAAAAGGGTCATGTGCTAATAATACAAATATATTGTATATCAAGAAGAAAAAGTATTTATTACATAATACAATCATATAGGGGCTTGATCTATAAGGCCACTTTACAGGCTACCCAGTGCAGATTTTTTTTCATGCTTTTTTATTCATTGAGTAAACTGAGATCCTGTTATATCATGAATATCACCTCAGGGACTCTGAAAAAATACAGTTGATAACCGTGAACATAGTATTAATTTATATCCATGCAATGCAGTACTTCTTAACCATAGGTGATTCTTCAACAGCTCCCATTTTCCCCAAGGGAATGTTTGTTAATAAATGTCAACATTTTTAGTTGTTATACCTGAATAGAAAAGAAGATGTATGATGGATTGAGTCTGTTACTGAGACCAGACAGCCTACTAAACATCCCTCAATAAACAAAGTACAGTCCCCCATTTAAAAATGTTATGTAATCCAAAATGTCAGTGGCATTGAACTTGAGAAACTCTGACAGACGTTTATGTTTTGAAAAGTTCTTTCTCAAATTCCATTGCCATCACCGCCACCATCACTACCACCATCACCACCAAAGTATGCTTCATGACTTTCAAGGGGAACGAAACATAGTCTATGACAAATACATGTAAAAAGAAACAGAAGAATACAAGTGACTCATGTAAACATGCTGACATTCAGAGTCATGGGATAAATGGGATAAATGACAGTAGTGTTGTAGAGTCAATTCCATGGATGAGTAGTGACTATTTTAACAGAAAAGGTGTCCTTCTTGGCAAAGAGGAGAGGAGCAGGTGTCCTCATACAGGCAACAGACACTGTGAAGTTGTGCTGGTGTTGGGTTTTTGCTTAGCCTCAGACATGAATCATAAGGCAAAGCTGACTCCTGTCCTAGTCCCTCCTCCTCACTTGTGAAATAATTGGCCCCTCGATAGTAGTACCCTCTCTTCCCCTTTATATTTGCTACCTCATTCTCTTTACCAAAGTGCTTTCACAGCTCTTAGCCCCTTTTGCTTCATGTAAGTCCCCAAGGCATTTTCATCTTTATTTTATAAATTAAGAAATTGAGGGTGAGAGGGGTCATCCAAGTGTTATTTTAAATCCAGCCCCTCCACCCCCAACCTCCCACTTTGGCTTCTGCCAAACAGCACACCATCCTGGGAGTCAGTTAGTAACCCTTGAATGCTACCCTCCACTACAGGCCCTTTCTCACAAGAACTCTCCAATGTGTTTCCAGACTGCACTGAGCCAGAGCTATAACCTGCAATAATTGCTTTTCCCAAGGCGTGGCTCTGTGAATGCAATTCATCTCCTCTTAGCTGCCTTTAAATCAGTCATAATTCCTGAGACATTTTGTTCTCATATAAGACACCCAGTTGTCTTATCCTTTCTATCGCTGGGCCCTGCAAAGTAAATAATGTGCTAAAGTGATAATTCTGTGGGAACTGTTCTTCAGGGGTTTAAAAATAAACATTTGTGTGTGTTTCCATTGCCAAGTCGAGAGAACTCAAAGGGGCTAAAGTTCAAGGCCCATCAATCATTCTAAGCGGTCCAACTAATCCCTTTACTTTACCTTGGTTGTAATCATATATGGAAAGTAGTTTTAAAATGGCATTTCTGTGAGTCTAAAGAGATCTCCTACCACGAAAGAGCTTTAGCTATTTGTCCTTTCATTTTCTTCCTTCTTTTCCTAGTATTGTATTTGCTTTGTCCAGCTCTCGTTGCTGATAGCAACCGCTTCGTGGTATCAGACTTCCTAATTGTAGTTTCTGGATCTTGGCAAAACACACACTCTCAATTTCTATTGAATCACATGTTCACTTCAGGGAGATTATGCCATTCTATTTCTTCGAGCTTCTTAGAATCAAAGCTTTGACAGTGATTATAGGCAGTACCATGAAACTTGAAAACTAGCCATGCACTTTCCATTACGATGGCCATTTTTAGATAAAATATTTTCCCAGAACCTCATTTCTTTTCACATTTATAACTTTAAATTGTTTATATTTTTGTTTTTCAAGACAGGGTTTTTCTGTGTAGCCTTGGCTGTCTTGAAATTCCACTCTGTAGACCAGGCTGGCCTCGAACTCACAGAGATCTCCCTGCCTCTGGGATTAAAGACATGCACCACCACCACCTAACTAAATTGTTTATAATTTTGAATTACCTAAACAACTTCTCTCTACATAGATGTCACCTCTTATTAGTGCTTTGACTTAGCACTAGATGACTTCTAACAGCCTTAATGGTTTTGCTTTATAACTGTGGACTTGAGAAAGTTGAAGTCCTTCACACATCTGTCTCCTCAATTTCATGACACAAGTAATAAGACTTGGGTGTAGAACCATTTTATATCCATGAGGTAATGTATTTCAGGCAACATTGGAAGCCACTATGCACTTTGAATATACAAATATTTCAGTTTAGTGGCCATACTTTCTGTGCCAGGTACTTTATTATAGTTAGAAACATGCCCATTTCTCATAATTTCACAGGCCAGTGAAGATATAGATATTTAAGCATAGGCTCAGACTTTAAACAAGGAGTTGGCTTCAAATGGCATATTAGAGAGAGACATGGTTTAGGGTAGGTTGGGGATAGAATGAAGGGGTTATTCAGTGAAAAAAATGGCCAAAGGAGTCACTTATTGGACTTTGATGTGGCTTGGTGGTGGAGTCCTTACGTGCTATGCAAGAGACCATGGACTGCAAAGTAGGGCAGAAAAGAAGTAAATTATTAAACCAGGTGCTGTAGCAGGCAGCTGGCACTGTATTTGATATGAAAGTATCAAATAGTACACAGCCCACTAGTCTGAGAGTGAGTGGGACATTTCTTCGTACAGTCTTTGAAACTGATAGGACTTAGTGTAGCCCTCAAGTACTACTTCTTAGAAGAGATGTGAGATCCTGAGAAAGGAAGTATGAAGTGTGCCTACCTCCTGTGTAGGAGGCTTTTCTTCCTGCTGCTTCCCCAGCTTTGCTTGAAGTAGCCTGGTGCTTTCTGACATGGATGTGGGATGATTCTCTCCTCACATGTGCCTGTTTGCTATGCTGGACAAGTTAGATGCTGAAATCAGGGAGACAAAAGTGTAGGTTGATCCCGTGTTCCTTACAGAGGACTGTCATGCTCGGTGTCTAGAGACCAAGAATATCTATCTACTCTTGATTCAGTGTTTCGCTTCAAATCAAAAATCTTATTTGTGACCCAGATTACAATAAAATGTGAGAATGTTCAGTTACAACGCAAAAATCTCTTTTGATACAAATACATTGCAATTCTAAGCCCATTTTGATGCATGGTCCAATTAAAATTTCCCAATAAGAATGTTGCTCTTCATATCCTAAATGACTCAGACATCATCTATTTTAATTTTTACTCTAGCCTTATATCCTCCCTGGTGGTCAACTTAATCCTAATAAACACACTCTCATACAACTAGGCTTAAACACTTTCTCTTCTTTCCCCTTTCTCATGGGGGGACAGGTTCCTGTCTGGGTGTTTTGGGAGGGCAGGCCTAAGAAGCTCATGCAGTCCTTAGAGATGGGCTACAGTGATGTGGTTGCCTAGTAACGCAGACACCATAGAGTTTGAACTCTTAGCCCTAGGCCACCCAGTGAAACTAACACAGGATTAAAAATCGTGTCAAAATCTGTGACTCTCTTCTGAAGTCGGGACTCCGTTACACCAAAAAACATTGCCGTCTTCCTGACTGTGACCCCAGCAATCAAAAGGCAACTTGAGGTCTCCATTTTCAACAGCTTGATCCTATGTTTATTTTGTGTCTAAATCCCCTACACATTTAAGCAAAGCGAGCTAAGCTTTGAGGCGGGGTAGCGGTGACCACAGCTGGGTCCTCCCAGATTTCTTGCTCATGTCTCCCTGAAAGGGTTTTGAAATGTGACACATCTCTTATACAACTTCAAATTAATATCTAAAAACTTAATGATTATTATAAATGATGGCAGGGGGTGTGATTTAATGGGTGTTTTAATAGTTGCCATTTTGAAATGAACCTTCTATTACTGTTGAATATGTTGATATGTTGAATGGTACTGAAGTTCCAAAGTGGGTTGGCTCTTATAAGTTATAAGTTCCTCTTGTAACATCTGGCAAAATTAGACATTGTTACTTTTTGCCTGAATTAATTTCTATTTCTTTCAAAGAGCTTCATTTTGGCTCAATATCTAGTTATGACTTAGAATTAATAATCTCTGAGCAACACAATATAGACAAATAGAAAAGAGTGCTTTAAAATTGTTCCTTATGTTGTGAGATTAAGTACAACTAGTTTCTTTTTTGATTAACTTATTATAATAATTTTGATTTAAATATATGCAAATATTTGTGAATAACTAGCCTGCTTAAATTTGAGATTCATCAGAAATTTGTATTTTGATATTTTTGTTGTTGTGGGGTTGGAGAGATGGCTCAGAGGGTTAAGAATGCTTACTGTTCTTCCAGAGGACCCAGAGTTCAGTTTCCAGCATCCTTATTAGGAAGCTTACAACTGTAGCTCCACCCCTAGGACACCTAACACCTCTGGCCTACATACCTACACATGTACATACCCACACAAAGATAAATGCACTCATGTGTACATACCCACACACAGACATCTTCACAAAAACTTAAATTTAAAAAAATCTGGTTTGTACAGAGTGTATCAGGAAATTAATACTATTTATGTTTTCTTTTTAGATGACAGTGTTTTGGAAACTTATTCACAGTTAAGAACATAGTAATAGAGGATGTTTTATTGTAATGATAGTGTTTAATTGTTTGAGCAGTTTTCCTGTCTTATGTCAAAATCTCAAAGTAATTAATCTGTCATTGACACACAAAGCCTGTGAATGTATTTGGTGCATACCCAAAAGGAAATTAATATTTTCCTTTTCTGGAAACATTACCAGGAGTTATGGGTTTATGTATTATTCTTTCACTTAATGGAACTTTAAAAAACCCTTCATACTCTTAAAAAATTAGGAAGACTGATGTATTGTTAATTTCAGTTGATCTTCGGCAATGTGTTAATTCTTGACAAAATGTGTTGCCAGTTACATTGTGCTTAACAAAATATCAGCATTATTTTTACCTATTCAATTTACATTAAATTGACCTAAGTAATACAAACTGTCTTCAGTGGCAAGCTTATTGGTCTGTATTAGTCATCGACAATGGTAAACTAACAAGTTTTTGTTTATAAATTTACATACAATAGGATTCATAGTTTTGTGTACATTTCAATAGGTTTTAACATATCATATATTTTGGTAACCATTAACAAAATCAGGTAGTTATAGAACAATTCTCTCAAAACACGTCATGCTATCTCTTGTGTATGCCTCTTCACTCCATACACTCTTCCTCACGACCCCGGAGAACCGCCAATCTAGGCCCCAGACTTGTAGAAATTTTGCTCTTCCAGCACATTGTATATGTAGACTCACACTGTCTGCTTCTATTTGAAGTTAGCTTTTTTCACTTTGCTTGGTAACTTTATCATTTCACCATACTATCGTGTGTATTATCAGTGATTCACTCTTTTGTAATGCTTACTAGTATTTCACTGTGTGGATGGATTTCAATTCATTTATTCACTTATTTGTTGAAGAATATTTAGCATTCCCTACCTCCCTGCCAGGGTTCTTATAGTTATGAAAATTATAGCTACTATGTACATTTACTTACATTAAAAATGCTCCTTTGTGTGTGTGGTGTGTGTATGCTTTTGTGCATGTGTGTGTATGTTGAGTGTGTGTTTGTGTGCATGTGTGTGCATCTGTGTGCATGGTGTGTGTGTGTGTGTGTGTGTGTGTGTGTGTGTGCGCGCACGAACACACAAGTGGCTTGCATGTGAGCACATGTATCTTTGAGCCAGCAGTTGACTTTGGCTGTCTTCCTCTGTTATTTTCTGCATTATACTTTAAAGTGTCTCTTAGTGAACCTCAAACTCACTGTTGTAGCTACCCTGGCTATACAGGAACCGCCAGGATCCTCTGGTCTGATCCAAGCTCAGAGCCTCATACCAACACAGTGAAGACTTACTCCCTAAACCTTCTCTCAAGCCCATTTAAATATTTTGATCATGTTGAATTTTACAAGATGTATTTCCTACATCTATTGGCATGGTCATACAGTTTTACTTTAGTTTGTTAACATGAGTTACATTCATGATTTTCTATCACTTCACATTATGCTGCTTGTCTGAATGTTGTGTGTCTCGGCATGATTTTCTTTGTGTTTATCCTATTTGAGTTTTTCTGAGAAGCCTGAGTTTGAATTCATACATTTGATGAGATTTATAAATTTTAGCCACTAGCATTTCAAAGCATTATTTCTGTGTAAGTCTTACTCTGGTGCCTTCTGGTCCTCAGCAACAGGAAGTGGAAGACCTCTGAGTGTTTATGTGGGTTTTCTGACTGAAGCTGTGAGCACTTTCCAATCATTCCCTGTCACTCACTCACTCACTCACTCACTCACTCACTCACTCACTCACTCACTCACTCACATTGCACCAACCAATGTATCTACCACCTCTTTCTTGCTCCCTTCATTCTGTCACGGAGTGACTATGTAAGATATTTATTGTATGTTTTCATCTTAAATTTACATTTGATTCCTTCTCAGCTGTTCTTTCTGTACTGTAGACTTTCCCTCATTTGAAATGTCGTATTTCCTGCTTCATTTTACTATTTCTTCAGGGAGCATCGTTATAATGACTGCTTAAGGTTATCAAATAATTTCAACATCTATGTCACCTCCAGAATGGAGTCGCTCTTTGTATCTTCCCTTTGGAGTTGCCGGGAATGACCTGTTTCTTTGTATGTTATTCAAAAATGACACACAGACTTTGACCGTATTGTGTGACTATGAACCTTGTTAGAAATCTCATTGCCTTTTGCCCTGTGCTTGCTTTTATTCAGTATTACCTGGCTTGGTTAGGTGCAGTCACATGCCCCATTGACCCCTGTGGACTTTAACTCCATGTCAGAACTTAGCCAGGAAGTAGCCTGGCATATGGCTCTGGACAGTCCTGTTGTTTGCTTTTCAGGTCTTTGCTATTCTTTAAATCAGTTCCATGCATGCATGCCTGGAGGATAAACTAGAATTTAGTAAAAGTAACTTAACAAATATTATTCTTCCATGAATTTGCAAAGGGGTAAGGAAAGGAGTAGGACGTGGGAGGGTTGGAGAGAGGTAAATGATATATTGTAATTAAGATAAAATACAATAAAGAAAATTGCCCTCTAACCACTTCCTTCCTGTGATTTTCCTGCATTTCTTTCACTTCCATGGACTCTTCAGTCTGATCAGGGCCAATAACAAATTGGCCACTGCAGCCTCTGCTTTCTGAACATGCAGCCTCAGTGCTGGGCTCTGTTCCCAGGCTGTAAATAGCGCCAAGGATTCCCTCTATTTTGCTTGAGTCCTTCCTCTGCCTCCTCTGACCATTCTATTCTATTTCTATGTGTGGTGTATTTTATACAAATGGTATATTTCATTCGGTCCCATTTGCTGCACATGTCCACATTCATTGTGCACCCATTTTTCTTTGGGAGATACAGAAAGGAAAACACTCACCTACAACACCCACCCATCACTCCCCAGTTGCTGCTGTTCTATCACATGGCAGACAGTTGCTTTGCATATTGTAACCTTGATTTTTAAATTTAGAGGGAGAAGCAAAGTGAATCATTCTTACTCAATCTTAGCTATAATTGCAGCTTAGAAACCTCAGTTTATTACTCCCAATTTTAATGTATACTTAGATGGACAAACTGGCAAGCAAACAGATTTAAAAAAAAAATGACTTGACAGAAGTTTTGTTGTCTTCCTTGTTTGTTGCTGGAGTTTCTTTCCTGCCTGGTCCCGCAGTCAATTAGCCCTAAATGAACACACAAAGACTTATATATAAATTATAAAACTACTGGCTAGGGCTTCTTGCTAGCTTTTCTCTTAAATATTAACCCATTTCTATTAATCTATGTATTTCAACATGGCCTTATCTTACCAGAGAATGCCTGGTGCATCCTATCTTCCTAATATCTACATGGTGTCTCTTCCTAGAGGCTTCCCTCTACCTCTGTCCTCAGCATTCTCCTAATCTCCTAGCCTCACCCATCTTCTTCCCTCTACTGTCCAGTCAGTGTTTTATTCATCAACCAATAAGAGAAACATATATATATGTATATATATATATATATATATATATATATATATATATATATATATAAAAGGACATCCCCCATCACCTATTTGTTTGTGCTATTTCAACTTCGCCCTAGAAGCAGGGTAAAATGTATTCTTTGAAAATATTTGGGGACGAGAAGGCAAGGAAGCTAACTAAGTGGGGGCTAGTTTAATTGCTTATATGTTTAGGATCCTTGATGCTTTAAATCCCAGGAGACCATGCAGTGGGAGGTTGGGAATGAGTAAGTGATGTGTCTTGCCTTTGGTCAGTTTGGGAAAGGGGCACTTTGAAAAGGTAGGTGGGAAAAGAAATAATTCTTGATGATATCACGCTGGTGGTGGCTTCCAACATGTAACCCTAGTGCTCCTGGGGTGAGTTTGGAGGCAGCGACATAAGGATCTTCAGGAGCTTGTTGGTTTATTAGTCTGACATACTCAATTGACAACAGCCTATCTCAAACAAGGTAGAAGACAAGGAGTGACACCTGAGTTTGTCCTTTGACCTCCACATAGGCAGTGTGATGAGTGGGTTCCCTCACATACTCACATACATACAACTATCTCTGACTATGTAGTCAAGGAAAGCCCTTGCTTAATGGAAGCGTATCCCATAGTTAGAAGACAACTGTTGAACTATTCTGCAGTATCTGTGTAGTGTTCTGGTCCTCCTTTTGAACTGATGACCTATATCTGCAGACAGATGCACATATGATGAGACATGAAAATGACTGCATTAACATACCTGAGAAATGTCAAGACCAGAAGAGCTCCGAGTAACTGTAAAGATAGGTTAGTGGAGTATAAACACACATAAAACATCCCAATCTTATCTGACCATGTAAATGATCAGATAAAATTGCACACAAACCACAGACTCTCTCTGCTCCTTCATAAAATTATTCAAATTTTTCTTTTCTTAATTTTTTTTGATTGTGTGTGTATGTGTAAATCTCCAAACAGAGCATAGGAAAGATAATGTTCTTGGGTTTAGAACCACTGATGTCAGCCTGGTAGGCAGCAGTTTCAAGGTCTGGTTTCATTCATTTTGTAGATGTCAGTAATGTCTGACTTAATCTAGGCAAAGAATTTGCACTGAAAATAAGCCTTTTGGATGGCTGACTTCTAAATTAAGGAAATATGAATGTTTAGATCTACCCAGTATAGCACAATGGTGGCTGAAATAAATGAGCCTCAAAGTATTTTTATTTCAAGAAGTCTCTTATTTTGGATGTTAGATGCAGACACAAGCATACTGACCATTTGTTTGTTATTCATAGCATATTTGTGCTATCTTTGTGAAGCAAAGCAATGCATGCTGATTTGACTAGAGACTTGACACCAAGAAAAGGCGCACTACCACAGGCCTTATGAGCCTGAGCATCTGTCCTTAGAACAAATTCAAGTGGAAACAACAGCATGTTTCAGATGAAGACTGTGAAGTCTTGAGGGAATGGTGAACAAGTTATTTCCATTCATAAAAGAGTGTCCAGAGACCCCTAAAGGGTTAATATTTTCCTCAAATTGCCTAACACAGCATGTGGTCCCATGGGATCTGAATTTTTACTCCATAGGATTTTTTTGAAATATTATTCTTTTGGGTCTTTAAGCTGTTTTCAATTTTCCCCATTTGACATTTCAGAAGACTCCCTGCTAAGTGTAATGTTTGAACAGAGGATTTTTTTTTTTAGATTTTAAAGGACACAATCTGAAAACTGGAAAATGTCTTGCTTAACTGGGAAACTCAACAGTCAGAGGATTAACACTGGAACATTGCAATAAAACAAATAGTAGACTGTTGTTCTGGTGGGAAAGCAAAACTATCTCATATGATTCAATAGCTTTGTTTATGTGAACAAATTACAGTATTATTAAGAGCTAAGTGAATGAGAATTATTTTTACTTTTTTTTTCTTAGAACATAGCTTAAAGAAATGCATTCACTCTTCCAAAAGACGACAAATTTAGTTAGGATCTAATTTGCTTTTCTTTGTAATCTATGAATTAGGGCGGCCTCCATTATATGAAATGGAATGAAAAGTCCCATTGGAAATTAGCAGACCCAGAAATTTTGTAAGGTGGGGAAAAGAAAACAGCCATAGATGGGAAACTAGCTGGCATCAGGGTACATTTTCTAAGGATTGAAGTGGAGGGGAAGTGGAGGGGACTTCATTAGGATGCTTTCTCAGATGGGCAGTATATCCCGCTTTCAGGAAAACAAAACTAGCAAAATAAAACACTGATCTGTTTATCAGGAGCTGCCTTCTTTGAAGGGTTGGTTTGTTTATGTGGCATTTAGCATGAATGATACTGTTTTTATTTTTATCCTGGTCCATTGGGGCCTGAAGAAGGGGCTGTCTTCAACAGTGACCTCTCTATGAATTGTCATAATCCCTCTACTTCTGTTAAGTATGAACAAAACCTACAGCCACAGCACTAATCAAAGTTCTGACTTCTTGTTACTGCACAGTTTCTTGGCAATGGTATCCTCACATTCACTCATTTATTTGTGTTTTTATCACAAACCATTTTACATTCAATGAAGAGATTATTCTGGACATTGACCACTTGAGAGGCTACAGAGTGATAGTACTGTTTTAAGTGTATGTATGTGTTATATATAGCTCTAGTAATAACACTATTGTGACTACCTGGAGGGAACTATCAAGTGCTTGGAGTTTGCCAGCTTCTTTATAAAGTCAAGCAAAACTGAACAGATTAAAAGTGGTCCAGATAAGGAATTTATCTAATCAAGTCGAAGAGTCCATTAAGATTTGTAGTGAAGTGAGCTATGCAGCAGAGTCTGTGCAGTTACCCGTTTATTTATCCACACACCTTAAGGTATATCAGTAACTGCATAGACCCCTCATCCTTCAGAGTGGGTGGTGAATCCTACATCTCATGACCGTATTCATTTAAAGCAGAAAGTACCAACCAAGGGCTTAGAAGTCTACCTTCCATAAAAGGGCTTCCAGTAAGATATGGAGCCTTCCAATGTGTCTAAAATGGTCACTGAATACACAAGAGCCTTTTGGACCATAGAAAAAGTCAAGTTTGACAATGCAGATTCATCTCTCTATCATGTTACCACAGAGCCTACTGAATGGGAGTTTCAAACTATAGCATTATTATGTCTGTGAAAGGGCTAAATGTAAGCAAGTTAATGAGAGATGTGTGAGAGTCAAGGCGAAGAGGTTCCTTGTGAGGCACTGAGGAGTGCTAGCCATACTTTTAGGATTAGGGAAGCTAATCAATTTTCATCCTGAGTCACAGCTTCAATTCTCTACTTTAGGTATGAGAATCGTGGTCAATCCATGAATTTCCAGGCTATATCATCGATTGTAAGTGCCTGGAATTCAGAGACTAGGTTGGAGCTCAGCAAATAGGAACTTGAGACTCTTAAGTACACACAGTGGGCTTAGATCTCCAACCTAACAAGAAGGAAAGGTGAAGTGTGGAGCAAGCAGACGAGGGGAGGGAACAGCATGGGACACCTTAAAGGTGACTTGTGGGAGCAGTGTGACTACATCTGCCTTCCTCAGGTTCACAGGGGTTATGGGTGATAGTTCAATATGCATACCTGTCAACACAGTTGAAGAAACATTAAATTTTCCACTCATTCTTCTTAGCTTACTATGCAATGTTAATTGCATAGTAATGCAGTGTTAATTATTAAACAAGTTTGGTCTCTTCTAGGTTCAGACAACAGAAAAAAATATTACAGGAAACTCATGAAGATGGTGTGGGTCATTGCATTTTACAAAAGGATAGAAAATGCATACAGTATTCTTGAACATTAGTCTAAAACACAAAGTTTCCTAGATTATAGCTCAAGTTAGGTTACAACAATGCCAATGTTCTGCTATCTGTTAAGAACAAAATCTTTTGTTTTGTTTGACACATAGCCTCATTATGCAGCCCTGGCTGGCCTAGACCTGTCATGAACTTGTGTTGATCTCTTGTCCCCTTGTCCTGGTGCCATGTTTACAGATAAACACCATTAGACCTCACATAAACAAGTTTCCTATACTGATAGTGACACCAACAATAATATCTAATGTTGACTGCATCCATGGTGGGTACCATTTCTTCTGTATTGGACATTGCCTATGCCCTGTTTTAACTTTCAGCACAACCTAGTAGATACATCTTGTTATTTGTATTTTATAGAAAAAGAAACTGAGGTTCATCATTTAAGAATATTTTATGACACAAACCACTGTCATTGTCTATATATTCTTGAACGAGAATTGCTAAAATTTTTCTTTTTTAGAAAAAAAAAAGAGCCTTGAGTTATTCAACTATTTGCATTGTTGTAACAGGGGTCTCAGACATTACATATCTTATTTTGAGACAGTTTCTTATTGGCCTAGAACTTTTCAAGTAGGCTCAGCTAATGGACCCCGGTTAGGCTCAGGGACCCACCTGTTTCTTTTCTTCTTCTTCTTCTTCTTCTTCTTCTTCTTCTTCTTCTTCTTCTTCTTCTTCTTCTTCTTCTTCTTCTCCTTCTTCTTCTATTTCTTTATTTTTAATTATAAAAACAATCATATTTTACATATCAATCACAGTTCCCTCTCTCTGGTCATCCTGCTCCCCTGCCCACTTTCTTCCCATCCCAACTTCCATCCACTCTTCAGAGAAGGTTAGGAGTCCCATGGGGAATCATCAAAGTCTGACTGTCATTTGGGGTAGGACCTAGGCCCTCCCCCATGTATCTAGGCTGAAACAGTATCCCTCCATAGAGAATGGACTCCAAAACTCCAGTCCATGTGCCAGTGGCCCCATAGACTGCCCAAGTCCCCAAACTGACACCCACATTCAGGGGCCCTTGTTTGGTCCTATGTTGGTTCCCCAGCAGTCAGACTGGGTCCATGAATTCCCACTTGCTCAGGTCAGCAATTTCTGTGGATTTTCCCAGCATGGTCTTGACCTTTTTTCTCATCGCTCCTCCCACATCATTTTGCTGTGAATCTCTGCTTCCATCAGCTACTGAGTGAGGGCTCTAGAATGGCATTTAAGGTAGTCATCAATCTCATTATCAGGGAAGGACATTTAAGGTAGCCTCTCCACTATTGCTTAGATTATTAATTGGAGTCATCCCTGTGGATTCCTGAGAATTTCCCTAGTGCCAGGTTTCCCATTGAGCCCATATGGGGTCTCTCTATCAAGGTATCTCCTTGTTCTCCTTTTCTGTTCTTTACCCAACTGAACCTTCCTGATCCCTCATGTTCTCCTCTACCTCCTCCCTCCTCTTTCTTTTCCCTTCCTCTGCTCCCTCTACATTCCCAATTTACTCAGAATATCTTGTCTTTTCCCCCTTCTCTGGGGAGTGGTGGTGGTGGTCCATGCATGTCTCTCTTAGGGTCCTATTTTACTAGCTAAGCTACTTCGCCAACACCCCTTTTTTTGTTTTAGAGACAGGATCTCAAATAGCCCCAGGGTGTCCTTGAACCTGATACTTAGCTGAAGATGACTTTGAACATCTGCTATTCCTGCTTTATTCTCCAAAGTACTGGGATCATGGATGTAAACTATCACATGCAGACTTTTGTGAGATATGGGTGGTGAACCTAGAGCTTGGTGCTTACTAAGCAAGCACTCTAGTAACCGAGTCTTGGGTCTTTAAATGTGAGGTAAATACTCTATTGTTTTTCCTGTTTATGTCTCACACAGGTCTAGGAGATGAAACACAAGGTAAAACACACAAGAAATTTGCTATGTAGACTCTTTCCATCTTAGAGCCTCTTCTTGAGCTCACATGTGCAGATAAAAGCAGATGGGTACTGAGCCTAACAAGTTCAGGAGAACCCACTCCAGGAGAGAAGACGGCTGCTAGTGGTTTGAGCCAATGCTGGAAGTTTCAGAAATAGGATGTATGTGAGATGGGCAGTGAATCAAAGGAGTATACGAAGGGTTTCTTGGCTGGGAGAGCATAGCCTGGTCAGGCATAAAAGCTGGGAAGGCTGGAGGAGGCCTTTGAAGCCGAGGCCCTGGAGTACACTCTTGATAAGGAGAACAATAATGAGGCCACCATGGGGATGGTGACCTGGTCAAAGCTGTGGGTGAGAGAAAACAGCCTTTACCAACTGGGAAAGTGAAATATGCTCTGGCTGTTCTTGCTTGAGCTGTTCGTGAGACCCAGTGGAAGGGCATGACAATGGAAAATAAATGACAAAGATCTACAATTCTGAGAATTCTGTGTTTCAACACAAAAAGTTACTTTTCCTTTAACCAAATTACACAAAGCATCTCTTGTCAAGGCATAGCCATCTTTTTGATGTCGCTAATTTATTTTTAATGCCATCCTTTAGTTCTGATTTTTGTAGTATTTCCTCTATGGAGATTTTGTATAATATCAGTTTCAGCTCATGAATATTTCTCTTGCCGTTTTAACAAAGATAATATGTCTCATTCCAATGTGTCATTTAGTGGTTAACATTTTACTTCTAACTGTGCAAGTGGTTTTAGTTAGGCCTGCTTTTCAAGTACTTTGCAAAACATCAATATTATTCTGTGATAATTGAAACCTTTCTTTTAAAAGTAGATAGAAACAAAATGACGAATGAAATAAACAAAGCTTTTCCCAAAACTGTGTTTTTTATAATTGCATTACAAGGGACCCCGTATGAAAAGAAAAAAGTATCATTCTGTCTTTATATATTTATACATATGCACACATATTCTGTGTGCTTTAGTATACTACTGGATTGGGATCCTTTAAATAGGTTGTAATTTTTCTATGAAAGAAGAAATTTAGGAAATGATAGTAGCCTTGCGATGAGGCTGACTTACTGGTGCTGCTTGGTCTTTGAAGAGGGCAATGACATTGAAATACTTTATGATTAGCCCTGTCTTGGTAACCGAAAGCCCACTGAGTAGAAGACATTGCATCCATAAAACTCTCATAACTCCATCTCTCCCTCCCTCACATGGACCCTTTTATGCATGTATCCTCTTAAATGCCTTCCCTGAAAGAGAAGGTCAGGTGTGAAAGCCAAAGAGAAACCAAATATTGGAAAATCCCAGCTGGCTTGTGTGGATTGCTGACTGTTCTGTCATTGTATAAGTGGAGCAGATTTTGGCAGGAAGTTGATGGGAAGCAATGAACCCAGTACTCACACACATTGTCCAGTTGCTCTTCAGTATTTCCACTGTAGATGTGCCTTCCAAACAACCAGCTTACTACTAAGGAGCAAAATAAACATTAGGGGAAATAAAGTGCTCCATTTAGTTCAATCGAGTATGTCAAATGACAATTTGAACAGCTCCCTTAATGTTTGAGGTATCCCTTCTTCTTCTGGGATACCTCCTGCTAAACAGATGCCGAGTTCAGACTTCTATGCAAACCTCCCTAGAGGATGCTTAAGAGTGTTCCTTGCCAACCCTATCCCAATCCATCATACTTTGAAGGAAGTAGAAATTGGTCCAGGCCTCCAGTTGCTAAAAAAAAGGATTTTTTATATGTGTCATTCCTGGAGGGGAGATACGTATCTTCCTTCATTGGCCATTTCTCTGCATCATCAGCAAGACCTGATGTAAACAGGTAGATTGGAAATTTCCTCTATTTCTTGCATTTACTGCTAGCTTTCATCCTGTTTTTAAGGGTGGTGCCTGGGGAGATGGTAGCTGATGCAAAAAGTATTGCATGCATGAGGAAGAAGCTCCTACTTCATGTTAACCAGTGGATCATGAAGAGAGATTTGTGTATCTTTTACGGTTAGCATGCTCTCCCATTCTTCCTTGGAGGTTTGGTTTTAGTTATTCTAATGTGTGTTTCATCACTATTGTAGTTCTGGCTTCCACTTTTTATCACTGTTATTTAACCAACACAGTTCTGAATTCCATTCTTTGATCAGCACTTCCTGGTTACCACGAAGGTGATATTGAAGGGTGCCGAGTTCTAGCTTGAATATGAGTTGTTCCATCAAATTCTGCTTTAATCTATTAATCACAAGAACAGCATTTAAATCCCACTCTCCCGAGGGCTTTTATTACTATCTGCTTTTCTAGAGCGTTGGAGTTATGTTTGTCATGCTTCCTTTATTAAGAAACTCTGTTGGTGTGTCCTAGGTCAGAAGTCATCAGGCTATAATCTATTAGGCGAATGCAACCTGTTACATTTTTTTTTTGTAAGTTATATTGAACTGCAGTCACATTCACCTCATATTATATTGTTCACAGGTGTCTTTTCTGTACAATGAGCATTAAAACAGACACTTGTAGGTCCTTTAATATTTTGATATACAAGGAAAAGTTTGCCAGTGTTTCAAGAACGATCCATACTTGGTTGCACTGGATTGACCCTAAGAAATCTTTATTTCTGTTATAGTTTGTGTATGAAATTTACTCTATAGACTCATCTTCTGGATGCTTGGTCTTCAGTTGGTGATGCTGTTTTAGAAGGTTCTGGGAACTTCAGGAGTTGTTTGGAGAAAGAGGATCACTGGTGACATCTTGTCCCTGACTCCATCCTCTATGCTTTCTGTCTTCCAAGGAATGAAGGACAGCCTCCACCACACACTCTTGCTACTGTCTGTTCTTGCCAAGTCCTGGGGACATGTATGCCTTAAACCACTATCTTAAATAAATCTTTCATCCTTAAACTATTTCTTGAAGTCATGATGACATGAACATAATTAATAGAATCCCATTTCTGCTTCCTAAATAGCTTCAGGAGCCAATTAATTAATCATGACTTTAGTTATGTCATGCTGACGCTTCAGCCTTGGTTGACTCATAGAAGGCAGGGCCATATATCTCAAATATAAAAAGTTGAATTAATTGTGCCTTACCTAAATACTTTAAAAAAGAAATATGCTCAGGATTAAATTTAAAGCTTGCAATAATCACTATTGAATGTGATAGACACCCTTAGAAACGTTTGCACTGAAGATGAACAGTAACAATGCAGCTCACCTAATCAGGCTTTCTATATGCCAGATATAGAAAGCTTGTCTCTTGTAATCTTCAAAAACACCTCTGCATCATTGGTGTGCATGTTCATACTTATTTATTTCTGGTTCTGGGACTTCAATGCAAGGCTTCACACATGCTAACCATAGCTTATACTAGCATATACTCTACTACTGAGCTGGCCCCGGATCCAATGGTCACATTTTTTTAAAGTGCTGAGACATGAAGATTTCTACAGCTGGTAAAAGGCAGAGCTGGGACCTGAACCCAATTCTACCCCATGTTCTTTCTATTATAGCAACACCGTGTCTCTCCAAGCACCACCTTTATTTTAATTTAGACATTTGACTATCTGATGGCATCTCAATTATCTGGACACTAGACCTCAATTATGTAGAACACATCCAGTGATCAAATAGAAGGGCAATGGTTAATATCTAATAGATAATCACTGCTATTTAGAAGGCAAGATTCACTGAGGTCCTCTTATGTGCCTGTTTGTTTTTTACTTTGAAAAATAATTTAAATTTTTTCCTTTTCATTTTCACCAGTCTTCACAATTAATGACAAAGAAATTGAAAGGGGGAATGGGTAGAGATGGGATATTAACACCAGTGGAAATGGTGCTTGGGAAACTGTGTATAATGAAGAAGATGGCTTAGCATAAGGCTAACTGTATGCCAGGGACCTCCAAGCAGAGCCAAGAAACATTATCTGCTTCTTAGTAAGGATTCCAGAGCCTGAAGGAAATGTTAAACATTTGCATGCTCAGTTAAGACAAGGGAGAGTTTTCCATTCAATGGCACTTAAATGAGATTCACAGAAGAGATTAAGACACGAATGAGCTTCCAGTATTTCCTCATGAGAAATATTTCCTTCCTTGTTGAAACAGCACTGAGTCAAAGTCTTTACAGAGTTTTTAGTCAGATCATCACCTATTTCTTCTCCCTGTTCAAGGCTGTAATTGTATCACCCGTTGTCCATTTTCTGATGGCAGTACTCTGAAGATGCGGTAATTAAAAGTGGGATTTCTTGGTTTCATCCACTTGGTAGATTTTCATCCCATCTAATTAAATCTCACTATTTCCCATTATCTCCTTGTATTCCCCATTATTTTAGACACAGTTTTATTTTATTCTTCCTCCCAAAGTAAACTCATCTCAGCTTTCTGTTTATGAAAACTGTGTTCTGTTGTACATTACTGAAGGAAAGCTAATCTCACTACAGGAAGACTCATTTCTTCACTTTGGGAGAAAGAGTCCCGTGAGTAGTGTCCACCTCCGACTTGGCTGCCTCTTCCTTTCATCTTCTCTCATCATCTCTCCTGTGTCAATTCTTTGTTTCTTCTTTGCAATACATTTCTCTATGCTTTGGAAACACTTGGAGGATTGTAGCAAGCTTTCTTTTTGGACTATGCTTGGATCGCCAGCCCACAGATAATGACCCAGAAACTTATTATTAATTATGAAAGCTTGGCCATAGTTTAGGATTTTTTCCAACTAGCTTTTAAAACTTAATTAACCCACATTTTAAAATCTGTGTTCTGCCATGTGACTTGGTTACCTATTCTTAGTACAGTACATCTGACTTGCTGAGTCTGCTGGAAAAATCCAAATGCCTAGATTCCTCCTCCTAGTTTTTCCCTCCCCCTCCCTCAGGAGGTCCTGTCTATTTTCTCCTGCTTACATATTGACAATTTAGCTCTTTACTAAACCAATCAGAAGGTTCCTTAGGCAGAAACACATCTTTACAGTGTAAACAAATATTCCACAACAAGGGACTGTTTTAACACCTCACACATCTTTGAGACAATATGTTACATGGTATATTTTGGGAAGGTCTGCTAAAACTTCTTGTAGAAACCAAAAGTTCCAAAACCAAATGACATTTTATACCTCTGGATCTGCAGGTCAGAGGAATGAGGGCTGTTGTCTGAGCCATTCCCAGGACATGTCCCTTAAAAAAATTGTCTTTGTTTTCCTGACTGTATTATGACATCAATTTAGTACTGTCAGTCATACTAGGGAAGTTTGAGTTATTGAACCCTTATCTGCTGTCAATCATGCTTAATGATTTATAGTCTCATTCAACTAATAGGTTACATTTGAAAGTTAGACTTTCAAATTTGTGATCTCAATATGAAAGGCATTTCTCACAGAGGCGATGTGTGGGTGTACATCTAGGCTGGGCTGGATTATTGAAGTCTGTTACATTTATATCTAACATGTAAATGAGCCCCACTGTGGGAAGGCATGTCAGTGTCAACTTCTCCCTGGGATGTGAAGGGCCAATCTCTTCCTGGCCACTTAACTCATAAGCCCAGACTTGTTATTTTCTGACAGACAGACTGGCATGGGAAAACAAAACCATCATCATCCTAACATCCCCAAAATAATGTTACCTCATGAAAATAACATTTTTTTTCCTTAGCAAAGCAAGAGAACTGAGATAAGCTTTTCTGTTACATGAATAATAAATGACCCAATGACTGGTATTGGGGTTCAAACTTCAAGCTGAATATCAGAAAAGCAAAGCTCCTGGCCACTAGATTCTTAACTCTTCCTCAGGCTGAATAGGCTGATCCTGTCTCCATGAGCTTTCACCAAGCCTCAAACTGCAACTTTTCGTCAGTGGGGATGGAGAATGAATGCCTCATGCTGATACTGACTTATGTATCTCTCATGAGTCCTAGGACTAAAGATGTGAGCTATAATTCTCTTCTAGAGAATTCTCGTGTAGATCTATCTGGCCTTGGACTTACAGACATCCGTCTACCTCTTAATCCTGAGTCATAGGATTAAAGATGTGTACCATCACCTCCCAGCTTCTGGCTGCTGGGATTAAAAGTGTCTATCACCACTGCCTGATCTCTATAGCTTGCCTTCTGAATCCTCAGTCAAACTTTAATAAATTATAAATAATATATCACTATACTTTCTAGTGTGTCGGCTACCCCCACTAGTTACTTCAGCAATCTGTGCACTATGACCCCAGTCTGGTGGCTGACCCTGGCTGAACCCTCTGTGCTCTCCATCCTATGAGGCAATGAGAAGAAGCTCATGGCAGCGAGTCAAGGACAACCTGATCCTGTTATATTGGTGAGAACTTTGTTACATGACACAGCCACAGGCTTCAGAATGGCAGCCATGGGTGCATTGTTAATGTTATCATTAGAAATGAGCTAGAGAGGGCATCAGGATGATAATCAGGAGTCTCTTGCATCACAGTGGTGGGTCTTTTGTGTATACTGTGACTCCAACAGAATGCGAACTTGTGGGTGTGGCAGAAGAGAGATATGGGTGAGCAAAGAGAGGCGTGTGGCCATGAGATCAGGCATGGAAGAACATTGGGCTGTGGGACCCTACTACTGGAGCTTCTCAGCAACTCACTCAGGCTTTTTATTCCCATTCTATATTTTCATTAGAAGGTTAAGCTCTGGCTAGCTTCCTGGGCTGGTTAACTATGAATTGGCATGAGGTCCTACTCTTTGTAAGACTTTATGCTAGGCTTAGTGCTTTACCATTATTCTCTTGTAATTTGTCATTTGTTTGTTTTTAGTTTTTTGAGACAAGTTCTCAGTGTGAAGCCCTGGCTGGCCTGGAACTCACTGTGTAGACAAAGCTAGCCTGGAACTCACTGTGTAGACAAAGCCAATAGGCAAAAAGACACAAAGACACGTATGTCTCTTGGCTGCTCCAACATGTGACCAGATTCATTCCAAAGGATTGGTTTTGAGTCTTTTGAACACTTTTATGGGGCAGGAATTGAGCAAGTCCACCCCTAGTTATCTTGAAAGGCTAAGAAACCTGCTACTGGGGCTTTGTCTATAGACACACTGTAATGCAGACACTCAGAACACAGGAGGTTAAGGAAGAAGACCAGATCAGGCTACAGAGTTTCAGTTCCAGCCTGGGCTACAAATAGAGACAATCTACCAGACCTGTCCCACAAACAAACAGAATAGAGTTAACTCAGCCTGAAACCAAGGACTGTAACAAGAGGACATCTCTGACACAGACCATGAGAAGAAGGATGGAAGGCACATTAGTCTCCAGTAGGGCAGAAGGTCCACTTGTCTGAGTCAGCCATGAACATGTGGGCCTTTGCATGTAAGAGGAACATACAAAACAAGGAGAACTAGCCAGATATCTTGGGTAGGTGAATTGAGGCCCTAGGGGTGTCTCTTTGCTAATCCATGGCCCTAGGGAAACCAAGATGGAGATGACAGAGAAATGTTCCTCTCCTGGTCTTCAGACAGGGTGATTCTCCTAGGTTTCCTAGGTAACCTTGGGATAATAAGAGGCTTCTGAGAAGTGAGGAGGGCAACAAAGGGGTCAGTGGAAGATGTGAGGACAGGCTCAGATCCTTTGATCTGACCTGCATGTTGTCAGCTTTGACAATGACAAAGGAGACAAGTGATAAGCAGTGAGAGAACAAATTCTGTAGCCTTGACCTAGGTTGCCATAGACCTGGCAGCAGTTGGAGGTTAATGTAGGTCCTTGAGCATTTGTAGTAATGGCCATGGCTCAGCTTGGATACTCAATGTAGCTCTCATGCCTATCAGCCCTTTATGGGGAGAGTTATCCACTTTTCAAAGCTGCAGTTTCTCCTCTGATAAATGAGGTCTTGTCAGAGCTGGCTGTATTCTAAAGGAAAAGGAACACCACACTTTTAACAAATAATCAGTAACCAGAAAGTTCTAATAAGCATTAGCTATAAACCATTAAACAACCACCATGTATGGGAGTCAGGAGAAATGGCTCAGCCCTCACAAGCACAAACTACACTCCTTCAAAGGACCTGAGTTTGGTTCCCAGTACCCACATTAGCTGGCTCACAAGGGCCTAGAACTCCAGAGGAGTGTATAATATCCTCTTTCTGACCATAAGGAATTGGATTCACACACACCCCATCCCATTTCACATATACACATAATTAAAAAGAAATGAAGCAGAAAACAAGTTCTGGATTCCTCGGTCTGTGGGGTTCTTAGCATGACAAAAGATGTCCCTCCACTCTTCATGCTCTTGTACTTTTGTAGTTTTCTGCCTTTCCTTCTTCAGCTTCTATAGACCTTTGGTTAGTGTCCTAGTTAGGGTTACTCTTGATGTGATGAAACACCATGACCACCATGAGGAGGGACATTTTTATTTGTCTTATACTTCCACATCATTACTAATCATCGAGGGAAGTCAGGACAGTAATTCAGACAAAGCAGGAGCCTGGAGGCAGGAGCTGACATGGAAACCATGGAGGAACACTGCTTACTGGCTTACTCATCATGACTTGCTCAGCTTGCTTTCTTACAGGATCTGGGACCACCACCCCAGCAACAGCACCACCCACAATAAGCTGGGCCTTCCCCTTCCCCCATCAGTTACTAATTAGGAAAATGCTCTGCAGCTGAATCTTGTGGTTCTCTTTTTTTAGATAACGCTAGCTTGTATCAAGTTGACATAAAAGTAGCCTGCACAGTCATCTAGGCCCTTCGACCAATTAGGTTCATGCCTTATCTCCATTCCTTAGATGCCACTTTTTCTTATTTCCTCATACTAATTTTCTAATGTCCTTGTAAAAAGAGAACTTCTTAGTGAGCCTTCAGTGTCTGGTCAATTGATTTTGGAACCTCTCTCCACATACCTAAGTCTGCAGATGCTCATGCCTTGTAGAAGAGACTAATATTTTTGTGTACTCTAGGTGCAGTCTTCCTGTGTACATTAAGTCACCCATGAACACAGCCAGCCATATGTATGACTGTTTTCGGGTTTCCAAGACAGTTTTTGTTATGTTCTGGGCTTTACAAAGTCCTTAGAAATCCTGATGATCAACTGAATGAGGAATCCTCAAACATTGCCTTTTAATTGTGGACCTTGGGCTCCTTTGAAATAAATAGAATTCAACATGAAAAATTTCAGCTGGGAAATGTTTTAAAGGGAAACCTCCCAGGAGTCCTCTGAATCAAGCCAAATTTTATGAGACATTTAGCCCCCTGTCCTGTCTGCTTGTGAACTGTTTTGGCTGTCACATTTTCCTTTTGGAGAGTAGTTGATGAGAGAAATTGGCAGTTTTCCTTAAAGTTCTGAGAGTAAAGCACTTCTGAGCTTGTGATACAGTGATTCCAGAACTTTCCAACAGCTGTGAAGAGTTTCATTTCTGTTTGGATGACATGGTGAGAAAGTCTAACAGGGATATGTAATGAGATTATCTTCTAATGAGAGCCCCCACTGAAAACTCCATTTACAGTCTACAAAAATCACATTATACATGAGTTACAATGGCAAAAATATACAAAAAGCCACTTGAAACAAAATTGGTTGAAGTAAACCCCTTGGTTCCTGAGGTTATTTCTTATTATGACAAATGTCAACTCTGAAATATAAGCACACAAAAAATAAATTAACATTCTGTAGTCATGGGGTTTCCATAGCTCATATTTCTTCATTGTTTTATAAAATGCAAAGTGGCTTTTTAAAGAAATGCATTTTTGTTAAAAATAAACACTGAAAACACAACGCAATTATTTTCGAATTCCATCACACCCTGGGGTACCTTCTGGGTGTGTCTTCTACAGTTTGGGGTGTGCTTGCCCTCTGGTGGTTCATCATGAGCTGTGAGGTGGCTCCAACTAACCAACCTCATTAGACACTTTCCTGGAACCTAAATCTGGACAGTATGTGCATCATAGATCTTGGATTCCAGTCCATGAAATCCAAGTTGGTCCACATAGTGTGCTCTTGGGCTGTGTTAGCGGTATGGGAAGATCAACTACTCTAAGAAAAATCATTTAGCTAGTGATTTTGTGGATTTCTCCCATGGCCTTGTCAATTCAGTTTTGACAGTTAGGGATTGTGTCCTGATTTCTTTATCTCTGTGGACTAGTGTGTGTGTGTGTGTGTGTGTGTGTGTGTGTGTGTGTGTGTGTACTTTGGCCAGAATATAACCCTGACTTCTGGCAACGCTATTTTCTATTTGCTCTAAAAGGATCGGAGTTGAATGCCAAGTTTATTTAGTTCATGAAGTGTATCCAGCTCTCTCCTAGCTCCTGTAGCTACAGCTGGGAAAGGAACAGACAAAAGCTACTATCCTTATAGTGGTGTGATTTATGGAGACATAACTCATAAAGGTGACATATTTTATTTCACACAGTGTTCATCAAACACTTTAATAGCGAAGGAGTCCATAAATTTAAAAGGTAAATAAATGATTGGCAGAAGCAAACTATGACAATATGAGAAGTCCTCATTAATCAGTACAGAAAAGCCCACAGGAAAAAAAAACATACAAAAGACATGGCTATGTGCTTGCGTTGTGCAGGATGCCCCTTTAAAGTCAGTCCTGGCAGAGGCAGTGCCAGTGATTCCAGACACACTTACACCTACAAATCAAGCTGCACTCACCCTTTGGATAAGCTGTGTCCCTGTGGAGACTCAATGAGTTTCCATATCATTTCTCACGCTGAGGCTCCCAGCCAACTTCTTCCCTGTGTGACCCTCCCGGGGCCTCTGAATCTAGCTCCTATCTTGCATAATGGCTTGGAAACTGTGTGTTTCCTTTGGGCAAAAGGACAAAAATGCTCTTTCTAAGCAAAGTGATTCCTACCATTGCACCAACTTCCATCAAATCACCTGACTTTGACCAGGATCCTTGTCCTAAAGGTCTTGGGACTGTTCACATAACTTGGGACTGGCAGTGTTTGCAGAAGAGATACCTATCAAATGTAACACCAGCATGGAGAGAGGCAGATCTTGACTGTTCAGTGTCTTCCCTTCTTTCAGGGATGAAGTCAATGCTCTCCACTTGACTTGGTGGTCATCTGAATGGCAAGTGTTTTTCCCTCCCATGTATCTTTCCTGAAACTGCTTCCTCTCCTACACTCTCACCTCCCTACACTCTCCCTCTGCCTGCCCTGACCCTTTGACTGGATCAGTGCGTATTGTCCACCGCAGACTGGACTAGTTATAATTTGTCTTCACTCATACAAAAGTACACAGGAGTCCTGTGAAGATGTGGGGAGAGTAGAGTCCTTAGTCTGCCAATATATTCGAATTGGTAGCAGTGACTCCGTGCAAGTTAATTGAATTGTCCTTGTGTTTCCTTCTAAGCAAGGTTCATTTTCCTCCTTGTTATGTTTAGTCTGTGTGACTTTATTATAGACTTTTGTAACTAGGGATACTAGGAGTGGTTCTTTGTTGCTCTGTCAAGGCCTTATAGTAGCAGAAACAGAGGAAACTGGGAAGAAGAATCCAAAGCCCCTCCCTCCTCCTTTCATGTGTAAAGTATTTCACAGGACAAATGACTTGACAATACTGACACATTTTTCTGTAGCAATTGCCTTCCTTCTCTGCCAATGAGCCAAGAAATCATTAGCAGATCTTTTTTTAGAGGCTGTTGTATTGGTTCTTGTGTGTGCTCATTTTTTTCAGAGACACAGTCTTAGAAGTAATTGTAGCTTGGTTATATGTAAGACCCCATCTGCCTTCACCTTCCCTCAGTAGGTAGGCAGTGATGGATCTACAAGTTCGAGGCTGCAATTCCGGTTATGTGTAGGTCAACTCTTTAAGTATCCAGCTGTCTGACACTTTCGGAAGAGGTTCACAATTCCTGGACTTAATGAACACAACACATTGGGCTTTGCCCATTTAGCAGTGGGCACCATTATTACCAATATAGATCACATTATTCAAAGACAATCTCAAAGAGGTAGAATTCAGCCCGCCCCAAACAACAACAACAACAACAACAACAACAACAACAACAACAAAAACCCGAAAGCTGAGAAATGTGAAGTAGTTTTTCTACAAAGCAATATAAATACTTTAATTTAAATCCACAGCTGTACCTTTTTCCAAGATCACTGTTGTGACATGTCAAACGCATTGTAAATAGTTTATTTTTGGTCTGAAGTTATCCCCCTCCCCCCTTCACCGTGACATACCCAAAATTCAAGCTGGATATTAAGGTGAGTTTGGGGAACTATTTTTTCATCATCAACTTTTTATTCTTTTAAATATGAGAGTGTTCAGGAATAGCGTTACTTTTCTATTTGAGGAGTAGTTTACACAGGAACAGTCAAACTGCTAGAAATGGGCAGGCTTTCCCAGCTCTGCCTTTCCCAGGCACTGTGTGCTGTCACTATGGGCTGCCCTGTGGAATGAGGTGGTGGTGCATGTGGTTAGTGACAGATGAGGACAACAGATCTCAGGCTGAACTCTGACACAGAGCTGCAGAATTTGGTTTCACTGGCTGTCACATCTGGAGGGTGGATGAGGTCCCTGTGCCCTGGACTGATACTTCTCTGAAATAGTCTAAATTATAACAACAACAAATGATTGGCAAGAAGTATAACTGAGTGTTCACAGGATCCATAGCTAATTTATAAACCTATGACCTGTCTTTCAAAGAGTCTTCAAAATTCTTTTCACAAAAATAACATACGTGCATGCTTGTTCTATTCTTGTTTATTGGGCAACATAATATAGAATCATAAGGAATTTGTTTTGGTTTTAAGTGGTTGCTACCAGAAATAACTGAAAAGGAATGGTTATTAAATTTTCAGTTTGGTTATGGTGAAATCTATAGATTCTTGGTGCATAAAATGATATATGCCTAATTTCTATGACCCAACCCATCCAAATGTTAATCATGCTTGTATCAGCTTAGTCCATTTTATGTTGCTCTAACTAGATTTCTAAGACTGAGACTTTTGTAAGAAGTTTATTTTGGTTCATCATCCTGGATGCTTGGAAGTCCAAAAGCCTGGTCCCCGTAAGGGTCATGTCACCTCATGTGGGATGTTTGAGAGAAGGAGACCCAGGGCTGCCTTTTGTACAACTGCCCTGATTAGGTTCCTAGTCTAGGTCCATGTGCAAGTGTGACATCCACATCGTGCATGTCTCCTTTATTCCACTCACCTTTATATGTATGCACTGGACTTGTATAAAACTGTGCTCCATTTATCTGGATTTTGCCAAAGGCATTTTACATACTGTCTCGTGATGATGGCTTCACAGTCACAGCGAATGTTTGAAGAATGTCACTAGAAGTGGCCTTATGTCTCAAAGAAACTCTCAAAACTATGTCAATGATCTGGAAAATCTTAGTTTTCTTTTTAGAACTTCAGTATTTTCTAAAGCAAATTCAGAAAGTGGGTGGATAAAGATTTTTTAATCTCTCAAAACTCTAAATAAGTAATTATCTTTGAGTTTCGAAATACCTGCCTGGCTTGTTGAACAGATAGACTATAAATAAACAATTTTGAATTTCTGTGTTTTTTCAGAACCTTCAGTATCAGTCATTGCATGCATCCTATTTGCCAATGAGTTCTTGAAAAAGTGTTGCTCAGAATCCTACCTGAGGATTAATATTTGAGGAGTATCATCTTCATAATATAATCCTTGTCTAGAAGGTTTCTTGATCCTTTCTGCCCTCTCTCTATTCTCCTGTCCATCCTTCTTTTCTCCTTCCTCCCATCATTGCTTCCTTCTTTTCTTAAATGTTGAATTGAACACAGATTTCTTTGTAAAAATACATCCTTGTACTTCTGCCTGGCCTCTATTTCTGTCGGTCTCTGGTTATCCAGCTTGACTTCCAGATTTATACTCTTTTTTTTTCTTTACTTTCTACTCTGTCTAATTATATTTAAAAATCTACTAGGCAAAAATTGTGGCTACTTTATACCATGATTTTTCTTGAGATACTGAATGGTGGCATGGGGCTGCTTTCAAAATTCCACTTATGTTCTGTATCCAGTTACACATGAAGATTTTGTTTCCCCCAATCACTTTCAGATAACTTTATGATGACTAATTTCTCTATAGAATGATAGATCTTCCATCATGCTGTCAGACAGGCGATACCTACACTTAGCTTTTATTTTTCAGAATTAAAGCTGAGAGCCATATGGTAAAGTCCCCACAGACCCAAAGCATAGCTCTATTTCATAGCAGCAGTGGGGGAGTGTGTGGGGGTGGGTTAAGTCCAGGAGTAACTCAGGCATGAAGACATTTAATTTGGGGAGTTGTTTTGGATTTTCTTTGAACGTTTGTTTGACAGAGATGGTTGCTTACTAAGTAAAAGATGTATAAAAAGGACTGATAAACCTTAAATTGCAGTGCTATGTACACTGTGATGAAGGGCTTGGTTTCGTGTAGTGTTTTCAGTGGGGGAGGGCACCATGGAGCATAAAAGAAGCCACTTCTCTTTCTAGAATAAATAAGTTACGAGCCATTTAAACGAAGCTGTAATTGGTCACCTATCATGTGCTACTTTTGAACAATGCTGTGTAAGTCAGAAAGTTCCTAATTGGGAATTTTGCTCTTTTAGGATTTCTCATCACCATTTAGAGTAAAGCATGAAGCGATGTGATTCTGGTGAAGAAACTGTTGTGGCATTTCCTTATTTAAACTTTTTTCTTAAAGAATGCATGCTTATTTGAGAAGACGTGTTAGTGCAGCTGTGGGAAGGTCTGGGGACATCTTGCAGGACACAGTTCTCTTGTTCCACAATGTGGGTTCCAGAGAGCAAACTCAGTTGTCAGGCTGGGCAGCAAGTGCCCTTGCCTGCTAAGCCATCTTGCTGTCCTAGATATGTCATTTCTCATACCCATGTGTGACAGAGTTAAACCCAGTATATCTTAAAGTCACTCAGAGCCACTCTGAGAACTTGTGATTCAAGGCATCAGTCTGTTTCCCTCATACTCCTGGGAAATAGGAAGTGATATGGAAAGTAAGCAGGAAGATCCAATCCTTTCCTGAATCTTCTCCCTCATAAAAGTTACTCATCGCTTCTTCTCAACTTCAAGCATAATGAATATTAAATATAATGAAAAGATGAAGGTCTTTAACAGAAACTATAGCTACCAATAACAAAAAAATGAACTGTGCTCTTGTAAGTTTGAATTGAACACTTAATATCTTCAGGAAGGAGTTTTAAGCAATGTTTTGGCCACCAAAGGCCTTTCTCAGAGAAGGTTTGCCCTAGCCTGTGTAGGCAGACAACCCAGACACACCCTCTGCTCTAGACACAACCCCAAAGCCTCTTTCCTGCATATCATAGACATTTTCAGAAATGTACCACTCTAACCCAAGGAATGGGTAATATGGATATGGGAGGGGATGCAGCACCAGACTCATGTCACTGGACAGAGGACAAGGCTATTCTAGGTAGGCTATCCTTTCCCTTCCTGTTATTAGAGAAAAGGGTATGAGAAGCAGCCTTGTCTGCAGGTTTGACTATTATCCATTGGCACTTAGAGAATTTTAAATATTCTGTCCATTTGTCAATCTATCAGTGAAAAGAACATCTTAAGATATTCATTACTCTTGATTATGGAAGGCCAAAGAACCCAAGCCATCATTTAGTTCTACTTCCTAGGCACCTCATGTTCCAAGGCTTCATTTATTACTTTATGAATAATCTAATTTCTTCCTATCTTATGGCAGTTTTATCCTAGACGCAGGGCACAGCAGTAAGAAAACTGACCAATGGCCTTTCCTCAAGAAAGTTATATTCTAGAAAGGAACCAGAGACAATAAGCAAACATGTAAATACTTTGCGATATAAATTGTGTGATTTGTAACAAAATGGGGTTTTTGTAGCTTTCTGGGTTAGCTTGGCTTTCAGCTGTCTGTGCTTGGTGGTCCTGGATATCAGCGCTATTGGGAGTGTTGGGCATGGAGCACTGTGTTGAAGGATGTCATGTTTGAGACTTGTGCTGCAAGCTGGTAAACCTAACTACATTCCAGGCACAGCCAGTGAGATCAGGAACTCCCAGGTAACATGGGCTCTATACTGAGACCCAGTCTCAAAACAAAATCTAAAGCAAAACAAAACAATTAATACAAAAAGAAGAAAGTGATGTCTAAGAAGAAAATGATAAAGATTTCTTAGCTTAGTAGATAGTTATATCTGAGCTATCCTCATTTTTGCAATGGGTTAGAGGGACAGAAAGATGCAGTCTCCATTGTTAGGTTATATATGCATCTCTCCTCTCTATCTCAGTGAGTAGTCAATGTTTACTTGGCCTGTGGGAAATACTTAGTGTCTTTCCTGCTTCTCTTACAGAACACACTCATTCAAAGGCATTAGAGTACTTAATTTAAAAACCCTGCTTTTGTGCTTATTAACCATAGCATCTAGTTTCTTTCCTCTACAGCAAAAAGTTGTCCTTTCTCAGCTGCTTTCCACCTGCTCCTTCTCCTGCGGACATAGCCCTTTCTGGAGTTTGCCCCAGTACTTTATTGAAAGTCTTGTCATGGTTTCCCCTAGCCTCTGCATTGGAGATCTGGAGTCAGTCTCCATCCAAATGCTCAGCTGTGCAGTGCCTCTTCCTCAGCAGAGTCCAGCATTGCTGTGCCCTTCTTTCCTCTTGGGAACTCTCACTCCATCTATACCCAGACCTTCTGACTCCCATTTCTACCCATAACGTTTAAACATTCACCAAATGACAGGCTCAATTATTATGACTCACCCTCCTTAGAGGGCAGGCAGAGGCCAAGTAATTTGGTAATTTGATCAGACCCTTGGACTTTCTCTTCCCTTCTTTTTCTTCCCAAAGCTGAGGTCTGTCATGTATTCATAAAGAGATACCACTCTCCCCAGGAGTGACTGGATTAGCCCCTGGCAGATCATGGAAGGAAAGAGTGGGAGAGGTTTACAGCAAGATGTAGAATGCAATCCCAACAATCTCTTTTTTTTGGTTAGACCCCACTGGAATCTGTTAGCTTTCTCTCTAGGGATAGAATTGAAGCCAAGCTTCAGGCTTTGAGGAAACTCCCTCAGTCAGGAGTTGGTGGGGAATTTCTGAGACTCTAAGTTGATCCATGATGTGAGAGAACACTTGTCAATATACATGCTGTCCTAAAATACAGACAGAAGCAAGAAAGGCTGGAAGCAGTTAAAGAAACTTTCAAGGTAATTTCAGGTTGTGAACTGTTATTTCAGAAACTTTGTTATCACAGACTGGAATATTGAGAATGGTCAGTCATCCACATGAGGGCACACTCTCCTGAGGCCATGGGAGCTCAAAGCCCAGGTGGTTCATAATCCCTCCTACCATACCTGGACATGGAAAGTAGCATCTCAGGAAACATAGCTGGACACTGCAGTTCTTGCAGTAGTATCAACTATCTCAAGTATAAAAGGAATTCAGCATTGATGGTGAGACAGCTTCAATTGTGATTGGTTGCATGTATATTGATTAAGATTCGGCCTTTGTTTCCTTCACTGTAGGAGCTATAAGGGCTAGACTAGGGGGTACTCTGTAAATACCTTTCACTGATGTGTCTGCTCTTGATTTTAAGTCCAGCACATTCCTTGTAGAATTGCAGACAAAGCGGTATGTGGTGTCAGGATGGCACAGCATAACCTCTCCTCCAGGGATCTCTCTTTATCATCCAAGTGATAACTCAAAAGCTGTGGGATGACAATTGGTAGAAGATGGTGAAATTTATGGCAAAAACTCTGCAGAAACTTGATAAGTTCTCTCTTCGGATGTCTTCCAAAAAAACTGGTGCTGACACGGAATGTCATTTCATCTGGATCCCATTCACCTGGAGAGCAGACATCTGTCTTTTGTTTACAGAGCAAAATAAAGACAATTTGAACTTTGGCTCAGACCCAGTGCCCTGGAATTGGAGGGAGCAAACAGTACGATGATCTCTAACAGGACAGGGCAGTGGGTGGGGTGTGGAGGACCGGGCTGCAGTGTGTGCATCAAGATTGCAGGCTATTAGCAGTAAGGTTTTTCTTACTGGCCGGTCTGGTCCCATGGCTACGCCAGCCCCAAATAACATACAGAGACTGTATTTGATATAATGCTGTTGGCCAGTTACTAGTTTCTTATCGGCTAGCTGTATCTTAATTATTAACCCATTTCTAGTAATCTAAGTACTTCCACGTGGTCTTATCTTACCGGAGAGAGGAGCTGGCATTCTTCTCTCTACCCTCCATCTTGGATCTCCTCCCCACTACTTCCTCTCTCCTCCTAGTCCTGCCTATCTTGCTTTCCTATTGGCCAACAGTGCTTTATTCATTAACCAATATGAGAAACATATTTACGGAATGACATCTCCCATCAGCAGGCTGATTGTCACCTCTTCCCAGAAATGTAGCTTTGGGCCACATTGTCTTAACCTCTTAGCACTCTGGCTCTTCTGTCTGTAAAGTACCACTTCTCTGGAGGATGTCAGAGGGAGAACGCCTGCCTCGAATTTCAGAATTTCAACGTTTGTAGTCTTTTATTAGTTGAGCTTATGCAAGAAAATGGCAAATTCTACATACAAGAATTTAACAGAAAGTGTTATTCATAATTTAAATGTTAAAAAGTGATACTGATAACAGGACTTTGAACTTTCTTTTTTATTGTCTTTATGTGTTCATTGTATGTGGTATTGTATTTCATAAGGACATGCTTGTATAGCTATACAATGCACTTCGTGCGTGTTCTTTCCTGCTCCCTCCTTCCATCTTCTCTACTCTCTAACCCTGTTAGTCACGTTTGCCCTCTAGACAATTTCCCCTTTACTTTCCACTAGATGTCTACATCACTTTATGTCTTCATATAAATTGTACATAACACACATGAGAGAAAATGTACACTATTAGTCTTTTGGGGACTGACTTAAGTTATTCAAAGAAAGAGTAAAAAGAAGAATGCAGTTTTCAGTGTCTTAGAATCAGGAAAATTTCCCCACCCCCTTCAAAGGTGCTACCATCTAAAAGCCACCTTCTGCTGAATTAGCCAAGACAAGTGAGGCAGCCACTGAAAAGCAGACATGGCCTTTTATACTCCATGGTTTGTACAGTAGAGAACCAATCTCACAGTAGGATACACACTCCTTTACAATTTTCTCTTAAACCCCAATGGGAGGATATTGCACGGACCAGCTAATAAACTCCTAGTGTATTGTTTCGTTTTATGTCTGGTTTTCTGTGTGTCTGTTAGGAGTCTGTATGTAGTTATAGGTGTTCAGGCATGTGCTAAATTCTCCAACCATATACATATTAGACATGTTGAATATTTCGACAGTTGAGATCCATAGATGTGATTAATTTGATTGATTCTGAAATGATGGGAGGCAATGAAAATCATATTTTTATTATTGATACTGCAAGCGTATCGAATCAGATAGGACTTTGTTTTCAGCAAATCAAAACACTGGTTTTCTTGAGAGCTTTTGGGGAAAAGTCCATTAACATATCATTATTTAATTCTTTTAGGCTTTTGACCTATTGGAGATTTTTTGTGGCTTTTCCCATCAAATATTAATTTAGAACCTTCTGAGTGCCAGCCCCTAAACATGTGGGAACTGTGGTAGATGGGACTCTCTATCTGCAGTTAGTTCTTGTTCTGTGCTTTTCTCATTTCCATTTCTAAAGCAGAGAGTCCTTCAGTCCCCAGTTCTCATGATTAAGGTGTACAGGAGTCACAGAATCAAGGAAGCCACAGTTCAGGAGGCCATGATCAGGCAACCATCCCTGTGACTAGGATGTACAGTAGCTTTAGCAAAGGGAGGGACTGTTGATTCTATTTTCTAAAACTGGAGCATCCCCTTCCCCTCAAAATGGCATTTTCCCTGACTAGATAAATATATACAATCACTAGATTTGGAACATTCAGTATAGAACAAGGTAACAAAATAAAACTTGCCCTTAGCCTTCTTACTAGGGAAAATGCAGTAGTTGATCTTGCTTTGTGACAAATTACAATAAGCATTTTAGAACCAATAGATTTTTTCTTCATTTGAAGTATCTTGAACTTTTCTGCAAGATGTTGAATATTTTCCATGCTGTATGTGTTCAGTGACAATAACAGTATTATTTACTATGGAGTTAGCAAATATATTTAGGCAGCCACTTTCTATTATAGAATTGCTGTCTTGTAGTTTCCTAGTCATAGACAAGGATGGGATGAATGGTCTTAAAGTAAAATTTGTCTGTATTAATACTGATTTCCTTTGCACACAGACTCCTTTGCACGAGTCTACAGTTGTACAGTTTAAAGGGTACCCCATGAATACAAGTACACATGGAAGTTTATCTGTATCAGCTTTATTGAACTGATTTACCTTTTATTAAAGACCTTCCTTGATAATATTTATGCCTTTCTATCTGAAATTTGTTGTATATTGTTATTTTCAAGAGTCAAATAGTTGTTATACTTTAAAGAAGAAGAAAAGAAATATAATAAGAGCAAAAAAAATTACCAAATGTAACTGTTCATTATCAGGGAGAGAAGAGAAGGAAGGAAAACAGTATTAGTTAATGTCATGTCCCAATCCCTGTGCCCAAACCAACTCTCATGTTTTAACTAGCCTTTTTATTAAGGCAAACAAATAGATCTCTGTGCTCATATCCCAGAGCACATCAATTGTCTGAATCTATTTTTAGGGGAACAGTCTCTGTACTGCACACAGTAGCATTTTAAGCGGGAATTGTTTGTTCAGTTAATAACACTCCACTTTCACATTGTTAGGAAAAAATATTCCCATTTGGCATTTTCTCCACTTAAGTCGTGCAGTTGTTGGGGCTGTACACTCTATTGTTTCCGAACACACGAAGATCTTGGGCACGCCCGTTGGTAAATTGTACCCTGGCTGTCTCCAGCAAGCACTGTGTGGGTTACTTCCAGGTAATTCTACCACAAGTGTTCCAAAGCCCAAAGGAACATTAGTGACAAATGACAGTGAAGCAACCTGGAAGCAAATCTATCAAATCACAAAGAATGTATTTTCCCTCTCTAGTTTTTCATTTCTCTCTCCTAAGTCTAAAAGAAGAAAGAAATACATTCTGATCTCCCTACCCCCACTTTCTTTTCCAGCCCTGTGTGGAGGCCGCGAGAACTTCCTGTGCACAAATGGACTCTGTATCCCAAAGAAGCTGCAGTGTAATGGTTACAATGACTGTGACGACTGGAGTGACGAGGCTCGCTGCAGTATGTGACTGGCTGTGGGGGTTTGGTCTGGGTGGGAAGGGGTTCTGTTCAGGAGTCTGGGCATCTAAACCACTACACCGTCATATGCTAACAGCCAGGTGTGCCATGAGAAGACTGCCACTGCCCTGCCATTCTTAACTGAGTCTCCAATAGTTTTGCCTCCCCCAGAGCCTCCGTACTGGGTTTGTACCCTGCTCAAAGTCATGTATTTATCAGGACCCCTGCAGCTAGGTGTCCAAAGAAACAGCTCAGAAATTAAAATGCTTTCCCATAAAGTTGTTCTATGATTGGGAGGAGGGTTTGGGTGAGGACTTTTTGTTTTTAAAACCTCTTGGGTATAATGGTCAACTGTTTACAGGAGATTTTTTTAAAGGGATTTTTTTTTTTTATACTAGTGATTCTCAATATTCATGGATCCAGAGAATCCAATGCTTCTTCCTGGATTAGGGTTCCCTTTAACTGGAGGGACAATGTTTCACACTCTCACCAACAAAATCGCCTATCCACACTCTCAATTTCATTGGTTTGGTCATTTTGCCTGTTTTAGTCAGCGATTTGTCCCATACATATTCAGATTTCAGGTCGGTTTGCATTCACTGAAAAGGGAAACAGCAACCTTGAGAATCGCACTGCAGAGGTGAGCAGTTGTTTTAATAGATGTATGGTTCACCACAGTCAGCAGGAGCACAGCTCCCCCAGCTTTGTAAGGAGCTGAGATGGCTGCCTCCATTGGGAGTCCTCTGTTTACCAGGTGCCAACTCCTCTCCCCATGGGAAGGGCTAAGATGCTTATTTGCTAGAATTTTGTACTGGGAGCATGTTTGCCAATGTGTGGTTTCAGAGTTAAAAAAAAAATGTTTGAGTAAAAAAAAAAATAGATGGTTAGGATAGGCTCTGTGTCAACGTCTTTAGTGTTTTCAACATATTTTGATATAGTAAAATATGAAAAATGCTGCAGTTTAAGTCAATTTTGCTTGATTTAATGTGTCTTCAATTTTTTTCCTGTGAACCCTTACCCTTATTTATTTGTACATTTATTTATTTTGTATATTACCTAACACTTGTAGAAATGAAGATATGCTATCTATATTTTGAAAACTTATTTTCAGTAAAACATTGTTTTTTTGTTAAAACATGGAATTTTCAGGAAAGCCTATGCACTATGCACACAAATTAACATGTAAAGCATTTTTTTTTTTTTTTTTTGTAGGCTATGTAGTTACATTGTGGCTTATTGAAACCTTAGCAGAAAATACTGTACAAAATGACCATGGAAGGGAATTCTGGAAGGTTCCATTGGATTATGCCCATTTTATGGGAATGCAGTAGAATCTCTTTTATCTCCTGCTGTGGCCAGTATTGGGGCATAATTCAAGGTCAACAGGTGCCTTTACCCCTGTGGTGGGCCAGAGGTGACTTCATCATTTTGTTCTCTGTGGTGTTGAGCCCTGATTGCACTGTGGTGTTTCCTGTTGAAGTGTTTAAAATGGAATATGAGGGAGTCAATTTTCCTCACTACCAAAGGAATGAGAAGGTATTGCTGTTCTGGAAGGTACCTGACTGTCTAGGAACAGTTTATTAAACAAGAAGGCCACTAGCTTTCATCGTATTCATACCTCAGAATGGCATGGTCTGGCCCATTGAGAAAATACATCCCTTCAGCAAATGTCTCTATGAAAACTCATGGCGAAACATATATAAAGCTTGGCATGCTATCATTTCTGGCCATCTGATGGCACTCCTGTGCTTGAGCACAGAATGTGTGCAGCATTTCAACATGAGCTTTTTGTGACTTGTTGTCACTACTCTGTGGTGAGAACCATGTGGGTCTGAAGTAGGGCATGTGTGTAAAGCAGAGTGTCATCAAAGCCCCAGGGACTGAGGAGGAGAGAAACTTGGCTGAACATTGCCTATGAAAAGCAGAAGAGAATAGCTAGGTCAATATTCTAGCAGGCAGAGACCACAATGGCCAGACAAGGTAGGAAGTTAAGATCTCCCCTTGCTCTGAACTTGTTTTCTTTTAAAAAGTAAGCTTATATAGTTTGTTGAGTTGTCATTTGTTGTTAAATTCAACAGAAGTAAGAGAAAGGGCTTACCTGTGCTAAATTATCGAGCAGCCACACCAGGAGCATTTACCTACAGTATTTGATTAAACTGTCAGTTCAGGAGGGGTTATGTTCCCTTTCTGTGTTCAAATGCAGCAGAGGCTTAGGGCAAAAAGAAGTTCACCAGGATCAAAGTGATAGATGTGCCGTCAAATGTGAAAGGTTCCAAATTTAACATGCTTTCTGCCATGAGTGCTGCCTTTGGATTGGCCTTATTCATACAGTTCAGACTTGGTGAATTACAATTTCTCATCACTCATAGGACAAGAAAATGTGTTGTTCTGGTTGCTCTTGCATACCATGGGTAGTAGCTGACAATCTAGCTTGCCCTGGGTGGTAGCTGACCATCTAGCAGGCCCTGGGTGGTAGGTGACCATTTGCTATGCCCTGGGTAGTAGTTGACAATCTAGCATGCCCTGGGTGGTAGTTGACAATCTAGCATGCCATGGGTGGTAGGTGATCGTCTCAGCATCACTGTAAGTACTTCTGATTGCTTACTGCATCATTTCTCTAACTTTGTCTTGTATATGAGCCTATTCTTCAGGATTTATCAAATGAGATTATTCCCAACCATATGAAACAATCTCAGTTTCCCAACAGAGAGGTAGTTTTGGAAAATTCAGGATTGTAAAAACTTCAGGATTTTCTCACTTTGCTATTCGAGGCAGGCCATGTCTAATACCCCGGCTTCCATGTGGGTTCACTGTATTACCATCTCCAGGGAGCACTTCCTCCCACAGGAGAGATACTGATTTACTTGGTGTGGAGGTGAGTTTGTTTTGTTTTTTTTGTTTTTGTATAGCTGTCCAGGTAATCCAACGTGTAGACTCTGGACCAGAAGTAAGCTTATTTCTTTCTTTTGTTGCCAATGCTCCATAGACTTTGTACTGGGTGACCATCTCAGAGAACAGTTGAAGCAGGGGCTGCATATGCTGGCACACGGCAGTATTTATAGGTGTACATATTACTTAAAAGCCTCAATACCTTGGAGAGATGGCTTAGCAGTAAAGAGTACTCATTGTTCTTGAAGAGGACCCAGATTTGATTCCCAGCACCTACATGGTGGCTCACAACCAACCACCAGTCTGGTTTCAGGGGATTTGATGCCCTTTTCTGAATTCCAAGGGAACCAAAGATGCACATGGTGCAGACACACTCAAGTGAACCACTCATTCATGTAAAATCTAAACCAAATAACACGCCCCAAGGAAAATAGTTCCCGTACTTTGATTCAGGAAGTTCTCCCACCAAAATAAATCAGGCCTGACCCTGCCAGCTTCCAAGATCAGTGGAGATCTGGCCTGTTCACAGTGGGTGCCTGTGTACTCTTGGCACATGAATCAATCAAATACTTTTGAAAACCATTCGTTCTGAACTTTGGGGAAAGTTGGTGAACTTATTGTTTTCTTTCTTTGAAGACAGTGGCTACTTACTTGTGAAATTGTGAGGAGTGACATATAGAATGGTGACTGCTCATTTCCCTGTACTCACGATTGTAGTGGGATATTCACTTTGCTTCTGTGCACTGACCACACCCATTGGGGGGGTGGAGCCAGGGGCGGAAGTGACCCATGGAACTAAGTCTGAGGAGGAGCCAGGAATGCTCTCTTGCAGGCCAGGCCGTACTTGGAGAGAGGAGCATCCGGTTCCTGCTGGTGTTCATCTGTCTATGTTGTGAGTTATTTCTCCCTATTTGGCCTATTTGTTTATCCTGATCCTTATTAAACCACAATACATGATTCTTGTTCTGTGAACTCTCTCTGTCTCCATTTCTTCATGAGCAACATAGAAATGAACCAAATTGTTGGATATAATCATGCCACAACTCTTCAAGAGTGCTGAGGTTTGTGACTGTGGTGGTGCTTGTCACTATAGTTAGGTTAGTCTCTGCCACTTCCATTGTGTTACTGATGACAAGTATCTGAGAGAAACAATTTAAAAGGTGGAAGGATTTTGTTTCTATGGGCGGGGCATGTTTTGTTTGTGTGTTGATTTTTTGGCTCATACTCTTGGATGACAGCACATGATTGGCTAGCTGGAGTCTTTATGGGCCAGAGATGAGGCAGAATACCATGTTGTAAGGGCACAATGGAATGCAGTGGTTTCCTGTGTGGTGGCCAAGGAGATAAAGAGGAAGCATGTGCCTACCACCATCACGTCTCTCTTAACTTATTTTCTAGAAATCTTTTCCTAAGGATGCATACAAATACTAGAGGCATTCCATTAGGATAGTAAAAGTGTCTCATTCAACTACTAAGGAAGATCTTCAAATGTTTTGCAGAATTCATTTAGCGTAGTGGTTCTGTAAAAATGCTGACTCAGCCAAACAATTGTGTATTCTTAAATTTCAGCCATCTGTGAACCCTGTCATAGAAACCCTGTGAGGAGATAATATGTTACATCTTGATTTCTTTCTTCACGAGACTGTTAGTCAAATCAGGGGAAATAATACCCAAACAGAGAACACTCAATCTTTTTTGTTAATTAAATTGTCACTGACTTTTTTGGGGGGAGGATTCCAGAAAAGGTTTCTCTGTGTAACAGTCCTGGCTGTCCAGAAACTCACTTTGTAGACCAGGCTGGCCCCATACTGGCTGTCCTGAAATTCACTTTGTAGACCAGGCTGGCCTCGTACTCACTGAGATCCACCTGCCTCTGTCTTCTGAGTGCTGGGATTAAAGGCCAGCTCCACCACAGCAGGCTGACAGTTTTCTATATTTATAAAATGCATTCTAATTACTATCACCTTCTGCCCTGTCAACCTCCTCTTTCCTACCTTTCCAACCCTTCCACTTTTCTGACTTGTTGTTTTGTTTTTGTACCCACTGAGTTTAACTGGTACCATCTGTGTGACCGTGGGTTTGGGACAATCCATCAGAGGTTGGCGAGATCACTATTGGGAACACAATGGAAGACAATGACTTCCACCCTTGCAGAACCTTTCCATAGTCAATCTTCTGTCAGGGAGAGGTGGAAACCTACAATCCCCACCCTCATTCATAATGGATTGCTGACAGCGCTTGTTGCATCGTGCCCAGATGCAACATAGCCTTCTCAGATACCATTAAACCTTAAGGATTAATGCACATACTAAATTTGACATTTCCAATATGGTTTTGAAGACCATAATACAAGAAGTATCATGAAACCAAGCAAGATGGCATACATGTAGTGCCACGAAATCCTATTATCAGAAAACAGGGCACTGTAAACTGAGGTATTTAGAGAGACCAGTGGGAAAGGGAAGATTTAAGCTGGGCCTGTATGCTGTATTTATGTGCTAGGACAGTGGTTCTCAACCCTGCAGGTGACATCTTTCAACATGTGGAGGCATTTCTCACTGCTACAGCTGTGAGTGTCAGGGGGTGCTGCCAGTCTAGTGGTTTTCAGTCAAGGACTCTGTTAAACATCCATGTCCACACAACTGTGAATTCCATCATCTAAGATTCCAGCAGTGTGGCAGGGGAGAGCTCTCCTCCACAGGTAGGGTCAGCAGTGGGAAAAAGCCAGTTATTCACCAGGGCTGGCCTCTCAAGTCTTTTAACCTCTCCGGTCATCTCACAGTAACAAGATTGCACCACATGACCATCACTCACTAAGCTTTCCCACTTGCTTCTTGAATTGAGGCAAACCAATTTATGTTTATGGAGCAGGAGACCAAGCAAACTGAAGGAGGTCCTTGATAAAAAGACTTTCTGTTTCTTAACCTTTAGCTTTAATTTAATGACAGTTTTAAGGGACAAAGGTTAATAGTGTATTTATTAGATGCCAAACTGAAGTAAATATTTATACGGAAGAACTTCAGAAGAAACATTTTTCCATCAATTTCTCTTTAAGAAGAAAGTGAGGGGGGGGGAGATAGAGATGAGAGATGTGAGAGCGAGAGCAAGAGGGAGGGAGGGGGAGAGAGAGAGCGAGAGAGAGAGAGAGAGAGAGAGAGAGAGAGAGAGAGAGAGAGAGAGACAGAGAGCTAGAAATAAAAAAAATAAAACAAAACAAAACAAACAAACAAAAAGACCTAACTTAGGTCCAGGCAAAAATTATGCTTGAACTGAGTAAAAGAAATTGCAGCAAGCACCTTTTGAAAATTATGATTTGTTGGCCCCAAATTGTGCTGACCACATCTTTTCAACACAAATAAGCATTTACTCCAATAAAAGGAGCCACTGTGATCTTTGCTGTTTGCTATGGGCTCCTGGCTGCGTGGTACTCTTGGGTGAGGCTTTGAGTGTTTCCGATCTGAGGGGCGGTGAGAAAGTAACAGACTGTTTTCTAAGCAGCTAATTTGGTATCTGACTTCTGAAAGAGTCTTTTCACTGAGAGGGTGACAATGGGAGCTGAATTAATTTTTTTTAGCAAAATGTCCGTGTTCTCATCATTAATGTGATAGTTTAGTAAATGACAATGCTAATCTTAAAAAAAATATCTCTGATGAGGTGTTTTAGTATGGATTACTAAAGATCCAGAACACGCTTAACAGAAACTTCTGGAAAGTTTTTGGTGTGCTCTTAGGTTATTCAGATATTAAATGGAGTATTTGATTCCCTAGTGCTCCTACAATCAGAAAGAGTAAAACACGCTGCTTGAAAATTATTTTATTCGTGGTTTCTAATCTTCCCTTTCCTCTCTGGGGGATGCATGGACTATTACACTGACGGATAAGTTGAGAAGACTACTTTCCTGGATAATACTTGATCTACCACATTAATTCAAGACTTCCTAAAAGTAATTAGATTAAAACAAAATAAAAATGAAAAGACCTTTTAAACATTAAAAAACAAAACAAAACAAAACTACATGTATCTCGGTGCATATTTCCTTCTCTGCTCTGTGGATATCAAAACCTAGCAAAATCATAACCTTCCTGGGCTCAGTTGTCAATCATGCCTCATTTAGCAGACAGGGAACAGTGTAGGAAGATGTTTCCCTCTATCACACAGGAGGAAACAGGACTGTCACTATAAGGCCTGGCACCTCTTCTTGTTCTTAGATTATCCTTTATTATTCCATCCTTGCTTGAAAATTATTCAGGTTGGGAGGAGTGAAAACTAAAGAGTGCTTAAATTTTTCTGTATACATATAAGTGTATAATGTGTTTATATATATTCACATATATGCAAATATATATTTGTATATATAAAATATATAAATATATTGTATATATATTTGTACTTATATATATAGAAGATTATGTATATATAATCTTTTCTTAATGGCATTACTGTAGAGGATCTACAAGGCCCATACCATTCTTGAGCTGAGGTGATGCTGAAAGTTAAGATAGTTCCTTAGAAGAAAAGTTTTTTGAAGTAGACGTTTATGAATGGTTTAACTGATCAATGCAAAGACATCTCCTTTTTAATCGAGACAGCAATTGTACATATTTAGTACAATGTGATAACTCAATAATGTATATATTATATAATGATTAAATGCCTCTGCATTTTGTATCATTTCATAATGCTTATTCTTTAGTCTCTTTTAAGGTTATAGGTTATAGCCACCCTACTGGGCTTTAGAATACAAGAACTTGGAGGGAGGCTGGAAAATGGGTGGCAAAGGCTTTGGATAATTATTGTTACTGAGCTTTTCCTGTGACACGGTTTGCTCACCATATCCTGTATGAGGTGCAGGATGCTGGGCAACCATCTGATGTTAGAGTACTCCAGGTCTGAACACTGAATCCGTCATCCTCATCGGCCTTCATTCCTTACCTTTTTATTTGTTCTTCTTGTCTCCTCTATTTGAAGCATGCTAAATCTATCAGTACATCTACCCCACCGAGATACTACACATTGCTCACAGTCTTTCTCAACAACATGAAGAAACCTAGTCTTGTTCATTCCCTCATTTAAATGAGGAAAAACAACCTCATAGCAACCCATTTTTATACTTAATTTAATTTAAATAAGGCAAAAGAAGATAAAAACATTTCTGAAACACCATTACTAAACAAGGAGCAAAATGTTTCATAGAGATTTTTTGAAGTACAGTTTATATATTGTAAATTTCATTTACTAAACTTCAGTGAATATATAGACTTGAGTGACCATTATCACAATTCAGTCATCAAAATTTTCTAATACATTGCAAATTTCCCTCTTACCCATCTTCTGTGAATCCCTACTCCTGACAATGGAAACCACTACTTTGAAATCGGTCTTTATAAATCTGCTGTCTTCTGGGAATTTCATAGATGGCTCATATAGTAGAAAGACTTCAATTCTGTTTTCCTTCACTAAGCCTAACATTATGAGGTTAATCAATCCTGCCACATATATCAGGCATTTGATTTCTTCAATCTCTGGATAGTGTCCCACTGTAAGCATATCCTATATTTTGTTGCTCATTCCTCAGTTGGAGAACATCTGGATTTCTTCCAATTTAGGGCTAGGATGAATAAGGCTGCTGCAAATATTCATATACAGGTCTTTGTGTGAATCGTGTCTAGTTCCTCTTAGACAGAATCTTAAGAATAGAAAACATGAATTAGTTGTGTGACAAGGTTACAGTTACCTTCACAAGAAACTTCCAAGCTCTTTCCAGAGTGTAATCCTTTCATATCTGCTCCAGAAATGCTTGGGAGTTTCTAGTTTATAAAATTTTTACTTGAATTTACTTTTTTGCTTACTTGGTTTTAGGCATTTAATGTGTAACATATTTTTTTTTTGTGGCCTGGATTTGAGTTTCTTTAACAGCTAGGAATGTCACACACCTTTAATGTACTGATTAGCTAGTTGTGTATCTTCAAAATAGGCTTTTTATTTAAGTTTTCTACCTCCAGTAGGACTGATACACTATTACAGTGTATGTGTGTGTGTTGGTCTGTATTTGTGTATGTGTGCAAACTGGGTGTAAAACCTAAATATGTTTTACAGCTACTTTTCTACAATTTTGCTTGTGTTTTTTTTTCATTTTGACAGTGATATCTTTGAATAGCTTATACTTTTGATGTCTTATCTAAGAATTATTTGCCTACTCCAAACTCATTAAGACTTTTCCCTCATGTTTTCTTTTAGAAGTGTTATGATAGTTACTAATGCATTTAAATATGTTATTTATTTTGAGTTACTATTTACATGTGGTTTGAACTAGAGGTCAGAGTTTATATTTTACACATTGGTGTCTAGTATCCCAATATCAGGTGTTGACACAAGCATCTTTACACCATTTTAGAGGCTTGTAGGGTTGAAAACACTAAAATTGCCATGGGTCATAGATGTAAGAATCAACACAAGAGTTCTAGACTACCCAAGGACAACCTCACTCAAAGAAACAATTCTCACCACAAAGAAACACAAGAGATGGTTTGTTCTAGAGCCAAATGTGAGTGACTTGGCCCAGGAACACAGATATAGCTTTACTCAGGTATTACATTGCAACATGGTAGCAGTTCCATGAAGTTTTATAGTATCAGAACAATAAAAGTTGTAAGTCAAGACATTTAAAATACATTAGTGGAAACATCAGTTAGGTGGATTACAGAAAAGCCAGAAAATGTCATCTGTAGGTCTCAGGTGCTGACAGCAAACATTCCTAGCCTTTTGGTTGGTGGAAGTGAATGGTCTATTTGAACATTCCAAAAGATTTACCTAATGGTCACAAATATGCTAGGTCATATGCAGAAGAGGGCAATATGTATCTATTAATGCTGGAAAAGTGGACTCAAGATAGACTGGTCTTGTAACAGTTAACTTTCCCACAGTGTTAAAGTCTATTAGCTTCATTCCAAGCATCACTCACAAGCTCTTTCCCTATATGTACTTATTATTGCACTAAACATTAAGCTTCCTGAGTTTTACATTTCACCAATTCTCACCTTGCCATCATAATCTTGGGAAAGTGCTTGCTTTCTTGAGCATATGTTATGAAACACCCATTGGTATGAGCATTTATGTTTTTGCAGAAAGAAGTGGCAACACCACAGTGTAGATGACACATTGCCCCCTGAATTTATACCAATCCAGACTTACCCAGTAAAGGAGACATACTTAGAAATGGCATGCTTTCCATCAAAGCCAGCCACTCTAGATAAACATATACTACATTAGTAGAAAGAAGGATCTTTCAAGTAACATAAAGTAAAAGTCAGAGAAAGACTTCCAAAAGAAATAAAAGAATTTGACTTGGAATCAGTGTCTCGGGCCTGGTTCTTCAATATCTCTGCCTTCCATTGGGTTTCTCTAACTTCTTACCTATAAAATAATAGGCATGAATCAGGTCATCATCAAGGTTCCCCCTCCCCATCCTAGCTTTTGTTTGATTGGACACTAGTGTAGTATGCCACTCTGATGATAACCTTGTAACTTTCCTTGTCTGCAGACTGCAGTGAGGATCTGTTTCACTGCCACACAGGAAAGTGTCTCAATCACAGCTTTGTGTGTGATGGATATGATGACTGTGGAGATCTGAGTGACGAGCAAAACTGCAGTAAGTAGCATTGATTCCTTCAAGGATTTTATTAGGGACCACAGGTCTGTTCACTCTATGACCAGAAGGTTGCAAAACAAAGCTAAACACACCTTCTCCTTTCAGAAAGAAGAGTTCATCTGAACACTGGTCTCAGTAGTATGTTCGCATCAGCACCCTACTTCTTACCTAGCAGTCACACTAAGGAAATGTTAAGGAAGGAGAGTGGAATGATGGTGGACTTGTTAAAGTGTGTTTTTCTGCATCGTGTTCTATTTGTCCTCTGGCTGCAACAGGCTTATGTTTGGATTTTGAGCTCCTGAGCCAAACTTTGCTGAGAGATATATTATAAAGTGTAATACGTGACCAAGGATCCCACCCCTATATGACTTTAGTGACTCCTTACATGGTGTAGTCACCAAGGGTTAGGATGACAGGTTGGTTTTATATGCAAATGCCGATTTCTTGTCTTTATCAACATAAAAACTCATTTGAATGGGTATATTTAATTCTGCACCATGTTTTGGAATCTAAACCAGCAAAATAACTCTTGCTTATTGATCTTAATAGCTTGTAATTAGCTTTACATTTTTATGTAATATGTTTCTGTATTTCCTACTGTCATATTACAATATGTCATACTGTAATGTGACAGTAGAAAATTTGTAATATGTACCAAAGGCAAGCTGGAACTAAGTCCAGTGTTGGATAATGGTCAATATTTGAGATTATCTAAAGGGTTGCTAGAAGGATTAGAGTGTGAGACAAAGGAAGTCTCAAAGTGGAGATGGTCAGAAAATAGCCCCAAGCTGGGAAATATGGTGGTTTCTAGAAGTCTTGTCAACTTTCCCTTCATTGCATTCATAAAATATTAAAATCTCTAGGTGTACAATCCACTAACAAGTTATTAGATATAGGTGGGCTGTCTAGATATGGGACAAAGAATGGGAATGTAATCTTGTCCATCACAGAATCTCATATGAAGAACCTTACAGTTCATCTAATCTACACTCTTCCTATTTCCAATGAAGTAACAATGTAGAGGTTGGGAAATCACCACAGTATGTGGAGATTTAAAGATGGGTGTGTTACTAGGCAGTGTACATATGTAAAACAGAATTGTTAGTAGCAGAGCCCTCTGAAGATAAGCATGTGTTTCAAAGTCTATTCTTTCAAGATGTCTTCATTAAATAGCAGAAATTATAGTTCTCCCTGGCCCAGTCTCTGCTCTGTTCTCTGTCTCCAGTGGACAAATCATGGGTGGATCTCCTGGTTCCCACCCAAGCATCCTCTCTTGTGGTTACTTCTTTTCTCCACACCATGCCGTCCATATTCTCTGCTTTACCTCTTTGTGATACCTTTTATGAGCCATTGTTGCTCAGGAGACTATGGCAATGACCACATTCATGGAGACATATGAAACTTTATTACATCTGCTCTTTGTGAACCCTTACCATTAATAGAACAATACCCCTCAGAGCAAAGCAGTCTATGAATTCTTCCCTTTAAGAGAGAAAACTTCCCACTTAGCAAGCTCCCTCATTTGCCATATTCCAGGAATGTGTCGATCAGAGCAGAGTAGATATCCAGATGCAAAGAAATCATAAAAACAAAACAGTAATGGTTTTCCTTTCTTGTCGAGCAGTTCTTTCAAACATGAGCTATAGGTTAGGATAATCCAGTAGGAAACCTAGGCTTAGCATCAAGAGAGATGACACAAGAAGGCACTCATCTTCCCAGCTTAGAAGGGAGATGTAATTCTTAGAAACACAGTGGCCTGCTATAGACACATCAATCAGCCATCTGCATTCTGTAGCTCAAACCTTACTTCTGTTCACTTGATTCACTGTAAAAGTCATAGATTTTCCCCCTAAATAAAGGAAGCAAAATATGCCAGCAATTAGAACACCTGACTCGAGAAGCAGATGGATCTTTGCCCACAGGAATGTGGACTGTGGGGCTTGGCCTGGTAGAAGGGTAACACGTGAACTTGGCTGGAGCCATCCTTAGAACATTAATGATGGACCAGAAACAATGACAGTAGATTCTCTTTAATTGGATCTATGGGCACAAGTCTAAGTTTTCCCCATGCTCTCCCCATCTTTATGATTTTTCCTTTTCTCTAGATTGCAATCCCACAAAGGAGCATCGCTGCGGGGATGGACGCTGCATCATTGCTGAGTGGGTGTGTGATGGGGACCATGACTGTGTGGACAAGTCTGATGAGGTCAACTGCTGTGAGTGCCCCTCAACTAGAAGTCTCATTTTGTTTGTTGTTCTTTTTGCTTCTGTTTAGACTGCACAGAAACCAAAGTTCATTGTGTAAACAGCACTCAGGGAGGATTATTGCTTAAGCTTTGGTTCTATTGATCTGACTCTGTCTTCTGTCTGTGAATGTAGCATTCAAGAGGTGTGAGAACAGTATAAATATAGCTCTGACCTCAGACCTCTCTCCTCCAAAGTCCAAACTTAAACTGACAGATCTGGACCATCAGTGTCTGCTTTTTCTCTTGCTGCTCCTGTATCCTTTATGTGTCTGGGAGTTTTCCAAAGGCAACTCTCTTCCCAGAAACCGGGGAGTCCCCCTTTCTCTGCAAGTTATATACGAGCAGTCAAGCCTCTAATCATGTTCTCAGGGTTCTCAGGGGCCATTTGTGGGAGAAAATGGGAGAAGTGCCAGAAAGAATGATCCTACAGTAACACAGAGAGCGTGTGATAGTAATTATTATTTTATAGAAGGCAGTGTTGCTAGAGAAGTGAAAACTTACTTTTACATCAACCCACAACAGGCAGAATTGTTAGCCATGCTTTCCTTTTTTGGAAAGCATGCTTTCCCTCAGAAATTAAAAAAGTTAAATAGTAGCAGTTAACTGTTGAAATAGTATAACCGACCTGAAATGGTTAAAAATGACATATCTCACTATAGATATTTGAACTAAACCTTTTAGTTCACTTAGTAGAAAGGCTTGGTGCACAGTGTCCCTGTGGTAGCTGCACTGATTACAAGGCACTAGGTGGATCTCAAAATCTGAGGATGTTCAAGCTCTTTATATGGGAAGGCATGGTACTAGTGTATAAACTATTCACATTTCCTATGTAATTGAAATCATCCCTTCACTTATAAAACACAATGCAATGTAAATGCTCTGTATATAGTTGTTATACTGAATTGTTTAAGAAACAATAAGGAAATAACAAATATATTTGCCCCAGTGTTTTTGTTTGTAATTAGCTTAATCTGTAAACTTAGAACCCATAGATATTGTATATAAAGTTGAATATTTACTTGATTTATACTTTGAGACAAAAATAGAAATGCGGATAACATAGTTCTCTTTTGACATATGGAAAGCTGTGTAAAAAGTTCTATGCTCATGCTACCTGGACTTCTTTTCCCCTACTTAATGTGAAGCCTTGCTTTGTAATACAGAGTGGCTGTATTAAAGTATTGGCGAGAGCAAGGCACTAAAGAAAACACAGCTGGTGAGGAGCATTGCTTCAAGAAGTGGGTCTTAATGTTAGATAGCAATTCATAGAAGCCTGAGGTCACATGACACATGCGTTTCTGATGCTTTAAAATGCAGGAAGTAGAGAATGTTGAGAAATCACAAGAATCAGAAAGCTAAAAGTAACCTGATACCCTCCCCTGTTTAAACACCTGTCATAAATAAGTTAGACGATAAAATAGTCACAGTGCAGTAGGTATTCTGGGAGTTCTTTCAAACACATTATTTCATTAGCTTGTTATATTAAGAAGCTGTGGAATGAAAGGTTTGGCCTAGAGTCAGACAAGCTTGTTTTTATATTCTTCCTCTACCTCCCAGCAGCCTTGTGATTTAGAAATAGGCTTTGTGTTCTCTCAACTTCAGTTCTCCCATTTGTAAAACAACGGCTGTAACATCTGTCTCCCAGGGATCTGCATTTGATGTACATGACACACCTACCATGGTTCTTACTAAGAAACAAACACACCCTTTATAGCTGCATTTTTTTTTATCATATCCAGTATCATTGGGAAGCACTCAGTTGGTAATACATGCTCTTTTATAATGAAGAGAAAATTGAGAAAGAAAGAAAACCCTCCATTCCAGAAATTCCAAATGAAAAAAAAAAAAAAAACTGAGTAGTGCTACATTTAAATAAGAAGGATTGCCTCATCTGTCTCTGTCTCTGTGTGCACAACACATCATTTGTTGGTGATGCCTGATTTGTATGATCAGTAATAAGCAGCCATAAATAAAGCGACTGTTCTTCTGCCCACCCCCCCCCCCAGCTTGTTACAGCCAGGGCCTGGTGGAATGCAGAAGTGGACAGTGCATTCCTAGCGCCTTCCAGTGCGATGGAGACCAAGACTGTCAGGATGGAAGTGACGAGGAGAACTGCAGTGACAGTGAGTGTGTCCCCAGCCCCCAGAGCGTTCTTTCTTTGGGAGAACAAAACAGAACATCTGGAAGTTGCTTAGGCTGGATTTCCATACAGATGATTCCAGATTTCCTGGTCACCTTTTCTCTTGGTAAATACATAACACTTCAGCAGCGCAGGCTGGAAGTTCGTTCCTATGGCTAGAGGTGAAGCCGCATGCGCAGATTCCATTGAGTCTTCTACAGGGAAAGCCCAATAAAGAGAAAACTTTAAGGTATAGCATGCAATTAAATGTGATTAGATCCTCAATTGGAGGAATTGGTTCATGTGAAATCAAGTGTAACTGCATCCAGATTTGGCCATGTTCAGAGAATCAGTTCAATGTTTCACATTGCCAAGCAACAGACTTAAATATACTTTTAAAAAAGAATATAGTATCAGTGTGTGAAACTTAAACAGAAAATGAAAGTTAAACATGTTCGGTTTTAAACATGATCATTTCTGGAAGAAAAAAAAAAAACAAGTCCCACACTGATTATTTTAAGACCTGATTCGTTTGAAAACCTCCCTGCATGGGGTTGACAGAGTATCCCTACACTTAATTTATCCCCCCTCCGCATTGGTTCATATGGTATCAGCATTACACACTAGGAATGAGCATGCCATTGTACCCCTGGTGCTGAGCTTCATGCCCCGTGCTACTACTTGCTATCTGGGTGGCTTTAGGTGAGTCAACCCACCTTTCTAGGTCCCAGTTTCCACATCAGCTCAGATGATGATAAGTCCTGGGTTGGGCAAATGCCTGGTGAAAGCTGAATAAATATTACCTGTTGTTACATGGCTAACATGAGAATTCAGTCTAACAAAATAGTCCATGGAGCTTGTGGCCTCATGAGATGGGTAGTCCAACTGTGTAGGCAGGCTGAAAAGAATCTAGGGTGCTGTGCTTCTGTGTGCTTGGCAGAGAGCCCCCAGAAAAAAAGTTTATGATGGAGATAGGCTAGAGGGGCAAGCTGAAGGATGAGAGGAGCTCTCAAGGGAGAGGGGACCTCAGAAGATCACAGCAGACCCACAGCACCACACGGCCAATGGTCTTGAGATAGGAAGTGGGAGGTGTGTTTAGATTACATAGTGAAGACCATGTTGTGAGTTTGATAGGAAGTGGGAGGTGTGTTTAGATTACAGAGTGAAGACCACGTTGTGAGTTTTTTTTTTTTTAAACAGGTTTCTTCCTGTTGTTTTTCTGCTTACAAAGCCCTTCTCTCCTTCTCATGACAACTTACTCCACTTCTTTGGGCACCTTTGACCTCCTGACTTAGTCTGCTTCAACTGTTCTTGATAAATGCTCTGGTAACGCCATATTTTCACAGCCTGGTGAGGTGTCATGAACAGCACCATTTGTGTTAGGACTTTCAGATGCACAGAGGGAGCCATACCCCTTTTGTCTTTCAGTGTTCAGTTCCTGACTTGTCACATAGGCTTGCCACAAAGCAGTCACTTAATATCTGCTGAACTATTGAATTCATGATGTCCTAACATGTCATGAAGAAAGTCACTTACGAAAAATGTTTAAAGTTGCCTTAAGGAAAAAAAATTGCCCCCGATAGCTTTAAATGACAACAGGGACAATTCTACAAGGTGACAATATATAGCATTTCACACTAGAGGGACTGGAAGAAAAATTCCAGTATAATACACAATGCTGTACTATTATGGATAAGCATGATTGTATATGTACATATATGGCTATTTATACTCAAGAGTATCTTGAAAGAGATTCTGGATTCCAGATGGCATGTCTGAAAGTAATTGACCATAATAATGGGGAGAGATGGAAAGAGAATGGGTAGCAATTTATTACTTTGTTCACTTAATCTACAAATGACCAGGAAATCAAAGGCAAAAGCAGTTTCCTCTCCACACACCTTAAGGAAAAGCCATCAGGGCAGAGGCTGCTGTTGCCAGCATTCATGTGGAGAGAAAAAGTCCTGATCCTAGGCCATCAGAGCTCGGCTGATGGTACTTTCCAAGGGTACTAAAAGTATGGGTAGTGGCTGTGGAAGATTTGCACTATTGTAAAGGATCCTTGAAACAGGGCATTCATGTTGATGCCCTGTTGATTACTAGGGAAAGCATTTTCCTTAATCTGGAGAGCTGGGGGGAAAGGAGTGTTTAAGACATCATTCACAAGACAGAATGTCAGTATCTCCAGATTACCGTCTGGCATTCACATCATTTGCATTTTATTTTGTGAAGTATAGGCACCTTTGTAAAAAACAGCATACGCTTTTCCCCTTAGAAGTTGTTTTCTTTAGTTTGGTTTGCTTCTGTTTTCATTTCTACAGAATTCATTTGGATGCTGGGCTGTTTTACGTGGTGGGATGATGGAAGGAAATTAAAGTTGTGTCACCCTTCAGCTCCAGGAGACATTCTTAGTTCCTCATAGGGAGGCCTGGGGATTGGCAGGTGATGAAAGCTACCTGGCTTTTTCCCTTCCACAGGTCAGGTGCCATGTCCAGAAGGAGGTCAGGGGTGCCTCAACAGTTCCTGCCTCGATTCATGTGCTGAAAGCTCTCTGTGCGACTCAGACGGCAGCCTGAGGAACTGTAGTAAGTACAGCAGCTGACTCAGACAATCTCTGTAACAGACTGTATGTTCAGCCTCTTCTTACTGCATTGCCATAAATGACTGAAGTTTGGAATCGCTCCAAAACAGCATATGCATATATACATTTGCTTTTTCTTTTGTTCAAAGGTTGCATGTGGTAGCAGAAAAGAACCAAAATGGTCTTCATTAACTAAATAAGGAACAAATGTGTGGTTGTGGCTGGGCCATCAATCTACATTGCTTAATGTCATTACCACCACTTTCAACTCAACATCAGCTCCTATAAATTATATGCATGGCTCCATCTGTGGGCAGATGTTATCTTTCTTCTTTTTAAAACACAGCTTCCAAACTGGAGACTCCATGTGAGAAGCAGATACGAGAGTCATTGAAACAGTCACATGAAATTTGTTCAGTCTATTCTTCCAGGAGATGCATTCTCACTGTTGCAGACATGGTGGTAAACAATGATGGTCTGGGAATCATTGTGTTCATTTGTTTTAGGGACAGTGCAGTGACCAGGTGGCTATCTCCAAATTGCCTTTTTTTCAGTAGAGATTAGCGGAGGAAAGACTGAGTGGGCAAGAGTGAAGAATATCAAATAAACTCCAGTGGGAAATTTCAACAGAACTAGAACATTTCCAAAGACTGATTTTTAGAAATGATTTCTTCCCGCTGAACTCAGTGAGGATATCACACTCGCCTCTTTCATGTGGGGTAATTAATTCTTCCATCTTCATCTTGGGATTAAAACCTTAGAAGCAGGCCAGTCAGTTTTCAGCTATCAAGAGAGAGTTACTTCATAGCATATATCTTCCCCATGAAGTCCATCAGAAGCTTTGAGGCCAGTAGACTGAGGAGACAATGTGACAAGGCTTCTAGTGGCCTTGTAACATTTGAACTGAATTATATCCCTGACTAAGTTATCCCTGTATACTAATGCTCATGGATGCTAAGAAGCTATTTGGTGAAAAGCAAAACCCTCATCTCTCTGTAGTCTCACATGAGGGGACCATTTCTCTTATGTATTATATTAGTCCATCTTTTTGTTGCTAATGACACCTTACCACAGAAGAAGAAATTAACTAGGAAAAAAGGTTTATTTTACTCATAGTTCTGGTTCAAGGTTGAGGGGGCCCCATATGGCCGTGTTCTTCTTACTGCTAGAAAATCAGAGTAGCATAGGACATCCCATGAAGGCAAAAAAAAAAAAAAAAAAAAAAAGCATCCCCTATCTTAGCAAACCCCGCCCCCCGCTGTGCTCAGTCAGGGTCCAGCCCTGATGTTCTTATCTCCTATAAGTGCCCCTTCTCGGCATCATGGTCTGATTAAGACTCTTCCCTCTTAATACCTCCAAGTGGGATTAAGCTACATGATTTCATCACAGACACATTTTAACACCATATGAAAGAACAGTAGATATTAGTCTGGTCATTAAGAAAACCTCAGCAGGGCAAGGGACACAATTCTTGCCCTGGTTTCAACATAATCCGAATACTTAGTACACAGTGGCCATACTATTAGAAGTTCAAGGTTGTCCTTAGCTACTTGGTGTATAGTTGGTATATATGAGACCTAGTCCCCAAAATATTTTTTGTAATAAAAATGATATAAGATAAAAGAAGATACACTGACCACTTTCTCTCCCTGTCAGATATATCCAAGTTGCATATTTGCATATAAATATGTATATATGTGTGAATGTGTTCTCAGCTCATTGATTCCATCATTCTGTTTTGCTTATGTCACAGTCAGGTCTGAGGTCTGGATCTTGTTTTTAAAGAATGATTTGTTTTTATTTCAGTTTCAATTTTGGATAAATAATTTTGAAGTGTGACAGTCAGGTCAAAGACAAAAATTTAAACAATTTAATGTTGTTTGACATGCGATGACACTCATAGACTAAAACATTGTAGACAGGGCAACATTAGCCTGTGCTGCATATAGGGAGAAGGAAACTGAAAATCCTATTTTCTCTATATTTGAAACATTTCAAAATCTAAAAGTTTAAGGGCTAAACATCTAGTTGAGTGGTTAAAAGTACTGGCTGTTCTTCCAGAAGACCTGGGTTCAATTCTCAGTACCCACATGGTGATTCATAAACACTTGTTCAAGTTGGGAAGAAGAGGGGGAGGAGAACATTTGGAGTTGGGAAGGCCAAGTTGAAATTACAGAGAGGGAGAACAAGGAAAGAGATATTGACAGAAGGAGCCATTGTAGGCCTAACTAGAAACCTGGCACTAGGGAAATTCCCAGGAATCCACAAGGTTGACCCCAACTAAGAATCTAAGCAATAGTAGAGAGGCTACCTTAAATGTCCTTCCCCTATAATGAGATTGATGACCTCCTTATTTATATGCCATCCTAGAGCCTTTGTCCAGTAACTGATGGAAGCAGAAACAGAAATCTACAGCTAAGCACTGAGGCCAACTTCTGGAATCCAGTTGTAGAAAGGGGATAATGATGAGCAAAGGGGTCAAGACCATGTTGGGGAAACCCACAGAAACAGCTGATCTGAGCAAGTGGAAACACTTGGACCCCAGTCTGACAGCTGGGGAGCCAATATAGAACAGAACCAGGCTCTCTGAACGTGGGTGTCACTTAGGAGGCCTGGGCAATCTATGGGGTCACTGGCAGTGGAACCAGTATTTATCCCTAGTGCATGAACTGGCCTTTTGGAGCCCATTCTGTATGGAGGGATACTCTCTCAGTCTAGATACATCAGAGAGGACCTTGGTCCTGCCCCAAATGGTGTGACAGACTTTGATAATTCCTCATGGGAGGCCTCATCCTCATAGAGGAGTGGATGGAAGTTAGGATAGGGAGAAGATGGGTAGCATGGGAGGATGGGAGGGAGAGGAACTGGGATTGATATATAAAATGAGATTGTTTTAAAAATAATTTTAAAAATCTAAAAAAATTTCCAAAATGTAAAAATTTAGAGTACAGTGTCTGTCATCTTATAAAAAAGCATCACAGGACAGATAGGCAGCTAGCTGTAGCTTATACATTAAGCAGAACTTATGGTGGGTGTATAAGATTCCAGGCGCATAATGGCACTGTCCTCTTTAAGGGAGAAGACAGGAATCCTGTCTAACTTACTGGCGGAAACTTCCAGCATGGAGGACACTCTGTAGTCTCCTGACTCACATTCAATATGTTGTTATTTTTGTGTTCTTCCAGCATATACTTTCCCTAGCATCTCGTTAGCTCTATTATTCTCCATGCACATCTCCACTAACTCCTTTCCACCCCCAGCAAACACCTGAAGATCTTTCTTCTGAGTCTTAGACACTGGGCTGGGTGTTGGTCCCTCAGTCCTTCCACTGTTGAAAGTGGTATCAGAACTTAGCTTCCAGCTATCTCTCCAGGGGCCTCTAGGTAGGTTATGCACATGTGCTTTCTTCTCTATACAGATGGACAAGTAGCATAGCCTCTTGTGAATCTGTTCATAGACAAGGAAATGTGATTATTTGACAGTGCTTACCATCATCAACATGGTGTTTAGCTTCTTACCCCCACCCCTCTCCACAGGATGTTTGTTTATTCCAATTGGAGCTTACAAAGAGAGAATAGGGGATAATAGATTGGTAGCAAGTTATTAGAAGTGAAGCTGTTCATTTCTTCCTCCTCCTTCCCACCCCCATCTTTTTCCTTCTTTTATTTTCCAACAGAGTCTCACTATGTATCCCCACCCAGCCTAGAACTCTCTATGTAGACCTGAATGACCTTGAACTCATAGAGATCTGCTGACCTTTGTACCCAGGCCCTAGGATTAAAGGCACTTGCCAGCACACTTCTTCCTCTTCTTCAGGGTAAAATTATCCCTTAGAATATGGGAAAAACAGATGAGTAGACCCATAGATGATGAAATATACTACTAAAGCTGATTACTTGGCTTGGTTTGATGTCCTTGATTCTGTGAGTGAAGAAATTTGATAATCATCTGGCAGACCCAGCACTTCACCAAACTTTCTTGGGTTCTAGTCTCTGAAGAAACCAGTTCTTGCCATCTCAGCTTTTCAGTGGCCTCTTAAGGTGCACTGGGTGGGACCCAGTTCTCAGAATATTTTATGGTGACTCCTGTGTGAAGCCAAGGTTGACTATGACTGCTCTAAGGGTCAGGTTGTGAATTGGCCATATGCATTTATGACCCTGGAAGTGGAAAGTTTTCATAGTTCTCTGTACATTTTACTTTTCACTAGAGGACTGGTTCTCAACTTTCCTAACACTGCAGCCCTTTAATATAGCTCCTCATATTGCAGTGACCCAAACTGTTGCAGAATAGAATATTTGATTAGCTCTGTAAAGATGTATTACTTTTATTTATGCTGAATTTGTCTATGTAAAGATGTGTTGCTGTTTCACTCTGCCTGCCTAGGGCACCTGATTGGTCTCATAAAAAGCTGAACAGTCAATAGCTTAAAGCATCAAGGAACAGCTTTGAACAGCCTGGGCTACTCTGTCCATGCTTGTCTGGCACCCTGACATCTATCTTCATGCTCTGCAGGAAGCAAATTGCAGACATGGCCTTATACTAGGGGTAGCAGCAGCAACAATGTTTTTATGGCACAGACGAACCAATCTATCACTTTTCTTTCATAGAAATCAACCCAGGTAAAGGGAAGCAGCAGCTGGGAACCATAATTCCCTTGGCTGTCTCTTCCTTTTTGTACCTGTGTTCACCAAGAAGCCCTGAAGCCTGGTGTGGCTGTCATGCCCCTAGGTATTTTCCTGTGTTCCTGGTGGTCTAATTCCCTTTACTTCAATTTGGCCACTTACCTATTCTCTTACTCCACTTTCTAATGCTCTTATTGAACATGGAGGAAGAGGAAGAAATTAATTACTTTGCTCTAGACAACTTCTCATCTACAACCTCCAGTCTGAAGAAACAAATGGCCTGGGGCTATCATCAAGAAGCAAGACTTCAAAAGGATTAAAAACTTCAGTTCTTGGTAGCAAATAGATAGGAGGAATGGTGTCTTTCTACAAGGGTCCCCACCTGTCAAGTGAATAGATGATTAAATGACATATCACTGGGTGACACAATGGATTAATGGACCAAGGTATGGACATCTACAGCTATTGACATCGTAATAAGAGGGAATCAGAAACCACATGTCTGCCAAGGAGAGAACATATCAGCTGATTATAGTCCTGGCAAACACACAAAGTCTAGGCAACCCTCCTGATTCTGCTACCAAAGTTCAGGAAGCAGGGCAGGTGGGACTTTTCTTTAGCTGCAGTATGAGTGTAAAATCAGCAAATCTAAACAGTGCATTCTCAGCAAATGTCTGGGTTTTTTGACAGCAGATTTTAAAGAAAAAACAAACAATGAATAAGGAAGCCAAAAATTTTAAAGGAATTAAAAGATAATCTTGAACTTGAATGTGACAGTAAAGGAAAGCCAGGCTGTGACAACTGTGAGATACGTTTTTCCTTTGGGATGAAAGGAGAAGGTTGAAATGAGACAGGATCTAAAGGGGGGGGGGTTGTGTTTGAGTTTTTGCCAAATTTCCCTTCCTTGTAGTCACAAGGATATTTATTTTCTAACAGCCCATAGACTGTTAGAAACAAAAATTATAACTTTGGGTTTAGAGTTTGCAGTAAAGGATGTCTGATCACTGTGACTAGATGTTAAAAGTGTCATCTTTTCTTGTGAATGGCCATCACTCAGTACCCAGGTTTCCAGTAACTTCACATCTGTTCAATCTTGTGTAATTCACAGCCCCACCTTTATGTGGGATTTAATAACTCTTGTTGAAGTCTTTGAAAATGAGATAACATAGACAGTATACCAGACTTTCAAAAACAGAGATTTATTAAACCTTATCTGCAGTTAGGACCCGGTGAGCAATGAATTTAGAAAGAACTTAGGCACCATCTGGTCTGTGACGTGATCGCCCTCTAGTGATTATTTCAAATTAAGCTCGATGTTTATGCTTAAATTATAAAAGCTTACCGAGCAAAGGTACTGGATTTGGATTTGATAAGAGTCTAATTTGTTTAGCAATCTGTAAAGAATGCATTTTAGGGGGACAGAACATAAGATCCAATCGTTACCTCACTCAGTAAAGATCTCCAGCATGATACATACTCATCACATAATCTTTTCATCACCCTTGGCTGCAAAACGCTGAAAGTTATATTTTGACAAATCAAAAGTAACACATTCTCCATATGTCAAAACAGAGAGAAATTATCCATGAGATACGATATTATCAAGTCACCACCTAATTGAAATACACTGATAAAAGGTTAAACCTTGGTGGGGTGGTAAAGGGAGAGAAAGGAAAGATGTGTAAGAGAAAGGATTGCCTCAGACATCTGTGTGAGAATGACATTCTGTAAAATTATAAGCACATTAAAGGAAGGAGGAAGAGAGATCTGCAGCTCCGGAACTGAAGATGTTCGTAGTCAAGAAACCTGTAATATAAGCAACAGCGAGAAAATGGGAAGGGTTTGCTTCTTCGTTGGCGAAGGCATATATGAATGTGAGCAGGGAAAGGAATGGGAGGGGCTTTAAAGTCTAAGGACTATGAGGCAGGGAGAAAGAGAATGGAGAATAATGAGATGTTTATGCATGTTTTGTTATTGCTATAAAAGAAAATATCTTAAGAATCTGAACACAATACTTGAGTCTCTGTTTGTTTTACTCTGAGCAGATAGACTAAGTGGCTTAAGCAGTAGACATTTTTATCTCATAGACCTGGGGTCTGGAAGTGTAAAGTCAGGGTGCCAGCATAGCTCAAACATAGATCCTTCTCAACCAATTGCCCATTGTATCTCATATGCCAGAACCAGAGGGAGATTTCTCTGAGATCCTGGATGCTAGGCACTGATCTAATTTCCAAAGACATTGCTCTCATGACCCCTACAAAAGCCCTACCTCCCAATACTATCACACTTGGGCAAGGATTTAAGCTTATGGCTTTGAGATATACAAACACTGTGTCTCTAACACCCCTGCTTCATGAATAGAGGAGACACTAGGCACCAAGCCTTTATCTCCCTGCCTTCTTGTCTTTCCACTATATTTGTCTCTAACACAATGCTAGTTTCCTGGTGTCTTGGCTTCTCCAGGAAACAGAGTTCTAGCACATCTTGTCTATGACGTCTTTAATCTCATCAGCTCTTTATGAATATTACATCCACAAGCTGTCATAGTCTCTAGATTAGTAAGTACTCTTGAGGCTTATTTTACTCCAGTCTGTATTACTCATTTACTTGTATCATATAACTTTTCAGACAAAGAATGCATGAACTCTTCTGTGTCTTATATCTATTTTATAACACATGTCTAATTGACTCTATTAACTCGGGGTCACATTTTAAAGGGTCAGCTATACCTTAGAGTTGTTGTGTGCTCCATTTTGAATTAAGTTTTGACTGTTTTATGTCCAGTAACCTTTGAGTTTTTATTATTTTACAGGCCTCATGCATAGTTGTGGAACCAGGACCCCAAGTTTTAGAAGCTGTTATCTAAATCAAATAAAGTAGACTTTGAGAGTAGAACGCTTGAAGAGGTTGTTTTTAATATTCAGATTTGTGTTTTTTTTTTTTTTTTTTTTGGTTAGGTCAATGTGAGCCAATCGCTCTGGAAATCTGCATGAATTTGCCCTACAATTATACACATTATCCAAATTACCTCGGCCACAGAACTCAAAAGGAAGCATCTATCAGCTGGGAGTCATCTCTCTTCCCTGCACTTGTTCAGACCAACTGTTACAAATACCTAATGTTTTTTGCTTGTACCATTTTGGTTCCAAAGTGTGATATGAATACAGGCCAACGCATCCCTCCTTGCAGGTAAAATAAATAGACTATCTACATGCTATCTCAGGGAGAACCAAAAGGACACAAAGTCGAGTTTAGACAACATGAATATTGCTAAGGACTCTGAAAGTTAACAAATTCAAAATATGAAGACTAGGAATAAAATAGGTATTTGAGTAAGAATTCACCATTCAAACACCAAACATGGAGGGTGTTAACTTCCTTTCATGACAGGTCACATGCTTTTATCTGTGTTCCACTTTGGTGGATCACAACTTATCCTTTGGAATGTGGTAGAGCATCCTTTAGAATGTATTAGGCCCTGTGTTAGATCACCAGCATTCCAAAGCAAAAGAGAATGTTAGGGAGCCAAGGAAGGGGCTTTGTGTGTCTTCCACTTTGTCTGGAAACACCGATGTATTAATATTTTAGATGGATTAAATGTGTTCTTCTTCAATGTATTTAAGATGCTGTCCTTTGATAGTGCTTATGGGTTAGCGTGACTCCCTAGGGAGACACGCTTTCTGCAGGTGGACATTTTCATGTCACTGACATTTTCCTGATTGTCTCAATGAAAGAAAGACAGCATCTCATGAACAGAGCTTGAGCCTTGGGTCTGAGGGATATCTTGAGGGCCATCACTATTGCTTTGGGAGTTCATTGTCTTCGAGTCTTCTCTAGCTGCTTTGTGCTCTTAAGACAAATTACTCAGTCTTTTAGGTCCTCAAGTCTTTTCACTGCTGAAATAAATATTTTGTTTGTTGAGTTTCAGTGAGAATTCAAGAAAAGGTTGTGAAGTTAAATAAATGCCAAGGTCCCCAAATTGTATGAAAGCTCTGTGGTGACTCATGTAGCTATGAAGATAGTATATATGCTTGGTGGCAGCTATGTCCTTTTCTGGGCCACATGTAGGAGGCTGTAGTCAGAAAATGTGCGTATCTGAAATGACTATTCCAGAAGTCATTGTTGTTTCATTCTGCAATGCTGTCTTGCAATCAAGGGTGGCTATGCAGACATACTTGCCTAAATGGGAGTGGTAACTACAGAAACCACATGTTGGGATCAGAAGTCACACAGAGTCTTAAGAAAAAGAAATAATACCAATATAGAGGACAGATGGGAAAATAATAAATTTAAGGTTGTATATCAAATGGATGATGAAGTAGGGTATCTCTAGAGTCAAAGCAGGAAACAATAAGATTTTAGAATGACTTGGGCAGCTGAACAAATCATACAAGATGAAGAGAGTAAAATTTAGTGTTTGCTTAGACAAAAGTAATTCTGAAAATTTCATTACATACCCGATGAAGTATTGTTAGGATACCCACTGATTTCGTATTAAAAAGTTATTTGCAAATCTTACTCTGTTTTTGTTAAGACAGGTCAATGATGATAGTGAATTACTACTTTGAATAGGACTTCCCAAGCTGCATTTGATTTTCTTTTTATATCTATGTAAAATTCCCCTAGTTCATCAATCTTTACTATGGTTATAAATATATATCCATATTGAATTTCATGGTTTACGTTTTAGAACCTAAAATGACTGACTGCTTGCATTTGGTTTTGAGATACTATTGAGTGAACATGTTGATAAACTTCTTTCAGCAACTTTGATTTTCTTTTTTAGCTTTAATGGTATGTCTTTCAACATACCAACAATAGACCACAATATTGTTGGCACAACAATATTGTGCCAACAATAGAAATGTTTTGATATTTATACATAAATCTATTTTTTATTGTAACAAACTAATATGCTCCCAAGCTTATAAATTAACATGTGGATGTTTCTGTGAGTCTGTTTACTAACCTTAACATTTAATTTTTAAGTTGCACATCTGAGGATAACCAACTTTACTGAGTGTCCCTATGTGGGAAAAGCTTGAGGGTTTTTGTCTCATGTTCAAAATTCCCTATGACTGAGGTTGTAACATCATGGTGAGTGCCTACCACTGAGGACCATGCAGATTTTGACAAGAACTTCTTTGAACTTTTGATGTTATTGTTAATATTTTTTCACTTTATACTAAAATTCAGAAGTGGTAGAGTCAGTGGTTCTCTTAAAATGACAGCTATGCCTGAGTTTGTACATTTGTTGTATATCTAGCAAAACTCTAATCCAAAAGATAGTGCCCAAATAATATTGAATTTAGCATTCTTTTCAAACTGAATATGAGAATGACCCATATTCATTATTGTTGAAAAATTCCAAACCTAAACTAGAAATTGAGTTTTATCTTTAGAAAAAGCAAGCAAGCAAGCAGTACTGATGGAAGCTGAAGAAAGGGAAACATAGGCACAGCCCCTGGTAAACCAGTGCAACACAGGAACCCTCGACCCCCACTACTCATCAAAGAAGAACTCAGCTGGAGGCTTTTGTGTAGGCTCATGGTCCATAGCAACAGACTATAGGAAGTGATGTTGGGCATTCCTCAGCTAGAGGCTTTTGTGTAGGCTCATGGTCCATGGTGATGGATCATAGGAAGTGATGTTGGGCATGCCTTTGCTTACAACCAAAGACTGGATAATGTTTGCCTGAAACACAGTAAAGTAGAAAGTCAAGAGGAAGGCAATCTGAGTCTTGAAGAGAATTTCATCGTTCTGTCTACAGCACGATGGTGAAAGCTGGTGGATCCTCTTTGTAGAGATTTTGCTTATTTGGGTTTTCTAAGTGCATGTATTTATGTATTCAGATGTGTTTCTACACACCTCCTTATACATACAGTCCCACATATAATTAAAACCTAAATGTGATCTATGCGTATATTTCCAGTGAAGCTATATGACTTATGACATGCTGTCTTTCTGCTTGTAGACCCCTGTGTGAGCACTCCAAAGAGCGTTGTGAGTCTGTTCTTGGGATTGTAGGTCTCCAGTGGCCTGAAGACACAGACTGCAATCAATTTCCAGAGGATAATTCAGACAATCAAACTTGCCTCCTGCCCAGTGAAGATGTGGAAGGTGAATATTCCAGTCCATTCCATTAGAACATGGATGAACATGTCATTCAGTTTTTGCTGTCTCTGAAGTAGGGAGAACTGTTGCTGGCTTTCTATTTAGTTATCAATTAAGCTTCATGGGTACATGATGCTAAAATCTACTTAATTACCCTAGAAGGCTCTGGCACCTGTCAGCTGTTATCATTGCTATCACATGTAAAATAATTTTAAGAAATGAAAATGAACTAGGGGTGAGTTTAGTCATGTAGGTATGTTCTACTTTATGCATATTCCACTTACAGAGCTAGTTATTTGTGGATGCTGTTTATTTTAGGAGCTGTGAAGGTAATGATAAACACTAACCCTTGGATCTTCCAAGTGAGAAGGCAGTTTAGGATTATTATTAGAAAAGTAGACTTGGGGACTGGCCCATCAAATGAAAGATTCAAACCTCTGGGAAGCTAAGGTCAGGGATTGCACAAGGAATTTCAGGTTCAGGTCATTGTTAGGTGTTCATTTAGTAAGGTAATTAATTATTGCAAAGCACAGGTGCTAAGTGCTGATCTGGAGAGATAGTACCAAGGATGGAGGAGAGGGATGGAGATGAGGAGACAGAAGAAATCTAAGTGAACTCCAGGTGCTTCAGCTGTGTGGAGACCTGTTCTACCTTTGGTACTTGCCTATTCACAACAGCCCAAATGGAAGCACAGATGATAGTTAACATCTTTGCAGTTCTGTGTACTGAGATTCGTACTGCTTTTTGACAGAATGTTCACCGAGTCACTTCAAGTGTCGCTCAGGACGGTGTGTTCTGGGTTCCAGAAGATGTGATGGTCAGGCCGACTGTGATGATGATAGCGATGAAGAGAACTGTGGTATGTGTGTGAGATGACATTTGTTTTCATGTACAGTAGTAACTGCCAAGTATAAGAAACTGTGTTGAAATATGTAAACAGCTTTCTTGCTCTAGGAAGTGGCATCTGGTCTAATGCTAATGCACTTACTTCTGACATCAACAGGCCATAAGGCATGAACTGATATGATTTTTCTACTAAATTACAGTTTAATTTATAGTAAAATTACAATTTATGTCATATGTGTACATGTACATATATATTGAAAGGAAAAAGGAAGAGTTTACAAACGTGAGGAAACATTTTTGTTATTAAATTACAAAGCAGTTGCTACTTGGTTTATTAGAAGAATAATAATGTCTTGGCATAGCCTTCCTGAGCTGCTAATCAGGCATCTGCATCCATGAAGACAGTTCAGGCAACAGTGCTCACATTTAATGGAGATTCATTTCCATGCCCCTCTCGCTTTGCCTCTGTTGCTTGCTTGACACTTTTTCTATTGAGCCCTAAATTCACCAATGGGGACTGAAGATTCCCATGGCAATGGGAACACAGCCACTTTCATCTTATTTTCCTGAAAACTGTAGTTCTTGCAAGCTGAAAACATGCCAGGGATCAGAACAGACAATGTGTTTCAACAAACAATGCCCGGCATCTAGCAGAAGGACTGAAGTACTATCTAAAGGCTAGCTTGCTCATGATTATTTAGTCTGTCATACCCACAAATAAAATTGACACTTCATTCGTTGGAAGCACATAAAGGAATATATCTTTTGAGATCATTCCATTCCGTTGGCCTTTGAAGAATGAAATATTGCCTTCCCCCCTCAAAATGAATTTTCATAGCACATATTGTCCTCCTGGCCAAGACAAAGTGTCATAAGCAATCAACTGAACCACTATCAGCTTCTATAAATATGGACCCACACTTTCTCTGGAAGATTACAGCTGTCAGGATATTGGTACTGAGGTCAGTGTAATTTTGCTATGGAACAATATTTAATAATTTGAGAACTTACTATAGTTTGCCAGTTTGTGAGGTTTCTATAAAAAAATAATAAAAATTTACTGTCCCATCAGTAGTATATCCAGAATGTATTAGATTGTTCAGTTAAAAACTTTGCTGGAGTATGGTATTCTAAGGTATGATCTAAGATAGACTACCTTAGGTTATTAAAAGTGGTTATATGACTCTATTAATAGTGACTCTGTTTCATTGGGTTACTAATTATTTGGCAAATGCTTAGTTTTAAAAGTAATAAGTTATGTTGCTTGGGGGTGCACACCTGAAATCCTAGCACTTGGGAGGTGGAGGAAAGAGGTTGAGAGCTGAAGGTCATCCCCAACTATACAATGAGTTTAAAGCTAACCGGGGCTGCTACATGAGGCCTTGAGTTGAGAAAACAAAGCAAATAAAATAAAATATACATCATGCCAAGAATAAATGGTCTCCATTCTAAAATAGATTATGAAATATAATCTCACAGGACTATAATATAGTACTTAAATGACCCTAAAATATCAAGATTCTAGTTAAATAATAAGTATTTTTATTAAAACAACTTTAACCTTAAGGTTAACAGACTACCACAATGATAAAATAAAATAAATCTTATTTAATTTTCAAAATATCTTGTCTACCATTGATAGCTCTGATGTAAAAAGTTAGAAATCGATAAAAAATAATTTATTTGGAGCTAAATTCATTGTTTTAATAGTAATAATTCACTTGAGAAAATTTACACTGAGTTTTCCAAAGTGACTTTTGATGGACAAGTTCCTCTCTGGCATACATGCATGCATGCACTCAGATGGGCTGCCCAGTGTGCTGGGAAGCCACATCACTGATGATTAGATAAAAAAGTCAAGTGGTCAGGCCCCAAAGGACTCTGGGTACACAATCCAGTCTATACTCTGTTGTTAACCTCTGTTTTCATGTGCACACAGGCCTGTGAGGAGGTAGAAACAGGGAAGTTGGGCTGCATTCCACCTTCCTCGTTTCTCTGACTTATTTTATGTGTCTTGCATTTAAGGTGCTCGGTGCTTGGGTCTGCCTGTCGTGATTGCACAGCTCACATAGAAGTTTTAACAGCACAACTGGGGATTCCCTTCAAAACAACACTTATTTCAGTTATGAAATATTTGATGTGTCAGAAATTAAATTGCCTATGTATTTCTTTAGCAATTTTGTATCTGGAAATGTGATTACCAAAGCACATAAATCAATGAGTGAGAACTTAGCAAAGAGAATTTTGCTCCTAGTGGCTCCTGCTGTCATGATTAAATTTTTATTGATGCAATTGCTGAGTGTCTTTGTTAGGGTATGCTATTGCTGTGAGGAAACACCATGACCACAGCAACTCTTATAGAGAAAATATTTAAATTGAGGAGGCTGGCTTACAGTTCAGAGGTTCAACAGTCCATCATAATGGGGAGCATGGCAGTATACAGGCAGGCATGGTGCTGGAGAAAGAGCTGAGTGTCTTACATCTTGCAGGCAACAGGAAGTCAACTGATATACTGAGCAGTATCCTGAGTATATGAAACCTCAAAGCCCACCTCCACAGTGACACACTTCCTCCAGAAGGTGTAGTCCAGATTAAAGGTGTGTCCTCTAGACTCAAGGTCTAAATTAAAGGCATGTGTCATCTAGCCTCCTCCAACAAGATCACACTTCCTCCTACAAGGCCACACCCTTTAATAGTGCCACTCCCTGTGAGCTTATTGGAGTCAAATACATTCAAGCTACCACACTAACATAAACAAGTGTTTCAAGGTTTGCTAATATTCAGTGTTTTTAACAAATGCTTTGGAGGACTGTGCAAGCCTAAAGATCTCACCAACGAACTGACTCACAGAAGGGAAGCCTTGGAGACATGGAAGGGATTAGCACTTCCTCATCATGCAGGTTGATAAAGTATATAACATGTCCATATATAGTTAAACTAGTAACTTGATCACATCAGTTCCAACATAGACTTTCCATGAACCAAACAGTAGAGAACAAACAGGCCTGAGCAGAGAAGCAAACATGGAAGACATAAAGAAAACAGTGGGATTTTTGTTTGCTTATTTTTCTTGCTCACATTCCTGTTTTTTTTAATAATACTTATTTTAAGTTTTTAAATTTTTTATTTTTATTATTCCTTTTTAAGCTTTCCTTTGGGAGGGAGATGCTATAAGGATGAAGGGTAGATGCCGAGGGACTAGAAAGTGAGTGGGATTGGGGTGCATAATGTGAAATTTCCAAAGAATCAATAAAAAATTGTTAAAAAACAAAAGAAAAGAAAACATCAATGGGATTCTGTATTTGAGTTTTACTGTCAGGCTTTCACATTGACTATATAAGGCTGAGGTTTGCTTTCATTAAGGTTATGACCTGTCTGGGTGAGATATTATGTAAATATGGTAATCTGTTGCAGACAGTGGATCTTCTCAGTGGGGCCATTAGATAAGAATATGGCTTAAGCAAATTCTTTATATCTAATGTAAAAATAAAATCTTTAATTACCACCAACTAATCACTCTTCTGATTATTAAATAATGAAAACCCCTATGCAGAGAAAGATGGAGAGCAATACAAATTGTTGATTGATTATTTATCTTCAAACTAACAAAAACACATTTATCAACTCTCTTTGGTCTTCTATTAAGCTCAGATAAGACAAAAACTTTAGATGTAACCAGAACAGTTTCTCAGAGTTCGATTCTCTGAGGGTTCACGGAGGATCATTAATGTGATACTTTGGAAGTTTTAGGAAACTGTTTTGTATATTTTTGTACTCTTTAAGGGCACTGAGGTAATTTATCACACAGAAGGGCGTTATGTGTGGATGAGACTGGTCAGCTATGTGATCATCGGAAGAGTAAGTCATCATGTTCATACATGGGGAATAGTCCTGCATGTACTTTTAGGGTGAATCTGTGTGTTTGTTTTCTGACCTCTGAACGGGCCTAATTCCTCCTCCCTGCTAAAGAAGAGGAAGGTCTTCCCCTTTGGTATTCTGCTGTTTAGTTCATTTGCCACTATCTTGTGTAATGGATAGGCAACTTAGACTGATAGAGTGCTCTGGGGAGACTTAGGCTTGGTGTTCAGACTCTGTGTTTAGAGGACTTGACAATTTTAGCTTTCTATTTCCCTTTCCTAGAATTTACTTGCATGTTGTGATGCACTCCTCTTTATCATTTATAACTTAAAGATTTATAATTTCCCATTCTGATCTTCAGAAGACAGTGGGCAGGAACCCAGTTGCCATGGTATTAGGGAATCTAAGAGGAAATTCCCTTCCAAATTCACCTTATTCACCTTGCTTGGGGAAGGGGTTTTGTTTGCCTTGGTCTTGTTTCAGACAGCTGATTTTAGCATGGCAAAGCTGAGCTGGACAAAGTCCCCAACTTTTATCATAAGCATATATTTATATATTATCTTGTCCTAGAGACAATAATTATTTGGGAAGGGTGATCCTGTTTCCAGAATTTGAACCATTGATAGGGATCCTCGACCAATGGATAAAGCCTCCTTCTGCCTCTTCATAGGGCAATAAGTCACTATGTGTTAAAGAGGACATAAAGTGTGCATCCCCTAGGAAATAGAAGAATTGGGAAACCCACCAAAACTGAAGATGAAGGGCATAGCTATACTATCTTTCACAGGACAGGTGCCATGACTTCCTTTCATTTTATTTCATCTATTCTCACTCTTTCCCCCTAAGAGATGTTTGGTTGTATAAAATGTACAAAAGAAAACATTAATGCTCACAGAATACTCACTTAGAGTTGGAGATCAGATGAACAGTAGAGGATGAATGCCATCACCTCTTGTTAGTACTGTTTGTGAGTATACACTGCAGAAGGCCGTATGCCCAGTAATCTGTTCCTTTGTTTGTTTTTATATTAGTCCCTTCCAGGGGTACAGATTCTTCATTAATTCCAAAGGTCTTTTTGCATCAGACTCCTACCTGAATAGTGGTTTCTCCAACAATAACAAAAAGTCAGACCTTCTGTGTTTGCCCTGCTGTCTGGTAAAATGAGAAGTTTAGGTTGTTAGACAGGAACTGGGGCCCATGGCAGATTTTGAATATCTAGAGGACATCACCTTCAGAACACTGCAGTTAGGCTTGGCTTCTGCTAGCTGAAAACTCCAAATGCCTTGAATCGATGTCTGATACTAAGAACATTCCAGATGAGTGGCCAATGAAGAACTCTTGCCATTTATCTCTCATATATTTGAGTGATGAAAACACTCTAAATCTGGTGGAGTATTTTGATCCTTGTTTGAAATGATTCTTTTTTAACAGTGAGGTTTTATTTTTCCCTCATAATGGATTCCAAGAATCCTAAGTTAATCAGCCATAGAGTTCTCTGAATTCTTTGTCATAGGTCTGATGAGAAATTATATTTTCAGAGAGTATCCTTATTTGGTCACTGCTTTGCATTTTAGATACCTTAAAGTATATATTTCCTGGGAACTAGAGTTTTTTGTTCCTTAGATGAAGTGAGGTCCCATTTGAATTAACCATGTTTCCAGGGGCTACCATATGCTAACCACTGATTTAGGAGAAATGATGGGCATCAAATAGGTCAAGGGAACACTTGTCTATAATCAGACAAGTGGATCTTGAATTCAAGGACAGCCTTGTCTACAGTGAAACCATCTCAAAAACCAAAAGCACATAACAGTTTAAATCTATGAAATCATTTGTTTTGTTGTGTTCAAATTCTGAATCCCAAAGTCACCAAGAGACCCATTCTGAAGAAAAAGCAAGGAGTCTTTTATTGTTTAATGAGTCTCCCTTGCTACCTCCTACTGTCTGAAACAGTAGGCGGGACAAGAAGGACCCAGAGGAACAGAGGGGCAGGGAATTCATTGGGGTAAACGAGGGAAGTGTCTGGGTCCACAACAGCCACAGGATTGGTGGACTTCCGGGCTTGGATGACCTGTCTTGTGTTGATTGGCCAGCTCTAACAAGTAGGTTGCTATGGCCTATAGGCCCTCCCAGGTTAGTTGTTAAGCTCTGCATTCCACTGTTACCTTTAAGTACACACAGAGCCTACCAGCTAACTTCTGATTGGTTCCTTGCCACATGGAGGGTATCTGGCTTCCTTGGGGGGGGGGAGGGGGGAGGTAAGGTCAGAAGTTCAGCACATGTTCCTGAGTCAGGGGCTTTTGTCTTGCTGGATCTTTTCAACAGCCTGTCCTGGCTGCTAAAGCAGGTGCCTGGGTGAGGATCTGGTCTCTTCACTTTCATACCCTCACAAGATCATGAATTTTCTGGGGCATCTAGTGACAGAGAATCTTGACATATCTAAGCTGATATTCAAACACATTGCACTTAAATCAAATGATATATAGTGAGTGTAGTAGAAGTATTTGCTTCTTTGGGGGGCTTGAAATTGAAGTTCTAGTTGTCAACTCACAGTCCTGCTTTTATTCCAAATTATTTCTCTTTCATATTAGCTGATGAGGTTCCTACCCTTGATCCCTAGCCACCAAAAGCATTGGCTTTTGCACTTGGCTCTTAAACAAATTTTTGTAGGGACTTAGCATACCAGGACTGTCTTTCATGAAGCATACAGATGGCCCCTCCGTTTGTAGACTGAAATTACAATTTAAGATCACACACATTTACGTCTATAGGTTTTGGGATATTTGCTTAAAAGCATAAAAATCCACTTTATAGATGAACCTTGCATGCTGGCAATTTGACTTAGAAAGTGTAAGACCCTCGAGAGCATGGTCCCTCGCGCTCCCACTCAGGAAAGGCGCCCCCCCCAAATCACTCACTAGAAGCAGTCTTGATGCAAACGCATAAGGTTCTTTATATTCCAGTATACTGGGCCGTCAGCCATACGCCATGCAGGGTAGAGGGTTCAGTGACCTCTAGCACAGAATTGAGACAGCTTTTATAGGGTTACAGCAAAGCCCGCGCATTGGGAACCAATCACCTCGTAGCATCCAGTGCGGACCAATTACTTTAAAGTATCCAACCCCACCCTTAGCCCAGGAAGTCTGCTTTCGCACAGGCTTTTGGGTGTTCATTCACTATGGTAAACATTTAAAGTAGGTGACCCTCAGCTTGGGATTTAAGACTCCCAGCTTCCTGGGTTTTCTGGGGAGTTAGGCTGAATTTTTCCTAACAAAAGCAAAAGGAATTACTCAGGAATGTTAATGCATAGCCGCTTGGTTTTGTTTTATTGTTGTTGTTTACTTTTTCCATTTCCCATACGTTGATTTGGATATTCTGTTAGGAGAGCTGCTCTGTTTGTCATGCAGAATAAGGACTACTGGATGCTCCTACTTCCAAAAAAATCACATTATTCGTAGTAATCACAGATGTCCAAACTCTTCAAGAAGAAATCATGCCTTGTGCTGGAGTTTTCCTTTTACATTATTTAATTAAATGTCATCATCATTTCCATCAACTGTGAGTCTATCATTAATAGCTTTTTTTTTTTTTTTTTTTTTTTCTGTTCCCAGGTTGCCAAGAGAGAAATCTTTGGGAATGTCCATCCAATAAACAATGTCTGAAGCATACATTGATCTGTGATGGGTTTCCAGACTGCCCTGATAGCATGGATGAAAAAAACTGTTGTGAGTACCCTCATGAATCTGTTAACAGGATTTTTAATTTTAAATACCCACTGTCTCACTTTAAATATAAGCTAAAAATTTGGAAATACAAATCAAAGGTTTTTAGTTTGTTTAGTTTTTCTGATTAAACTTATGCTTATAAAGGCACATATTCCAAGAAGATAAATGTCTACAAAATACATACACATATAATTTTATCAATATGGAAAGATTAAAATATACCAGTATCCAAAAGTGGAAGACATAAAATGCAACCATAAGATGAAGTATTAAAATGCCACCATAAGATGTCAATATTAAATTCAAAGTAGAGAAGAATAGTTTGACCTGGGTTCATTACGTGTCTTTAGTTGATGTATGTGGTAGTTAGTTTCCTGTTAGTTAAACAGGATGCCCAAGGAAATAATTTAAGAAGTTAGGTTTATTTTGTCTTGTAATTTGGGATGTTTCAGGCCATTATTTTATAAACTGTTTTTGAGCCTGTGGCAGGAAAGCATATCAAGGAGGAGGAGAGGAAACAACAAAGATGCATATCAACCTCCAGGCTGTGTATTAGAAGAAAGAGGATGCACTGGTCCCTTTGTTTCATTCAAGGACATGCTTTCATTGGCTGCATGTTCAACCTTCTTAAACAGTTTTTCAGCTTTCCAATGGCACCAGGGGCTTAACACTTAAGCTCAAGATATGAGCTTCAAAGACAGATCATTCCAAACACAGCAGTTGAATAATAGAAAACATTCAGTAGTATATGCACTGTTGTTTTGCATTTTAGAAGTATATTTATGTACATAAATAAAAATAACATCATAAAAAGGTTTACATTTATCTTACGATGGTAGGATTAATATTCATGCTTTTGAAGTCTTTTATGTCTGAATGATATACAGCCATTATCTTTAGAACCAGTTAAAATTTTCTTAAAGTACTTTTCTTGCAAGTAACAGAATGTTCAACTCTAACAAAAATGAAGACATTTGTTATTATATGACTCATACATGTCTTATTATAATAAAAGTTGTACAAAGTGAATTCATTAGACTATAGTAGAAATACATTATCTGTCTGTGACTCTTTTATTTTAGCTTGACCTCCGGCTGGATGGTCAAAAGCCAAGAGCATCTGGGTGGGTGAGCTGCCTTGATCTTATTCCATAGGAAGAAGGGAGGATCATATTCCTTGCTCTAGAAGATCACTGAGGGATTTCCTGGGGGTCAGCACTGGGCAGAGTCACAGTCTGTAGCAAGGGGCTTTTGTGTGGATTAGAAAAGACATTCTTTACGAAGACTCAACACACATCCCCAGGCAGGAATTAGAAGGAGCTGTCTGCTCCAGTCTGGCCTAGTTCCAAGGCTAAGGCACTCACATGGCCTGATCCACAGAGTTTGGGTGGATGCTATTTTGCAATGCATAAATCATAAAATAATAGATCAAGGGTCTCTTATGGAATCACCTTTAATCCTGGACTAGTAATTACTCTCAGATAAGAATAGTCAGAAAAATGCCATGCCTATGTTAAACTAATCAACATCTTCCTCTGGGGCTTGGGATGGCTGGTAGGAACCTGGACAGAATCAGGTTTCCTTTTTACGGAAGGAAGAGGGGAAATGGATGCTAAGTAGACAATCAAGGAGATTTACTATAATTTTTAAAAATTCAAAAGAGATTTATATGTGACTCAGAGTAATTTAATAGTAGGATCCTTAAAATGCTATCTATCTACATGGACAGAGCTTGTTTTCCTGCCACAGTGTCTTCAGTTTGCTTTCTCAGACATTACCATCCTCTTCCTTCTTGGTCCCCTTGCCAGCATTTTGCCAGGATGATGAGCTGGAATGTGCCAACCATGAGTGTGTTCCACGGGACCTGTGGTGTAATGGAGAGTCGGATTGCTTGGACAGTTCAGATGAATGGGACTGTGGTAAGCTTCTGGTGGCTGCCATCTGCCCAGAATTCACATGCCTGTCAGCCATTTAAGCTAAATGAATCCTCGGTTACTTCATGGGTTTTACCAACCAAGTTCATCTATTTTGTTTTACTGTTTAAAAGCTGGCAGAGTGATTCATGGGTATTATTTCTAAGTAACAAAAAAATTTCTCCCAAGTTACTGCTCTATTTGAAATGTTTATATTATGTGTGTACTATTCCACATTCAAATGTCTGGAAGCATGTCATTTTTAGACTTAGATTTTATTCATCACTCAAGTTCAATAGTGGTGACTAATCAGTCATTCTTGGATCATTTATATCCCTGGATGAAGATTTGTCTGCTCTATGCCTTGCCCCTCTTCCAGATGGAATTTCTGCTAGCTTCCTACCAAGGGCAGGACTTGAAAACATTTTTGCTAATGTGGCATCTCATTATCTTGATTTTTCTGACTCATTCCTTCATTCCACACACATCACTCTTCTCATTCACTCAGCTTCTACCTTAGTCTTCTGCATCCTCTGACCAAGTCACGAGTCTCCTATGTGCTGTGATCAGGTACATAGTATTGCACAAATGAACCAGTGCAGAGGCTAGGGATCTGTGCATATGCGACCCGAAATTAGCACCACCCTCACGTACTTCCATTTTCAAATGCTTGAAAAATGCATGTCGTTTCAAATATCTCCTTACAATTAGTTCTGCTAATCACTGCATGACTTCAAGGCCCCAAGGCTCTGCCTCTGGCCATCTTCTAACTCATAAAGAAATGTCAGGAACTGCCTGTCTCTTTCACTGGAGTCTGCAGCTCTTTGAAAGAAGAGAACATAATGATTTCACTTTTTTAAATCTCCTGTCACATTGAGGGAGCAGTGATTTGCACATAACAGGTCAACCCCAAATGGTTCTCAACTAAAATAAATATGAATGAATGTGTGCAGTCAAAGCAAAGTCATACAGACCTCTGCTTCTCAGGAGAAGAAGTGTTTTTAATTAGGCTTTCTCGCATTTTTTTCCCCTCAGTGACCCTCTCTAAAAATGGGAACTCTGCCTCATTCCTGGCTGTTCACAGATCTGCAACAGAACACCACGTGTGTGCTGATGACTGGCAGGAGATGTTGAGTCAGCTGGCCTGCAGGCAGATGGGTTTAGGGTAAGGTCAGTAGTTTGTAGCATTGATGAGTTTCTCAGAGGGATCCATGAACCTTAGGAGTAATGCCTTCCTTATGAATGATGGAGAACTGGAAAATAAGAGCCCTCCAAAGCCCTAGAAATGAATCTGGTGTGAGAAACTTATTTAATTTTAGGCACCTGCTCTGTAGACTGTGGGCTGCAAATCTGTTATGATGAAGCCTTGAAAGTAAATGAAGTAATTATATTTTAAGCACTTCTGAAATGGGATATGTTCACTATTTATAAAAGCATTCAGATGGTCTCTTCTGTGGAACCTGGATGAAAAACTCTTCATGTCCCTTCTTGAGGTTATTGGAAATTTTTTTTTTAAGCAACACACTTTATTTTTTTTTTTTAAGGCAAGTTGAGAAATAGAAGCTGAAGCTGCTGGTATTTCTATTTATCCTAAGTAATACAGGAAATGTACACCAGGGAAAAAGACCTACTCTGGGTTTTACATACCTAGGCTGAAATGAATGCTTTAAATGTGGAGGAATACTTTTTGTTAGGTGTTCTGTTCCCATTCCTTCAAGAAAAGAAGCCACCATCTGCATCATCACAGAACATATACAGATGTTGAATACATATATATCTGTTATGTGACATGACTTATATGGCATTGTAATTTGTTTTATATATATAAAACTACCATATATATATGTTATATATATACTACCATATATATATATATATATACATATACATGTACATATATACATGTGTATATATGAGATTTTAGTGTAAGTACAGGAATCTTGGAAATAAAAGATAAGGGAGTCTTATAATTCCAGATGTAAATCCAGAGTTGATGGCATTTCACAGGATCCACTGAGCAAATAAAAATTGTTTACAACAATGAGCTATTCAGCTCAGCAACTAGCTGCATGGTTTTGCTGTCCCAGTTTGAAGATCATATCCCTACTAACATCTTGAACCCTATTCTCCCATGTCAAGACCCACATCTTTGGAAATTTGAGTAACTGGCACTATTTATAATAAAAGAGTTTTAATGTTTTCCAGCATTAGAGAAATTATAGCTGTCATGATCCATTAAACTATTGTATCCAAATGAAATGGGATATGACTTTGGGTAGATAAATGGAGAACCCCTTGAAAGTGCTTATCTCGGGTCTCTCACCGTCTTGGGTATTTCTAGGGGTATTTCTTAATAGGAAAATTCAATTACATAATGAGATTAGCTCTACTGAGGGTTCCGAGGATAAGTCAGACCTGCAGATTTACAACCAGAGCCACAGTTTTGATAAGCCACCTTAAACATAGCTGTTGAACTGCAAATAGAAGAGATCTTGTTTTAAATGTCTCTATCATTTTTGTGTATTTCCACATATTAGACTTTGAGCTCTTTTGGCATACTTAGTGTTGTATGTCTGTCTTTGTTGCCTCGGTCTAGCACATTTCTGTCACCATAGAATTAAACTATGTGCCCATATGTAGTCACTCTCAACTGTCCTCCAGAGCCAGTAAATTATTCATATACTTTTCATCTCTATGCATTTCACTACTACTCTGAATGTTTTTTATAATGAAGCATCTAACATGTGGTCCTTTTGCCTAGATAGTATTCTCAAGCATGTGTGTTACAGTATATTCCAACACTTTATTAGTGTTCATAGTTAAATAATATTTCATTGAATTGTTATACATGTTTAGACTGCTCAGTCACACTTCCAGTGTTATTCCATAGTCAATTATCACTTCAAACAATTGAGTTGTTTCTACTATTTCTTTTTTTAATGCATATGAGCTTTTTAAATAATTTCTTTAACCAGATAGGATATTGAATAACTTCAATCCCAACATCAGGAAGTAGAGAAAAGAGGTTTGCTTCAAGTTTGAAGTGACCCTGGTATGGCTTCAAGGGCAGCCAGACCTATAGAGATACTCTGAAAACAAAAGTTCACTTATTCCATTTTCCCTATTTTATGACCCTGCCTTGTTTTGTTTTTCGAGACAGGGTTTCTCTGTGGACAGTCCTGGCTGCGCTAGAACTCACTCTGTAGACCAGGCTAGCCTCAAACTCACAGACATCCACCTGACTCTGCCTCCAGGGTGCTGGCTGGGATTGAAGGGTGTGTGCCATCACAATCCATGTACTTTTTCAACTCTGCAAGTGAAACGTTAATATTTTAGATAAAGCCCCAATAGATGTATGGATGCTTTTATTTTTGATAACTTTAGTTCACTGAGATGCAGGGAGAATCTAAAGTAGAAATATAGTTGAAAAGCCATGACTGAATTCATGAGTAAATAGTATCAGGTTGTCTAAAACTGGCTTCAGCTATACTTATAAATTTATTTTACTGGCTCACACACTGACAGAAACACAGAGAGGCTGAAAAGGCAAAGAATGAAGATGATGGGCAGGTGAGGTCACATTCCTGCTTGGAAAGCTGCTGTTTTCTAGGTCTCTGGAGACCAGCTATGTCATACAAATTCATACTTCTGCTACTGATGCCTCAAACAATTTCTAAACTACCTTCATCTTGGAATCTTAGTCATTGATTTTAAAGTCTTTCTGACCATGCTTGGTCTACACTCTGGGTTGGAGTAAAAGGAGAATGACTTTCTTTCTTTGATTTCAGAATGGAGTGCTCCCTGCACTGACTAGCCTCTAGATATTTTAGTCAAAAAGTTGAACCTTGGAAATCAACCCTTTATCGGTTCTATTCATCTTCCATCTAATTTTTTTTTTTATTTTGTGAAGCATGTGCTTATGAGCACAGATCTAAACTGGACATTGTGTAGAGGATACAAAGGGAAATGTCATCACTGGGCTTGATAGTGTAGTAGGAAAAACATTTGGGAGAACAACAAAGAACATAAAGGTTGGCTTTGTTTTCATATTTGACAATGGTATGGACCTAGAGCAGAGCTCATGGCATTTCTATTAAAAGTGCATAAGAAGAAATAGTCATCTCTAATCTTCCTATGGATTCATTTTGTAAGCACAGATTTTGAAAACAGCACTCCAATTTAGTATCTAGAACTAACTCACCCTTCCTCTAAGAGGCTATTTATTTTAGAACTAGTTCATAAAAAACTCATTCTATGCCAAATCATGTGTTTTCAGGGATGGCACAGCAATATTTCTGGTTGATTAAAAAGATGTACATGGGCTTTTTTTTCAGATTTAGTTTCTGCTATCCATTTCTTGGAGCAAAAATGGTGGGCCCGTAATTGTTCAAGTTTTTTGTTGAACCTGAAGACTTCCTCTCAGCTGTAGGTTCTTTCAGGGTTCTCCCCAGGCTGGAAGCACCATGCTTTGCTTGTTAGACGAAGGTATAAATCAAGCTCCTGAGGTCTTTTGACAGTGTATTGACTTCTACTTGCAGTATCAAAAACATATGCACCTGTACTTAATGAATAACACAAATCAGAACGTTTTCTGCCCTCTAATCCTCAGCAAATGCAGGTTTGAGACATCTGGCATTTGAAAATAAACTTAGGGGAATGTGACCTTCCATGTCTCTATCTCTACAGAATTTGAGCTTGTCTGGAAAACTGTGTCTTGGATCTATTTGACAGGCAGGATTTTTTTATGGAGTTAGTTGTAATTTGATTTTTTTTGCATTAATCTTTTAAAGTTAATAAAAAAAAAAAAGAATCATCCCTTTGGAGAATGTTTCTATATTTGGGGCAAAACCGTAGTCAAAGTATTACCCAGTAGTCTCTAGTGTTCCCTGGTGGGATTAATGCTGCCATTGCCTCCTGAGGTTTACTTGCTGGGGAAGAACTGTTTACTTTAGGATGACCACCATTCTCACATGGAACTTGAAAGCTCTGTGTTCATTGCAGTTAAAGTTCAGCTCAGGATGCTGCTCCCATGCATAACCCTGGATAAGTAGCTTATGGTAGTCACAAGTTTTCAAAGACTGGCATTAATTGCTTATCAGAAAATTCACCCTTTCAATTTGTAATGCATTTTACTATATTCACAAAGTTATATAACCTTTATTGTCTAATTCAAAATGCTTTTATTAGCCTCAGCCCACTCTACCCCACTCCCAAAACACATGGCTGTTAAAGGCCAGTTTCCATTTACTCCTTCTCCAGCCCCTGTTGACTACTAATCCATTTTCTGCATCTGTGTATTTTTCTACGGAGCACATTTCCCATAAGCACATTTCCCATATAATATCTGCTTTTGTTTTTCACTTTTTCTATTTTGCATAGTGTTTTCCAGGTTCATCCACATTGTTGATTTATAATGTTGCAATAAATAGTCACCTGTAAGCTTTTGTATGAGCATGCATTTTCAAGTTTCTTGGGTAGCAAATACTTAGAACTAGAGTTACTATAGCAAATGATAACTTATATTTAATTTTTTAAAGAGCTGCCTAAGTCTTTTCCAAAGGGGCTATATCATTTCATACTCCTACCATCAAGATATGAGTTATAGTTTCTTCATATCCTTGTCAGCTCTGCTTGTTAAGTAATTTTTTGATAGCCAGTCTAGTGGGAATATGAAAGTATTTTCACTGTGATACTGATTTGCATTTCCATAATTGATAATGGTGTACAACACATTTAAAGAAGTTTAGTCATTCATTTCTGCCTTAGATTCCCAGAAAAGATAGAATTCTTTATCCTTAAATATTCAGTCTTTTCATTTTGTGTATATAAATGTTTTCTTGTATATATGTCTGTGAACCATGTGTATGCTTGGTGACCATCGAAGTCAAAAGAAGGTATAAGATATCCCCTAGAACTGGCATTAATGGACAGTTGTAAGCCACCATGTGACTGCTAGGAACTGAACTAGGATCTGCAAAAGCAACAAGCCCTCTTAACCACCTAGCCATCCATCCCTCCAGCCCTAGATTTCTTTTTAGTATTAATTATCTGAAAAAGTCATGCATGTGTATAGTATATTTTGATCACATTCATTCCTCATTACCTTCTTTTGTGTTTATTGACTGGGGAAAATCCACCCTACACAGCATAATCCAAGGGTTTTTTACTTCTTGAAAAAAACGTCTATAGTACTAGTAGATGTTTGCATGTCTGAGTAGAAGCCACATGAAAGCAAGCAGTTTTGGAGCCTTTCTGGAGCTTTTCAGTTGTATACATGGGGAATTAATTTCTTGTACAATCCTAAGATGTTGGTGGTTAAATGCCTAGGTGGAAAGAAAACCTAGAGTTCAATGTGTGTGTTTATAGTGCTTCCTAGAATGTTGTATTTTTGGTGAGAAGGGAATAATTTTCCTGAAAATGTAGCTATAAGGAGGGGAGTTTTAAAAAGTTTTTTCATGAGACTACTTGGCATGTTCTTTGAAAAATAAAAACAAAGTATTACGGTTGTTATGAAAGCATATATTTATGGCCACTAATGGTAAGCTTGGCCAGGAGTTTGGATATCTGTTGGAAAACTGAATTTCAAAGTGTGTCAGTTGAGTCTGTGAATAATTTGTGAAATTAAATGGAGAGTTCTCAGTGAGGTAGAGAAACTCTCCATTATTAACTGCAATGAACAAGACAGGAGCTCAAGTTAGTCAGATTTGCTTTCTCTCATGTTACTTTTGGTTGTAAACAATTCATCATTAAAAATAGACCCCCCCCCACACCAGTGCTTATCACATAAAAACCGCTTCCCTGAGTTCGTCAGAGCCAAATACTGTCGAGAGCCAGCCCTGACCCTTTTAGTCTTGACCCTAGTAACAGCAGGACAGATTGTGAACCATGAGATTCAGGAGCAGGAATTTATTTTGGTCCACACATATCTCCTCTGTGATATCAGATTCCTAGGCCTTAGTAATGGTTAGGGCATTGATTTGGACATGAAAGTGAGTGAGAACTGGGAAATAAGAACATGGTACAGCTTGAGTGACCTTCAGCACTTGACTCAAGAGGACTTGAGTTCTTTATACTGGAAGTTGTTACATGGCAGTATCCTTTTGAAATGGCACAAGACAACTCCCAGTGATGGCTTAATTTCTGATCTTAGGTCTTCTCATCTTGTCATTAAAAATTACCTCCAAGTTGGCAGTGATATGCTACTTTCATATCAAAACTATTTATCTTTTCTTATTATATTACAATCTGAATAGAGAAAGTTCAGTACCTTTATTCTAGCATTTCATAAAATATCAGTCCCTGTTATAGACTACTAATCTTCAAGCATCCCCTACTTCTTCACTAACTATTAGACACTCTAATCTGATTACTGTTGTTCCAACACTCTGAATTCCTTCCAGTTAAGGCAGTTTTCCCTCCCTGGTCTTTCTCCCTGGAATTCTGATCACTAACCCCAAACCTCATCATCATTCATGAGTGACTCCTACATGGGTGACTTAGAGAAACTTCATGGCTGAAATGGTCTTCACTCCACCACATTTGACTTTGTCTCTTTTGAAGCCGTTACCCCCAGGGCTCTAAATAACTTTTGAAAATAAGCTTTAGTCTTTTTCTTTCATTGAAATGGTAGCCACAAAGTTTTTGGTTTGATTTCCATTTCTTCTTGTTAACTTATAGTTATCCATGTTAATGTCCACTTGACTGTGTCAGTTATTTAAACTTTCTTAAAGTAACATTTGTTTTTGAGTTTCAACCAGTCTGATAGCCAGCAATACCTGTTTGAACACAACTGGCTCACCCATTTAATAAACATAGTCAAGTTTAATTTCAGCACCCTTTCTTAAACTTTTTATATTACCCAAAAGCCAACATGCAAAGGATTGTGTAGATTCCTAATGGCAAGTGCAGTAATCCTTTGAAATACAGTTAATGACCCTAGTAGATAAATGACAGACAAGCCATTTATCTGCAGTCCCCTTCTCCTTTAGAACACACTTCCCTTGCTTCTCGTGTTCTTGTTCATTGTCTATTTATCCCTGGGAGACAAATGAGTGCTAACATCTTTGAGCGGGACCTTCTCCTCTTGGCTGATGTGAAGGTACATTAAACAAAACCAGATGAAAGCACCTCACTCCCAGGCTCTTGTGAGCGGCACAGAGATACTTAAAGTTCTTCATCAAGTTTTGTTTCAGTCGAAACCTCTTTCTATTTTGGTCACAATATTGATTGAATGTTTGGTTTGTAGCTATTAGGAAGCCAGTCACCTGACTTTAAAAAATGTCAGCTGCGAAGGAGAAAACTGCTACTTTATCTTCCTCCCTCCCTAGATGCTAAAGGAAATGGAAGAGTGTAAGTTCTTGCTGGCCTCTGGAGTCTGTTGTCTTATGGACACGTGTAAGCTTTTGCTGTTCTCTTAATGTCTAGGTACAGGGCCCCTGCTTTTGGAAACATACTCATTTGCATTCTTAAAGTAAGCAAGGCCAGTTATAACAGGATCATGAGGCACTGGTAACTTCTAGCTTTAAACAATGATACAAATAAGCTGAAAAGTGATTACCATTTTCTTTAAAACCAAAACAAGGTGTTGTCAATAAAATGCTTTAGTTAAAATGCTTGAGTCTCATGTATCAAAAAGACAAAGGGATGCCCCAAATGTCTTCTCTAAGTTATCAAAAAGAGATGGGAGTTTCTAACAGACTATTTAAGAAGACAAAGTATTTACACAAAAATATACTTACCACCTGACACAACTCACTCAGTTTTGAAAGACTGAGTTTTATTATCAAATGATAGTTTAATCTATAATGGTTATAATTGATTGCTGTTTATACCTTAAATGTTTTAAATGCTGTTAATAATGTTAGACATTATTTAATTGATGGTTATGATTAATAATAAATAATTTACTTCAGTTATAGTTTCACAAGCTTTTATACTGAAACTATTGAATACTCAATGCTTTTAATATTGTGAAACTGAATATATAGTAATTAAATGAATAATTAATAAATAAAATAAATAATAAATTAAATAGAAATTAATGCTATAAGATGATACCTTTCTCTCTTTCCTTAAAGGTGGTTTTGTTACTTATAGGTTGTGCCCAATATAATAATTATATTCTGCATCTGAAATAGACAAATAGATTGTAAGATAAGAAAACTGTAATTTTCAGTTGGAATTTCAATAAAATATATTTTAATTACAAATTTACTAGAAATATAGACTCAGACTTTATGCCCCACTCCAAATATTTGTATTAAAGGGAGTTGTGCTGTGGCAAGTGTAAGCTGAGCTGTCTAAACAGACAAATGATTCAGTAGTAGTATTCATTCATGTTTGTCGGAAACCCATTAATGCCATTGTGTCAAAAATCTCTAGATAATTCTTCAGTTTGATAAGTAACTTAACTAGCCTCAAATTATTTAGCTTATAACAGGCCCACAGCCGTGAGCTACCTTAAGTTTTATTTACAAAGTAGGACCCAAATAAAGGTAATGATATGATAGTCTCCAAGAAAAGACTTGGGAGGCTGGATTCTAAGTATTCTCATGGAAATGTTCTGCATTCTGAACAGGATACTAGGAGGGACAGAAAACTGAGCCTGTCATCTACACAAGCATTTGTATTTCAATACCAGCTCTCAAGCACTGAGAGTGAACAATGGGGTCATTCTTCTCCAGCAACAGACACACTAGAGCAGAGTCGATTGTCCTATGGGCATGTGTAAGCTCTTGCTGTTCTCTGAGTCTATTGTCCTATGGAAGTGTGTAAGCTCTTGCTGTCCTCTGGAGTCTGTTGTTTTATGGATGTGTGTAAATGCTTGCTGTTCACTTGATGTCTAGGTACAGGGCCCCTGTCTTTTGGAAACATACTCATTTGCATTCTTAAAATAAGCGAGGCCAGTTATAACAGGATCATGGGGGTACCTGTTATTGCATACCAAGCCCATGGATGAAGATGGAACCAGGTTGGTCTAGTGATCTAATGACAGTTCCTTTCAGAGTGTCAGGATGGCACTGGGGGGAATACAGCTCAGTTGTCAAATGCTTAAACATCCTGGGATTGATGCCTGTATAAAAACAGAACAAAGTGTCATCTGTCAGATGTCTCAGAACTCTGAATAAATTTTGCAATCTCATTTCAACAAAGGAAAGTCACACATTTGTAAATCTTTTACAACTGCACAAATTCTAAGAAGCAAATTCTTTCTCTTCTGTGTGGAGCACAGTCGCCTAGATTTCTATAGGGGGACTTTTCTAGGACCTCAGCTCTGTGGATACAAAATGAAATATTATTTGTACTTAGGTGTGTCCTTCTACATATTTAAGCCATCTCTAGATAACTAGATTACCTTGTTTGCCAGTGTAAATCCTGCATAAATACTCGTGGTTTAAGGAATAATGTCAGAAGTGTACAGATGCAACCTTCACTTCTCAGTATTTCCCTTCCTCCAGTGGGTTCAGCTTCAAGGTGGAACCTTCAGACACTGAGGGCCAACCGTAGTATCTGTAGGCTCAGAGCAGGCAGGTTTGTTTGGACCTTTCCCCTATTCATGTCTTTTTGTTTGGTTTTGTGACTTGCTGATTTTTACCATAGCCATCTATGTGACCATGGGTTTGGTAATGCCCACTAAAACCTAGTAGACTCACCCTTGTGTACACAACTGAACACAATGACTGCTTCTCCCCTAGAATCCAAATGCTATCCCAATTGCAATGGCTACATCATGGACAGAAGACAGCATTTCACAGTCCTTCTTTGTATCTGCTAGTTCACATTTTTTCTACCCCCCTCTACTGTAATGTTCCCTGAATCCTAAATGTCCAGTTTAGAGCTGACCATTGACCTGTCACTTATTCTCAGAACCTAGAACAGCCATGGGTCTCTGTATTCCCTGTTGTTTATTGCAGAGAGACACTTGTCTCATTAAGATTTCAAATAGCATTTTGAACAAACATATTTTTGATGCATAGGCATATGTTAGAGTTACTGTTTGGAAAGAACTCATAATATTAACCATATATTTAAAATGTTCAGTGATTCTATTTTTCTTTCCTGAATTTATAGTCAAATCATTCTTGTGCCTGGAGGCAAAGGTAAAACAAAATATTTCAGATGGTAACTTCTGATATGCTGATATTCTTTTTTTTTACAGTTTTATTTTTATTTAGAAACAATGTTATTTTACATATCATCCCACCCTGTTCCCTCTCCCTCCCATCTGACCATACTCCCCTAACCTCCCCTCCCACTCCTCAAGGATAGTGAGGCCTTCCATAGGAGATTATCAAAGTCTATCACATCATTTGGGGGAGGGCCTAGGCCCTCCTCCATGTAGCTGGGATGAAATAGTATCTCTCCATAGAGAATGGGCTCCCAAAGTCCATTTGTACACTAGGGATAAATACTGGTTCCACTATTAGAGGTCCCATAGACTACCCAGGCCTCCTAACTGGCACCCACATTCAGTGGACCTGGTTCAGTCCAATGCTGGTTCCCCAGCTTTATGACTGGGGTCCCTGTGCTCTCGTTAGGTCAGGTCAGCTGTTTCTTTAGATTTCTCCAGCACAGTTTTGACTTCTTTGCTCATTCCTCATTCCTCATCTCTCTTTACAACTGGATTCCAGGAACACAGCTCAGTGCTTAGCTGTGGGTGTCTGCTTCTGCTTTCATCAGCTACTGGATGAAGGCTCTAGGATGGTAATTAAGGTAGTCATCAATCTCATTATGGGGGAACTGCTGATAATTCTATTAAAATAGTAAAAAAATTTAGAACCACCAATGATATATATGAAGACTAAAATAATTAAGTAAATATATGAAACACACACACCGTATCAGTGTGCAGTTTCAAAAGAATATTGTATGTTCTGTGAATGAAAATGGCCATGTGATTTTTCTCTGTGTCAGAGGTGGACTCAGGTGTCAACCCTGGGGATTCAGTTCTGCCATCTGCTTACTGGTGACTATGGGCCAACTACTTACTCATTTTTTTCTTTCAATTTTTTATCTCAAAAATGAAAATTAATAATAAAGCTATAGAGTTCTTGATAAAACAAATTGGTATGTTAATATTTGCAATAATTCTTACACATGAGCAAATCAACAACACAGAAAATACATTGAGACTGAAAGGAAAGGGTGGTACATGATGTACAAATACCGAAGAGTTGACCCAGATGCTCAGAGGCTATTTAAATTTTGTTTCTGTGTATCTGAAATGGAAAGAAAATGATTTTTTTTATTTTTGTGCTATTTTCCACATATACTAAGGTATTAATTTCATAATTGTTTATTTTCAAGTAAAAATATAATTACCTTATTAACTCCTTTCCTTTCCTTCCTCCAACACCTCCCATACCCTGCCTTGTTCTTTCTCAAAACCATGGATTCTTTTTTTCTTTAGTTTTTAAACATTTATGCCTATGTATGTGTGTGCCTAAATACACAAATACAACCTGCTACATTTCTTCAGTGTTACTTGTATGCATATGATTTGAGGGATAACCTCCTGGTATTGGACCACTGATTGTGGGACTCATCCCCAGGGAGGACTATTTCTCCCGTTCTCTTGTTGCCTGTAATTCTTTGTCTGGAGGTGGGCCCTGTGAGGTTTCCCTCTTGTGTGATGGCTTTCTATTGTTGGTGTGCTTCTTCAAGTCTAGTTTATGTAGCCACGTTGTTGAGGAATCACAGGTAAAGCCTCTCTGTTGTTTCTAGGAGACCCAATCTCACAGCAGCTTTTTTGGTTCTCTGGCTCTTACATTCTTTATGCCCCTTCCCCAAGCCTTAGATGCAGGCATCGTGTTATAGATTTATCACTTGTGGCTGGGCACCTCAGGAATCATTCATTCTCTGTATTTTGATCAGTTGTGTGTTTGTATAATAACCTCCATTGGCTGTAAAAGAAGTCCCTTTGACTGAGGGGTGAGAGCGACACTTGCCTGTGGGCATAAGGGGAAAAATTTAGAATGCAGTTAGGAATTATGCTAGCTTAGTAGAGTGATAGTAGTACAATCTACTCTAAGATCCGTGGCTTCTTCCCTAGCCCCAGATGGTTGACTGGATTTCCGGTACCAGGTACAATTTCCCTCCTGTTGAGTGGGTCTTAGTCTAACCAGAGAGCTGCTGGTTTCCACAAAGACATAAATGCCACTATTGTTCCTTTAAAGTCCTTTAAAGTTGAGGTGCCACTCTGGTCATTGTTTTGGCTTATAGGTATTGCAGCTGGCTAGGTCTTAGTTGCTTCCCTCCTTCAAAACTTTCATAGCTAGTCCTCAAAGAGGAGGCTTTCAGCTCAGAACCACTCAGATCCTCATGGTGTCTTCAATAGAGATTTATTTTCAACCTCTGGGAGGCAACCAAGGACAACAAAAATAGCCTATATTATTTCGGGAGTCTCTTGGACAACCCTGACCAACAATTTGAAAGGGAGTTCCTCATGCTTTGTATTGAGGTTTTTATTGGATAGTTTAGGGCCCTTGCAGAATGGTTGGCACAAGTAGAATAATTTCATTTGAGCTATTTACGTAAATATATGCGTATTTACATGTACATGTATATACATAGATTTATATAGTATGTTATTTGGGTAAACAAATAATAATATGATTCTTTATGGCCTTTTCAGACCTCCTTAGTGTTTGTTACCTACCCTTTCTCCTACCTCCCTTTCCTTCTATTTCCCTATCCCAATTAACACCCTGTCTTACCCAATTTCATCTTTAAAATCATTTATATCTTTCTGTTCTCCTGCGTAGTGATTCCCCCATGGTCCCCCTTTTACCTTACTGGTTTTTTCAGTCACCCAGGTTATATACTCATGTCTCAAGATTTAGGGCTAGGAACTGCAGATGAGAGAGAACATGAATGTTTGTTTTTCTGTGTGTGGGCTACTGTACTCAATATAGTATATTCTGGTTCCACCCACTTATCTGTAAACCTAAGAGTCATCGCCTACACAAGGATAGTAGAACAGTAGAATGACAGTCACCAGGGACAAGACAGTGGAGGACAAGATAAAACAATTGTCACTTGAATGGATGAATGAGTGATCAGATCTAATGAATAGTATGATGACTTTACTATGTTATGTCCTGTTTCTGGAAATTCATTAGAAATATTCACTCTAACAACAAAAGGGTGTGAAAACTATTTCATGAGTAGATGTATTGTATAAATGTATCACACTGCACACCTTAAACATGACATCTTTTACTAACAGGCTATTTTAATATATTTGGAAAGAAAACTTGAAATCATGATGCTCAATCTCTGTCTGATAGATCCTCAGTGGGTTGATTCACTGACTCAGTTTAGTAGTGAGCCCTGTGGATCCACCGTGTTTAGTTGTGAGCCCAGTGGATCCACTGAGTCTGCTTTGTAACAAGCCATAGACAGCATTACCAGTGTTGAAAGATTTAGTTTTGTGCATGAGAAACATCTCAGTGCTTCAGAATGCATGGACAGCTAATTTTTATAATAAAACATTATTCTCCCTAATGATGGGTTTCTCAAAATTCCCATTTGATATAACAGGTGAAAGCTAATTGCTTTTTTGTTTGTTTGTTTGTTTGAAGCTTGTGAGTGGATGATAAGGCACACACTGTATAGTACTTTGTGGGCCTTTCCCCAAAGTAACTAATGGGCCTGGTCCTTTATATACGAATCACCTAAGGGGAAAACCAATTAAATCAACAAGCATGGGCTTTTGTATAAAACCTAAATTTTTTGATAAGGTTTTAAATATTAAAAAACAGTGGAAGCATCTTAATCAGTGTAACTGAATAATACAATCACTATCACTGGAAAGTGTCAGTAAAAGCTGAGTGAGGATATAAAGAACACAACAAAATTACACTAATATATTTCCCGAGTCCTTCTTAATTTTCAGTGCATTAAGTTTTGTGATATGTTAGGGAAAATCCACTTACAATTGTTTTTGGTTTTTGGAAACAGGGTTTCTCTGTGTAGCCCTCATTGTCCTGGAACTCACTTTGTAGACCAGGCTGACCTCAAACTCAGAGATCTGCCTGCCTATTCCATAAGTGCTGAGACTAAAGGTGTGCATCACCACTGCCCATCCCACTTACAGTTGTAAAGTATTTAAGTAGTAATTGGCCTTTGATTCTCTATACTTCGGGGCCTTGTTATATTTCAGGATGATAATGATGAAGAAAAAAGATAAACTTCATTGTTTCCTTTTGATTTATGCTTTTTAGGTTTTGGAAGTTTTAACTTTTAGACATTAGAATTCCAATACCCCGTGGTGTTCAAAATGTCAACAGAGAATGACTAAAGTAGCTGCAGTACTTTGGTTTGATATTGCCTATGTATATATACTTTTACTAATTCCCTTCCCATTTGGTAATCATGCTCCATTCCAAATTCTCCTGCATGAATTTATTTTCTTGAAATATTTATTTACAATGTGATATATACTTGAAAACAAATGAGAACTAAATAATGATAATGCCTGTAGAAAGATCATTATGCTTTGAATATTTAACTAGCATTTGCCTTGTATCAGAGAACCGTCTGTGACTGAATGGACCCAAGGACAGGAAGGCCAGCACTGGCTGAGATTGCACTCCAGCTGGGAGAATCTCAATGGGACCACCTTGCAGAAGCTTCTGGTGCACGGGTAAGAACAGCTCCATAGCAACCGTGTGTGCACACATTATGGAACAAAGGCTGATCAAGGGCATTTCCTCCATGTTTCACAAGAAAACACTAATAACTTTCACAAAACATCTGCTAATCTTCACATTTCAACATTTATTTTCTCTTCATAGATAGGATTCATTTTGACAAATTTCATATTTAATTGGAACTACTGGAATTATTATGTTAGGGGGATGAGATCTAGTCTTAAGTCTCATAATGTCTTGTTTTGAAATGAACTCTCACAAACTGCTTTCCCTACAGATACTGTGTTGGACTAGTTAACAGGAGAAATTAAATAAAGATATTAAAAAGTTAGAGTTTGAGAAAATAATAAACACAAAATAAAACTAAAGTCATGAAGCCTTGAAAGTCTTCCCCTCTTAACTGATGATATATTAAATGTTTGTCTCCTTTGATTATTGAGGCTGCAGGAGGAAAGTAAGTGAAAGTACGTGTGTTCTTTTTAAAGGTTTTTTTCATTCATGTGGCTGGGTGTGTGAGAGTACATGCATGATGCTCACTCATGAGGCCAGTGGGTGTCAGGTTCCCAGAACTCTGAGTGACAGGCCTCATGATGTGAATTCTAAGTACAGAACTCAGGTCCTCTGCAAGAGTTCTACGTGATCTTAACTACTGAGCCATCTCTCCAACCTCCTCTTTTTAAAAAGATTTTTGGGGGCTCAAAGCTAAGGCTTCATGCATGCCACGCAATTACTCTTCCACTGAGCTATATTCCCAAGGAATAAATTCTTATTAGATACTTACTACATTGCAGCTACTAGTCAAGTTGTCTTATCTAGATTATTGACTCATGAATTCCTTACAATAGACTACTGAATTATAATTCTCTTAGTTTAAGAGTTGAGGAAACTAAGGGGGTAGATTTAAGGATATTTAAACCACTATGTCAAAGGTCACAACCTACATAGAATAAGTGATGGCAAACTCAATTTAACTTACCTGACTACAAAGCATAAGTACATCACATCTTAAGAACCCCAAAGAAGTAAACTAAAGGTGGCTTTTCACTTTTCAGAAAAGTTTTTTTCATTGATCAAATTTAACCCCCAGATTTCTTAATACTTTGTCAAATGAAATACTTTCTTCAAACAAATGCCTTAAATATTTCAACATAATGATGTTCCTTTAAACTGGGTGTGGAAAAAGCCCTTCAGATCAAATAAATGAATAAATAACTATCTGCTTTGGGGGTTTGTAGACTTGGCTTACTAACTAAATGATACCTTATGTAACAAGTTTGCTACAAGGAGTGGGGTGGGTAAACTTTATTAGTCTGTATCAAAAAGCTGTAATTTAAAAAAATATAATCATTCACAACTCATTTTTGACTGTCATTTTTACACTATAATCAGGACTATTCTCAGAAAGATTATAAACATAAATTAAAGGAAAGAAAGATTTGATCCCAAGGAACATAACAACTGAGTACAGTCCGAGATTTGAAGGCAGTATCTAACATCATTTCAGATATCAAGGGTACAAGACTTAGAGAAACAGCTCAGTTGATAAAGTGCCTGCTGTCTAAACATGAAGACCTGAATTTGGACCCCAGCATTAATGCTAAAAAGACCTGGGATCATATATAATTTCAGTACAGGGAGAATCCTGAGGCTTGCTGGTTAGACACTCTAGCCAAATCAGTGAGCTCTAAGTTCAATAATAAATCCTGTCTAAAAGATGTAGTGAATGACTAAGGAAGTTATCAACCAAAAACGGTCACTAGCCTCTATATACATAAGCACACATGTACAAACACAATTACATACAAATGCATGCTATGACCCTTAGGATTATATAGAATACATTCAAGCTCACTTTTTTCTTTCACCTCTTCCACAGTTTAACCTTGGAACTCTGGGAAATATATTTTTTCTAACCTAAATGTCCTATTCCTTTATCTTCTATTTAAAAATATAAAGCAATATTTTATTCATCTCAGCCTGTATCTCAGGGGATTTTTTTTGGGGGGGGGACAGGAGTGTATATCTGACATGCTCATCCCTCACCGTAGATCCTAACTATCAAATAAAATGATGTAAAAGAAGCTTCATGATAAGAATTTCTCTTTCCACAAATGTGACACCTTGTTATGATATCAAATAAACAAATAGTGTGCATTCTCCCACTGAAGGCTCTGACTATACCTGTTCCCTGAGAAGTCTTGCAGGAAGACAACTGTGCCCAGAGAGTATGAAACTCCCCTGATAGTGGACCCTGTGTTGCCTGACTTTGATAACATGCTTCAGGTAAACAGTAAGCATCCAACGTAATATTATAACATTTTATGTTTCCAAACATAGGCAGTCCTGTCCAAGCAGAAGTAAGATTTCCCTTCTGTGTACTAAGCAAGGTGAGATTGGTGGTATCTCATGGGACATGACATTAATTTAACTGTGCTGGCTCTTGGGAAACAGAACCATTTATGCATGACAACCAGAGCTCAGAATCTACTTGGGTTTGGTGATGAATCATGGTCTGTGATTTCTGCTCCTTATTAGACTGTGGTCGCCGCCCTGCTGCACGAATGAACAAGAGGGTTCTTGGAGGTCGGACTAGTCGCCCTGGCAGGTGGCCCTGGCAATGCTCTCTGCAGAGTGAGCCCAGTGGACACATCTGTGGCTGTGTCCTCATTGCTACAAAGTGGGTTCTGACAGTTGCCCACTGCTTTGAGGGGTAAGCTGCATTCTTCCATTTTACTTTTCTCTGCATCTTTTCATTTGTTGCTTGGAAGTTATCAGTGGTGTATCACTCTGTGAAGTCATTTCAGTGCAAATATCATAGCACTCTCCTAACTGGGCCTGTATATTTGGAGATCTTTCTGCCCTTTTCATCTTCTGCTCACTTATGGTGAGTGGCTATATGGTTCTTAGAATGTACGTGCTCAGGCGGGAAGAGGAAAATGAAGAAATTCAAATGACTGATTCCCAGACCCAGTTCAGCTTCTGTTCTGGACACTTAAGTGTATTATACACATAGGAGCTCATGGAAATGGTTTGTTTGGAAATTGAATGAGGTTTAGATGAACATCTAGTACATAGTTTTGGAAGTAGAATTAAAGGTACAATATTTATGTTAGAGTTCTCAAAGACACAGAACCAAGACTTTGTCCAAACAATATCTTCCCCACAAGTTTTGTGGGGGCCAGAAATGAGGTAGTCTAATTAAAACCTTGGGAGCCATGCGCAACAGCAACCAGTAAGACTGAAAAACGTGTACACATCTTTAAAAAGTATTGGTGTAAACGTACATTGTGCATTTCTCCCTGCCAGTATGGTCTGAGTATACTTGCATTTCCTAGAAGTCATTATTCAGCCCCTCCCATACTTCCTTTCTATTATTTCCTCATCATCCTGAATTAACCCTTGTTATAGCCTGATGAACATTTCTCCACAGCTCTAAATACATTCAGTTGTCCACATAGTGTCGTTGTTGATTTCCACAATTTGAAAGGACATTTTTTACATTGCTAATGCTCTTCTCTTTTGGCAATATTTTGTGGGCATCCCTCTAGATCAATTCTTGTAGAACTATTGCATTCTTTTGGAAGCTAACTACTTTTCTGCATAGGCTTATCAATTTTTCTAGTACTCTTAATATTTGAGATACTTGTAATCTACTGTTATCATAACAATGCTGGGGGGAAAGCTCCTTCTTATGAAAAACTAGTCTCCTATGGGTGCTATTGTTTCTAGAGGAGGGTGTGAACACACTCAGCTCCATATGAGATCACAGACATGGATATTTGCTTTGCTCCTTGAGGAGCTTAGTAGGAAGACACTTTTTTTTTTTTTAATTTGAGATTGTAATATAGTTACATCACCCCTTTCCTCCTTCTAGATTCACTCATGTACCCACTCTGCTCTCTTTCAAATTCATAGCTTTTAGTTGTAGTTTTACACACACACACACACACACACACACACACACACACACACACACACACATTCTTAAATACATAAATAAAACTTGCTTAGTCTACCATGTTACTTGTATTTGTATGTTTTCAGGGCTGAAAGTTTAATATTGGATAATTAATTGGTGTGCTCATCCCTAGGGAAGACTATTTCTCCCATTCTCAGCATTTCATAGTTTCCTATAATTCTCTGTCTTGGTGCAGTGGTTTGAATATATATGGCCCCCATAGTCTCATGTGTTTGAATGTTTGGCCATAGGTTGTGGCACTGTTAGGAGGTGTGGCCTTGTTGGGGGAAGTGTTTTACTCAAGCCATGCCCAGGGGGACAGACTTTTACTGCCTGAGGAACAAGATGTAGAAATATCAGCTGCTTCTCCAGCACCTTGTCTGCCTGCATACATCCACATCATGCCATTATGATAATGGACTAAACCTCTAAAACCCTAAGCCACCCCAATTTACCCTAACCCTTTATAAGAATTTCTATGGCCATGGTGTCTCTTCACAGCAATAGAAACCCTAAGACACTAGGGTTGAGGTCTCCTGAACTTCTCCTACCCCTATCCATGTAAGCATGTCTATTAGTGTCATCACTGTTCAGGTCATGTTTAGTCAGCCATATTAGTGAGACTTCATGAGTGTAATTTCTCTGATATTCCTAAGAGAAACAATCTCATATCAGACACCCTAACATAACTCTTACCGTCTTTCTGCCCTCTATTCTGCAATGATCTCTGAACCTTGAGTGAATGAGTTATGTTGTAGATATAACAGTTGAGACTGGGTTCCATAACTCATTTGATTGATTGTAGTTTTCTGTAGTGGTCCCTGTCTGTTGCAAAGAGAGGTTTCCTTAATGAGGCAAAAGAAATATCTGTCTATATAAGAACAAATATTTAGAATGTAGTCAGGGTTTGTGCTGGTTTAGAAAAGTAGTGGTTGTAAGTTTTCCTCCAAGATGATTTCACTAGTTCTAGGTAGTTGGCTAGGTTTCCGGCACCAGGCATTATTTTCTTCTTGAAGGGGTTTTAAGTCGAAGTAGAGAGCTGTTGGTTACTGCCAAAGTATGTGTACTACTGCTGTACTCTTAGAGTTATTGTACCACACTGGTCATTGTTGTGGTTCACAGGTAGGTAGGTCTGTTGATTGCTTCCCTCCTTTAGAAGTTTTCATGTCACTCTCGGATATTACAAAAGCTAATCTTTCAATTCAGATTCAGCTCAAAGCCCTCTGAACTTGTCTCAAGTACATGGTCCTCCACCTCTGGGAGACAGGGGATAGCCAAGGGCAATAGAAATAGCCTATAGAGATTTTGTAGTGTCTTGGATAGCCCCAACCAACAAAGGTGACAGATATTTAAACATGCCTTCTGAATACTTGACAAACTATGATAAAATGAAAAGAGAAGTGATAAAATTTGATCACTCTATTGGGCAAAAATAATATGTAAGTATCAAACCAGTACCTTCTCTTGAGCATTTTCATATGTGAGACCCAGAATGATTGGAGGCTCCATGAGTATTTCTAGAAACACACTGTGATGGTATTGTTCTAGAAGAGGTCAGATGTTTCCAGACGTCTTTTCCAGTTGTGGTTTATAGCCCACAGCAAGCAGAAGGTTACTCTTGCCAAGCACAGCCATCACTGGTGATCACCTCAATGAACCCATGGCACTTCAAGAAAACAACACTCCTAATGTGCTTACAAATTCAATATTATAGGCTGTTCTTGTTGTTTCCACATGTGGTGTCAAGGTTTCCTCCTGCACTGGAGGATCTGTACAATGAGAAGGGAAGCTTTCAAGTGTGTTTGTAATTCATGGTTTCAAAATGTTACCAAAACCTTGAAGAAGTTTTGTGGAATACAAAATTTAACAACTGTCAGGAGGGGCCTGCTCATCTATACAAGGTTAGGGATTACCCAACTTCAAACAAGCTCTTGCTTGAATGTGTACTCATAACTTAATTCTATTTTATGGTTTCTCCAGTGGCACTGCAGGCTTCTCAGAACTTTTAATAGTCAGGCATATTCTCTGTTGGGGCCATCAATTGCTGCAATTATTTGGACTTAATTCATATCCTGATCCCATACTCTGGCAAGGCATAACATGATCCATCTGTGGGCCCTTTCATTCTGTTTCTTTTAATTATATTGTTGGGAAAAGAAAGATAATTTGCATAGAGAAGTATTTAAAATTACCAAATAAAAATTTAAACCATGAGATACTAAGTTGACCAGGTCAAGCCCCATATGCCCCAATACCAATTCAACTTCAAAGATTATAAAAAGGGGAAAAAAACTTTGACGTTCAGTCGTAACTTAACAGTCAATTCCCTCCCTTCCTTCACTCTTGAAAGACTGAAAGATGAACTTCCTGGGTCAGCCCACTGTGAATAATGATCAAAGCTTCTAATTCCTTCCCAGGAAGCTTGTATGCCAGGCTATATGTCCACAACCTCTAGCCCTGTCATGTCTCTTTTGTCTTGATTTCTACCACCCTGGCCAGTCCAGAATTTTGGCTGTGTCTGCATTTCTGCCCATATTACCTAGTGTTCTTTCTCTCCTCTCAACATTTGTGGTCCCATATGTCCAGAGAACATCTGTTCTTTGATAGGATCTTCAGCATTTTCATCCTTCGATCTTTCTGCCAGATATAGCAGGAAGACCTCCAAGGTGAAAAAGCAGACTTTGTAATTTTTTCCATGTTCTTAAGAACAGAGAAAGAACACTACTCAAAAAGAGAGAGGGAGAAGATGATGATGATTTGTGCCATGTCTGACTTTAACATCAATTGGATTTTTAATAATCCCTGAGGATCTTTCCATTTAACTCTGGGAAACACCTCTTATTTGTCACAGAACAAATCATGCCCTTAATATCTCAACTCTCCTGGTCTGACAGCTTTATAATTCACCCAGAAAGGGAATTACTGACAGCTGTGTTGTGTTCTCCGGATTATCCCTTCATCATGGTGCTTATGAACTAGGTCAGTCATTCACAATTTATTTTTTCATTACATCTTCTGGCAGGATTTGATACACTCTTATCAGTAAAAATGTTCATGAACACAGAAATTTTCAGCTTTGGACTCATCTTCCCCTGTGCTCAGCATGATTAAAGTGTAAGCAAATGTGGTTTTAAAAGATTCTTGGTGGCTGCAATCTGGATCCATGCTCCCCGCTGCTCTGCCTCCTATAGAGATATTTAAGTCTTTCTCCGGGGGTGGTGGTGGTAGTGGTGGTGGTGTAGAAGTCTATAATGTAGATAGTTGTTGGCCTGAATTAGCAATCACCATAGTCTCTGGAACTTCTAACACTAACTGCTTCCCTTCTCCTTTTGAATAAAAGAAAGCTTTAGCCAAATTAAGTTTGGCAAAGTTTAATCAGAAAAAGACTGGCTGTGCATGGGAAGCCTTCAGGACCAGGAGAGATAGAAACTTATTGTTTTTGGTGTTTTCACTTCCTTTTTCAGTGCACCACACCTGGGACAGAAAGGTTGAGCATTGTTGGAGAACATCATGCATCCAGTAGCTAACTGATCTCATGTCAAGTGTGTGATGCTGGACCTCAAATGAGCATTTAATTAATGCAATGGACACTTTTATAGTAGTATTTTCTCACCCCAAGAGATAGTAACCATTTGGCAGTTTTTGTATCAACAAGTCTCCATTTTTTCTCTACTGATCTCACTTCATATATCATGGATATCATTCTGCCATGTCATTTATCTTGTCTTATCCTACTTCCAAAACTTTCCTTGTATCTTTGGTCATATTTCCTGTTTTGTGTTTGGTTGTGGTGGGTGATATGCATCTTCTGGTTAGGAATAATCATGTTCCTTTTTAGCTTTCATAGAATTTACTCCTGAAAGTATCATTCTACCCTAATCAGATTCTCCATGGGAACTGGAATCTCACGATGTAAAAGCCCCTCTCTTTATTTCTATTTTCAACTATTGCTCTGTTCTAATCACTGTTCGTTGGAGGACTTCCTAAAATGTCTGCTATAGTTACCTTCTCCTGGTGCTTACTAGAGCTTGGTAACACTGTCCACCTTGCCAAATCGACTAGGGAATTTTCAGTTTTAGCTCACTGGAATCTCCCTTACCATCTCCTCACTGTATCCTTCTTGGAATAACTTTCTCTCTTTTTATTCTAGAGTAGTGAAAATTTTCTTGGCTTTCATCTTGTTTTCATGACCTACTGTTTTCTTTTCTTTTTCCAGCTTCTCCTATTTTGGGAGCACTGAATGTTCCAAGGCTCACTGCCTGGCTTTTTTTTTTTATCTGTCTTCAGTTACTAATCCATTTTTGTGCCATATTCAAGCAAATATGAATGTTACATATTATCATATTTAAATATCAGATATTGTTAATGGATTTCAAATTTGTATTTCCTGCTCATCCTACTTTTCTTCCCAATCAACTACCATTACCTACTACTACTACTACTCACACACACACACACACACACACACACACACACACACACACACACACACACACATTTAATGCTTAGAAAAAAATGTTCATTGAAGATGTAATAAAGACCCTACTTTACATGGCTATTGATTCCTCTTGTCTTCCAATGACCAGCTAGAGGGTCAGTAGTCTACCATCAATGCTTCCCAAATACTGAATTGTTCAGTATTTCAGTGTATTAAGCACACACATATTCAATTACATAGAAGATGAATTTTATGCATGTTGTCTGCAAATCATTTTTGAATGGAGAGGTGGAAGCAGGGAGAGTTATATGCAGAAATCTCTGCTTGGCTTTAGTTATCTATTAACATGAAATGAGCTGTAACAGACAGCACTTTTCATGGAGAAGCCATTTCTTTTTCCTATATTTTTCTTTTGAAACAAACTCCTACTCATTTTATGGCTAAGACTTTCGATAATTGTTGTAGTTCCATGCCACTCTCTGCTAGACTCCAATTTCACAGTCCTCGGATCCATATGTAGTTAAACATTAACTGTTTAGATATTTCTTCCTTTCCCTCCATTTACTGTGATCACTTGTGATGGTAAAATACAGACAGTGAATGTTAATGTTTCTACTTAGCTGTGTTTGCTTTGGGACTTTGTGTCTACTTTATAATACCTCTATTTTTCCTTCCTTCCTTCCTTGCTTCTTTCCTTCCTTTCTTCCTTCTATCTCCCTTCCTTTTTTCTTTTCTATATTCCTTCCTGTCTTCCTTCCTTCCTTCCACCCTCCCTTCCTTCACCTTTTCCTTTCTTCCATTTTCTATTCTTTTTTCCTTCCCTTCTCAAAATCCTCTCAAGTGTAATTGCTAAAGCCCCCCCCCGCCACCCCACCCCCCGCTACACACACTTAAGCCTTTCTGTTAGAATTTCTGGGCCCTTACCTCAACTTTCTGTAGTTTTATCACTGTTAGCTGACTCCCATCACACCTGGAAGATATGCTCAGTAAGACAGTATCCACCCCTATCATCTGCCATCTTATCACCCACAAATAACTTTTCATTAACCTGATAAGCTTTCTTTCCCCAGTTCTTCAGTTGATATCTATGGATGCTATTCATTGCTTCAACATTCAATAGAAAATGTGTGGTGTAGGTGATCAAAGGACCAGGACCAGCATTCTGACCCCAATAGTTACTGTCACTATATCAGGGACTTGTGGGACTTTCCATTAAGTACTGCCATATACCTCTCATATTTTACATTTGCTTGAAATGGTCTCTTGGTGGTCTGGAAGTTGCCAAATAGAGTAGGCTGGCTCACCAGCAGGCCCGAGAGATCTGTCTTCCCCTTCCCAGTTGAGTTTAGAAATGCACACGACCTCCTTTTTTCCTTGTGTGAGTTCTGGGGACTTAATTCAGATCCTTGTGCTTTTAAAGCAAGCACTTTTATATCAGAGCAACCCTCTCAGTTCCTGGATCTGGAGAACTTTGGCACAAATATTACTAAAGATGGTGCAGTTATCTTTGATGCTGTTTTGAGGCTTGGCATCCAAATGGGAAAGAGTCTTCTTTATACAGTGGATTTTAAGATCATATACTTAGCTCTTTGTATCATGATTTTCCTTTTTAACCTTAAAACCATGTCCTGTTTGTCAGTGGGCATCCATGCAGCCTAGGACTCTTCCCCGTCATCTTCCTCCTAAAGACAGGGCTGTCTGTGCCCTTGTTCCTGACTCCTTTCTCTAGCAAATGTTCAGTAAACATTTACCATGGCATGTAAAATGACTAGTTGACATAATGATATCAGTTGGCCCTTCATAAACTTCTCCTTGATGCCAGAAACCCCTTTGTTCTTTCTTGGTTATCTTCTTCTGTAGCTATGGAGGGAAAACATTAAGAAGCACTTTACATTTCATATCATATGCATAACAAAACAGAAAGGGATAATTCTGTTTAACTTTTCCCTTTCTTGCTCTTGGTGGATATTAATATTGTAAGAATGCTAGGTTATGTAGCAAGACTACTGAATGTAAGTTAATAACAGTTTTGGGTTTATTGACCCCATAGTTTTACTTTTAGGTTTAAATTAATCCCAATATAATCAATTAAGTACTAGATTTTGATGTTATTTCATTTTATTACAAATAATTAAGAATGTTCAATTACTTTAAATATTACTTATGGCTTAAGCAGAGGTTGAACAGTTGTAATAACTAGACCTATTAAGCATGTTCAATTACTTTAAATATTGCTTATGACTTAAGCAGAGGGTGAACTGTTGTAATAAATAGAGCTAAGTTGTTGTGGTTTTGAGATAAGAAGCTTCTAATGGGGCAATTAATAAATCATTCTGAAAAAAAAATGTTGTTGACTTCAGATGTCTTAAACAATAAAATTTCGTGTGAATGTGGCATTTCCTCAATGACCATGTAGACTTACTCTTGTAGGCTAGGAAAAAAAGTAACAAAAAGCTGGAGAAAGGGAGGAAAGGAAAAAGGAGGGAAGTGTGCACGCTAAGTGACGGTATTATAAAAAGAAACATAATTTTATAACATTATATTGTCATGACCAGGACATAATACTTATAGTCATTTCATGAATTAACCATTTTCACTCAATCCTTTAATTTGTATAGGCAGAGGTTATGCCATTCTTGCTTGTTGTAATCTCTAGCATAATGCATGACCTAGAAAAATTACAATTTATCTGTATTTATTGAATCCATGACATCATTTTTATAGGTTTGCCACTATTTTTTTAAAACAAATTGTGCAAGTACAGAATGTGTGACTGTTAGTGAAGTTTGAGCCAAAGATCTAATGGTACTGAAATAAGTTTAAATGTTGAAGCCGGGAGAGCCTGCCCCATGCTGATTTCCAGCTTTGATTTCCTATCAAGTGATATGGTAGAGATGTCTAAAGAATTGGTACTTCAATATCTCTCCAAATGATTCCATGTTTACCCTGACATAACAGATGACTGGTCTACATGATGAAATCAGTCTACTCTAACTGGTTTGACCAATAGTTCACAAGTGAGGAAGAGTGGTAGAATGGCTAGTTCTTTGTACCATAGTATAAGAGAGTGTCCACATAAAGGATAACCTCTTAATGCTACTATCCAACAAATACCCACAACTTTGACTGTAGTCTACTCTGGACAACAAGGCTCTATAAAAATAGGAGAGCATGAAGTGAGCAAAAGAGACTTTGTTTACATGTTTGGAGTCTCTTTTGATCACTTCATGTTCTCCTATTTTTACAGAACCCATTTTTTGCCTTGTCCTACATATGTATGTAGCAATAAGACCAATAAGGTCCCTGTTATAGTTGGAATCTAGAATGTGCCCCCTCTTTTGCTTATTTGTTTTTTGTTAATTTGACACAAACTAGAGTTATCTTAGAAGAGGGCCTACTTCAGTTGAGAAGATGTCTCCATCAGATTGCTTGTAGAACATCTTTTCAGTTAATGGTTGATGTGGGAAGGACCAGCCCACTGCGGGTAGAGCCACCCTGGGCAGGTGGCCCTGAGTTGTATAAGAAAATGAGCTGAGCAAGTCATGGAGAGCAAACCAGTAAGCAGTGTTCCTTTGTGGCTTCTGCTTCAAATCCTGCCTTCAGGTTCCTGCCTTGAGTTCCTGCTTTGACTTCCTTCCTTCAATGGACCATGACCCAGAATTTAAGCCAAACAAACTCTCTCCTCCCCAAATTGATTTTGATCATGGTCCCTATCATAGCCCCTAAGCTAATTAAGACAACCAGTAGGCTTATATTTTGGCCATTAGTACTCCAGCTGGTGGTACTATATTGGAGTTAGGGTCTAGAAGTAGATGGGCCTTTGGAAGTTATAACCTGTCCTCTGGTTTTACCCTTGCTCTCACTTTCTGAATTGTCCTAATGTGAGGAGCCTTACCACACACACTTTTGCTACCATGCCTTCCCTATCACAGTGAACTAAAATCTTCTGCAACCATGAACCAAAATAAATCTTTCTTCACTTAAGCTGTGTTTGTGGTATGGTCACAGCAATGTGAAAGTAATAACATAGTTTTTGTTTACACTGATTTAAAAAAAAAACTCTGTGGGGCAGGAGAGGGCAAGATAGAGGGTAGACCGATCTATTAACATAAAATGTCATTGATAGCCATGAGAACCATGAGAAGGAAATTAAAGCATGGTCATGAGCAGAGAACAATAGAGAAGGTAGAATACAAGGTGCAGGGTATACACTGAAAGTAGGAGTGAAGAGGACTTTCTGATGCCTGCAGTGTTGGGTTTATAAGAGAAATGATTCTGTTAGTCACTGGGGATAGGAAGCATTTCATTACTGAAAATGAATTCTGAATCCTTAAACATTACTAATCATCTGGATGACCCTTGTCCATCTTGGCCATTGTCAAACATCCAAGTGAGTGTGTGACTCAGGTCAGACACTCAAGCTTGTGACTCAGGTCAGCGAATTAAGCTCATGCTATACACATAGTAGTCACCAGAGTAAGGTTTATTTAAAATCATGGGGTTACAAGAAATCATCAAGGGAGTGTGGAGTGCGTAGAGAATGGAGAGGAAGTGTCCCCGAATATGTCAATATTGACACTGAGAATGTGGAAGAAGGACCCAGAAGAAAAGGTCTGCAGGGGGTAGTGAGCAACACAGGAGCTTGGGGAAAATGATTTTATTTATTTATTTATTTATTTATTTATTTATTTATTTATTCTTGTTTTACATATCAATCCCAGTTCCCTCTCCCTCCCTCTCTCTCCCCCTCCCTCCCATGGTTCCCCCTCCACAGGGAGGGTGATGCCTTCCAGGAGGGGTCAACAAAATCTGTCAAGTCATTTGGAGTAGGGACTAGCCCCTCCCTCCTCCCTCTAGGTTAAGGGAGTATCCCTCCATGGGGAATGTGCTCCCAATGTCTTTTTGTGTACCAGGAATACATCCTGGTTTGGCTGTCAGAGGTCCCTTAGACTTCTCAGTCCTTCTAACTGAGACCCATGTTCAGGGGGTCTGAGTCAGTCCAATGCTGGATTCCCAGCTATCAGTCTGGGGGCCAAATACCTCCTCCTTGTTCAGGACGGCTGTCTTTATGTGTTTCTGTAGCCTGGTCTTGTCCTCCCTCTCTGCATCTGGATTCCAGTTCAGCTCAGTGTTTAGCTGTGGGTGTCTGCTTCTGTTTCCATCAGCTACTAGATGGGGGCTCTATGATGGTGGGTAAGTTAGTCATCAATCTCATTATCAGGGAGATTTATTTATTTATGGTAGCCTTTCCACTGTTGCTCAAGTTGTTAGTTGGGGTTAGTCTTGTAGGTCTCTGGATATTTCTCTATATTCAGTTTCTCTTCAAACCTATAATGGCTCCTTCTTTTATTTCTCTCTCTCTCTCTCTCTCTCTCTCTCTCTCTCTCTCTCTCTCTCTCTCTCTCTCTCTCTCTCTCTCCTCTTATCTATTCCTCCCGGACTCAATCTTCCTAGTCCCACATGGATGGTTTGCTGTCCTCCCCTTCTCTCTCTCCTAGCTCCCTCTCCACTCACTGCCTCCCCCATTCCCAATATGCTCAGGAGATCTTGTTCCTTTCCCCTTCTGTGAGGGACTTTGTATGAATCTCTTAAATTCCTCCTTGTATCCTAGTTTCTCTGGTGGTGTGAATTACAGACTGGTGATCCTTTGCTCTATGTTTATAATCCATATATGAGTGAGTACATACCATGTTCCTCTTTTTGTGACTGGTAACCATTCAGGAAGGTTTCTTCAAGTTCTATCCATTTGCCTGCAAATTTCAAGATCTATTGTTTTTTGCCGCAGAGTAGTATTCCATTGTGTATATGTGCCACATCTTCTTTATCCATTCTTCAGCTGAGAGGCATCTAGATTGTTTCCAGGTTCTTGCTATTACAAATAATGCTGCTGCGAACATAGTTGAACAGATGTCTTTGTTGCATGGATGTGGATCATTTGGGTATATGACTGACTGGCATTGCTGAGTCCTGTGGCAGACTGGTTCCCATTTTCCTGAGAAATAGCCATATTGATCTCCAAAATGGCTGTACAAGTGTGCACCCCCATTAGTGGAGTGGAGTAGAGCAGTGGAAGAGTCTTCCACTTGGGGGAAATTCTAAAGACTAATAAGAGCTATAAATTTGGGGGAGAAAGGTTAATTTTAATGTAAAATTGTCTAAAATACTGATGACAAATGCTCTCCAAAAATGGAACATGAGATTGATCATTGGATTTGTAAGTGATCATTTAAAACCCTGACTTTAAAATTTGCAAATAGCTGCCCTGAAAACCTGACACTTCGCTGAGGTTTGTTCTTTCTTGGAAGGGTCTCTTAGTCTTGGCTTTCCCACTCTGTTCTCCTTTTCAGCTCCCACCACCACCACCTCCGCTCCTCTCTCTTAATTTTAAATTACCATTCTTATGCCATGAAACTGGTAACTGACCTTAAGACCAAACAAGTTCTATTTTCAAGAACATCCTTTTCAAGAAGGCCAAGTGCTTGTTACCAAAATTGCAATGGCCCTACCCTAAGATGATGTACAAATTCCATATTTAAAAAAATAAAATAATTAAAAAAATAATGAAGTCTGAGCTTTGCATTCTCATATAACAACACTCTGCTATTTATTCCTCAGGCCATTGTGTGGCCACTTCTTATGTGAATATATTAGGAGTTAGGCTCAGGAATAGCCATTGTTTATATGCAAAAATTACTTTTAAAAGCATGTGCAATCAAAGTAGATAGAATTGAAGATATTCTTGAACTGTTTTAGGAGAGAGGATGCTGATATTTGGAAGGTGGTATTTGGCATAAACAACCTGGACCATCCATCAGTCTTCATGCAGACCCGCTTTGTGAAGACCATCCTGCTACATCCCCGATATAATCGAGCAGTAGTGGACTATGACATCAGCATAGTGGAGCTGAGTGATGACATCCATGAGACGAGCTACGTCAGACCTGTTTGCTTACCCAGCCCGGAGGAGTTTCTGGAACCAGATTCATACTGTTACATCACAGGCTGGGGCCACATGGGCAACAAAAGTAAGCCAGGGTCATCAGCGAGGTTTGCCCTTTCAGCTCACAATGGAAAAGCTTCCTTCTGGCTTTGAGTATCATTTCCCATTTTACTTTATGTCACAGTTACACAGGGTAAATACTTTGTGTTATGTTCTCTCTTCCTTCTAAGCCAGTTGTAAACATGAAGAACCCTGCCCACCTGGGATGCAAACCTAAACCCCCTTTTCCACAGCTGTGACTTTCTGCAGGGAGCTCCCACCAATGTTTTGGACCTTCTATGCAAGGTGAAAACTGATAGACATCCTTGCTAGAGAGAGCAATAATTTTGGCTATCTCCTGGCAGAATTTCCCAGAGGCTGTGTGTAATGATTAGGTGATTCTATTTCTGCAGTCAAGCTTCACGATCACATTTTCAATTCTGTAATTGATTTGTTCTTATCTTCATATATAGTACATCCTTCTATAAGAAATGTGATACATACCTTACTATTTAACTTGCTTAAATTTGGTTTTATAAAACAGTGATCTGAACACAAAACACATAGAAATGAATTTTCTTTTAACCACTTACACTCCACCTCCCTTAAAGGACATTTGCATATAGTTTGGCCTATTTAAAGTTTAGAATAAGAGCTGAGTCAACAAAATAGTAGTTACATTAGATGCAGGAGCAGGCCATGCTTCTCAGAATGGTGGTATATATTAGCCTCCTGGCATCTTGATATTAACCAATTTAAAGGAACACCAATTTAAAGGAATTTGTTTTCTCATTGAAATTTAGTCAGATTTTTTGAGCTGTTTCTTTTCTGTATGATAAAAAAAATGATGGGAAGGAAGTGTTTATAGACATCAATGACTCAAGAAAATCTTCCCATAAGAATTTTGAAGGCAGTGTTGCCTTACAATGCCACCATTCCTATACATGCTGCTTTTTAAAACTATGGTTAGGATTGTAATGAAATGAGCAGAATATACTTCATAGTATCTCTATTTGTGTTCTTCATAAAAATATCTATATGAACTTATAGTAATAGGGTACCATAAAGCTTACACAGCAGTTAGGGAGTAGCGTGAAGACTAGGCAATGGGATTCATTCAGGAAGATCTGACTGACTTTAGCTGTGCTAGTCTTCCACAGAAGGAATGAGATAACACAAAGGATTGTTACATTTATTGTCCAGAAGATGCTTATGGTATGAGCCTCGTCTACTCTAGTGTGAGCCATGTTGGCTGCTGTCTCAATATTATTATCATTCTGACAACTTATTAAACTTGTACTACATCACATTTATTTTTCCCCAAATGGTGAGTATTATCAGCACTTCTTGCCCATTGCTTCTTCAAAGAACAGTCTGTATGATTTTTCAGGATGTCCAAATAAGACTTATGAGGTTTTACTTGAAGACAGCAACTACTATTCTTGAAAAACTTTAAGCAAGACAGAAATCATATATTCTTTCTATTGTAAACATGCAACGATACCACCCTTTTAAAATCTTTCCAGCATAGCCTCTAGGAGTAAGGGTTCAGCATCAGAACAATGGCCACAGGAGTATATGTGAGGTGGGCCTCTCTCCATGAGAGTCAGCTTTTTTTCTGATCCTAGAGAGCATGACAGATATGCTGAGCGAAACACTCTGCCTTGTTTCCTCCTGCGCCTTTTCATTGTTACAGCTGTTTTTTCACAGCACATGACAAGGGGGAAACAATCATCTCAACACTTCTGCCACACTAAACAAATAATGGGTTTCCCCCAGATGATTGCTATTGAAAGCTTTTAATAATAATAATAATAAATAATAATAATAATAATAATAATAATAATAATGAAGGGTTTCAAGCTAGTCTTCTCCTTGAATTTTTTTTTGTTTGTTTGCTTGTTTTTTGTTATTGACAAAGTTTTTCTGTGTAGCTCTGGCTGTTCTGGAACTTGCTCTGTAGACCAGGTTGTCCTCAAACTCAAACTCACAGACCCCCATCTGCCTCTGCCTTCTGGGTGCTGGGATTAAAGGTGTGCACTACCACCACTCAGCAGGTTTAGAGATGATATTTAAGGGGAAGGGAATGGTTCTTTAGGTATATGAAAATATTCCTGTAATACTGTTCACTTTCTATTTTGAGTCACTTTCATACCCTTGTGCATTTTTGTTTCTTCTTTTCAAATGCAGTGCCCTTTAAGTTGCAGGAGGGAGAAGTCCGCATTATTTCCCTGGAGCAGTGCCGGTCCTATTTTGACATGAAGACCATCACCAATCGGATGATATGTGCTGGCTACGAATCTGGCACGGTGGACTCATGCATGGTAAGGTGCCTTCAGACTGTGGCAGCAATCAGAACCCCCCATGACTTTGGTGTGCTTGCATTGCTCATTGCAGGCCATGCATGGTCCCCCAGGGACATTTGTGAAAATTGTTCACTGCCCGGAGGATAGTTGTGTGAGCACATCTCCTTTGATCATTTTGGTGGCTTGGACAAGCCTAACTATGAGGGGCAAGTGAAAACAATAGCTTTAAATCCACTGCCTTAAGCATTAGGGGGACACCAGAGGACATTGCCAGGTAAAATCACGAGGACATTAGGATATACATTGGCACCCCAGCTCCCATAGTGTGTGAAAGAACTTGTCTCTAGTGTGACCACTTGAGATCTGGTGGCCTTTGCTTGATTACCAGGCTGTCAAATGTCACTGCCTTCAACCTCAGGCAGGTTGAATGGATATAGCAATCTTCAAAGTGTGCCCCTCAACAGTGTGGGGAAGGGTTTCACTTCAACTTACCATCCATTAGTTATTGTGCTGAACTGTCCCTGGGGTTCAAACGGGCAAGTGCACAAAGAGGATGGCAACGGAGGAGCAGGTGGCGGGTTTTCTGCGCTGTTGCTCTATTGTTTTGGAATAATCAGGCTGCTCCTCAGATTTTAGAATTAAATAGAGAAACCATGCTTGTCATTAGCCCCACATAATTAAAGGGCATTTGTGATGGTTCAGTTTAGAACATTTTGAACATCTGATTAATGGGGGAGGGCATGTTTTATTTTCCATTCGGGTATTTTCTACTTTTATAAGATCATTCCAATTAAAAAAAATAAATTTTTTTTTTAAACATTAAGTTTTTTTTTTTTGGTATGGCATTGTGTTTCATACAGGAAGTAACTAAGTCTTCAGGTCTCATGACAAGAACAAAAATCTCTTTGCAAACTACTTCTATCTCTTTTAAGCTCAGAATCCATTGTGTTTATTTGGAAAGTTCTTTTTATTCAGTGGGAAGCAGATACCCTTCCAGACCTATGGTGGAAAACTTTGCTGACCATTTTCCAACTCACTTAAGCTGGTTTGGACTTTATTGTACCCTTAAGATGATAACCCTGCCACTAGACCTCTGAAACCCCATGACTAACGTCTGTTGCTATTTCTTGCAGGGAGACAGTGGTGGGCCTCTGGTTTGTGAGAGACCTGGAGGACGGTGGACATTATTTGGTTTAACTTCCTGGGGCTCTGTCTGCTTTTCGAAAGTTCTGGGGCCTGGAGTGTACAGCAACGTGTCTTACTTTGTTGAATGGATCCAAAGACAAATATATATGCAGACCTTTCTGCAAAAGGAATTCCAAGGATGATCAGAGACTCAGCCAGAAACCCACACCAACAGCCCTGTTGACCATGAAGAGTGTCCCGCTGAGAGCTGAACGAATGGACTGTTCATGGACAGGGTGCTCAACACGCACTTCAAGACCTCTTGTTTGCATCTCATCTGTTTTACTCAGCCTTTTTATTTTTTTAAACTTTATCACCCATTAATTTCATGAATTTTTTCAAAAGCACAGAGCAAAGTAGGTTTTTGTTCTTTCCCTAGGATAACCTTGAATGTAGTGTGGAATTATCAGCTCCCTAGAGACAATATTTGGAGCTCTATGGTAACAAGTTATGGGAAGTTCCTTTTCATAGCATCACAACAAACACATGGAAACACACATGGATCTATCTCATTTACGCACAGTGACTTAGGGGGCAGATTTCAGAACTGACCTTCGAGACTGGCTTTTAATTCATAAAAAGCCAAGATAATATACATGCTTATTTTATTTACTAGACTCTTCTAAATAACTCAGAGAAATTATGAAAGTGAGAAGACCCACAGTATTGATCTAGACAGTTGAAATTGCAAAACACACACACACACACACACACACACACAGATTGTGAAATCCTTTAGCCATCAAAACTGTGACACTTAGAAATATAATCTTACCTTTTTGCATTCAAACTGAGGTTGTAATTTCATAGAAAATCTCCATAGAACTTTTCCCATTACTGGGGATTTTCAATGTATGTCAGTTAGATGACTGAGATTTCAACAACTAGGTCAATTCTTGGAGAGAAATATTTTGTTTGCTTATGTAAAATGAATGAGAACCTTTTTTACTTTGGAGAAAAAGAGAAGAGAAGAGACAGAGAGAGAGAGAGAGAGAGAGAGAGAGAGAGAGAGAGAGAGAGAGAGAGAGAGAGAGGGAGGCATTAAATGGTACCTCACCCCCAATTAAATCTGAAAATTGGTCTTCCTGTGTTCACCCAAATCAGAAATGTCACAGAAATATTATTTCAAAGAATAGGAAAATGTTGCATGGAGCAAAACATTTTGCAATTTCCCCTTAATGATGTCTAACATCTGTTTTTGCCATTTTGCCTCAGTGATAATTAAAACAAAAATTTTAAGTTGTTTTTAAGCACTGGGCCACTTTACACAAATCAATTCCTGAAGCAATTAGTAGTTAAAAGTATTTTTTTTCCACTAAAAATCTTCAAAAACACAAACCTTCATACATACCTAATTGAATTAGTCAGATATCAACTAATGTAACATCCAAATGCCTTTTGAACTACTAAACTTCACCAGCAACTAGACTGCCTCAGCATTCCAAACAGGGACTAACTGCAATTTTATATGTGTATTTTGTACTCTTTTTCTATGTGTCAATAGAGTTCACATCCAAAAAGTGGTTTCAACTCTTATTTTCCAGATTATCCATCTCTTGTCCTGGAACTTGTTACAAAGAGTGCGTAGCACTTATACTGTGTTCAGAACTGTATGAAGGTTTAAGACCATTGGACACATAATTGTTGGCACACAATTAATGAAAAGTTTTTTTAGCCTTGATAGACTTAGATATATTCAGTAAAATGTACATGTTGGAGTTATATTAAATAATTCTGCATACAAATAGAATAATAATATTATTTTCCTTAAGGAATATGGATGGAATATAGACAGGATCCAGGAAAGTGGTTATCATTCTGATAGCACAGTAGCACCCAGTTTCTTGTCAGCCAAAATTTACATGTTGTATAACTCACTCTCACAGGAACATGCTCTTTTATACTAGTAACAGCTTCATCTTTAGTCTTATGAGTTGCTAATAGTATTAATCATTCCTGGCGTATCCAAAGAACACCAACTCTGTTAAGAGAATACGAGTCTTCAATGTTCGCAGTGTATTTGTGCAAGTGTTCCTACTCTTTAGAAACTTTTTATAATAAAAATTATATCCCAGACTATTTATTATTAGTTTTCTTGGATTCCTCAAAATTTTGTGAAATATTCTAAATATGAAAATACAACACACCACAATAACTGTGCTAATTTTGCATAAAAAAATTATTCACTTGTAAATCCAACCTTTTAAAAGCTTTACAAAGATCTGACTCTCCTCAGCCTAGGGGTCTGGTGTTTTTCAGAAGTTTCTAAATTTAAAAAAAAGTTAATCACCAAGTAATTAAATGCAGCAATACTTTTGTAGCAAGATACACATTGCTACAAAATGTGCAAAACTGATTGCATCAAGTGTATAAGTAGTTTCAGATTTTTCCAACACATTGAGTTTGCACCTAATATATGATCCAAGATTTTCTAGTTACAGATGTAACATTATAGTCACATGACTTAAATCCTATATTATTTTTTTCTTTTGGCCAGATAATTCACATCTTGAAACTGACCTTCTTCTTACTCTCTTTTGGCATATTCCTTCAATCTTTAGATTAAAACCTTTTAGCTGCATATGAGCAACTCTTTAATGTTTATATGGGAAATGGTGATCTCGAGGAATGAGGAATGAATTCCAGTTGATATGGGGATGATTAATGATCTGATAAAGTGATTCCCGTCTCCCTCCCCCAGAAAAGGAGATCCAAAGAGCATTCTGGCAAAGGCATGCCTTAGCGTTTTCCTTCCCAGCTCTGGCACCAATTACAGTTGGATTTAGGGAGGAGTTACAGGAGCAAGAACAGCTTTCAATGAACATTATTTACTAAATAATTTATTTTAAAAAATCTTAGGGAAGTAGAAGGCAACTTCCTTTAGCCACATGATAGTGTCATAGTTCCAAAAATCAGTCTATATATATAAAAAAGACCATATAACAATAACAGGAAGGTACAGAAATTGACTAAGACAGTACAAGCAGACAACAGGTAAGCCCTGAGAATAACTTTGCTGTAGACATTGACTTTGAGCATAGAGATTCATGAAGGGAATTCCGCATGACTGATAGGCGACAGCTTTCAGATGAATACAGTTTTGAAAGATGTCACCAAGAGCACATGATCTCACAGTGGCAAATTGACTCACCTGGTGTAAACTAAGCACTAAATGAAGCCAGCATCCATGATTTGTCACAGCAGAAAACTTGCTACAGGCATTTCTACCCTTAAATATGTTTTCTTTAGGACCCTTGGGAGTCCCATTGAGCATAACCTATATCAGTATCAGCCCATATCTCATCCTGTATAGGCTACAACACAGACAAGTTGTTGAGCACTGTTAGAACTATGAACGCTCAGAGGGTCCCTGGGAGACTGTTTTGAAGATGATTGTCTCATGCTGGTGTGGAGATCGTCAGTTTTGGAACTCGGGAAGTTGCTCACAGTCTGTAGGCTCAGCTGACTGTGTTTCATGACCTATTTGTCTGTTTCCTGATTGACAACACCTGCACACGGGGAGCACACGTCTTCTCTTAGCAGCGAACAAAACAGAAGGTGGCCTGGTGCTGTTGGGAACCCTAGCCCTCCTCTTTCCCTTCCCTCTGAAGGCTGTACTTCAGTGCCATGCTGAACTGAGCAGAGGGAGCTGCTAAATACCTTCAGCTGGGAACCAAAGGCTTCTCTGGGAAAACAAAAGGCTCTTAGGAATTTGTCTTTAAATTAATGAGTTTTCCTAATAAAGCAGGATTTTTGTTTCTTTGTTTGGTTGGTTTTTGTTTTCTGAGACAGGGTTTTTCTATGTAAATTTGGCTGTCCTGGAAGAACAAGCTTTGTAGCCCAGGCTGGCCTTGAACTCAGAGATCAGCCTGCCTCTGCCTTCCAAGTACTGGCATCAAAGGTGTGTGCTACCATCTAGCTATTATGCACCTGTCTTAAAAGTACTTTTTTCTCCCCTAAATTAAGTTTTGTGTTGGATCTCACTTAAAGCATTCTCCAAATGCATGAGACTTACCTATAAAATAAGTATATTTCAAATGGATTCTTTGGACAAGGCTTGCATTTATAAGACAATTAAAATAACATATGATCCTGAATTAAATATTTCCCTTCCTTGCACTCTGCTGAGGTCAAACACTATCCCTTGCTTACAAATGTGCACACAGATATGCAATTGCAGACATGGTACTGGTTTTTCCATGCCCAGCAAAATGCTGATATCCCTTGTACAAAAACACAAGTGATCCTCAGTGTTGAGAGACATTTCCTCTGAATCCTTCCAAGTGTGAAAGATTATTGGCAACTCTAAGCAGGGTATCCTGTGTTGTTAACATGCCGAGGGCTCAGTCACCTTTGAGATGCCTGGTTCTGAGTAGCCGACATCTAGCACAGTCTCACATGTAGGTATGTCTTCTTGCTCAACAGCACAGGCTGTGGCTGACTTCATTGGAAGGGCAGCAGAAGGGTCAGCCCTGGGTGTTCCTGACTCAGCAGCTGATTGGCTGGCACACTTAGATGCCACTTGAGTCATCTTCACAGTCCCTCTCCACTTCTTGAGAGCTTCTGCCCTCTCCTCTGGAGCTAGTCTGTCCAAGTACGTGGCTCTCAGAACTGGAGATGGGAACACAGATCCCTGAAGAACTCGGTATAGAAACCTAGGTTACAAAGAGCACCACAGAATTACCTTCACTTCCATTCAATCATGAGACCCACTGCAATAGTAACCAGTTTAAAAAAAAAAAAATTAAGAGTCTGGTAGGCACTTGGCTTCTGAGAGAGGAAGGTAAGTAAGGTATAAAATGAAGATTAAAGTAATATTAAACCTGGGGCTGGAGAGATGGCTCAGAGGTTGAGAGCAATGGCAGCTCTTCCAGAGGTTCTGAGTTTTATTTCCAGCAACCACATAGTGGCTCACAACCATCTGTAATGAGATCTGGTGGCCTGCCGGCATACATGCGTGCAGAACACTATATACATAATACATAAATAAATCTTTAAAAATATATCAAATCTGGCCTGGGGGTAAGCCTCTATAAGTCAAATGCTTGGAAGGTTAAATTAGAGGGATAGCCATGAATTCAAAGCCAGGGTAATCTTGTGGGTCCCAAGTCAGCTTGGGCTACTATATAAGGCCATGATTTTAAAACTCAATAATTAAAATATTTAACAAATTAATAATTGTAAACCATTTGGCAAACAATAAGTACTCTCTCTGCTTGCCAAATAAGCAGAAAGATCCCCCTCTTCTGTTGTTACAAAGACTGTAAGTTTCAACATGAGTTTTGTAGGCAAAAGCATTCAAAGCATAGACGATTCCTCTGGACTATGGCTGCTGTCAGCAGACCCATAAGCCTCGCCCACAGGAAGCATCTTCAGGCATGAGATAGTTGATGTGCACTCTAACAAGGCTATGAGGGCTTTGCTCTACCACCTTTGCCATATGTGGGTGAAGCATTAAGGTTTCATCCCCAAGTGAGAATTGCCAAGACTGCTAGGACCTTGATGTGGGACTTCCCAACTGCCAGAGCTGCGAGTGCATTTCTGTTTGTAAGGTACCTAGTTTGGATATTCTATGGTACCTGTAAATACAGACCAAAGCAAGGGCTCAGGGGGTGGCAGAGTGAATGATAGGGGATGGTAGGTCCTTAGATAATCCCATGAGGCAAAGTTTCTTTCTTCCTATGAACTGCCAATCAAGTTGGAATTTTCCATGAAAGAGAAATATAGTCTTCACTTGATTAATCTAGTCCTATTCTATGGTACAATTGAAACCAATATTTTAGCTAGAATGCAGGCTGACTTCCTCACTACTGAACAGAGTGGTCCACCATTCATTCTTAGTAGTTACTTGAAGCCTATGATTCCATGTACTTGCTCTTTTGAGGAGAAAGCATATTACATACCTGGGCAGAAGAGCTATGCAGGTTGTAAGAACACAAACTAAGTAGAACACTGGGTCCAGCATGTGCTTCTGCATAATCCAGTAGGGGTTGGATGGTGGGTTGCAAGTTACACACAAAGCTCCAAAAGCCAAGGCAAAGAAAAAGTAGGACAAGATGCTCCCAACCATGACCAGCATGTGGATCCAAGTCTGCAAGGTAAGAAGGGCCAGGAAAGGAACTCTTACTGGTGCTGTATTGCAACCTGGCAAAACCTGCTCCATTAAAGACATAGTACAACAAGCTCTGAGTGGCACATTCTACATACCTTACCATGCAAGACACAAGCTATCAAGTGCGTAAGGGAAGAGCATCATTCATGAGTGGCTCATGCCACTGAATGAATTCTACAAAATTAAACCAAAAGTCAATGGTGATTCTGTTGATTTAATTTGTTTGGATTTCCTTTTTCCTTTTTTATACAGTCCCTCATTGATTTGATTATGGTATTACCTTAATTCAGTAATCTGCAAACTTCAGCCATTCACATACACAGCAAGCACTGCATTTGCTCACCCATACTCTTATTCTTGGTCAGCATTCAGGTGGTAGCTCTCTACTCCCTTTCAATGAAACACAGTTCAGCGAATGGGGAAGGGATGTTTGGAACTCTCAGGGGAAAAGCTTGTAAGAGCTGCTATGCCTTCTTCCATGTTACTGGGTGTAGCATGTATCACACCCAATAGTGTACATACTACTGGTATCATGGGCCTGGGCTTTCCTTCTATAGGAAACACTGCCTTCATAAATCTCTTTTCTAGGACTGTAATTTTCAAATACAGTCCAATTGACTCTAACTTTGTTTCTAATTATGCAAAGTATTTCCCCACAGTAGATATCTTCCAGAAGTCACAAAGATTGCTCATATTTTATAAAATGTAGAGGCTGCTCAGAAAATGTTGGCTAACTCCTTGATTAAAAATGTCATGCCCCAGAACAATGGGTCCATCCACCCCCCCATCCATTCATCCCTCCCTTCCTCCCTAGAACGAGGTCTAGTTTTCTCTCTCTTTTCATGTGCTTTTGCAAGTGGGATGGTGACATCACAGCCCACAGTTATAAATGAGTTGCCCAGAAGTGGGAGGTGACCACAACACAGTGAGCCAGAGAGTGAAGGACATGTGTTCCAGGAACTCCAAGTGGCTGACTTTTCCCCCAAAGAGACTGTGAAGTCCACGAGCTCTGGTCACACATCCTCCGGTAGGAGGGACACTGCAATTCTATGGAGACACTACTGCATTTTTAGCTTCATTCTCTTTCTTGGAGAGAACACTCAACACTGAGTATAATAGTGCTGGCAACATACTCCTCTCATGCTAAAGCCTGTGGCTGAAGCCAGGGCGACAGGATTCCATCACCAGCATCTAGGGCTGCAGCATAGGGAGGCAAGAGCAGAAGACAATGCATACAGTTGGTTCAGACCAGTGTGTATTCTGCCAAGCACATCCATTGGTTTTCGCTCCCTGGCCTTCTGCTGACTCCTTGGGATTTTGGTTTTTTTGGCCCATGGTTCCTCAATATAATTCTCAGAACATTTCTACTTGCTTAGGTTATCCAGAATAGACTATTGTTTCCTTTAATCAATGAACCCCAATTGGTATACGCAAAGTGTCAGTTCCTCTGGAACAACAAAGATCAGAGCCTGTGGCATCACTAACAATTGTTTAAAAGTTAGATGTTCAAAGGAGACCAAACAATAGTTTTTATAATTTCTTTTAACCAATCTGGTATTTGCACACATTAACATTTTATCACATTTGGGGCTTAGAATTTTTAGTTATAGATCATTTTGCATTAGCAAAGCAAATGATGCCAAAAATAGACATTTGGTCCTACTTTATAACTCGTTAAAATAATTTGATAATATAGCACTGTATCTTTTAAATCATGGTTTCATTCAGTGAGTTCCTGTTTGAAATCCATTTATATTCCCGGATAATAAATAAACTCTCTAAGTGATCAGGTCACTCATGTGGGTTTTTTGCCCACTTATTCTGTGACAGTCTTATCTCCCACAGTGGCTTACATGATGAACAAAATAGGCATGAACCCTGACCTCACACAAATCATAGTTTGAGGCAGAAGGTAAACCTGCACCAGATAATTACATAATTAAATGAATAACTATAAATTCTATTTAAGCTTATGAACAAAAGCAAGAGAATAAAATGAGATAGTAGATGATTCAGGAAAGGTTCTAGAGGGAAGGAGTTCTTGCTAAGGTATGCAATGATTTAAAGTAATATTTTGAAGTTGGTAAAACTTCAAGAATACAAGAGAAATCTGAAAGTATCCCCACATGATAGATAACAGCAAGTACAGAGGTGCCAATATGACAAAGAGCTCAATGCATGTGAGAAGCTGGAAGAGAGAGAATGCGGAGCAAGCTCTTGGGTAAGAAAATGAGGCTGGCACAGGTTAAGATGGCACTGCATGCCATCTTATAAGCTTTATTGAGGGTTTCAAATTCATCCCAAGCATAATAATAATAATAAAATATAAAAGTATTTTGCCCAAAGAAATGAAAAATACTTTGGATTATCACAGAGCATAAAGTCCTTATTTGCTAAAGTTAACAGAGAGGGAATGCAACAGAATATCGTTGACTTTAGTGCAAAGCCATCAGCTCAGTCTAACAGCCTACTGAGCATACTGGTGTTTCCCTGTCCCCAACTCACATCTCTGTGAAGTACTCACCAGTGACAGAAAAAAAATGCCCCAAATGACCCTTTGTCCACAGGACTGTTCCTCATACCAGCACTGAGCTTACAGCCACAGAGGGCTCGGCAGGTCTGCTGACAGAAATACCCCCAGGCAAAGAAGGGAACTCACCAGACTCTTGCTTTCTATCACCAGGTGGAGGAGAATGATGAACAGAGCTGCTGTGTTCAGGGGATTCCCAAATGTAAAGATGTCGATGTCAGAGCCCTGGTAGGTCTACAAGGAAGGGACAGGTGGCCAGTGTGAGGAACTGCACACACCTGTGGTCTAACACTGTTTTATCTATAGCTCAAATATGGCTTGAGTGTTCTCAACTAACTAACCGGTCACTTAGAAAAAAGAAACACCGTCAGAAAAGAGACTGGCTTTCCCAGATAGCTTCTCAGGTGGAATCCCTCTTCATTCTGAATCATGAGTGATCTTTCTGGAAGCTTTTGTTCATAGTTTCAGCTCCTAACGGCACACAAGCACATCGAATATGTTCCACTTAAGACATCAATTGAAGCAGCAGTTGTAACTACCCTCAGCTAACGAGTCGAGGTAAACATGCCCTCCCTCTCACCTAGGCATCTTGAAGTCCTTACGCCAGCTCTCAAATGATGCACTTCTCTCAGTAAACCTTTTTCTGGAAGCCACTTCCAATTGCTTTGTCCAACTTCCTCTTGCAGAGCAATATAGCAAAAGTATTCAAAGGAGCTAATTTAAGTGATTTTGTTTGAGCACAGTACAGAAACTGTCAGCCTAGTGAGTACCACCATTTTTACTGTGCTGCACTCTGTCAATGCACTCTGGGATCACACATGTGTTTCTTTCTGGAATGAACAAGGTGCAGACAGCTGCACTGGTTCTGCTGCGCTTGGTGCCAGTCTAGACTTTTAAAATGAACTTTTACACATTCTTTGCTTAGTTCATATCTTCTTGTCTGTAAAATGTGGTTTTTATTAAGTTCTGAAGAGATTTCATACAAGAACTTAAATTTAATATTCCTGACTATTTCTGATACTGCTCAATGATTTTGGGCTACTTTATTTGCATAGCCAGAATTTAAATTTTATTTAAGCCACTGACAAAACTTAGTAGACAGTTTAGCGTTAATAAGACACCCAAGAGCAATCAACTAGGTACTTAATTGAATCCATTACCAAACACATTGTGAAGGTTTATACACCAATCAAGTAACAGTTGGCGGGAAGCACAGTACACAGAAGGACCATTGATACATTCAAGGCAAATACATGAGCAAACAAAGACTTACAAAGTAAGGCACAAAAAAGCAGACCAGACTTTGATAAAAGGCATCCAACAAGGTGATCCAGAAGGTGAGAGGTGAGTACGCCTGGAAATGAAACACATGTTGGAGAGGGAGTAAAATTAGCAAGGGTCAGGGCAACATAGCAACCCTCTGGTCCTTCATTCTCTACTTCATAAAACACAGAAGAAGGGTGAAGGCAGTGAGCTAAGCCGCGTGAGCTAAGACAAGTTCACTGTTGAATGTGGAAGGAAAAGTAACAAACCAAGGGGACTTTTTTTCAACTTACTTGATCTATTTTTTAAAAATTCTAATTTTATTTGTGCTTTTTGAGAGTTTTCCACACGGATATCCAGAGTGGCTGTTTGCAATTCCATAAACAGTGGTTACCTTTCTCCTTGAAACCTCTCTAGCATTTGTTGTCAGCTGTTTTGTTTTTCTTAGCCATATTGACTTAAATAAGATATATAAGTGCATATATGCTTGTGCATATACATAAATATACATGTATATGTATATATGTAACCATAGCAACTAAAGAAAAAGATGCCATGATTTTGAAAGGAGAGGGGTGGGAATGGGACAAGTTGAAAGGAGGAACAGGAAGGAGAAAATAGTGTAATTATTTTTTAACTTAAAAAATAAAATCTACTTTATCGTGGATCAACATGTATGTGCTATGTGCAAATGAGTGCACAATCATGTGTGCACGTATATGCATTAGTGTGCCTACACACATGTACTGTGTTTGTGTGCATGGGTGTGTGCACATAGTGTGTGTGTGTGTGTGTGTGTGTGTGTGTATGTATGTATGTAGTGTGTGTGTGTGTGTGTGTGTGTGTGTGTGTGTGTGTGTGCTGCTTCTGCTTGGGACTAATCGAACTATGGGGCACACAAGTCAAATATGTACTCTGCAACTGAGCTATATTCCCAAGACCTCTTGGATCTGGTAAATACCTGAAACAGGGCTAGCTAGTTGTAGTAATAGCCATCAATCAGAAAGAACTATTCAAAAGCCTATCCATATATATCACTTATCTTTGCTTAAACTATTCCTATACCTCTGCCCATTACCATCAGGTATGCCTATGAATGGCTGGATAGCATCCTCAATTGCCTTCTATGCTTTCCTTTGTAACCCTCAACCCAATCTTCCTGCATATTATAATGTGAATATAAGTCTCCTCCAATCATAATCATCTTATGCGTTCAAACTTGGTCCCAGCTGCTAGCCCAGCTGTTGAGAAGTTTTAGAATCTAAGTGTGAGGCCTGGCTGGCAGAAGTAGGTTAACTCAGCTCTTCTTTTTCCTGCTCAGGTGCTGAGTATTTAACTCTCTGTAATCTGTACCCCACCCCCATTTCTCCCTCCTTCCTGTCCTTTATAGCATGACCAGCCACAAAAAAATTATAAAGTAAAATAAATCCCTCCACATTTAAATGGCTCTGTCAGGTATTTGATTAAAATAATGAGAAAAGTAAAAGAAACAAGTAAACTAAACAGCATAGAACTAGCAGAACTGAAATCACCAAGGAAATGCAAATCAAAGCCAATTCATCATTCTAGTTCACATTAGTCAGAAAGGCCATGATCAGGAATACAAATGCTAACAGATGGTGGAGAGGGCACCCTTGTACACTGTTGAGGATTGTAAATTAGTACAGCCACTTTGAAAATCAATCTGGAGGTTTCTCAAAAGACTAGAAATAGAACAAGTGCATGACCCAGCTCTAGAATTCCCTGGAAAACCCCAGAAGACTTTATTTGGTACCTCAGAACTACTTGCAAGTCCTTGTTCATTGCTGCTGAATTCACAAAAGCTAGAAAATGGAACTAACCTAGATGTTCATCAACTGATGAATGGATGATGAAAATGTGGTACATGTCCACAGTGAATACTGCTCAGCCATAAAAAGAAACAAAACCAGAATTTTGTAGGTAAATGGGTGGAACTTTAAAAAATTATACTCAGTGAGGTCACCCAGGCTCAGAAAGTCAAATGTCACACGTTCTCTCCCATGTGGTTTCCAGTGTTGACTCTTACTTTGTTTGATTAACTTGGAATGCATGTGGAAGTTAGGTAATGAGAAAGGGGACGTTGGGTAGTGGACACATTAAAGGAGGCGAGATGGCAAACTAAACATTACTGGTAGTGGAAAGATTCAAATATAGGGAGAGGGATAAAAGGGTGAGGGAAAGGTTAACCAAAATGAAGGATGCATGAAAATGTTTTAGGGAAACCTATGATCTTGTAACCCAAGTAAAACATAGAACCAGAAGGACAGTGTACACAGGTGACATGAAACAACAGGGCACGCTCTGGGTTAAAGGATGGGAGAGGAGACACCAGAGCACAGCAGATAGGGGGTGGTCTAACCAAGACTGGAGATGTATGAAGAAGCCTTAAGAAAATCCACTAGTTTGTAAGCTAATTTAAAACATAGCTAAAAGGAATTTGAAGCAAAGTTCCCTGCATGGACAGACAATGCTACTCCCAGAAGGCATAGTTTACTAACTGAAAACTCAGTGCTAGCTAGGCACAGGACACTGTCCTGTGAGTTCTTAGTCACAGAAGCTCCAGGTGCACCAAAACAACACGGGCTACCCTCATTGCTCTCGGTTGTCACCGTCATTAGACAGAGAGACCCTATTGCTGAAGACACCACTCTGGATACAAAGCATAGATAAAACCAACCTCAACTGACCAGGAAGCCCTCTCTTTACTGGCTATCTTACACAGTGCCAGAAGATGTGATGCAGGCTTTTCAGGGAGAAAGGAAATCAAGATCTTAGCCAGCATGGGAAATTGCATGCTTTTAACACCAACCTGCAATGAAGTATTCACTGAGGCAATAGTGGCATGAATAGTTTGGGGGATAGCCAATCACTTTCTGATTGGATATCTGTGTGATCCAGAGGAGATGTTTCATGTTTGGCGCTATAAACCTGGGAGATGGTAGGCTTGGTCTGGGAACTTATTGTTGCTGTGTTGAGTATTCATGCTGTCAAACTGTATTCTAAACGTCTATGTTTATACCTACAAGTATGTGCTTCTCTCAAGTTTGGTCTGAGGCAGTATTAAGAGCTAATGCAGAAAATCTTAATTGATCTGACTGCCAAGCATAAGTAACCCTGACTGTTCAGGTATGCATGAATTATCTACCCCAATCAAAGGCTTAGGGAACATCTAAGAAGAATGGGCAGAAAGTGAGAATGATGAAGGCTGGGAAATGCCAACATGGCTGTTGGATGCATCACCTCACAGCAACTGAAATTACATCCACAATATCAAGCCCACAGAAGGTCCACACCAGACAGGGAAGAGTCCCTGAGGCTCCAGCCCTGGTAGAGGAGTATTGACAGTAGAGGGCTGCTGAGAAAGTTGCTCCACTTTGAGGACAGAGCTACTAATAGACAGCATCATACCCACTTGCATTGGGACAGTATTAATTGGACTGGGATTACCAGTAAGAAAAGAAAAATGGAAAACATGAAGTTAGGTGGGAAACCAGGTGGGAGCACTAGGAGAAACTAAATTGAGGTAATGATGTGTGTGGGGGGGTATAATAAAGATACACTGTATAAGTGTACAGAGTTTTCAAAGAATAATATATATCTATACAAAGTACCAGCCACTAGATTTTTCTAAGAATGTGAGTTAGTTCATGACATCTTCCTAATTGATCAAATTGCCTCATTCTAGTCACTCCAATGATTCCCACTGCATTTCCAATATAACTGAAGTTCCATTCTGTGACATATCAGGTCCAACTCAAACGATGTTTTCATTATCATTCCACATCATGGAAACAGCTATGTCTCATTTCCTCCAGGCTATCTTCTCTGCTGCTCCCAACAGAAAAGCTGCTCTGCTGCTTTTCTTCAGCCTCCCACATGACTGGTTCTAATTTTCTAAATCCCCAATATCCTCTGCTCACAGAGGCACATCAGACTAACCTAAAGATATCTCCACCCTATCATTTACTAGCATGGCATCATAGAAAGTCTCTCCTGTCAGAAAAAAAAAACGCTAAGCATATTTTGGTCCTCAAATTGCAAGCTTTGGAGTGGAACTCTGGTTTTTGAATTCAAATGACTAAAACAATACTTTGCACAACTATTTAATAGGTTAGTTAGCTATTGTTTATTGATGCCAAAGCTTGTAGAATGAGAAAGACCAGGAGCAACAGTAGCCAAACAACTGAAAATGGATTCTCACTGCAGCATCAGCCCTGATTGGATGGTGGTGACATGTGTGCTCAGACCCAATAGAAAGGAAGACTATTGCTTCTTTGGCAAGTGTGCACAGGCAAGAAAGGAACTACAAATACCATATTCCTGATATTGTCATTTCTTAGCATGCCCTTCTTAGTCTTTCTTTCCCAAATGTAAAAAGACACAAATGTCCTTGGGAAATCTTACCATCCACCAAAGAATAAAGCTTTATAAATATACATGTCCCATACATCTTCTCCTATTTTTCAAAGGACCACACTTTGAGCATTTATATAATATAGTTCTGTTTCCCTGTCTTTATCTTCTGTAAAATCCGAAAACAAACATTCATTGTTTCCCTGCATCTTCTTTTACTAGTTCTTTACTGGAAATGATGGGGATATTCTGGGCCTTTTGTCACCCAAGTGTTCACAAAATCCCATCAGCAGCATGGTCCACATTAGAAGCGAGTATTTCTGAGACAAAGGAACACCCAAAATGTCACTGGAACACAGTGACTTGAAAATAGGTTAAAACACAACTTCATACTTGTAGGGTTGATCAAGAAACCCACAATGAAGCAACATGAAGATGACTTCAGGAAGTAAAGAGTGGGAAGGTTAAGGAGATGATAGTTGGGAGGCTGGGAACTAATCTGCAGAATATCATGAAACTAAAAGGAAAATTCTAACATGACGCATAATACAACACAAAGACTGTGTGGGTGATAAGCAGTGCTGAAGAGTGACTGATGTTGGGAAGGGAATCCTGTGCCCGTGCCCTTCCATGTCCATATCCTTTGGAAGAGAGAGATGCTGATGGGGCAAGACCCACATGTAACACAGAACTTCCTTGGAGGACAAGTTCAAAGAAAGGACAGATTCTGGAAGGGGAATTCACCTTTCCCCATGTGCCTGTGTTGAAGATTGTGCTTCATCAAACTAGTTAGCACAACAGAACACTGTACACAAAGACAGGAAGCAATGAGCTCAATTCTCCCCAAAACACTGGCCTTTAAGACACCCCTGCAACACTGAAAGCCTCCTCTCCACTCTTTTCTTGTGGACATGGAACTTAGCTGTAGCCAGGTCCAGGGCTATGTACAGTGTGTCCTACCATGCAGTCCGGCATCTGGGCCCTGGACTACAAGCAGGCAGGATGACTTTGGGGAAGTTCAAGTGGTTGTCTGGTTTGAGTGGATTGTGTGCCAGTAAGGACTTACGCAGATCTCTTCCTCCTGCAATCTGAATGTGTGACCTGACTCTGCTTTGTTGGCTGTAACTGTTAGGTGTGGACACCAAATAATCAGTCTATTCAGAAACGGTCCTCAAGTCAAACTAAAGTTTAAAAAAATAAAAGCGTCGTTTATGTGTCCAGCCCGATTGTTTAAAATAAAAGTACTAAGTTCTTAATGTGGCAGGACCATGTTATATATGTCATCTTCCTCAGTCCTACACCGCTTCGAGAAAGTAGGTAAAGAACTTAGCAAGAAAGATTGAGTCAGGGTAGGAATAGGAGACAGAAAGGAGGGAGGGAGGGAGAGAGAGAGAGAGAGAGAGAGAGAGAGAACATAAAAGAGGGAGCCATTATTGGTTTGAAGAGAAAACTGAACCTAAAGAAAGGTCTAGAGTCCTACAAGACAGACTCCAACTAATAATTTGAGCAACCGTGGAAAGGCTACCATGAATGCCCTTCCCTGATAGTGAGATAAACAACTAACTTATCTACCGTCATGGAGCCCTCATCTAGTACCTGTTGGAAACAGAAGCAAACACCCATAACCAAACACTGAGTCAAACTAGAAACCAGATGCAAAGAGAGAGGACAAGACCAGATCGCAGAAACACACAAAGACAGCTGACCTGAACAAGGAGGAGCTAATGAGCTCCCCAGACTGATAGCTGGGAATCCAGCATGGACTGACTCAGACCCCCTGAATATGGGTCTCAGCTAAAGACTTGAGCAGTCTAAAGGACCTCAGACAGTAGAACCAGGATGTATTCCTGGTGCACAAAAGGACCTTGTGGGCACATTCCCCCATGAAGGGTTACTCCCTTAATCTAGAGACAGGGGAGAAGTCCTAGTCCCTACTTCAAATGACTTGACAGATTTACATGACCCCACCTGGATAGCATAGCCCTACATGTGGAATAGGGGTGGGAGGATGGGAGGGGAGGGTGGTCAGGTGCATGTGAGGGGGGGAAGAGGGTAAGAAGGAGGGAGGGAGAGAAAACTGGGATTGACATGTAAAATTTTAAATTATATTATTAATAAAAAAAATATCTGGGCTAAAACATTGAAGCCTGACATTTGTAATTGTTTAGAGGAAAATACACGGCCCTAGATTTTGTAGCTACATGTATTAATATATTACTCTTTTTCATTAGGTTAGCCTGGGCTGTTTCTTTTTTCCCCTCTGTCTTTTTGCTTTATCCCTTCTCCCCCCGCCCCCTCTTCCTTCCTTCCTATTTTTTCTTTTTCCATTACAAATGTGAGAACTCTGACAATCCACATTCTCAGTACTGGAACACGTGACCACTTGGAGCTACTCAGCTTTGCCCATACATACCACACATCGGTGTCTAAGGGTCCTGGCCCTCCTTTGTTGGGAGCAGCACAATGCTCCTGCAATACTTTACATTCTATCCTAAACACCAGAGTGGGAAAGCCCAAGGACTAAAGGAACCATCGGAGGAGAGCTCTTTCTGCCACACAGCGCAAAACAAACCACACTTTGGGCCTGGATATTGGGAGTAACTGTAACACGCACTAGCTCAACATCAAGAATCAACTTCTTGTGCTTGACTTGTGCCACCTACAAAGTAGAGAAAATGGCAAACCCACCCTTGTGGGATATTTGGGGGTTAGATTATGTTAAGCACTTAAAACAATGTCTACCATCATGTAAATTTCTTGTTACATCCAAGTTGGCCATTATTAATCTTTCGAAAGATGAGCTGGAAACAAGTATTTAGAGTGCCACCCCAGGAGAAAGGTTACCTTGACTACTACCCACAATCCTCTAGGGAAGAGACAATAGGGGAGCAGCAGAAGCAGAGAAGCAGGAGAGGAGCCAGTGCTGGGCCAGGGCCCACAGATAAGTGGAGTGGAGATGGGAGCCATTGAGATCACTTCTGTCCCGTGTGACACTAGACACTGGAGAATTATCTTGGGCTGACTGAGCCAATTTCATATCCTGATCCTGTCAGTTAACTCTGCAAGTTTGGGGGAAATTGCTTAATACATCTGAGGTTCAGATTCCTCATTTTGGAATGGGACAAACACTACATTCTGTCTCAAAAAGAGTAAGATAAATGAGGCAGGGAACATTTGCTGGGTACCATAAGGTTGTGCAGCAGGGTTTAACAAATGTCAGCAGCCATTAGCAAGGTAGCAAATTCTGAATTTCTTCTGATAAGTCCATAAAAACTTTTAAAGATTTATGCTGATACCACAGGCCACTGACTTAACGTCTGTCATGGGAATATAGAGCAGTAGATTGTGGGTTGTGATCCCTTTGGGGAATCGCATATCATCAGATACTTACAGTGCAAATCACAATAGAAGCAAAATTACAGTAACGAAGTAGCAATGAACTAATTCTATGGTTGGGGGTCACCACAACATGAGGAACTGTATAAAAGGGTCCCTGCATTAGGGAGGTTGAGAACCACTAGCATAAAGCATTGAAAGCAACTAGGCATGTTCAATTGTCCTGACTACCCTATAATATGTGGGCCTGGCTGACTGGAAATACACTGGCTGTCACCATGGTATGCATCTGCAGGCACATTTCTGTTGGACACTTACCTCTGAGTGCTGACCACTCTGGTAAAGTTCAGGCAGCTGCAGGAGGGTCTCTGCAGATACATCTTTCTCCAGCACGCCATAAATGATGGGGGGCACAGATGTGAAGAGGAGGTTGAAGAAGATCAGAACCCAATAGTCAGTCATAGATGTTCCTGAAAACCCACAGAAGAACTGGTACCAGAAGAGGAGGTTCACGTAGGCCTGGGGATGCAAAGAAAGACGTTCAGAGCTTAGAGACATCAGTGCGCACTCAGAACACATTCCACACTGCATGTCTGGATCCTGTCCCTTCAGACTTTCTTCAGCTTTGTTAACTGCAGATGAAAAATACAACTTACCATGGACTTCTTTAATTTTGTTTTCCTTTAAGTGAGAATCTTAGCAAACTATACACATCCTCGCACCAGCACTATGTGGCGCTGGCACTATTCTAAATAATTTACAAAGAATTCATTTAATCTTCATAACAACTTGGGAATTCCTGTTGCTGCACTTTACAGATGATGAATTTAGGTAATCATGGTAGAGCCCATGTGAATGGGATTAGCATTTCTATAAAACACACCTCCAAAGGCTTTCCTCTCCTCAGATGTAGATGTAGCCAGACAGGATCATCACCAAAGACTGACCACACCCACTCCTTGATCTCAGACCTCTGGTCCCTAGACTGCTGAAAGTTTCCATTGTTATTACTGTAATACTTCATTATTGCAGGCTGAATAAACTATGCCACCGAGATCCAAAGAGAATAAGAAACTTTAACAAAGCGACCCAGCTGCTTATCTGCCATGTAAGTGGCAGAGCTGAGGATGCTTTTGCTCTAGATAAAGAGAACAAAGACCAGTGTCTGGCTCAGAGAAGGCATACCACACATTTGTTTTCCCACCTTCCTGCCCCGTTATTTCTTAGTAGCTAAGTGGAATGGTGTCAACTGAGGGGCCAACATCCTGTTATCCTGAGACTGAGAGGTTCCCAAAGCAGGGGATTCTCATGCTAAAATCGGATGGTCCCTTGGAAAATATGAGTAGGTGGCAACCCTGGAGGTCAGTCTTTCCTCTGGCACTGCACCTTTAACTTGGCCAGTGCAGCAAAACCCCGTTGCTTTCAAGCAGGGCAAAGGGATGAGCACTGGACTGAGGTCCTGGGGGTTGTTTCTTATTATAGGAGACATCTGCTATTTGATTCACTTTTTAAACCTCTGCAAACTCTAGTTTAATCCTGTATACAATCAAAATGATATTACCTTAGGACTAGCCATCAAAAATAAGTTAGGGGGTACCTACACCTGTGAAGAGCCTAACATATATTAAGGTACTGGAGGATTTGTTAGTTATTTTAGTAGTATTATTATTACTATTATTATTTTATTGCCAAGGTCTAAAGCTCAGGCTGGCCTCCAGTTCCATCTAGGGCAGCCACCTCCCCATGTTTCCCATGAGATGATACAATTTTAGCCAAAGGTGACCTTGAACTTCTTTCACTTGTGTGTGTGTGTGTGTGTGTGTGTGTGTGTGTGTGTGTAGGCATGGTGTATGTACACACACTGTGTTCAAGTGGAGACCAGAGTAGAGCATCAGTACCCTGCTCTATAACATTCTACCTTACTCCTTTGAGCCAGGGTCTCTCATTGGAACTTGAGCTACACTGGCAATCAGTCAGCCCAGTGATCCTGACTCCATGCACAGCAGTGCTATGGTAACAGGAGTACATGAGCAAGCCCAGCTTTTAAATGTGAGTTCTGAACTCACATTTATTTGAACTCAGGTTATCTGCTCTAGCCAGCTCTTACCTACTGAACCATCTCCCCAGCCTGACCTCAGTGTTCTGGACCTCCTGCCTCTCTACTGAGGGTGTGAAGACACCAGCATGTATTAACACAGTGATGGAATCCAGCATAGGGCTTTGTCCATGTTATTCAAGCATTCTCATGAACTACAACTCCAGACCACCAAAGAGCAAGACATTGCTATCACTAGCACCATAGAAGCACCACGACACCTTAGCACGTGACCATACAACTTAGGAAGAAAGTCTTCCTACCTGGTTTTCAGGGAAAGGCACTATGGTCATTTCCTACAAATCTATCCAGTTTGGATACATGTAGTTTGGGGCATTACTCTCGAGTGTGAGCCTATAATATTCATTAAGAAGTCATCCAACATCAAAGAAACAGTCTCAAAAATTAAGCCACTTTAAAGACTTCTGGTCCTCACTCAGATCTCTGTGACTTATAATTTACAATGTAATTACTGTTTGGGTTGGTAAATGGAGGGTAGACATTACATCTAGAGTGTAAGGGACCATCTGTAGATAGACAGCAGAAAGTAGTGCATCCCCTGGTATGTCCTGCCTTCTAAGTAAATGCCCTCCATCTCTAAGAGCTATGGTGTCTCTTCCTAATATTTGTGTTTCTCAAACTTAGGGTTTAATAAAGGTTAAAAACAGGAGGGAAGAATAGCTTACCACAATAATAATAAAGGTAGAAAATGCAAAGATACTGGCAAGGGGAAGCCTTGGGAGAGTTCTAACAGTCTTTCTAAAAGTCCTTTCTAAAGGCTACAACGTCTTGAACTTTCCCATGACAAGGCACAGATTTCTCCAGGTAAAAATTAGATATTTCAAATATTTTTGTAAGGCAATTTGAATAAATGTGCTACTTTGATTTAGAAAAGAATCAAGAGCTTTCTAGAAAGCTTGTAGTACAAGGGAAAAACCCACCATGACTCATAAACACAGACCTAAACTACACATTGTGGCATATCCTAAAGAGGCTAAGTGCATTTTCCCTAAAGACAGTATTTGAATAAAGTGAGCCAATGTATGTCCCTTGCTAACATGCTAACATGCTATGCTTTTTTTTTCTTGTCAGTTCTTTAATGCTTTTAAAGGCCAAGAATAAGTGCAGCCTAAAGACCATGATGTAGCTGCATAGTCCACCTAGAAAAATGAGTCAACCTAAGTCAGCCTGAGTATGTAAGAAAGAAAACTGAAGTCCAGCATTTTGCTGTCTGTCTATAATCCTACTACTCAGGATGCTGAAGTAGGGGATTATTACAAATTTGAGGTGAACATGGACTACACAGTGAATACTAGGCATCCAGGGCTTCACAGCAAGACACCACCTGAAAAAAAAATTATAGAATAAAAGTAAAAGTAGGAAGGAAGGAAAGAAGAAGGGAGGGAAGGAGAGAGAGAGAAAGGGAGAGAGGGAGGGAGGTATGTGTAATTTAAATGAAACAAGATTAGACACCAGGATTTCCAAGCAATTTCTGATTATTCCAAACAATAATCACACTAAAGTTCCATGACCACAAAATATCTACTGGGATAAAGACACTTTTATGAGCTGGGAAAAAATCCTTGCAGTTGGGATTTCATCTCTGTCCTTGATGGAGTATATGAGCCATTATTTGGAAGCAGCAGATTTATTTATTTACTCGTTTATTAATTTATTTGCCATTCCCAGTATCACAGGAACAAACCTTTTCATTTTCTACTGACAACTTTTCACTATGTGTTTATAGAAGGTTCAAACTGGATTTTAAATGAGCCAGCCAGGACTTAATGCAATGTCAATGCGCAGGGAGCAGAGTGTGCCAGCAGATGGACAGGCCTAGCAATTTGTTGTCAACAGTTCAAACATACACATTCCCAGATTATCTCTGGAAAGCCATGCAAACAGGTTCTGGCTATTCTCCAGGTAGTAATTTGAACACATCCAGTCATCCTTGAGGCAACAAGAGTAGAGGCTGATTTGAGAGGCAGTGGCAAATGTCTCAGTACATACCACATTCTTGTAGAAAAAATAGAGAATCATGTTGGAGAGTCGTGTGTAACACCAGTGCCCATGCACAAGAAGGAGCTTGCTGAGATGTCTGAACTGAGAGATGGCAAAGTCACTGGCCATCACGGCCTGCAGAGGAAATGGAGAGAAGACTATTCTGAGCAATGGAACATGCTAGAACACACATAGTCTAGCAGGTATAACATGACCATCAGTTAACCCAAATCAGTTAACTTACCTCCCAAGTCACTCTGGAGCGACTATACATACACACATGCACACACACACACACACATACATGCATATACACACACATACACACATGTATATACACATACACACACATATACACAGAGCATACACACACATATACATACACACGTAAACACATACACATATGCATACACATACATACAAACACACATACAGAGACAGACATAGTCACACCTTCCTCATTCCCATTCTTTCATGTCTCCTTTCCTTCTCTTCCTTCCCCATCCTCTATATTCTTCATGTCATGTATTCATCATAGGAGATGGTGAGAATCTGCCAAAGCTATCACATGCCTACAAACTGAAATTTTATTATGTACATAAGCTTTTAAAAACCAGAACATATGAACATAGCAGAAATAGCCAGGATCACACAGTATTCACAAGGGGCCAGTGGTGGGATGGAGGAAAGTCTGGCCTCTCTCACTTCTAACCCCACAGCCCTACTATCCCACTATGGTTTTATCAGTGAGATATTTCCTTTAGTAGGCAGATGGTCGTGGGAGGTAGGTGTGCATGTACTCACCTGCATTCCTTCTTGACCTGAGACACCTATCCCAATGTCAGCCACTTGTATCATGCTAACATCATTAGCGCCATCACCTGCACGAGGCAGAAGAAAACACAAGATGCATGTGAGGAGCGAACTGCAATCAAGTGACTATTCAAGAGAACACACTGGTTCTCTGAGGTCTATCCCACCTTCCAGAGTTATTTGGAAACTAGTTAAGCAGAATTCAATGTAGCATCTCACTGCTGTCAGAAAATTTCATAACTCAATGCTGCCTTCAAATCCTTCATGTTGCCTACCGTAGGATGCTCTGCTGTGATAAAACACCATGGTCAAAAGAGCAACTGGAGGAGGGAAGAGCTTCTGTCACCTCACAGATCATAATTCATGACTGAGGGAAGTCAGAGCTGAAACTCAAGGCGGGAACCTGGAAGCAGGAGCTGATGCAGAAGCCGTGGAGGAGTGCTGCTCACTGGCTTCCTCTTCCTAGCTTGCTTGGCCTGCTTTCTTATACACCCTAGGACTTATTTCCCAAGGGTGGCTGGACCCTCCCAAATCAATCACGAGTTAGGAAAATGACCTACAGGACTTGCTTCCAGACAAACCTTAGGGACATATTTTCTCAATCAAGAATCTTCTTCCCAAATAACTCTAACTTGTGCCAACTTGACAATAAACTATCCAGGACACTGTGAGACCATTTTAGACTGGTCCATCCCCTAGACTGGTCCATCCCTTAGATTTTCGTGTCATCATTCTACTTTGAATTTTCTAGATACATCCTGTTCTTTCTCAAAGCTACACAGATCACTTCTCTGCTTCTGTAACATTGTCCCCATCACTCCCATCTTGCTGATTTACCCAGGCTTTGTTTACATGTCGTTTTCTCTAGAAAACTCTTCTCATGTTCCCTTTAAGCCAGATGCCCCACTAGGCTCCCAGGGTGCCTCATCCTCTCTAACACACGGTTTTACAGTGGTGTTCAGTAACTGGTCCTACTGCAACACTAGAAGTCTCTTCCAGATGCTCCTTCAGATAATAAGCATGTGTTGTCCAGAAAGGGCAACTGACTCTGAGCCCATGTGGTTTGTTAGGGTGAATTTATGGATGAGAAACTGCATGAGGCCTGGACGTCAACATCTTGTCTTCCCTGCCGTCACTGATTGGGAAAGATGGACACCTGATTCAATTAATAAAGTTCAAGGGTTTGGCTCCAGGTACATCTTAATCTAGGGATCTGAGTCATTCACTCATTTCCATGTACAAACAGAATGGTTGGACCAAATTCCGTCCCATACCATCTAAACGCACATATATAGCAGAACTTCCTAGGTTGTTATTCTCTCCATTGAAACTCATTGTTTGATGGTCTTAGAACGCCAAACCTTTAGCACTCACTGGACCTACAATTCACTAACTTGTATGTTCGACCTTTGCAAAGTTACAGATTTCTCTTCCAGCTGGATACTTGACAGCACTGCCAAGGCATCTGAAAGACTTTTCAAGCTAAGTAAGTTTAAGATCTCACCCCTCAAGCCCCTGCCTCCATCACCAAATGTCAGACCCCACCTCTCAAGACACTGGTAGTCACTTTGACAACTCTTCCTGTCATGGCACACATCCAATTCATCAGTAAACATCAGCGGCTCTATCTTCAAAGCTACTCCAGTGTCTGACCTTGTCCCACTCCCTCCTCCTCTGCTCCTATCAGGGCCCAAGCCACCACCATCTCTTTTCTGAATTATTTTACTATTTTCCTCATTTATGTCCTTGTAGCATGTCTATTCTCACACAGAGGATGATGTGATCCTTCTAAATATAAAACAGATTGCTCCCTCACTCCCATCTTCAGATCAAAGCCAAAATTTTATAACGGCCTTCAAGATTCTACATAACCTGGCCACACCCACCTCTCTGCCACTCATTCAGCTGTGGAAAACACCCCCAGTCTGCTTTGGCCATGAACAGTACGTACCATCTTTTGGCTTTTCCTCTGCTGTACTGTCTGCTAGGTATGTTTATCCCTCATTTCCAGTGGCCCCTCTGCCATTTCCTTTATGTCTTTACTCACAGACAGCCCAAACTGAAAACAGCAAATCTTATCCCTATTTCTTTTTCAGTAGCATTTGTTAAGTGATATTTCCCACATTCACATTTAGTAAATATGTACCCTCCTAGTAGATGTAAGCTCTCTAAGAAAGGTATCAGTTATAGATACTGTTTTACAGCTATTGTCTAGGATGGGGCAGTCCTGGTACAAAAATGCCACTCAAAAAAACACTCATTAAATGGTTACTTTTTTCCAGTAGTCCTAAATTTAACTTTCCTGAAGGTAGAAATCTTGAGGTTTTATTTAGTTCTCTAATTCAGTATTTAACTCTAGGTAACCAAGTTGATTTGGGGTCTAAAACACAAACCAAAAAGTATTATCATCCTGTTCTCTGTGTTCCATCTCTAACACCAGGTTCATAGCAGGCAGTGAGAGAGGCTGGGAAACAGTACAGACAGAAGGTGGAGGGGAGCAAAGTAAGTACAACTGGAAAAGTAAATAAAGAATTGTAAAGTTAAACCAAAGGTAGGACAGGCAAAGGTCATAGAACAGAGGATGCTGGGCAGGGTGCCCACCCTCCCACCTCCACTCACCAATGGCCAGGGTCATCACGTGGAGATGGTTTCGAACCAATTTCACCACCTCACTTTTTTGAAGGGGTGTGGCTCGGCAGCAGACCACAGCTTGGCACCATGCAGTCAGCTCCAGGAACTGCCTTTGCAGACTCTCCTGTAGGGCAAACTCCAGGGTCTTCCCTGTGATGACGAGACCAGCACGTCCAGAGCCCTGGGGGTCAGGAGGCTGACAGGAGGCCTTTCTTAGTGATGCTGGTTTGGGAGAGGCTTGAGTTCTCTTCTGCAGTTCTTTCAAAATCGAGCTCATCAGCATCTCACAGGCATCCTAGAACAAAGAGGTAGAGACATTTAACCTTGGGGCGCCACTGAGGAGTTGGCTCCAATTTCTCCTCTTTCTTTAGTGATTGTTGGATCAAGGCTGTCTAGGGTAGTGAACTGTGGGTTACTTTCAAGGAGCCCACTTTATAACTTCTCAGTTTTGTAGCTCTTCAGTGAGCTTCTGTGGATGTGAGGCTAGTAAGATGGAAGACGCACCTCAAATACAAGTCCACAGCTAAAATGTCTATGTAGGACGTAAATTTCCATCGCATTAGTCCCATTCAGGCTCCCTGGTTGGTGGTTAAGTCTCTGTGGGTCTCCACGAGCCCAGGTTAGTTGATCCTGTGGGTTTCCTTGTGGTGACCTTGATTCCTCTGGCTCCTACAATCCTTCCTCCCTCTCTTCTTCAGGATTCCCAGTGTTCCACCCTGCATATATGTTACAGTTGTGTAGCTTGGTCTTCTTGTGGGACTCCTAACAAGGGGGCCAGGGACTGTCCCTGACTCTTCTGCTGGCTTTTGGCACCCTATTCCTCATACTGGGTTGCCTTGTCCAACCTTACTACAAGGGGAGGTGCCTTGTTGTGGGATATTTGAGCAAATTGTTTTACTCTTACTTGCCTAAGGTACTTGACTGGTTTAGTAAGGAGTTGAATGGCCAATAGCTAGGCTGGGGAAGTTAGGCAGGACTTCTAGGCAGAGAAAGGATCTCAGGATGAATCTAGGCAGATGCCAGGAGCAAGTCAGAGGAATAAAATGGAGGAGAGGTAAAAAGCCACGTGGTAGGATGTAGATTAATAGAAACAGGTTAATTTAAGTTATAAGAGCTAGTTGAGAACAAGCCTAAGCTAAAGGTCAAGCTTTCATAATTAATAATAATGTTCCATGTTGTTTTGGGGGCTGGCGGCCCAAAGTCTGATGGGAAAGTCAACTACAGTGCCTAGTCTCATTGCAGCTTGATATGCCGTGTTTGGTTGATAGCCATGGGAAGCCACCCCTTTCTGAAGAGAAATGAGGGAGGAGTGGATTCTGGGTGGGGGTGGGGGGGACAGAAAGGAGGTGGGGGAGGAACTAGGGGGGGAGGGAGAAAAAAGTGGTAGAATGATGGGAGATGTTATTCTGTGTATATGTTTCTCATACTGGTTAATAAAGCCCTGTGGCCAATAGGAAACAAGATAGGCGGGGCTAGGTGCCCAGAAGGAGGAAAGAGGAAGTAGTAGGGTGGGGTCGAGATGTAGCCCAGGGAGGAAGGAAGACGCCCGCCGAGACGACCACGTGGAAATACTTAGATAAGTAGAAATGGGTTAATAATTAAGACAGAGCTAGCCCATAAACAATAATGGTAATTGGCCAACAGGATTGTATCAAATTCAGAGTCTCTGAGTGTTATTTGGGGCTGGCGCGGCTGTGGGCCCACGTGGCGGCAGGACCGGGAGGCCGGCGGGGAGACCTGCTGTAACAGTAGAAATGCAAAACATAATAATAATAATAATTTTAAAAAATTCATCAGGTAAGCATCATCTCTTCCCTGGAAGTGGGTCTCACGAGCCCCGAGATCTCATCCACCAACTCCTAGCTGTTTGGCATTAAGGGAACACTTCAGCTCTCTGAACCTCTGCTTCTCATCTACAGAAGGTGCATGCTACCTCCATCCACACTGCTGCGAGGACCAACCTAAATGCAGATGTTTCAACATTTTCATCTTCTTTTTTGTTTAACACATTATCTACTCAAAAGCATTTGCTGAGGGGCTCTATGAGAGAATGTTGTGGACTTGGGAGGCATAGCCTCATGGATCTTGCATTCTGGGCAGGAAGTTCTTAGTGGTGACATCATATCACATCTACACTGTACATGACACAGGAAATGCTTTGAAGGTAGCCATCCCTTCTGCTCTCCTTGGGTTTTATTGTTGCTGTTCTGGAGGCTGAACCTTGGATATTACACATGCCGAGCATGTGTTCTGTGTCTGAGCCATGTCCTCAATCCCCTAACTTTTGAATCTTTTATAGGGAAAGAGGAAGCCCTTCCTGGCTACAGAGGCAGCTCAGTGGCTGAGAGCATTTTTCTGCTCCTGTGGAGGATCAGAATTCAGTTCCCAGCACTCACTAGAGGTTCACAAACACCTGTAACTCAATCAAGTTCAATGGCATCCAACATGTTCTTCTGGATTCTGGGTGCACCTGCACTAACACATGCAGAAACTCTTTCTTTCTTTCTTTCTTTCTTTCTTTCTTTCTTTCTTTCTTTCTTTCTCTCTCTTTCTCTCTCTCTCTCTCTCTCTCTCTCTCTCTCTCTCTCTCTCACACACACACACACACACACTTCAGATCTATCAAGTACTCATTACATATTTGTTGAGTGGGTTCTCCTCAGGATGACTAATAATAAACTTACCAAGAAAGTATTGTATAGAATGACCACCTAGTCTAGATCTCAGATATAGCAACAAGAGATTTGAGCCTACACCCACAGCTTGAAAGTTTGCTGACTCAAGAACATCCCATGAGTGATATTTTTTAACTTTTAAGTGCTGCTTTACCAAGCATTTCTTTACTTTTTGTTTTAAGGAGTTTTTAAAATTATATCCCAATCCCAGTTCCCCCTCCCTCCTCTCCTTCCACTCTCCTCACCACCCGCCCTTCCCATCTGCTCCATGGAGAGGATAAGACCTCCCCTAGGAAGTCTACTAAGTCTGTCCCATCATCTCCTTGAGGCAGGACCAAGGCTCCTCCTCACCCCAACACCCTATGTCTAAACTGAGCAAGGTATCTCTCCATATAGAATGGGCTCCACTAAGTCAGTTTGTGTGTTAGTGTTAGGTCTTGGACCCATTGCCAGTGCCTCATATATCGTCCTAATCACCTGTATTAAATGAGTCTAGTTCAATCTCATGCAGGTCCCCTTTTGTCAGACTGGAGTCAGTGATCTCTCACTAGCTTGGGTCAGCTGATTCTGTGGGATTCCCCATCATATCAAGCATTTCTTAACCCACAATAAAATGTAAGGAACAAAGAAAGTGTAGGAACAGCTACAGAGGCATGATGCAACAAAGATTCAACAACCATTTATATATAATGGTCACCACTGTAGTGGTGCCCTGGAGATGGGCATGGGGTCATGCCCACCCACCTGAAGAAATTCGCGCTGGTCTTTCTCAATGGGTTAGCCTACTAGGAACAGACTAGTCCCTCCATAAACAGATGGGGAAAGGAGTTGGCCTGGTCTCTCCTTACTCACTTGCTTCCTTTCCTCCCATGTGAGTTTTTCTCCTACTCACCATCTGTGCACATATCCCCATGTAATGCTCTCCACCATGGGACACTGGCCAGATGCTGTGGCTAGCACCATGCTTGTGAGCTTTCAAACTGTGGGCGAAATAAACCTCTTACCTTCTATACAGTACTCAGCCTCACAGATTTAGTTACAGTGCTGCAAAATAGTCTAGATCCAGTTATAAAAATGGAGCTACCCAACTACCTTAACCTTCGAACAAATTTGAACCCATATACTTCTAAAGCCATGAAAGACACGTCACACATGCTTATTATAGACAAAATTACAACATTAAAAACATTGTACAAATGTTTAGTTTGGTGAAATTAATGTTGCATAATTTAGAAATCAGCATACTTGGTAATCTTTGAAAATCAGAATATTCCGTGTGAGGTGTTTAGTGGAACATAGTAAAACTATAGTAACATAAAACAGTCTTTGTAGCACTAATATTATATGGAAGAGTTTACAGTCTAGATAGATATTCTTCATAATGTAATTGTGAATCACCTGTCCACTTTATGATTATTACACATAGGTATTTAATCCATGAGTGTTTAGGTTTTTTAGTAGTATGTTTACATACACGTATACACATATACACACATATGCACACACATGTACACTTATGCATACACACACACATGAACATACACATACAATCTTTACTACTCATGGATTCCAATTTTGTGAGTTCAGATTACTTGCTATCATTTGTTTTCAACCCATATAATCAGGCTTTTGAAGTCATATACTGCCAGGAAAAGAGTGACATTTAGGTGATGTGATGCATGCCCTCTCAGGCAAAGCTGAGAAAATGGATACACTATTCTTATTATTACTATTATTTACATGGTTTTTTGATATAGCCCTGACTTTCCTAGAACTAACTTTGTAGAAAAGACTGGCCTCAAACTCAGAGATCTGCCTGCTTCAGCCTCCCCAGTGCTGAGACTGATTGATGACACTTCTTTTTTTCATCTTTCTCCTTTTTGCTGGAGATTCTGTTTCCTGAAGTGGCTCCTAATTACAGTGTTGTTAGTGTCCCTAAACACTCACAGCTATGACATACAGTACTGAGAAACTGTATGTTAAGTACTCTCTACTCAGGCATGAATTGGAGTGAGGCTGCCAAACATTTAATATGAATGAATTTTTAATAAATATTAGATAAGGTATCATGAGAGAGAAGCACGCATGAAACAATGTTAGGTGTTCATCAACTGGCAATGTACTCTGTGTGATCACAGGAAGTAAACTGTTAATTTCCCTCGGGATAACACTCACTATTCACTAATTCAGGGTCAAGATAACGCTATAAAACATAACTCTACCAATTGAAGGAAGCGTGTAAATCACTATGAAATATAGAAGTATCTTGACATAAAAGAGACCAAAATCAATGATTACGATTTCACCCATGATAAATCAAAATATTCTGGTGTCTCTGCCTATAAAATGAGTCAGTGTGTACTTGTTACAACTGTCAAATGAGATCATGCATAGATAGCTTCTAGAGCTTCTAATAAAGATTATAAATATTAGATTGTTATTAGGAGGGACGTTTTATAAGCCTACAATGTAAACTGAACGGGCAATTCTGTGTATGTGAGTATAGTAAGCAATGTCTGGACAGGATAATGTGAACACAAAAGAAAAAAAAAACCTTCCTGAAGATGAAAACTTTTAAGTGGATACAGTTTGGCCTTAGTTTTGTTGGTAGTGAACTTCAAAGATATCTATGAAGTTACCACACAGACATGATTTCAGATATCCCCTTTTAGTTTTTAGGGACTCCTAAGGAATGGACATTGGAAAAGGGACATATTTACAGACTAGTGTCTGAACTGATGTTAAATTAAATTATGTCCACTGTTTTCTTTTGATCTATATAGAAAATTTTTATATATGAACAGTTATTAGTAGCAACTAAAATCAAATATGTACTAAATACTGATTGAACTGGTAGTTTTAAATGTCTTCTGATATAAATTGTATATTTAGAAATAAACTTTATAATCCTGCTGATTTTTACCAATCAATAGTATCTTAGTCAATAGATAAAAATATATATACCATGTTTTTTAAAAAAAAAAACTAGAAGAAAGGGTTTTACATGTTGTTATCATGAAGAAATGAAAAGTGTTTGAGGAGGCAAATATGCTTAATTTGATTTAGACATTACAGAATCTGTACATGGACCAAAGCCCCTTTGCCTGCAAAGAGTGATTGACATACCTGACCTGAAAGATGCTATACCCCTCTTGCCATGATGACACAGATCACTACTGTCTATTCTCAGACAGCATTATCCTAACAAATGCAGAGAGTCCCAAGCCAGGCATGCATCGCTATGCTTGGTTTCCCATGTATGTAGACTTGGTGCTGTCTGGCAAGATGCTTGACCTGTCAGTAGGCTTTCTATGAGGGATGATTTTAATATTCTATCTTTTCTAAAAGGCTTCCAAATGCTTTATTAAAACATTTATTATAATCTCAAGACAAAAGTACTTCATGCCTAAAAACTGCAAATAATTACTTTAGTTTTCATTTCCTTGTTTATAGATTTAATGTGTGCTGAGGGGTGTGTCTATGTTGTGGTATATGTCTGACAGTCAGATGGCAACTTTTAGGAATCAACATCAATTATCTCCTTCCACTAGGTTAGTTTTTTTTGGGGGGGGGTCAATCTCAGGTACCACACTTGGCAGCAGCATTTCATCAGCACTATTTAATTTTCTTTTTTATTTCATGCTTCCAAATCTCTCAATAGATATTTAGCATTTTTTAGGTGATGCTGGCATTGGAGACTATCCACAGGAGGAAGTCCTCAAGTCTGCAGAAGCCCTTCACAAAACTGATGCTGACGGGAGATTTTTCCTTATCTTTGCCCATAGTCAGGTCATTGTATGGGTGTTACAGTCTGTGACAGATGAGGAAGAAGAGGCCACACAGGGCAAGTAACTCCCTGAGGACATATGCTTGGTCAGCAGTAGGTAAATATAGCCACTCACGCCACATTTATTCTGAGTCACTGAAATGCTCCTGCGCCTTGGTGGTACTGGGTGCTGGCTTTTGGTTATGAACATGGCCCCCGGATCTGCTATAAAGAGAACTCAGTCTGTGTTGTAAAAGGACAAGTCTCTTTCCTCAAAACATAGCACGGAGTATCAATGGAGGCTTAGCCATGAAACAGCTAGTCAAAAGAGAAGCCTATGAAGACCCTGATTCCACGAGGTGGTTACAGAAGACATCACAAAGTCTGGATGCTGTGACCGAATCCTGACTTTGACATGGAAGGGAGGAGGCAGGCAGAGCTTTCAAGCAAAGTAAACAGTATGAGCACATGTTGGTGTGTATCTTTCTCCTATGAGCCTTCTGTGAAATACCCATCTAACTTACTCAAATACCCATCCTAGTCATTAACGGTAGCATAAATTACAAGTAAATAAACAAACAAATAAATAAAAAACATGGGTGATTCAAAATCTTTTCAATTCCTACTTTAACACTTCATCCCTTTCATTTCTACCAATGATAGGGGCTCTTAGGATCACTATCTACATCTACCACTAGAGGGCAGGATTATGCTGAGAACCTACTTTAAAATTTATCATAAAAATATCTAGTCACTAACAGAAATTACTATGTCTCTCCAACTCGAAAAGAAGGTGGGTTTCTGTCTCAAGAGTTCATATACATCCTCATTTTTGTCTGTCTTGTCAAATTTCTTGGTATAACAGTGAGAATGGGGGGGGAGGGGTGCCCAAAATAAAAAGGGAAGTTTTTTTTTTTTTTTAAATAATGTTTGTATTCATCCATGATGCCTCTGAATACAGCTTTTAGAAAAACTATGGCATCCTCCCAAATATGAGCAAGGTCATTCAGCAGCATAACATCAAGAGCTACAGATGGTCAGACCAGCTTTTCCTCGTTCCTGCATACACCAATGGCCTACCGCCCTACCAGCTTTGAGCTAAGAGAGTATTTGGCTCAACATCACCATGCATACTTTACTCTGTGTGTTGAGGATGAAGAGCTTGTCATCTGGCTCCAGGAGTTTGCATGCATAAGCTATGTTGACAGCTGTCTCCTGCTTGTCCCCTGTCAGCATCCAGATCTTGATGCCAGCTTTGTGAAGGGCTTCTATAGATTCGGGGACTCCCTCCTGAAGACGGTCTTCAATGCCAGTAGCACCTGGAAAGTAACCAAATGGCAAGACAGGTTGCTTAGAAACCAGAGGCAGCTGGGACTCTTTTGGCCATTCATTGACTCCTATCCATGGGCCATTCAGTCCTGAACTGCATAAACTGCCCCAGCAGCATCCAGAGAGACAAAGAAAGCCGAAGAGCAGTCGTAAAACACCAAGGATCGTGTAGTTTATCAAACACATTCTCCTTTTGGCTAGTATTCATCTCACAAACCCAAAAGCTGATTCTCTTACTTAATATAGCCTTGCCATAAATTCTACAGTTCAATGACACTTCCTAGGGTAAGGGCAGGCTCTTAGAGAATACTCTTGACTCTAAGATACAATGTCTGTTAGGGATACCTTTCCATAATGTCAGTCCACAATGTCCTATTCTGGAATGGGATGCAGCCAGATGTGCTTTGGAATTCCTGTTTTCCCCACCAGTGATGTGGTATAAAATTTCTATTTTGCAATACCTGTTAGCCACACATATTTATATTTCTATAGAAAACCTCCCAGATTTTCATGCTAATTAAATTTGATGTGAAAATAATGTTACATCAAATCAGGTTTGATTTTGCTGCCAAATGAATTTTGGCATTAAACCCACAGAGCCTTAAATTCATTTGGAAATGCAGATTAGGAAGCACACATCTAAGCTACTTACACCACCACAAAGAAATTATTAGTATTTAAAAGGGACACGACTATTCTACTTGGCAGATATTGAGATCATGTTTCCACCTAAATAGCGAGCGGAACAGAGCTCAGAGACAGATCTCTGGTGCATTAGTTCTTCTGTAAGAATCTACATCTCCATGCTCCAAGCAGTGTTTTTGAACTTGATGGCCCCTCAGAAGACACTCAGGAGACGTTCAGCCATTCCAGTGTCTAGGTCACACACAAGAACAACAGCCCTTAGACTGTTTATTGTTCTTGAAGTGATTCCCAGGTGTGGGCCAACCTGACACAAGAGGTATCCATTGTGTAATTGGGTTGGAATCAGACAAGAGGAGAAGAAATCAGACTTCAAGATCACTTGCAGGTACAGAATAAAGGACATGGACCCTATACTTGGGGATACTTGAGTTTGTTGCTTTTCCGTCCATGTCTAAGCCTTTGAGCATGAACAGGTCACTGTACTACTCTGTGCCCCATTTCTTCTAAATAAGATGACTGTTTGTTATAAAGATTTAAGAAGACAACATATTTTTAAGACTTCACCCAATTCCTTGCAAGACACTTGCAAAACCCTTCTCTCAGACTAGGGTATTTGTTTGTCTGTGTACTCTTGTTGGGTGTTTTGGTTTTACATCTTAGCAAGAATGCCCACCCTGTTCCCGCCACAAGTGAACCCTCCAGTTCACTCAAGTGGAACACAAGTCCGAAGTCACTGGAACGCAAGGAGAGATCAGGATGCACCTGGTAGGGAGAGCCACATATGCTTACTAGATCAGAGTGGCTAAAGGGGACCACAGAAGAATGGATTTAGAGATAAAACTCTCTGCTCAGGCAATACAGCGCCATATACCTACCAAGTAATGTGAGTTTGTTCTCTAGTCTCATGGCAGATTCAACCAGCAATTCTTCCCTGCTGTCAATGCTTGTCTCAGCTAAAAAGTGATTCCTCAGCCACTCTGTATATTCAGTGTCACTCATAACCTAAGGGAGGAAGAAAAGAGACTAGGAGGCAGGGCATTAAACCTTGCAATATCCTGCCAGGGCTGACCGCAGCAAAGTTCCATGCCAACAACTACATATCTGAATTTCACCCTGTGGGCATACTTGTATCTGACCCATACTCCTTCACACAGGGATACAAGATTCCCAAACTTTGATCAGGGAATGGGAACCAGCTGGTAGAGAGACAGCACTGCTGAGGCATCCTGGGAAATTTGAAGCATTATCTTTAGTGAAGGGGGTTTCATCTATTTAAAAACAGGACACAAGGAGGTGGAACAGGCCTCCTGTTGGTGGTTAAATCTGGGAGCATTCTAATGGTGCAGCTAAGAAAATGTCCTCGAGATTGTTCATTGGAGCAATGCCACAGCCAACAACACCTCAGAGGTCTTTGAAGATTCAATCACATGGTTAAGCTTCAGAAAAGGTAAAATGAGTGGCACCCTATAGGAAATCCAAGAAGGACTTGGTTCTAACAAAATGTAAATGCAACTCCTGAAGAAGAAACGAATGTTTTCCTGTCTTTAGTTGTCATAATGGATGAATCTGAATTTCCAGTCTTAAAAGCAGGGTTGAGTGGAGAGGGTAAGCAATTTTTGTCTGATACACTCATTTTTGCCTGCCAGGAAATTTGATTTGGGAAAATACAACATCTAGTGGAATACATTCAAGTGAGAAAGCAGAGTTGATTCAATCTTCAATTCCCTGCTCCTCCTACAATTGTATCACACAGGCATTTGATCCCTCATGTTCCTGGTTGACTTGGGTTCCTTGGAGATCCCCAAGAGCTAGTCCCACTTTACCTGCCACAAAAGCTAAGAACTAGAGTGTGGGTAGTCAGTGAGAGGTTTTGGCAATAACCATCCCCAAATCACTTCTCTTTGGGGACAGAAATCTAACCCAGTCATGAACTGGATAGAGAGACTATATCAAGGGACCCTAGTCTGGGCAACCTGGTATTGGGATTGAGATCTGATACACACACGTTTTCAGTGATGATGGGTAAACCAATATAGCAAGATTGTGTGTGCTACACTCAGCCTTCTCACCTTCTTAGCTATACATAAAGTGCGCAGCCCTCGTTTGGCATACTCATCCAGGTGGCTCTGCGTTTTCTCTCTTATTATCATCTGCTGTTTTTCCAGATTTGTTCCATCTGAAATCATATACAGAAAAATCATTATTCCTGCCAGGATGCCCAATTAGACTTTTTTTTTCTTTGAAGAATGACAGTTTAATCCATAATAAACAAAAGGTATTTTTTTTTAGCTTTGGTTCTCAACTGTGTGCCTAGGGAAGGAAGACAGCAGCATAATTCTTCACTTTGATTCTCTTCCCCAGGGCGGAGGAAGAAGTAAGGCTTTGATATGTCTGCTGCCATGATTGGTGAATGCTATCTATCCTGTCCCGGGCACCCCTCCCTTGCTAGGCAACAGGCTCTTCCTGCATTTCACACAGAGTGACATTAAACCTCTCAGGAGCCCATAAAAAGGCACTATGATGCCCCCTTTCCCAAACCAGTAATGTCACGGTGGCACAGCTAATGGTGGATTTTAGATGTAAACAAACCATGGCCCCCACAGCTTCAGAACCCCTCTGCCTTCCCATCCAGCCCTAGGCAGCATTTTCCCTTTTCCAGTGTGACTTCATAGCCTCTAACAAAACACTTGGGAGTGGCGGCTGAATGCCCAGCCCTTCCAGTCACCACCATGGCAACTGTGTTAACCTACCTGGGGAAGCCACCGACAGCAGCTCCATGATCACCGAATCAGCACCCTTTGTATACACCACGACTTGTTTGGAAAGAGGATGCCGGACCACGACCGACATTCTTTTTCTTACTGAGTCAAAGGGAAGGATGTGTAAGAGTTGAAATGTTAATGAGCCCAAAGCAGCAAAGTCCACCATGACCTGCTCTGGGGTCCGAGACTGTAGAGTGCAGTGGTAAGCCCTGGCAGCGTACACCAAGGCTGCTTCATCTGGACTCTCAGCTTCATAACACAGGTTGGAAGCCAAGGGAGGAAGTGGTCCATTTAGGGCATCAGCTGTGCCAATGGTGAGTCCAATGGCACTGTTTTGTGCCTCAGTTTCTGGACAGCAAGCTGAGTTACTGGCCTGGGGGCTTTCACCCATCTGGGAAGGCTCATCCTCCATAGGAGGTGACAGTTTTGTTCGACTAAAGAAAGAGATCCTGCTCACAAAGGCAGAAGGAGTCCCAGAAGTCGGGTCCTTCCCACTGGCAAGAGACGGTGAACTTGATCTCCGGACTGACAATTTCTGGAAGATGTTTTTAATCTCTTCTAAGGACTTGATGGGCATTCCACTCAGTGAGGAGAACCCAACCTAGGAAAGACAATCGGAGAGGTCTCAATAGCATGTCTAATAACATGCCATCACAACTATAAAGTCCAACTGAGGAAAAAGTGAGAGATGAGTTACCACTGTCTTAACTGTCAATCTGCTTTCTCCCTGGAAATTCCATGGCAAACAGGAAGACATAAGTCACATGTGATGGCATTATACATTTCTTTAACTATTCAGGAAGATATCAACAACTGAAAACAAAGGATACAAAATGCTAATAATATTGGCCTTATAGAACTTTTCCTAAAGAAGAAATTCTACATGTATGGAATCTATAATCTTTATTGGCACAGCTTAGCAATAGCAATTATAACCAAATTGAACCAGGCATGGTAGTGCTTGTACATAGTCTCAGCCCTTGAAAGGCAGAGGCAGGAAGAGGACCCCAAATTCAAAGCCAGGCTGGGCTACATAATGAGACCCTTTCTCTCAGAATCAACTATGAAACCATCACCATTAAACTATGAATTCAAGTTAATTAAATATTCATCACCAAAATAAAAACAACTTCTTGAAGTTTATTTTAAAGTGAAGTTTACATGGATGGATACATTGTTAGAAAAGTTCAATGCTTTTGGGGTATTGCAGGAAGAGTTCAGAAAAAAAAACAAGAGAAAACAGAACAACAACAACAACAACAAAACAACACAACAACAATAACAACAAAAAGACCACATATCACCAAAACCACAGGAGGAAAAAAATCAAACAAAAAACTAACACAATACATTTTTCTTTTTTCTTTTCAGAGTCTACAAAAGGTTGTCATCTTGACATTTACACCAAAACAGGCCAATGAATGAAGAAAGTCAAAGGGGCATTAGTCACACCGTCACGTGATTTTAATTCTTTACTAGTACACAATTTGTTCCTATTGGTATCCTGTCTTCTTTTACACTTTTAACATCAGCAATTTAGTTTGTAATTTCATGCCTATCATTTGAAAGTATGTGGAGAATTTCAACGTTTTCTTCAGAAACTAATTTTATAACCATCTGAAGGGTTCCTGCCAGTCCGTCATCAGCAACTCGGATGTCAAGCAGGACATGCACCAGGGGAGGTCTCTGTTTCTCACAGTAAGCTCCCTTTCTCCCATTATCCTAACCATCTGGGAGGCACAGGGGCTCTTTATGCCTCCAAAGATTTTATTCCAAGCAGTAAAGTATTATATCAACAATAGTTTGTAGAAAGGAAACACCAAAAGTTGCCAATTTTGAAAGGACTGTGTCCTACAGCTTTTCATGAATCCCACCATTTATTCTCTAATGCCACAATCACTTTTGTCAGAACATCTTCCCAGCCTCTGATCAGGTACAGCTTAATTGGAAGTGAATTACTTTTATGTTGAAGTTCCCACCTCTGAAGTTGCCAAAAGGAAATGATCTGTTGGAAAATTAAAATTTAATTGGGTTTTATTGTAAATTGAATTTTAAGTGGATGTGCAGGAAAGGCAAGATACACCAGGAGGCTAGAACACCACAACAGATCACCAGGCTCTGTAATGTTTTCCTTCTTAACTGGAAAATGAATTTTCCATGAGCTCTAAAGCTATAACTACACTGCTAGCTCCTGGCACATTGCACTCATATTGGATAATGGGTAGACTGAGTGAAAACAAACCTAGCTGGAACAGGAAGAAAGCGTGTCACAATCAATGACCATTAAACTAATGCTTCAGACTTCGTACGATGTTGTACATACAATGCTGCCCATCTCCAAAGTCTCATAGACAGCTTCAATTTAGTAAAACATAGTGAAAGCAAAGTGGAAGTCTCCTCAGCAATCCTCTCCTAGACAAATTAAAGCCCAGGGTCCTACTGCTTAGGTTCAACCCCCACCCACATACACTGGTTTTGCAACCCTGGTGAGATCCTTCCAAAGCTTAAGATGAAGAAGAACAGAGCCAGAGTGCCTAGCTCTTGGGGCTCTGAGAGGACTGGACACATTAGAACCAGTAGACCTCGTAGAGTATGGTTGGTGCTGAGCCAAGAACAAGTCCTGAGTAAATGGTTTGCACCTGCTATTCTTGCTGCTCTTGGTATTTTACTGTCATCACATAACAAAACCACTACAGACGCATGCAAACTCCACATTGTCTGTTGCTGAGAAAACCCTTGTTTGCGTTAGAGCTTACCTTATGCCGAGGCTGATTAGGAGTAGAAACCACCACTGTGTTGCAGATTGCCAGTGCAATGAAGAAATCCATGATGTACAAAATCTCCGGGGGTGGACTCTGCATGGTCCCACCCAGCGGGGTGAAGAGCTGAGGGGTAATCTGGCTAAACTTGTCCAAAAGTCTGGTATCTGGTACCACGTCTGTTTCCTGAAGAGACAATATGACAAAGTGTTGTTATTAATATGAGGAGCTCCTACAATGGTAAACTAAATTTTAATTTTTTTCTACATTTATTTGTGTGTGTGTGTGTGTGTGTGTGTGTGTGTGTGTGTGTGTGTGTGCATGTGTGCATACTCATGCATGCACTACAGCACATATGGAGATCAAAGAACAGTTTAAGGAAGTTGGTTTTTCTCCTTCCACCATGTGGGGCCCATAGATCAAATCTAGGTTGTCAGGCTTGGCAGCAAGTGCCTTAACCCAAGAGCCATCTCACCAGCCCAGTAAATATAATTTTTAAAAGTTTAATGCATATGATAACTGGAGAAATAAAACAATAAAATGAAGCAAATGTAAATAAAAGGTCAATACAGATTGTGTATTATTAATGGGGGATATTTTTATCTTTCAGTTAAACAGGAGAAATACCACCTTCTACCAAAATCTAGTTGAAAGGGTACTTCTTACTTTGAAATAAATAATGCTAGGCATATAATTTATTGTACTCAGAATTCAACCATGGCTGTATTTTATTCAACAGCTGATGAACACCCCCCGATATTTCAAAAATAAGATTTAACACATTTTCATTAATATTGTAAAAACATCTTTCAATAAGAAAAAATATTTATTATAAGCAGGCAAAGAGACTAATCCTCATGTCATAGCCAGGGTATTTATTTACAAGAGCTTTCTAGCAACTGTGGCCTTCTCTTAACAATTCCTGGTAAGGATTTACTTCAAAAAGCTCTATCACTGGAGTGGGGTATGGGAGCCCCATTTCATCTAGCACAGTACATCTCAGACTTATTTGAGAGTACTAGTTTCAACATATGTGTGTCATAGTAGTAATCTGAATTTTACGCAGCATTGTTTAGTCTGCTGTAGAGGGTACTGCTTAGAATCATGGTCCCATGGAAGCACCACTGGGCTGCAGGGAATCTTGGATGCTGCCAAGCACAGCACACTGACTGCAGGGAAGCCAGGAGAGGTGATTGGCAGAAGAGAGTGCAACAGGGACACGTGATACTGTACTCACATGGTCCTGTTATGGTTAACTTTAATTGTCAACTGGACTAGATTTAGGACTAGCTGAGAAAAAATAAATAAATAAAACCCCTGGGTATGTCTGTGAGGGTGTTCCCAGGGAGGTCTTATTAAAGAAGGAAGACCAATTATAAACGTGGGTGGCACCATTCCATGTGGTCCTAGACAGAATAGAGGAGGAGGAGGTCAGCTGAGCATCAGCTTCCCTCACTCTGCTTCCTGACAGTGGGCACAATGGGACCTGCTGCCTCGGGCTTCCCATGCCATGCTTTCCTTGTCGTGACAGCCTGTATTCCTCTCCAACTGCATGTTGCTCTTGTGCAAATTTTTATTTAAAAAGTAAAGAGAAACATATCACAGATAGCCAGTGTTTCTGCACTTGCTAAGAGTGATCACAGGTTTAATGAGAGAAGAGCAATGCTGGCAATTGCACGTTCTCTGCTCATGTCTCCGCTTCACTCTGCTGACAGCTAGCCTGGGGAGGCTTCCTTACAGCCCCGTTCCTTTGCCTGCCTGCCTTTCTTCTTTCTTTCCTTTCAAGTGACACCTCCTCACCTTTCAGATTACCAGGGTCATGACAGGTTTAAAATTCACTTGCTATCAGCTGTCACAAAGCAGTCTTAAAATTCTAACTAAATTCAGCAAGTAAATGACTACAAAGCTGAAATCCTGTTCTGTGATCATGACGGTAAAAGCAATACTAAAGCTAGTAAAAGTACTGCGTGTGTATTCACACAGTCACAAAAGAGATACCCCTGTCAGCAATACCCTGAAGATAAGAGCTGTCAAAATGAAACTGGGTCTACCCAAACACTTGGGACCCTAGAAGACACTGAAATCACCATAAAAGAGTACAAATAAAAAAAAAGGGCCCACAGGAAGATGTAAGGAAGAATGAAGCTGTAGAAAGAGAGGGCTCTGCTGCTGGTTTTGACAAAAATAATTTCATCCCCCCCCAAAAAAAATAACTTCATCCCTCATGACTTCATCTCCTCTCGAGTAGAGAGGGTACAGAATTGTCACATGCAGTTTTTTTTCTAAATAACTATATTCATAATTATTTCCCCAAGATTAAAACCATCTTCATTGTGGCCTTGTTCGACAAGATTAACATAGGTTTCTTTCTGTGCTGGACAACCGTTGCCATCTTCCATGAAACCATGGCTGTTTCGTTAACATAACTATACTAAACAGTGCCCTCCCCAGAGTTTAAAGTGTTTTTAAGGCAAGGACCATATTCTACTAATCTTGGGATCTCTAACCCGAGCACATCCCACATGATAATCAACTCAAGTTTATTGTTCACTTCTATCAAACTCTTTCTGGCCTTCTATTCTATGCAGGAAGGGCAGAGAAACAAATAAACTAGAGTCATTCATTACCCATGGAAAATAAATGCATAATAGCTCCCACATGGTCTCAATCAGGCATCTGGTTAATATTCAGAGAACAGTTCCACTCGTGATTAGATCACGGAATACCCAGCACAATGGACAGCTCCTACACCAGGGGTTCTCAATCCTGAGCCCTTTATATAGCCTCTTATGTTGTAATGACTCCCATCCATCAAATTATTTTGTTGCTACTTAATAACTGTAATTTTGCTAGTTATGAATTGAAGTGCAAATATCTGATTTGCAGGAAATCTGATATATCACACCTGTGAAAGGGATATTGGGGGGTCGTGACTCACAGGTTGAGACCCATTTTTCTGCACTGTCAGCAAAGCCTTGGTGGTTTCATAGTGGGAGTCATGGCTTTGCTGTTACCTTTTGTGATAGTTCAATATCAGGACTCACACCACCTACTCTGCAGAAGGAATTCTATCTCAGGAGTTTATTTGTTGTTGTTATTTTTTCTCCCCTACTTAGATCCAAGTTCAATATGCAAAATTTGGCTGGACTCTGCTATTTGCTCTCTTCCCTGTTCGCTGAAGCATTGTACAGCTTCAAGATAATTTAAATGCTACCTGTTTTAAAATTGAGAGTAACAGGAAGCTGCTTAATTGTTTCTACAAATCTCTAAACACTCACAGTTTAATAAAGGGAAAAAAATACTCCCCCAGGTGATAGAGCTGGTCAGGCAGTTGTAAAGCAGTGCCCGCTCCTCTCTAGTCCTCCTCTGCTAAGATTTGATTTCATTTCGTGATGGCCCTGCCATTCAGGGACTGCCATTCTACTTCGGTTACGTTGGGTTTTGTGGACACACAAGCCTTCTTTTGGACTCCTCTGACTCTCAAATACCACACACCTGAAGGAAAAATACAAAGGGCTTTCCCTCTATACAAACTCCCTGACCCAGCAGTGCTGAGGATTGGTGTACCCTGCATTGTTTGCCTACCTCCCTCCTGGGGGTGCTATCTTACAACCTCTTTCTAGGTACTCAGCACGCACACAAGTGCTCTTAACCTAGGCTTCATGAGTGGGTTTCTAGAACCCAATGACAAGTAAGTTGTAGTTTTTTGGGTCACAGATTTGTATAGAATTGTATAGATTCCTCAAAATGTTAGGCTCAGCTGGTAAGACTTGAGACTCAAGAGTGAAAGCCATGTTTCCTGGGAGAACATGACCACTTTGTCCTATCTGTAGGAGTGTGTCTTTGGAAGACACAGAACGAAAACAACCCTGGAACTCCCAAATAATTAAGAGGACACAGGACACTGGAGCGCAAGGGAAAGTGGAAACAATCAACTGAATGGAAAGACTAAGTCCGGCAATCAGATTCACTCAACAACTTTCCAAAGTACTGTTTTGAGAATGACTTAACAGGCCCTGTGCTAAGTGTTAGGATACAAAGGTTAGAAAGTTCTTGCTCTCAAGGTGCTAATGATGCAACGTTTGATACAGAAACAAGGCCAATGTTATGCAGGCAAAGGAATAATGGGACAATCCTTTCGGCAACAAAAAACATCAGAGAAGCCTTCAGTACAGATATTAGTTGCTGCCTTTAATGTTTCATTGGATGCAATGAGGAGAGGAAAGAATATGCCTCAGGCAGGGGAGATGGCACAGAAACAGGCCCAAAGGCTTCCAGAAGTACCTTTGTACATCACCCTCTAAAAGGAGGGCGATGCCTGTTCAGGAAACTGAGGATGGCCAGGCAGCCCCAACTGGATGCCAGCACTGGGCCACCACCAACCAGATGTGAGCTAAAACACATTTATTTTCAAATGTGCACAGAAAATGTATAAGCTCAGTAGATGACTAAGCAAAGATAATATCATAGAGGAAAGAGAATATACATAAACATACTTCTTTCTGACAGAAGCACAAAAAGACTACAGAAGAGAAGGGTTGTTCATACTTCTTATTAATTGCTTTTCAAAATTTGGAAAAGAAAAAAATAAAGCATAGATGTTTCAGAACAGACTGCTACATAGGGAAGCTATAGAGTCAGGGATGTTACATCCTTAGTGCCACAGACTTGAGGTGGTGGTGGCCACATTGTTACTGCAGGGGCATATTTCACGGCAAATTTTCAAAGGGCCAAGAGATGCCCTGAAGGCCTTCTCAATTCAAGTCAGGTACCTGAGGTCTACTTAAGTAATGGATTTATCATGAAAGGCAGGCAGTGACAATAATGCAGCAACCCAAGGGGGTCCTCAAAGCTGCTCTACTCTTGTTATGTTGTCTGCCTGAGATGATACTGATGCTGTGATAGGAAACCTCCATCTTGGTCAAACATGGGTGTTAATGAACTATGGAAGGCTGAGAAGGCAGTGCACATTTTAGAGAGGTCATCTTAAATCTAGTGGAAGTGTTGAGTTTTCTTTTCTTTTTTCTTTTTTTTTTTTTTACACAATCATCTTTTCTGTTTCCTATGTTCTACATGGTCTTCTAATTTCTCCTACGCTAAAATGGGTTTGTAAATGGGGATGACTGGTCAGTTCTGAGAGTTGCCACTAGGACACAAACCACTTGTGGAGCTCTGTAATGAAAATACTAGAAAGTGCCCTTTGTGGAATAAGGGACGAGGAGATTTGGGTGGAATGCGTAGGAAGATTACACAGTGATAAAAAAAGACACCAAAAGACCTATTAATTAGACAAATATACCTGTCTCCGAGACAATTCTGGTTCAGTCTTGGTGGTCAGCCATTATCCTTAATTCAAGGTAGCCTTCTTCAGGCTCTGATATGATCATCCTTGACCAGAAACATTACAATTTTCAGAAATGGTACCTGACTTCTCAACACCAAATTATGTAACAAATCTCAAATTTGTATTTTTTAAACTTATTATATGTCAGCACCATGCTGAACTATAATGATGTCACCTCTTTCCTAGACAAAGAAAACAGTGTTGTTTGAGCTATTATAACCAGGGGGTTGTTCTGCCCAGGACGTGGTGACAGCTTCACACTTACAATGGGGCTACTGAACGCAGCTTGTCTGGAATGAGGCACTTCCTCAGATCCTTCTCTACTTCCTAGGGCAGGAGTGCTCCCAGAGAGATGAGTTGAGGACTTGCTTCCCAAAGGTCCCCTGTGAACTGTCCTGCAGCTGTGGGCTCTGGGTTTAGTCATGTTGCTGAGAGAGCCACTGAGAGCATCTGTGCATTCATCCTCTTCAAAGACAGCTTCCTGGTAGGACTCGAGTCTCTTGGCTGTAGGATAAATTTCACACTGGGTCATCATCTGAAAAGAACTTGCAGGCTAAATACGGAAGGTAGTTCCTGAGCTATTTACACCATCATTTTCCTGTTCTGGCCTCCAAACTCTCCCCATGAGAACACATAGCCAATAAACTTACCCCATCTTTTATTGAAGACACAATGGATTAGGAAGTCCCTTCCTTTTCCATCTCTAGGTCTAGCATCTTGCCTGCAGCTCTATCTACACTCTTTGACTGCTATCCTACTGTGATGCAGAACTCAGCCTTCCTTGTTTCAAATACCAAGCCCTCCACTTGTAATCTGGATCCTGCCCTCTGGGTTCTCAAGGACTTCCTTTCCACATTCATCTTTCACATACACCAATCTCTCCTTAAGCAATTTCAGGACTTTCTGTCTTAACTCTTCACTAATCTCTTCTCAAGGTCACCTATAAGCTCCATCTTGCCAAGCCCAATGATGTATGTATGTATGTATGTATGTATGTATGTATGTATGTATGTATGAATACATATATGTGTATGTGTTATCTCATTTGAACCCTTAATAATACTCAACTTCTAGAAATAACTTTGTGGACTTCTAGGATCTTTTACATTGGTGCCACTAGCTATTTAGTTTTCCCAGCTATCTTTCACACGTTTATTTTATTTTGTGTGTGTGAGCCTTCACATATATGTGGATCTATAGGGATACATATGCATGCACATGTATGTGAAGGACAGAGAACCTTGGGCATTGTTTCTCAGGATTCATTGTTTTATATTTACTCCTTTGTATTTTGAGACAGGGACCCCCACTGGCTTAGAACTCACCATGGAAGGAAGAATGCCTGGCCAGCAAGCTCCAGGCTCTGCCTGTTACCACTCCTCAATGATGGGATTACAAGTGGACACCAGCTCAGTTATTGGCAAGCTTCAGGGACTGCCTGCTTTTCTCCATCTACATACCTCTTTTTGGTATTCTCATATGGTCTGATCTTGGAAACAGAATGTCTTTATGCATAGCCTATAAACTCATCTACTGATTAGTTTCATGTCAAGCAAGGAGTCTTCAGAGAGGAGAGAACAATTGAGAAAATACCTCTATAAGATTGGGTGATAGGCAAGCCTGGAGGGCATTTTCTTAATTAGTGATTAGTGGGGGAAGTTTCAGCCTACTATGGGTGGTGTCATCCCTGGGCTGGTGGTTCTGGGTTTTATAAGAAAGCAGGCTGAGCAAGCCATGAGGAGCAAACCAGTAATCAGCACCCCTCCATGGCCCCTGCATCAGCTACTTCTTTAAGTTCTAGCCCTACTTGAGTTCCTGTCCTGACTTCTTTTGATGATGAACTGTTAAGTGGGAGTATAAGCTGAATAAATCATCCCCTCCCCAACCTGCTTTGGTCACAGGTCACAGTGTTTCATCACAGCAATAGAAACCGTAACTAAAAACAACCTGTATCTTCAACTCTCACCTCTCACTGAAATGCAGACTCATGTTTTCAACTCTGCACTTGACACTTGTAGTTGGCTATCATAAGGCTCTTCAAGATAGTGGTATGGTACATGCCTTGATATTTCTCAAATTCATCCTACTTAACAGGGAAGATTTTTCAGGTAGAGCCCCATTATTTACTATTGATTCTAATCTTGCCTTTACTGCCCACTATATACTTCTGCTCTTACTTTCATATCATCCCATAAAATATACACCTTAAAATGGTCACATAAATCCATGCTCTGTTAATATGTCCTAAAAGTCCAATGCAGTAGCTCATAAGTACTCAAGAAATACTTGAGGAATAGGTAGGTAAATAAATAACAGTAATCTTAAATTCCAGCTGAGCTCTTTCCTCTTTCTCCTCAACCTTTTCTCTTTTCTCTTTCTCCTCACCTTTGCACAGCAATACTGTCCTGTCTGTGTGGTAACCTGAAACTTGAACAATCCATTCTTGACAGTTCATTTGTTCACTTTGCCTTGGGCCTTAACACCCCCATTTTGCAAGAAAAAAATCTTTATTAATTTGTCATTTCACACACACACACACACACACACACACACACACACACACACACACACACACACAAGATTCTGTGAGCCTAATGCTACAGTGTTTCTAAATATAGCCATATGCATAAGTGTGGCCAATTTGAACACATACCAATCTCGCCTGTCAAATTTCTATGAGCCTGAGCCTGTGGGTTTTTTAAAATCTTAAACAAGTATTTGGTAAATGAATAATGGATCAATAGGTATGTAAATGAATTATCTCTAGTGTTAAGGGAAAGTGAATGGTAGGGACTTACAATTATTAAAGTTATTAAAGCTTTTAAGATACTGCAGCTATTTGACATCATCTTATTCTCACATTTAGAGAAAATACACTGAATCACAGATAAATGACTCTTGACCTCTCACTGCTTACTCATATCCAGAGGTTTTCCAGCACAGTCCATCATATATCAAATCTATATTGAGTGTCCAGACTTCTTCCTATTTCCAATATCTTAGTCATGTTGACATCACTGAATTAATACAATGCCTTAAAACTAGTCTCTTTGCCCCTCTGAAATCTATTCCTCAAATGGTAGCTAGAGAGACCTTCCTAAAGGATAAAGCAGATGAGATCACTTCCAGTAAAAAAACACTTTCCAATGGCCTCCTGGTCCCCTCAGAATAAACTGGGATCTTTATCCTGCCTTAAATAACCCAATATGACTTTTACATCCTTTCTTCTACATCTACCTGTGGGTCGTGATCCCTAAAGGACCACCATAAAACAGTTATTTACATTATAATTCATTACAGGAGCAAAATTAAAGTTATGAAGCACCAATGAAAATAATTGTATGGTTGGGGGTCACTACAACATGAGGAACTGTATTAAAGGGTCAAGGTATTAGGAAGGTTGAGAACCATTGCTCTACAGCCTTAATCTAATTCTAAAAGAAGCAAGCCTTAATCTAATTCTAAAAGAAGCAATATTGTAGCTTGCTTTTCTTCTTTTTCCTTTCTGTTGTTTGTTTGTTGAGACAAATATTAGGCCCAGCATATTCAGCATGCAGCCAAGGATGGCCTTGGACTCCTGATCCTCCTATCTCTACTTTCAAAGTGCTAAGATTATAGATTTGAGTGGCATTCACTCTTTCTGAAGCCCTCTAATGTAGATGAACACATCCGTGCCCATCCAGACTATTCACTGGATATTTACATTTGTCTTGGGCTGAATGACACCATCCACCAGACCTTCACTTCATTGAATCATTATGACATTCCTCTGGGTAGGAACTACTAACCCCCATTTTATCTTATTATTTATTTGTGTTTGGAGAAGGGTTTTCTATGTAGCCCTAGCTGTTCTGGAACTAGCACTGTAGACCAGCAGGCTTTGTACTCAGCTCAACACTTTCATTTTATAAATAAACAAATAAACTTTATTAATTTGTAATCTCACAAAAACAGACTAGATTGGTCTTAAGACCAGATTTATTGGATGCCACAGCCAAGATTCTGTGACCTAATGCTATAGTGTTTCAAAATATAGCCATATGCATGAACACGGCCAATTTTTTTTTAAAAATTAGTTTATTTATTTTTATTTTATGTGCACTGGTGTTTTGCCTGCATGTATGTCTTTGTGAGGTGTAAGATCCCCTGGAATTACAGACAGTTGTGAGCTGTCATACAGGTGCTGGAAATGAACCCAGGCTCTCTGGAAGAGCAGCCAGTGCTCTTAAGCACTGAGCCAACTCTCCAGCCCTGAATGTGGCCGATTTTGACACATGTCAATCACTTCTGTCAAATTTCTATGAGCCCTTTTTTATTTTATAAATGAATAATGGATGAATAGGTATGCAAATGAAGTGTCTCTAGTGTTAAGGGAAAGTGATGGGTAGGGAATTAGTTATTAAAGGATTGTTATTTTCATCAAAAGTCTCACACACACAACACACACACACACACACACATTTTCATCTTCACAATACTTTTATCTGACAAGAACTATTGTTGTTCCTTTTTAAATTGAAGAAACTAAACTGAGAAACTAAATATTCTAATCCTGATTAAACAGCTGACTAGAGGTAGAGCTGGAATTTAAATTTAGGCTTCTTGTCTCGGACATCAATACTCACATCCCTATATCATGGTTCCTTAACTCGAAACAGTTATATGAAGTTGAATTTTTTGTTTGTTTGTTGTTGTTGTTTTGGTAGGGTTTTCTGTTTGTTTGTTTGGTTTTTTTGTTTGTTTTGTGGGGGAATAGGTTTCCTGTGGCACTTTTGGCAATGGCTACTGGCACTCAGTGGTTAGACATCAATATATTAAAGGGTTAGTAATGAAATCGAAAAAACTTGGAATTCAATACATTCAAGAAATGTATTGGTAATGAGATGACATTTTTAAAACAACTAAAATACCCAAAACCCACTTTAATGGGTTCATGTGCTTCCTCTGAGCCATCATTGGGGGAATTAGGATCACATGGCTGTGTAATTAGTATGACATCCAGTAGCTCAGCTATTACTCTAGGACAAACTTACTCAATAAGTAGAACTTGGATAATGGAATGTAAAAGACAGAATGACTCAACCTTTACTCACTTTGTGGAAAGTTCTAGAAACATATAGGTCAAGAAAATGACAGTGTGATTCAGAAAATGGAGCCATTGTTAAATTTCCAGGCCCAGAGAAAATTATATCAAAGATGGCTGTAAAAGCCAGGTTTAGATCATATCAGTAAGTAAAATATACCCAAATGATGATAAAGCGCAGAAAGTCTCAGATTGGGCCAAAAGTAATTTTCTGACTCACACAGGAAACAGAGTCTGTCATTGTTCTCTTTATGTACAGGTAGGTTCTGCATTAACCAAATCATCTCTAATTTCTTTTCCTTATTTAATCTCTATTGTCTTCTTTTGCCACGCCCTTCTCAAATATTCCAAAATCTGTTTATAGCCTATTACTTGCATTGGTTTGATATTTGAAAGAAGTAGGTCTGAGACCATGGAAAATTAGCTTATGGTAATTTATAATTTATAATGTGCTCCCCATAGAGCCAACACAAGACTGAACACAGCACATTCAAAGAGCTTCCTTCCTGAACATCTGTACATGTTCCTTCACCTCATTCACAGTAAACTAGTTCCTCGACCATCCCTGGCATCCCATCTCTACCTACTTATAAATAGCACACTCAGTCAACCTTCTTCCAACCACATCACCCACATATAACTGATATCCAAACCCTGCTCTGAACTGACTCTTCTTACATGTCATGTGTTCCAAGAACTTCTGGTGTTCTGCTTTTATCATGACAAATTGTATCAGGGCAAAATTCATCTTCAGAACTCCTTGGCTGTCTGAACATCAAATTTGTTCAGAACACACAGAACAAACATCTGTGTGTGTGGTATATGATATGTACATATTCATCTAAGTGTTTGTGTTTATGTATGCATGTGTGTGTGTGTGTGTGTGTGTGTGTGTGTGTGTGTGTGTGTGTATTTTTTAATGGAAGCCAGAGGAAACCACAGTAAATTTTGAGACAGTATATCTCACTGAACCTGGAGCTGACTGATTTGGATAGTCTGGCTGACCAATGAGCTCCAAGGGTGAAGAAAAGCCCATCTTTGTCCCTCCAGCAGTGCAGTTACAGGTGTGTGACGTCACACTTCTTTTATATGGCTGCTAGGGATTTGAAATCAGGTCCTTAAGCATGCATTGCAGATATTTTAACAACTAGACCATCCCCCCAGACCCAGGAATATCAACATTAATATTAATTAACATGATAGTTTCATAATTTCACATCTGTCTCCCACACTGGACTATGAGATACTAAAACAGCAGCCCTGGTTCTTATTTTAAAAACAACAATTAAAAATAACAATAATAGCAACTAATACATAAGAACAGTATCTGTGCTGTGCTCTGTGCATCTCTGCATAAACTAACTTAATGAAGTGGATGGTACAATGGCTTTTTTCTCTCCCTGAGGCTCAGAGAAATTATGTATCTTGCTGAAGTACACATACTTGTCAGGTGGCAGAAATGGGGCCCATGTTTAAGAAACTCGACTGCAGTGTTCTTTGATGCCTCCATGGATCAACAAATTTACAAACTGTACATCATAAATTCATTTGCCAGACAAGCCCACATTAAGGAACAGTCTACCAAGTCCCAGAAATGCACCTATCAAAACTGGTAAGTTCATCCAAAAGATAGAAAGTCTCTAGAAACTGTCAAGAATACAGAAGCCTAAATGATGGCTGCTAATTCCAGGTGTCATCTTGGGACCACAAGAGACATAAGTGAAAATGAAGGATACTTTCAGAATATGAATTTCAGGTAATGATGAGGTACAGATTCCAGTGCATCACTAACCAAAGGCATGTTATGACCCAGGTTAACAGGAGAAATGGTTTGATGGAACCTTCTATAACATTTCTGTAACACTCCTGCAATTAACTATCTCAAGGTGACAAGTTTATTTCTTAAATGACATTTTTCAGGAGTCTCTTAAAGTAGGAGTGGATTTTTTTCCTTTCTCAAATGTGGCTTTTTAATTTAGATATGCATACTAATCATGTGAGAGTTTGTTAAAATGAGATTTTAATCGAAGCTCTATAATTCCTAATTCAGCCCAGGTGCTGCTGGTGCCTCAAATGATGCCAGTACACGGGTCACACTGCCAAGTTGGCAGGTTTTGAAACACATAACAGTACTGTCAAATGTGTTTAAATCATTTGTATGTGTGATGAGGTTATTTCCACACAGCAGTATTCTTTAGGTAATTATCTCCTAGACAATTCTTTTGGTAGAAAATCCTGAAACATTGGTCATAGAAACCCAGGTACAGTTAATAGCTTTAATTTCAGTAAAAAATGTGTCTCAAGCTATATTCTAGGAAGAATAGGCCCTTTTCCTAAATCCATTTATTCCCCATGCCTCCCCCCACCTCTCTTTCTCTGTGGTGTGTGTGTGTGTGGTGTGTGTGTGTGTGTGTGTGTGTGTGTATGTGTATACATCTGCATTGAGGAAGATAGAGTGTTAACCAAAACACATGTTCAGCATCAATATTACTGAATCACTTCATATACCTTCAGCATCCAGTGTTTATCATAGTGTAGTATGTTGCTCAGAATCTACTAACATCTAAATCAGTGGTTCTCAACCTTCCTAATGCTGCAACCCTTTAACAAAGTTCCTCATATCATGGTGTCCCCAACCATAAAATGATTTTTGTTATACTGTATTTTGCTACGTCGTGAAAGTGTCATTCAACTTCCAAAGGGCTCATGGCCTGCAGGCTGAGAACCACTGTTCTAAAGAAACAAAATTGTAGCAGCATTGATGGGAGATGTTATGCTGTATATATGTTTCTCATGCTGGTTAACAAAGCACTGTGGCCAATAGAAAACTAGATAGGCGGGGCTAGGAGACTAGGAGGAGGAAAGAGGAAATAGAAGGAGGATTCAAGATGTAGACCAGGGAGGAAGACGCCAGCCGCGGCTCCCGGATAAGATGAGTCACATGGAAATAATTAGATAAGTAGAAATGGGTTAATAATTAAGACAGAGCTAGCCCATAAACAATAATGGTAATTGGCCAACAGGATTGTATCAAGTACAGAGTCTCAGAATGTTACCTGCGGCTGGTGCGGCTGTGGGCCCAGACTGGTGGGCTGGCAGGCTGGCGGAAACATACATGCTACAGCAGCATAAAGTCTAATGGGGTGCATTAATTACCCAATACTTAGCCCTGAAATTTCCTTGAAAGAATTGTTAGGGATTTAAGTAGCTGGGGAAAAGTTAAGGGTAGTTTTTGTAGAAATCCCACACTCACCATTTTCTTCATGGCAGTAGTCGAATCCTGCTACACTACACCTCCGAAAAACCATTTTATTCTCGGTAAGGGTTCCTGTCTTATCAGAAAAGAGGTATTGGATCTGCCCAAGATCTTCAGTGATGTTCAGAGCTCTGCACTGAATGGTAGAATCCATTTTCTCATTGTAGAAGTCTACGTCACTCTGAATAAAATAGATCTGTCCAAGCTTCACAATTTCAATGGACACATAGAGTGAAATGGGAATCAAGACCTAACAATTTAAAAAGATATAGTCAGTAAAAGAAGATAAAGATAGCTAGATAACGAGCAAAGATATAGAAATTCTCTGGTAAGTCTGGCAGAAATTACCTGAAGCAAGATGATCATGGTCCAGAACACATAGAATCCAGTCAACACAGGTGATATGACACGCCCATCCGGCTCAGGGATGTTAAAAAATAGCATGCTTTCATACCTGCTTAGCCATATTCCATGACCTTTAAAAAGCACAGACACCAAAAGAATGCTACAGAGAGTATGTAAACAGAGAACTACAGCCCTCAAGAAACACCGGTGAGAGATATGCTCTCAACATTAACTGTTCTTTAAAGCAAGTTCAAATTCAAAGGGCTACACAGTTTCTCGTCCTTGACTCTCCCTCTTAATCTCTTCCCAGGTCCCTTCAGTACTGTAGCAAAGTATCAGTGGATACAATCAACATCAGTGTTTCCCAAGCTAAAGGATACCAGAAGAAAACATGTGGGAAAAAAATTAACAAATAAAAATCTCTTACAAAAACCAAACATAGATATTATTTTGGAAAAATAACATTGTATCAGATGATACTGACAAGATATTAACAGATAATTGAATTTTACCCACCAAGTGCACCAGTTAAACACATTACGACCAGAAGCAGGACACACCAGAGGACATCTGTATTTGCTCTTCTCTCTAATTTACTGCGCTTATACCGCGGCCCACTGTTGTTCAGCATCGCTTTGGTCTCATGACCTGCATGGAAAGAAGACTAGGTCTGAAAAAGTACAAAGCAAAAGCAGGGAGCAAGCATAGCAGTTAAAAATCTCTCTGGCACTGAGCCGAACCCCTGGAGTCAAGTTGCAGAGAGGGAAGAGTGATAAAAAAGGGGTCAAGACAAGGCTACTGAAACCCACAGAAACAGCTGACCTGAACAAGGGGGAGCTCATGGATGCCCAGACTGAAAGCTGGGAAACCAGCATTGAACCGACTCAGACCCCCTGAACATGGGTCTCAGTTAGAAGGCCTGGGCAGTCTAAGGAACCTCTGACAGTGGAACCAGGATGTATCCCTGGTGCACAAAAGGACTTTAGGAGCACATGCCCCATGGAGGGATACTCCCTCAACCTAGAGGCAGGAGGGAGGGCCTAGTCCCTACTCCAAATGACTTGACAGATTTTGTTGATCCCTCCTGGAAGGCATCATCCTCCTTGTGGAGTAGGGGAGGTGGAATGGGAGGGGTTCAGGGGACATGGGAGGGAGAGGAAACTGGGATCGATATGTAAAATAAGAAAAAATAATAAACAAATCTAAAAAAAAAGGAAACATTATAACAAAAAATTCTCTCTGGCTGACAATTTAATCAAATGTGGCTTTGTAACATTTTGTCAGTTTAATCTGTGGTTTGTTTAGGGAAACCAGGATCTGTGCTTAAATTCATCAGGGCACAATTTCCCTTGCGTAGGTTCCGTTTTGAGTAAATGAAGAATGTGAAGACATAGGAAGAGAACATGATAAAGGCAGGAGGAGAACCAACCTGCATAGACCACGATACCCACAACAGCCTCTGTGTTTCGAATGGTGCATCCCCTTAGCAATAAATTCTCTTTGCCGAGGCCCACCCGTTCTTTGTTGGAGTGTTCCCTGGAAGAGAGGCAGCATACAGATTTACTTTTAAATAGCAAATGTGGGGAGGTAAGGCAACAGTCTTTATCCTGGAAGGTTCTATACCCGGGTGTTAAGTTTGACAGCTCAGAGGTAACGCTTCAAGACTCTGGCCTGTTTGCCTCTGCTGTGGGAGTTAACCTGCTGTGGGTATCAGAAAGCAGCAACGAATTGCAAATTCCCATTACTTCTAGAAGTTGTTATCTGTCACATTCCATTGCTGCAAGAACTCAATACTCTCAATAAGTTCCTGCTTTTCTAGGGCATGCTGCATTTGAGAATTTAATCGGCTGTGAGGAGACAGACTTGATTTAGAAAAGTAGTAGCTTTGATTTGGCTGAAATTAAGAGTCCTGCTGGGCACAGACAATTGGTGGCTGCTTAAGCCATTAGATGAAAGATGGATGGGACACTGTATAATCAAAGGTGAAGGCTGACACAGCCAATCTGATAATGGGACAGGGGATATCACAGGCCTCCAAGTTATGAGAAAGGAACTGAGGGACCCAGATTCTTCATCAAGAGAACGACCTGAAGCCTGTGGCTTCTGCAGCTCTGTGACACCTCTAGAATTGTAAACAATACTTTGTTTATATGTATGGCTGGATAATTGGATGTATGTATGGACATATGTATTATGGACATCATATGTATGTGTACCTCCTGCCATTTTTAGAGACAGAATTCATTTCATTCAACAGACTCTGAAAGTGCCTAGGGACAGCTTACAAAATAAAAGGGCCAGAGAAACAAGGTAAATTTCACGAGAAGGAGACAGTTGGCCAAACCCAAATGTGGTGAGTGAACCAGGTCAGCCTGGCTTCCTCAAACAATGGTATGAGAGAACAGAAGGAGATGACAAAGCTCAACTCAGGGAGGAGGCAAGCCACTCAGCCTAGAGTAGGATAAATGACTCCATTTCTTGGGGTAGGAAAATTAGAAATTGATTAGCTAAATGTAATTTGTGAAACGTAATTTAGTTCTGTTTTGAATAAGACAATTGTCAGAAAACATTTTTCTTATTGGTTGGAAAAATTTGAACAAATTCCTGGTATTAGATGAGATTAAAGAATAGTTTTGATTCTTCTCAAGAGGAATAATGGCTTTATGGTTTTTGTTAATGTCTTTATCTGCTCTGAGTATATGGTGATATACGCACAGTGAAGTTATGTGTCACAGGCCCGCCCGGGGAAGGAAGTAGGAAAAATGAGACAAAGTTAGCACCACTGTGAAGTATCAAAGTCTGGCGTGGGACTGCATGTCTATCACAGTTTTCTCTCCACTTTCATACATTTGGAAATTTGTATAAGAACCAGTTTCAAAATTATCAAAGTAATTACATGACTAAACTATGACAGCAATAAGAGTTCAGGGCAAAATCAGTGAAATAGTTACTAAAACAAGCAGAAATCACCTTTCACACTCTGTGAAAATGTCATCTTCACTTTATCATTAAATTCTGGTGGATTTCTAAGCAATAACCTGTCTGTAAACTGCCATTGTTTCTTACAAGTACAACTTGTCAATAAACCTACTGCCCTGACTCTCTGGAATTGCAAAGAAATTAAGTAAAAACCCTACAAAAGTTTCATTTTGAGAAGAGAAAGGGAAGAAGCAGGTTGGCATTTTGCTCCCCACGCTACAGGCTTTGTTCTCCAGGGGTCTGTGCAAAGCGTTATGGATTTAAGAGGCAACCCTGAACCTAACGTAGCTCAACTCCTTCAGTTCGTTCATTTTATTTTGGAGGCTTGGTTGTAAGTAGGAGCTTTCTCTTTAGCCCAAGCTGGTCACACATTCACTGTCAAACCTAGGCTGGCTTTGAACCTGTGACAATCCTCCTGTCAGAGCCTCCAAAGTGATGGGTTTACAACTCTCTGGTTTTTAGATAGATGAGGAAGTTAAGTCTAAGAATTCACATTTACAAATAGCACATGTAGGTGTGCATTGGCAAGTCCTTACTGCTGCGAAATCCACACAAGGAGAGTTTTAAAACACAAAAACATCATTTGTAATGTTCTTTAGCTAGGGTCAGTTTTTCCTCCCTAGAATCCACACTTCCATCATTAATTCATGAGGGACATTAGTTTTCCCTTGAATGTCTTAATATGCTTTAAATGTTCAGGGAATGGGATCAGGACAATGTTGGTCTTTAAAATAGGAAATTAGGTGGGAAATTTTCTCTAAGAACTATGTCTATATTTTTTTCTTGTAAAAAATAAAAATTAATGAGTATTACTTGGCGCAGAGTAACAAAACATCTAAGTTCTGGAAGCCAGGTTTGAGATTGGGAAAGACCCCAAATTACAAGTGTCTTTGCAGGATGGCATTCTAAGTGTTGAGAATATACTGCTACACCTTCCCACACTCTAAGACCAGCTTCCAAATCAGTGACTAACTCTTTCCAATCATAACTGTACACTTGCTGCTCTAATTCCCATGAAGACCATGCTAGCATATCATTTATGACTGCAAAAAATACCTCTTTCCAAACTTTAACATCTACTAGGTGTAACATAGAGCTTATGAAGGTGGGCATGGTGATACATATCTATCATCTCAAGAAGCTGAGATGGAAGAAAAAATTCAAGGCAAGCCTGGGCTGCATAGGAAATGCAAGGCCAGTCTAAGCTGTATAGCCCCCAAAGATATTTTTACAGCACTGGAAGAGATTATAGGAATACCTTTAGAGGGTTTTATTGTTTAGATTATTTTATTATACATGAAAATGAGCATTTATTAAATCACTTAGGTATACCAAATTATAGACGGATAAACTTGCAGCCTCTAATGATTTACATTAGATATAAACACACAAAAGCATTTCTGAACTAACTACAATTTCTTTCATGCCCACAAAGGTAAATTATCACTCACAGAAAGCCTCGGAATCTGCTGAGGTCATTGTTTGGACTTTCACATTCTATCCTACTGGAAAACTTCTCAGGATCAACTTCAGAGTCCTAAAAATATTTTGCCAATATTACAAAAGAGAAAGAATTCATTATTAAATCTCAATACTTAAACAATGTATTATTTTGGTCAACTCTCTTTAATATATGTAGTAATTAAGGCTTTTTTTTTGCTTCAGAGTGTATGCTGTAAATCTCTTAGAATGAAGAAAATATAGACATAATTATAGAATCCACAATGGATCGGAATAACCTTAGAAGTATCATAGGCATCTGTAGAAACAGAAGGAGCTTTTTCAGATTAATCATGTGATTCAAGTTACGTGTTGAAGTGCACGCAAGGCTCTGCATCATAGTTTCCACACATGGAGCAAACATTAGTGTCAATAACTATGAAAAATATGTTGTTGTTGCCATTGCCTATAACCTGATGGTTTGCAAGAGTCAGAGCATGTGGCAATACTATATAAGTATTCTGTCTCAGCCCGAGTTCATGAAAAAAATTCCCAAATAAGTAGGGCATAAGTATCTCACAAAATCCCCTAGAGAAGCAAACAGATACTTTTGTAATTGTGTTATGAAACTAGTTGGGATGTGGGCAAGACCACTCTTAAAAACACTGTCTGGAAGATGTGGCTTCATAAGAACGAGTCACCATCTCGGGCTTGGTGGCTCATGCCTATAATTCCAGCACTTAGGAGGCTAAGGCAGGAGGCTTGCTATGAGTTTCCTATGAGTGAAGTTCAGGCTGGCTTGGGCTACAGACTATCTTCTTGGTGAGAGAAAGCTTGGCTATAGCTGTTTAAGTTATATTTTTATATCACTGTAACAAATATGAAAAACATGAAGTCACAAAGTCCAAAGAGGCTGCGTGAATAGCTGGTGAACAATCCAGCCTAAGAACAGCTGAGGAGACACAGAGGATCCAATAATTTTCCCAAGTTCTGAAAACAAGTTGCAAATTGCAAAGGAAGTAACTGTGCTTGTGTGGAACTGAACCCAAAGTGTGCCTCTTAGCCACCCTACAGCAGCATACCATACATTTAGTGCTGGAATAGAATTCTAAGGTGTGCCAGACATTGTCAAATATCATAGGGCTGCTTATAAAAGTGACAAAGACAGGGGGCTTAGAGGCCCTGAACCACAGAGATCTGCATGAAGATCTACAGATGGAAGGAGGGGTCCAGTATGAGATGAAATGCTAAGGCACAAAGGGGATAATGCAGTTTTATTTATGTATTAAATAAAGTCCAACTTAGTACTAAAGCCTTAAATTTTAAAATCCTGTATCTCAGGTGTTTCCAGACATAGAGAAAGGAAAGTGATGCTTAGCTATGAGCATGTTTTCCACATGAGTCAAACAACAATGCTAAGAATGAGACATCATTTCCACATTAATATGAGGAAGCTCAGTCATAATGTATTTGAATAACTCCTCAAGATCATTACTTTGTGAATAAAAGACATATCAGTGGCCGAGAAAAAAAATGTATTTATTCAAATCTATGTCAGTCCAATTTCCCTTATTGCAGAAGATGAATGGCCTAGAAGTTGTGGCATGAGAAACCATAAGTGTTTTTAAAAGCTCTGGCATATAGGTAATTAGACATTTTAGGGACAGTTGTGAAAACACAAAGTATAAAATCCCAAGAGTAAGAAAATAAAGTTGGCAGGTGATTATTTCTATTGCAAATGAACTCTGCTGGATTCCTCTAATGCAAGACCACACAATCTGATTGCAGACCCCAGTGTGTAAACTTCAAAGTCATTTTTATCCTAGTATCTATAAAACACAGTACACGTCCCCTGATATCTGAAAATGGATTAAGTCTTCTGTGATTGTATTTTTCCAGGAGTAAAAATTAAATTAAAAATCTCTTTATCTACCCTGTGGAGATGAGCCCAGACCTTTCCTGAGGAAGAAGAAATGTCCATAAAGCCACTGGAGAAGACATTCTTTACCTGGTCTGCATACCCACGCACCACCTGCCTCTGCTTTAAATTGCTCTCTCCATCAAGGCCAGAAGTCTCTATGTGACAGATGCCATCAGGGTCTGTGGAAAAGAGTAAGACCATGTCTGCAGGGATGATCTCATTACACGAGAGGCGAATGAAGTCCCCGACAGTGACATTTTTCCAGCAACAGTCAATGTACTTTCTTTCTTTCCTAAAATTGAACCAGGAGATAATAAAGATAGAAAAAATAGTAAGAGGAAACATAATTATTTCTTAAAATCTTAGGGATATCTATGAATTTTTGTATAGGAGACACTACAGAATTGGTAAGGCCAAAATTTCACAAAAGCCTCATTTGGAAAATTTAGTTATTAAGACACTACAAGATATCCTTTCAACCCTTACTCTCTCATTGTAGGATTTCGAACCCTCACATTCTAGACTTTGAATACAAGTCTAGAATGGAATTACAATTAACATCACATGAATACATTCACATGTAGAACAGTTCTTGCTTGTGATACTGAGATTGGGTATCAAGGACCTGACAGGGCGAGAAGGCAAGCCTGATCTCAGAGGGCTATATGACACATACCTACGCTGGGTAACTAAGGAAAACCTAATGAAATGCAATACCCACACAACATTAAAAAAAAATGTTCTAACACATTACCACCTCTAATTCTCATTCAACAGAAACAAAAGCAACCTTCCATATCCACAGCCTCTGTATCTGAGGATTCCAGCAATATTTGAGAAGAAAAGCATGTACTGAACATGTACACTTTTCTTCCTGATAATTTAACAACTACTGACACTGCTTTTGCATTGTATGCATGCTGTGAGTATTCTAAAGATTAATTAAAGTGCAAAGGCAAACATATAAAAGCTGATGCTGCAACATATCATATGCACTCTCCTGCACTCCCCTGTGCTCCCCCCAAACACTAACAGAGGAATTTACTCCTGAGTCTGTAGCATCTAACCCCTGCAAGAAAGAAGGGTACATTTTATCCCTTCTGAAAATATCATTTCCCATTCTACACTTTAAAAACATTTTATTATATTTTACTTGTTTAGTTAGTGTTTGTATAATTGGCACACACTTGTAACACCAACATTCAAAAGCTAATGTCTCAAAATAAGTAAGTAAATAAATATATTGCAAAGCTATTTATTTCTATTATGTGTATGGAGACAGGATTTGTATTCACTCCCTATAATCCTGGGAGTTACTTATAATCTAACTTTTATGACATATTAAAAGTTTTTAAATCATCAGATTAAATGAAAATGCTGCCTTAAATTACTTGAATAGCCTCTGCTATACAAAATACATCAGCTATGTAAAGAAATGCTTAGTTTGAAGGGCTAATAAATATAAATAAGTAAATAGCTTTACAAATGCCTAATGCAAGATATCAAATCTAACCAGGAGAAATCTTTGATTACCTTACAAATTTGTTAATTTACAGACAATGGCAAATCCTTATTTTTTTTCCTCCAAAATCTTCCCTGGTATCTTTGTATATTACTAATTTTTTCCATGAAGAAAAGTGACAGATTTTTTTTTTAAGAGATAGAAGTGGGCTGGAGAAATGGCTAAGCTCACAACCAAAAAGAGGTAGAGGTTATACTTTGAAAACTCAGTCCTATATGCCACACATACCTAGGACAGGGGTTTTTAAGAATTGTAGCAATTTCATTCTATAAAACACGGTGTCACAAATTCACAGGAAAAAAAAAGAAAAAAAGGTATGTACCTACTTATGTATGCTCATTCCTGTGACAGAGTGACAAATTATTGAGCGGCAGCCTAGTTAGTGGTTAGAATAGACAAGAGGCCAATGGCAAGTTACTGAGATAATTCAAAGGATGGATGAAAAGGCTCAGAACTGAGGTGGTAGGAGGAAAAATGGATAGAAGATTAAATGAAGACATAATTAAATAGCAGAGAAAGCCATTTCCTAATTTGTTACATGTAAGCAACTTCAAGGATGACAGAATGATTCCTCATTTGCATGATGGGGTGATAGCAGGTGCCTTTTGCCATGTCACAGATTATGGAAGTGACTATTAACATCTGAGGTGAGACAGCAAATTCATTTTAAGAAATTTTTATGTAGCATGAATTAGGCAGTTGAGATGTACAGCTAGTATAAGATTTTTCTCCAGATGTTGTAAATAAAGACATGGATGTGGAGCCCTGTGGGACATAAAGGGTAAGTGGCAACAGGCAAGGGGTGGGGTACAAGTATCCTTAGCGGAACTTTAAGAAGACAGGGAAGCAAAAGGACATCCAAAAGGAAGTGATGCCATAAAAAGCAAAGGAGAAGAAAAATTCAAAGAGGAAGCAATATTAGTACAAGTCTACAAAGGGATCCTGTTCAATAAGGACCAACAACACACCTATGGTGTTTGCTCATCAGGAGGTCTGATGGCCTTCGACAAGGGTGATCACATGAACTCGGTTGAGAGGGAGAATGAAGGAGGAACTGCTGGTGATATGTACATGTCAGAAAATATGATTGACCACTGAGGGCATGCATTGTATCTGCTATTTGTTTAAACCCTCCCATTATGCGAATAAATGGTCCTCCCAAAGCCCAGGGATTGGTACCCTTGGGAGGTGGTTTAGCATTTAAGAAATGTGTCCTCCCGACTCAGACCCCCGGAACATGGGTCTCAGTTAGAAGGCCTGGGCAGTCTAAGGGACCTCTGACAGTGGAACCAGGATGTATCTCTGGTGCACAAAAGGACTTTGGGGGCACATTCCCCATGGAGGGAACCTAGAGGCAGGAGGGAGGGCCTAGTCCCTGCTCCAAATGACTTGACAGATTTAGATGACCCTCCAAGAAGGCTTCACCCTACATGTGGAGTGGGGGAAGGGGTGGATGGAATGGGAGGAGGGTCAGGGGGCAAAGGAGGGTGGAAGAGAGGGAGGGAAGGAAGAACGGGATCAATATGTAAAATAAGATAAATAAATTAGTTAATTAAAAAAAAGAAATGGTCCTCATGGGAAGAAAGTATGTTATTTAGAGGGTGTACTTGAAGGTATTATTGGGACTCTGCCCCCACCCCTTCTCCTTCCCCTTCCTGGCTGTCATAAGGTGAGCAGTTTTCTCTGGCACATGAATGTGACATGACAAGTTGTATCACCACAGACCCAAAAGCAATGAGAGCAGAAACTTCCCAAATTGTTTAGTCAGAAGAATCCTCTATCTTTTCAAGATGATTCTATCAGACATTTTGTCATAGTAACACAAGCCTGACCAATTTCTAAATTTTTCCATGTCAATCACATAAAAGACACCCGAGTTTGCTGATTTGGTCTTATGGCATCTCTACTGTCACTGAAACTTTATGAATAATGTCTATCTTAAAGACAAGCTAAAAAAAACAATCATGTCTTCTGTATTAGGTCATCCTAACTTAATTGAGCTAATACAGAGCTTAAACATTTAATTTTGACAGCAGTATTTATTATCTTTATATGATATTTACCTATAGAAATGAACTACTTTGTAATTGGCCAGATATTATGAATATGAACCAAATTTTCAGCCTGAAAATGTCAGCAATCTTATTCAAAAAGTTTGCTCCATTTAACAGCCCCATGTTTTCATCATAAATAGTGTGAAAAATATTATGTCTTCCATAATCTTTTTAATTCCATGGGCATTTAAGTTAGCATATGTAAATCAACATGGTATGGCTTCACAGCCTGCTTTTATTTCTTTTTATCTTTATTGTTTCAAAGACAATTTGGGGGAGAAAATATAATAAACATTATTTCTTCTTTAGCCCTGAGCAAAAATAAATTGCCTGGAATATACATAAAAAAGATATCAAGTTACCCAAGTCTCTTATGAAATGCAGTCAAGAAGTGATAAAAAAGTATTAACAGACTAGAATAGTGCATTTCATCACTAAATGTTGATGTAAATCATCTAAGAGGTCCCCAGAGAAAAGGCTGTACCAGATCTCCCATTAATATCTAGGAGACAGAGCAATGCTATTGCAAAGTCTCACATGCTAATTAAATGACTTGCCCAGGTGCCAAGAAACCCTCTTGCTAACTGCCATTAACCTGCCCATTGTAATGCTAGTGGCTAACATGCTCAGCTTGTAAAATATATTCATCACTGTCTTTGCTGTTTCATGGTGAAATAAATTGGATATTTAGCTAGGTTATGCAATCTTCCCAAGGCTACAGAGCTAATAAGTGGGAGAAATCAATTTTAGAAAAATTCAGAAATCAAAGACATATTATTGTCTGTAAACTACTGGTAAAAGTCAACAAGCATTTATACTTAGAAGAATCTATATACAAAATGCACATGCATGTACATATTGCCCACTAATGCACAGATACAGTGCCCTCCCTTTTTTCCTAAATGTAGTGCTAACTGGGTAATTTCAAAACTGGATTTTGTCACTCTGGTTATCTTCCAGCTAGTGTGCAAAGGTCAAAATGGTCTGGTGTGCCACCTATCTATCTCCAGTATTCTAAGTACTCAAGGGTTACTGAATGACTTGTGGAATTAGTGCAAACACTCTGTGGCAAACCAGAGACTTTCACTCTAAAAGTACTTTAGTATTAGGTAGCATGTACTGGGCTTTTTGTTTGTTTCCTTCATCAACAGCATAAATTAGAAGTAATTTTTTTCACTACTCAAGTCATTTCACATCGTCTTACAAAGATTAAGAACAAATTCTTTTCCTTGTTTTCTTCAATAGATCTGTAAACAAATGTTGTGAAAGCTACTGACGAAGTCTAATTATGAACAGAATACGCAATCTTGCAGGCTTTATCATGAATGCCACATCTTCAAACAAGCTTCTCCTAAACCTTTTCTCTTTGATTCTTGTAAGTCTCACAAGTTGCCCTGAGTCATGCTGTTCATTAAGTATTCATTCACATCTAAAAAGAAGCTCTATCAGAAGCATCAAAACTCACCTTACCTGAGTTCTCTCTTGAATGCATGGACTTTCTCTTTACATACTACAAATGAAATTATGCAATAACTGAATTCACCTGAATAAACCCTCTCCAATGGAGACCTCAGTTATGGCTGCAAAAGGATGCCCCAGGTATGGTTGCAATAGGATGTGTCAGGTGTGACTGCAATGGTATGCCTTGGGTGTGGCTGCAGTAGGATGCCTTGAGTTTTATGTACAAAAATAATTCTATTCTGTTTTCATAACCCTTTCCTCCACAGATAACTGATTTCTTATCTTCCATTTACTTTTTTTTTATCTATTCAAGTTTTTCTTTTTCTTTTGAATCCTCATTGAGGTTCTCATATCCAGGCTGGCAACTATCTTGCCTCAATCTCTCAAGTGCTGAGATTACAGCAGTATGTCACTACAGGCAGATGTCAAACAAGTTCAAATCCTTTCAGTTCCACCAGTGACTGAGTCAAAAGTTTTTTTTTTGTTTGTTTTTTGTTTTTCATTTTTTTTTTTTTTTGTGAAGTGCTTGCTTGACAATGGCTCTTATTTCCCTGTAAGATTTCAATTAAATTCACTGAAAGATTTTAAGAAGTGTTAATTAAAACCAGTAATAACAAACTGGGGGTGTAACTCAGTGGTAGAACATTTGGCTAATGTGTAAAAGATTATGAAGTCTTAGGTTCAATTCCTGGTAGCAAGAGGGAAGAGGGAAAAAAAACACAAAACAATAAAACAATAACAACAGCAGCACAAAAACAGTCCTGATTATATGCAAGTGTAGAAAGACTAACATGCTTCTAAATGCTATAGAATATTCCTTAGGAGTACACCCATTCACTTACCTACTATAAACTTTGGTTATTAAATTGTTGATCTGCTTGTCAATTTTGTATTTTCGGTAGTCTTCCAAGCCATCTTTAATTGCAATAATTGTTAGCACCACCACCAGCGGCAGCATCGTGATTTCCTTTTGGAAGGCTTCTACCAAAGGCACCCAGTTCAGGACCACGAGAAATAGGAAGTATAAATTGGCAGCTCTGCAAGCCAAGCACATACAGGACATTTGCACAGAACACTACAAGAGCTGAAATAAAAGAGGCCAGGCAAGGTTTTTGTTTTTTTGCTTAAGTCACTGTTAGATGGTTTCATAGGTCACAAGAGAGGGAATTAGCAAAATCTAACAAACATGAAGTATTTATATCTATCCAGAACATTTGGCTTATATCACACTTGAATAAATATATTTTTTCACTAAATATGGAATAGTGTACATTTGAATGGGATAGTCTCAAGTTATATAGCACATATTGAAGTACTGCTTTCTTTTTAAAAGTCAGATTTTGATGATCTCTCATGGGAAGCCTCACCCTCCCTGGGGAGTGGATGGGAGGCGTGATAGGGGGTTGGTGGGGGACATGGGCACATAGGAGGGAGAGGGAACTGTGATTTGTATATAAAATAAGATTGCTTTTAATTTAAATAAAAATTTATTTTAAAAATGTTAAAAAGAAAAACCTAGGCATTCTGAATCAGCACATTAGATGCAAACAAGGCTCAAAATCTAAAGGCTCAGAATGAACAGGGAAACCTGGGATTTTCTCTCCCTGAGACTTTCTGTTTCTTTTCACACTATTCAGAACCACAGCACTGAGGGAAGTCTTCCAGCCCCAAAACTTCGCTATTTTATATATTCAAATAAAAAACGTACAACTAGAAACCTGTCCTGTATCATTATCAGGAATTCTCCTTTTGTCTTCGACTGTGAAACTCCTTAAAAACACAATCTATCCAAATGTGTCCTTCATCATCTCCAATTTATTCTGTTTTGAATTTTTCCTTTGTAACTGCTTTTCTTAGATCCGTGGCTTCAATTATTTCCATATGGATCACATCAAAGTCCTCAGTTCAAGAGAACACTGTAAATTTTGAAGTTAATTTACTCCTCAAATGCACTAGATTAGTCTACCGGTGTAAACACCTGTAGACCTTAAGGCTATTATTGTCACAGACTCACATCTGCACTTCAGACAGAATCACCATTTAGTAACTGCACACAGAACCCAAGAAGTACAAATCATGAGAATCTCTGAACTCACAAAAGCAGCTCGCCGGGCATTTCCAAAACAAGAAACTGAACAGCCCAGCTGCGTTTTGGTCCTGGCTTTCCTGGTAAGTTTTCTAGTCGTCACATGCAACACGTCCATCAAAGGTTATTCTCTTCCACTTATTTTCCCAAAGCTAATTTACAACACGTGTACCGGGCTGCCCTTCCCTTCATTCCCACACTGTTATAATCCTGGGTCTCCCTGACAACTGAGCAGGGTATACGTAGCAGCATCCTAAGTATCATTTTTAGTTCAGTTTATTTCTAAGTCCTTCCTCCCACCCCAATTTGTCTCCATACAGACACAAGCACATTTTCTCTTCTTCAGAACCATGCCTGCTGCGTGGAGTTTCGATTCTCTATCCTGACAGCAATGCTCCTCGGGTAAAACAGTCCCATCTGCCCACTATTTCCTATTGTCCCCAACACAGACTCTAGGCATCATCAGAGAGGAACCTCCCAGGCTTCAAGCAAGGCTTCTATGCTGAGGTCTTTGTGATCTCACCAACATTCCTTCCTCTACATGAACCATGCTTTGCCTGTTCCTGGGCAGAAGACACTGCACCCTCCAGAATTAAATTGCATGTCACATCCCTTTCTACTGTTCCATGTAATAGTATGATTTCTTTTGAGGCTTCCACTCTGATTTATAATAATTTTATAATAACTATAAACCCATTGTGCCCTCTCATGGTTTAGACACACATGTGGATAATAACCTACAGAATCCATGAAGAAAGTAGCAAGTTATACCTGCATTGTCTTTACTATCCAAGATCTCAAGTAAGCTTCGATAAATGCCCGGTAAACTGAATTACATCGCTACTTCACTTAACATTATTACATTTGCTTAAGAGTCCCTTCCTGTTCCCTATTATGCAATATGCTTTAATAGAAAGGACACTGAAGCCAAATAGGGTTGGCCCAATGCTATGGCATCCACTCTGCTACTTATCACCGGTGTGGCCTTGGCTGAGCCACAGATGATTTCCTATCTGAAGATAACACGAGGGTAACCGCATCTTCCCTGATAAACAGAAGACATCCTTCCAACTGTAAAGAACTGTGTGAACCCCAGGCACCCTCACTCCGGCCCAGACTTGAATTTAAATTGCCTTGGATGATTATATGTTAAGCCTGTGCAGCAGGGCACTGGGCCATGAAATTCGTGGGTTGGTGGGAGTTTCAACAGAAGAATGAAGAACATCCTGAGATGTTACTGTCTTAGAAAGTTCCACAGTACCTGTGAAACTGCTCAAATAAGTTTCTTGGCACAAAATTAAGAAGTGTGTACTTGGTTGTCCGTATCCGGTTATTCACGTAGGTTCCAGAGAACCTTTCATACTCATCTTTGAAGCACGGGAGATGAGGTATGACAACGCGGTGCTTTCCTGCTGGTTTGGGCATCTGGGAGGACTTGCCCCCACAGACAAGCAGTGAGGAATAGTTGTATGGCCTCTCATCTTCATCCTGCGTTCTCCCATTCATCAGCCGATGCCAGTGATGTCTGGCCCACTGAAGAAGCTCAGTCATGTCCAAGTCGCAGGGAGACCCGGGTGGTGCAGATGATCTAGCAAACAAAAGCACACTTCCTGTAAGCCTCTGCAAACTTGTAAAAGAGAGCACAGGTTTCTATACCAGACAAATACACGGCCTAGTGTTTCCACAGATACATTGGGAATGTACACTGTTACTCCTTTTAAACTAAATTCTTGTTTTAAAGCATGAGCCTCCCTCCTCATGAAAAGATAGTACCTACAAGGCCTTTCTTTTCAAAGCTAACAACTTTGGCTTTATGTATGCAAGTCTCTTTGTCTTTCTGGTCAGCAGCTTTCTCCCTTTTGAAACTGGACTACGTGTACAAGTCAAGAATTGGCATGAAGTTTAAAATGAGTAGGCCTAGAAGGCTCAAGAAGTTGCCATGCAGTTTAAACGAGTAGCATGCAAATAATCCAGCCTCGGCCTAGAAGGCAGTAAGATGTCTGTGTGGATCACAACATGGCTACAAGTCCTTCCCACCTCTGTTCATCAAGAGGTGATGCTTTCTTTGCCTGATGAACATCTTTCTCTACTGTGACCACATGCCTCAGTCTAGCTAAAAGGACAGTAGGAAGCAAGACACAGCAGGAGTCTTCCTTAGCACCTTGCTCATTCTCACTGCTCTCCAGAACCCTTTCGGCACCACGTGACACACTTACACCAATGTTACACTGCACACGTGTGGCTGAGGCCACTGGCTGTCAGCTGACCACCAACATGTTATTAATGCACTCAGATGACAACCTAGAACAAAGAGGAGCAGGAAAGTCCCCGAATGAACCAAACTGAAAAAAGCCACCTACCAAACTGAGTCAACCAAGGTTCTCTGCCAAACTCTAGCTGATGCATAATCCCATCTTCATTTTCTTTACTTTTAAGTGTTTCTCATTGTCCCAGAAATTTGTTGTTGAAGAGGGAAAGCCTAGCATTTATTAAGAGTTTACTACATTCCAAACACATCGCAAAACTCTCTATGTACACTATCTTAATATTAAATGTAGAGGAAGTTTCTGTCCCACCCAATAATTAGGTCGTTCAGTCCCAAATAAACACACAGAGGCTGATATTAATTATAAGCTGTTTGGCCTATTACTCAGGCTTATTACTAACAAACTCAACTTAAATTAACCCATAATTCTTATCTATGTTTAGCCACATAGCCTGGTACCTTTTCTCAGTAAGGAATTCTCATCTTACTTCCTCTGGGTCTAGCTTGTGCCTCTTTCTTCTGCCTTCCTCTTTCTAGTCTGGTTGGCCCACCCAAATTTCCTGCCTGACTACTGGCCAATCAGCATTTATTAAATTAATTTGAATAACAAATCTTTACAGTGTACAAGAGTACTATCCCACATCAATTAATCAAGTAGAGCTGAAGAGATGGCTCAGCAGTTAAATGCATTTGCTCATCTTTCAGAGGGCCAGAATTCACTTCCTAGCACCCATGGCAGGTGGCTCAAAACCCCCTGTAACTCCTGTTCCTAGGGATTCAATGCCATCTTCTGGCTTCTCTGGATACATGCAAACATGTATGCACACATGTACATACATAAAAATAACATAATATATTTTTAAAATTACATCAATCCTATAACACAAGTAGACATAGCCAATTCAAATAATATCTTTCTGAATCAGGGGTTCATTGTTACTGTGATTCATTTGCCTATGTATTTAGAGGAACTGGCACTTGGAAAATGTCCTCCAAATTCAGAGTAGGTAATGAGCATGCCATTGAATATGACACAGACTGTCCGTGGTCCTTGATTTCCATCTTGATTTATCAAAGTCATCATTTACATTTCTACTGCTGGTGTGATGACCTAGGTTTCTCACTTAGGGAATCTGTAATGTGTCCTTGTTATCTGAATTGACAAAATTCCCAAATGAACTCCGATCTGGGTATTTACAGATTTTAGAGGGGGGGGGGACTGGGGTATGTGCTGACACTGCACTAGGCATGATAAAGATCTGAACCCCTTTCTCCAAGAGCTGAGTGTCTAAGTGACCTGATAGGCATGTACATACCAAACACAATCCTGCCGTAAAGTCCTACTTAAGACACCCTTGTCCTTTGGAAGATTATTCAAGGTGGATTTCTTTCTAAGATACACTCTAACTTTATAACTTGAGTACTAATTCATTTTTCTAAAATACTATACTAATCAGAAGTTAACTGTTTTCCCCTAAGGACACTGAAATTAGACTCAATTTTTATGAATCTAAAATCCCAAGTCACTACCAGCATGGTCATTCTAATCACCAATATTTGAACACTCCATTCTCAACAATACATTTGTTCACTGAGTATTGAGCCTTACACAATCCAAGATACTACAGCTATTTGACATCATCTTACTCTCACATTTATAGCAAATACACTAAATCCCAAATAAATAACTAAAAATCCATTCGATCCCTTAAAAAATTCAACTAAAACAAAGCAATAAAAATAAACAGAGTAAAAACATGCATAAATTTGTTCATTTATTTTCCAACATGCACGTGGAAGGGTGCGGGGCTGAACCCAAGGACATGTACATGCTGTACATATCCTAGGCAAGCAAGCATCTTACCTCTGAGCTGTCTAAACAAGTTGCCCAGGCTGGTTTTAAACTCATCTGTAGCCTGGGTCAGCTTGACCTTGCTATCCTTTTGCCTCAGCCTCCCATGTAGCTGAGATAAAAAAGCCTCCACCCCCAATAGCCTTAATGAAAAGAACATAGCTTCCAAGGACCGTATCTTTGTCTCTAAATAGTGGATGCTGTTATAACATACCCCACTAGAAAGGCAGTCTTATCAGTTTTATACATACGATAGGAGGGATGTTTTCGCTATATTGGATCTGTCCTTGGGATTCTGTCCTCTAAGCCACCTACTCACAGAGAAGTAAACCACTGAAAATCAACTAGCTAAACTGCAACTTTCCAATACAGTGTTTAGATGTCTACACCTGACATGTGTTAGAAAAGCCTGATGTTTATACAGAAGCAGCTTAGTTTGTTTTTAAAGCTGTAGCATGAACTGTATCCTAAGTAACTAAGGTAGTTCAGAGCAAAGTCAGAACTTCCATAGAATAAAGAATCAAGATAAATGTTCCAGAAATCAATCAACACTGCAGAGCCAAATAGCTAACACAACACTAAGTGTTTTCATGTGTTTTTACAGCACCGGTATTAGAAGCCATCATGACAAATCTCTATGCTTCTCTTTAGGAAGCTGAAATCAGTATGACTTGCTGTCATTTCTGCAAACTTTGGGTGGGAAGTTTTCATTTGCAATTACACTTTTATTAACACATAACACTGCATGTCTGTCTGGTGTCCACATCTTCATGTGACAATCTAATCACTTGGCTCTTTAAATTGCAGAGCAGTTCCTTGATAATGTAAACATAAGATTAAAAAACTTGGAACATATACAGGAAGTGTTAACTTCTGGTAATTCATGGTGGGTGTGTCTAACTAACAACTTTACCCTGACAAAAATACTCTGTTCACACAGACAGACAGCTATACCCAGCACAAAGCCAGGCAAGAACCATCCCTACCCCCAACTCGCCCAGTTCCAGAGAAGTAATGGCATGCCTGGAGGACATTTCACTGCCAGTGTATGCCAGTGTCTGCTTTTTTCTGTGCCTTCCAGTATCCTTAAAGTCACACTGGAGTCCACCTCCGCTCACAGTGTTTCATCCCTTCCTCCTTCTCTTTGTCAAGGGATTTCAGTGCATCTGGAATTGGGACTGGCTCACTACCCTACACTACCTTTCTGAGCCATTCCACTCTTGACAGCCCAGCAACTCAGAGTTAGAATAACTCCATCTCATCAGTTCATTCCTCAAAAGTGACAGCTGAAACTGCATCTGGTAACACAGGCCTGAAATCTCAGCTACTTGGAAGGCACCAGGATTACAAATTCATGATCAGCCTGAAAAACTTACCAAGCCCTTGTCTTAAAATAAAAATGAAAAGTGGATTGGGGAGGGCCAACAAGATGGCTTAGTGGGTAAGTGTACTTGCTGCCAAGCCTGAGGACCGGAGTTCAAGTCCTGGAAACCACATTATGCAAAGGAGAGAACTGACTTCCAGAAGTTGTCTGACCTTCACAAATGTACCTTAGCATTCACATCCTCTCCCCCATCTCTCCCTCTCTCCCCCTCTCTCTCTCTCTCACACACACACACACACACACACACACACACACACACACACACACACACCAGAATGAATGAATGAATGAGTAAATGAATGTAAAAGTGGTTGGGGATATAGCTTTGTACAGAATACTTGCTAAGCATGCAAGAGGCCCTATATTATTTTTTATTTTTTTAATTTAAACAGTAAACTTTTATTGTATAGTTTATAAATGTATTTTATTCTTTTTAAGGTTTTTAATTATTTTTACACATGTATCTTTGTCTAGGTGTGGGTTATATGAACATGCATGAGGTCCCTATGTAGGTCTGGAGTACTAGATTCTGATGGAGCTAGACTTACTGATGGTTATAAGCTGTCCAATATGGATGCTGGAAACTTAATGGAGTCATCTGTAAGAGCAGTAAGCACACTTCACCATGAAGCCATCACACCAGCCACCAATGTATTTTATTCTTCATAACTGAGACTTAACTTTTTTTTTTCAGCTGGGAGAGTCTTCATTCATTCATTCATCATTCATTCATTCATTCATTGCTCCCTGAATCTCACTCATTGTTGTTATAGGTCTGTGTCAGGCGCTTGTCTCATCTTGGTTTAACTTGGTAGGTTATATATTTTGAGCCATCCATTCATTTCTTTTCAGATTTTTCTTTAGTGGAGTATGGCCTTACTTTATATCTTAAAGTTCTTCTGAATTTCTTAATATGTACTGCAACACATACCTTTTTATCTCTAATTCTCTTAATTTGTTTCCTCTTTCTCTTCATTACTCTGGTTAAAATTGTTGATCTAATTTATGTTTCAAAAAGACCTACTCTTTGTTTCATTAATTGTCTTTTATTATTCTCTTCATTTCCATTTCATTAATTCCTACCCTGGTCTCTACTTTTTTCCTACTGATTGTGGGTTTGGCTTTTTTGTTTTGGTTTTCAGTACTCTGCGATGCACTGTCAAGTTCTGTAAGCCATCAGTCTAACTGTGTGTGTAGGTGTGTTTATGTAGAGGCAATGTCAGCCAGTATTATTTTTTTAATTAAGTGCCAATTGGATCTGAGAATGTAACTTGATGGAGGGAAGTTGTGCGTTAAGAGGATTGAGGAGAAAAAAAAAAAAGACAAAAAAAAAAAAAAAACATTCAGAAGACCAGTAGGAATGTTTTGATTCCCAATTTAAAACTGTAGACCTTTTACACTGGGCAGCTTTGTGAATGTAAAATGTCCCCACCATATTCCAAGCCCTTATCCCCAGCTGGTGGTGTTATTGGTGGGGGGGGGGATTATGGGATCTTTAGGGGGTGAAGTCACTGGTTGGAAGTTACTAGCCTCACCCCAGTTTCAAAAGTTCTCTGCCTCCCGGAGGCGCTGTGAACAGCTCCTACTGAAAACACTGCCATCATGAATGAAGATGCCCCTGCCTGTCCTTCTCCTGCCATGATGCCCTAAGCCTGTTTGAGGCCCAGAGAAACAATCTTCCCTCCCATAGGTGGTTTCTTTCAGGTATTTTGGCCAAAGGAATGTGAAAGTAACTAATGCAGCCAGAATTACCGAGAATTTATCAAGTGGATTCTGGTTCAGTAGCTTTCAAAATGCCAGCTTTAGAAATACTTTCACTGGGATGCAACCTAACACACATTTACATGCAGCTGCAAACAAAGGTTCTATAAACAGTCCCTGCCCTTGCTACTGGCTCTGCAGACAGACATTCCCTGTCCTGTCTCCCTCTTTCATCACACTTTTGGTTTCAGTGTTCACTAACCTGTTGCAATACATTTTCTGGAAGTCACTAGCTCCACACTGAACTGAAAGTATTTATGGGAGAGGATAGGTCCATATTCCCAGGCTGATCAATTTGCACACTGGACTCTTACTGTAGAAAGATTCTAAAGATGCCAAGAGGCCTGAGGGCACACGTGCACACAGTACCTTCCCACAACAGCCAGGAGGACAGAGACTTTTAAACTTTCTAGTTCTGCCAGGTAAAAGGTATGTCAGTGCTTATAAAAGAGTCTCTTATTAGTATTGCATCTGGTAAACATTCCATTAAGTCCACTGAGTCAAGGATTGAGGCTTGTGATATTTCAATGTCTAGCTTTTGGGGGGGTTCACTTAATCTAAAGAAGACTTTCTTAAACTTCCCATTCATGAACCTTTCTCCCTCAAGAAACTTTTTATGGGATCCCAGATACACCAGTATGTAAGATGGGTATGCAAATCAATCATTTATGGATAATAGGTGCTAAAAATTCTTTTAAAACAGACAATTTGCATACTAATAAGATGGGTGCACTTGCTTATTTTCAAGGAAGTAAACCTGGGCTGAATATTTGACACTACATGTCATCAAGCATCTTTGATACTTTTAGTTATATCTTATAATTGTCAATGCCAAGGACACTATTTTTCATAAAACAAAATGACATTAAGAACGCTTTAGACATTCTTGAAAATTAATTTTTAAAAAAGAGACCATGAATTTAAAAGAGAGCAAGGAGGGATATATTTAAGTGTTTGAAGTGGGTAAAAGGAAGGGGAAAATGATGTAATTATATTATAATCTCAAAAAAATAAAAGAAACTATTTAAGAAATTATTAGAAATTCTGTACTAATCCCAAAACAGAATCCATTTAATGTTTTATTTGTTTATTTATTTTGGTTTGGAAATACAAGTTGGCAATTCAAACAGTAATTTTAAAAATGAAATATTCAAACCCAATATAATCCAAAGATGTGTTAATTTGATACTTACATGTTAGGAAACAAAGGTTTCCGTAACTAAACCTTATGTTTCTCTAGCAGAAAGCTCTTATTTAAACACTAAGTAAAGACACTGCATAGCATACAGTTATCCCAAATCTGAACCCAGGTTTTTAGGCAACACTTAGTGGTCCTGGATGACATGATGACACACTCTTGTGCAACGTGCACCTGCTGTGCACTCAGAACCAAGGCTTGCAGTGAAACTGAGACAAAATGCAGGCAAGTGTTGCCAGAAATACCCCAGGTTTACCACAAATTTCAACTCATTTTTGATCATTCATATTCACATATATTTTATCATTGCCAATCTGATGTTTGCAACCCACATACTCATTCACACAACCACACATGAAATTGCAAGCCGTGGTTTAACTGGATGTAATCTAGAAATCAAGAATCAGTGGAGTCGAATTGGGCAACTTTCTACTCAGTGGTGTACTTTGCATCAGGGTGCCAAGAAGAACATTGTTTTAATTTCTTATCTGTTTGTTTGTTTTGTTTTTCGAGTCAGGGTTTCTGTGTATAACAGTCTTGGATGTCCTAGAACTCCCTTTGTAAACCAGGCTGGCCTGGAACTCATTGAGATCTGCCTGCCTCTGCCTCCCAAGTGCTGGGATTAAAGGTGTATGCCACCACCACCCAACATTTTAATTTCTTTTTAAGAACACAGAGAATCAGCATTTTAAAATGGAGTAATAACTGGCTTCTCCTAAAAGGAAAAGCCACGGAATACTGGCACACATTTTTGCCAGAAGTTTTCCATGATGGCCCCTTGACTCCAGCACTCCATTTCGCAGTTCATCTACTTTAGCTAAAGTTGTAATAAGCACTTTGCTCACCATTTAAAATAACATCTACTTTACTTGGCATATGATTATACATATTTACAGAGCATGGTATTATATTTTAATATTTGCCTACATTGTATAATGATAAAATCAAGATAATTAACATATCTAGCACTCATTTACATATCATTTCTTTGTAATAAGAACACTCAAAGTTCTCAACCAGGCAGTGGTGGTGCATGCCTTTAATCCCAGCACTCGGGAGGCAGAGGCAGGTGGATGGATCTCTGGGAGTTCAAGGCCAGCCGATCTAGAAAGCTACACAGACAAACCCTGTGTTGAAAACAAAAACAAAAATATTCAAAGTTCTTTCTAGCATTTTGAAGCACTCGATACAATAAAAAACATTTACCTCATTGTAAACTAGATTATCAGAACTTACTTCTCCTATCTCACTTTAGGTTGGTATTGCTTCACCAATCTCTCCATGGTCCTTCCTTTTCCCTAACCCCTCTGCCTCCTATCAGCATTCTACTACATACTTTTATGAAATCAGTTTTATATGTCACATGTTTGATCATCCTTACCACATCTTTACCCATCAAAATCCTCCTGCTGTGTTGATGTGGGCTCACATATTAGGTAGGCACAGCTATTTGACCTTTCCCAGTAATCTCTCAACCTCAGTGTGTTAAAGAGAAAATAGATGTCATATAGATCGCGGGATACACAGTAGATGAAAACTATGCCTTCTCACCCATATTTTCATTGTCTGCCATCTTTTAGGCCAGCCCAAAGCAGAGGCTAGAACCTATATGCTGAGGTTAGGTACAAACTGGAAGTACTTTGCCTAAGGTATAAAATGAATTGCTTGAGCCTAAGGAAATACTCTGTTCAATGTACCTGTAATACCTGGGAAGTAGCCCACACTGAATATTCACACCCATGTCATAGTATCTCTTAAAATGTCTATTTTAAAATGCTGATTCTCTGTGATCTTAAAGACAAGTGTGACAAGAAATTACCCCTATTACCCAAACTCTTCCCCAAGCATTTTCTCCTAAGCTCATTTCAACCATGTTTGTGAACCAACTGCATTCTCCTTGTTCAGTTTTCCAGGCTCCCACAGTAAGAATGCTCCAGAGCCTGGTAAATCAGCTGCCAGGTCTCCTCCCTGGAGACTCTGGTCCCAGGGACCTACAGTAGAGCCCATTCCTGTGTAATTTTATTAGCACCCAGATGACTTACCAGTAAGTTTGAGGGCCTGGAATGATCTCTGTACTTCTGCAAATGCTGTTCTCTCCTACTAGAGCGCTGGACAAACAAAAACACTCCCTCACCACACTAGCCCCTACTGACTGGCTGGCCTGTCTTGAGCTTGGCTGTGGAGTGAGAGGTTGGGAAGAGTTCAGGGCATTCCCTATTGTGCTCCCATTTACAACCCTAAGCATGGCTCAGGCATTGTGCTTGCAGTGTGTTGCAAGTGGCTTCCTTTTTCAGAAGGGAACTTGGGCAATTGCTCTCTCCATGTGTCTTTTTAGGGCTTGGCCAAAGCTAGATGATTGACAAATATCTGTTGATCATTGCACTTTTGGAGAAAAGTGGTAAGCCTAGAAAAGTAAACACAAATTCAGTCTCGCTGTCCTTCTCTTGGAAGCATCTAGGATGAAAGATCTAAGTTTGAGGGAGCAGAGGGCATCAATGTTGGCTACAACTGCATCACTCCACCAATAAGAGAAGGGACCTGCTCCTCCAGGTCTGAGAAGGTCTTCCAGAAAAGCGCAGGTTTCTCTGCTAGTATGTCTAGATCAGTAAACAGTGCAGCAGTGGTTGAGAACAGACAGTGAGTCCAGGGACCAATGTCCATTCCTGGTACCTCCCTTACCAGCTAACTTTGTTCAAAGGACTGTTGTAAGCATCAAATGAATACTTCACTTCTTCAGAATAATGTGTAACCCTCTACAAAGGCTAAGTAAAGGTTAATGATTGCTGTATTAGTTCACTGGGTGGGTATATGATACTAACAACCATACCCTAGATACTCATCTATATTTAATTTTTTAAACTCTAACTCGTGCTCAACCACTGGCTGCGCTCATCTTTTAGTAACTTTGCTCCTTGGTTAACTAGAGTGATTTCTAAGCAACTAAATAGCTAAGGATAGCAACATCTTCCTCCTCTTCTCTCATAGCTGCTCCTGGGGCAAGTTCTGGAGACAAAAGAAGCTCATCGAACAACTTAACAACTTTTGTTTGTTTGTTTTTGTATGTTTGTTTCTCGAGACAGGGTTTCTCTGTGTTGCTTTGGAGTCTGTCCTGGAACTCACTGTAAATCAGGCTGGGCAGAAATTCACAGAGATCAGCTTGCCTCTACCTCCCAAGTGCTGGGATTAAAGGCATGCCTGCTAAATATGGAACATTTTAAAGGTATTTTTCAAGACCATAATTGCTGATGCCCAAGATTTAGCCACATTCCCCAGTGGCTGATTTACCATTGTTTTTCTGCTAACAACCCCTGATTCTCCACCACTGACAGGCACTGTGACTTGAGGATTAAGAAAAACATTTTTTTGGCTGCATGGGCGGAAGAGAGATCCACACCTCCCCCCATGCCCACCATCCATCCATGTCCGAGGCAGGTAGGAGAGATGGTCTAGGGGTCACAAGCGTGGGAGAACTGTCCCTGCCCTATCAGCTGCAGCACTCTGGAGAGCAGGCCCTGCACCTTGCTTGCCTGGGCAGCACAATGAGCTGATCCTGTTGGTAGAGGTGTATGGGTGCGTCAGCCCCAAAGTTGTGAGCATGGAGGAGCTATCTCCATTACTCATCTGTCATGTGTCAGCATGGGTGGGGTAGAGATGTCTCCCCCAATCCCCATCCATCAGTGCCTGAGGCAGATGGGAGATCTGGCCCTGAGGTCATAAGGGGAAGAGAGCTGTCTCTACCCTTCATCAGCTGCAGCACTCTGGAGAGTGTCCCTGCCATACCTGTGCAACACAGAGGAGCTGGCCCTAAAGGGACAGGTGGGAGAACCCACGCTGAGAACCTGCCCTGCCCCTTTCCGGTCCCTGCAAGGGGTGAACTAGCCAAGGCAATGACCTGGTGGTGACAAGTGAGAGCTGGCAGGCTGACCAACCCAGCAACTACCCAGGCCCAGAACCAGGATTATGAGTTGGCCCACACCAACATCCATCCCATCTGTGATCTGCTAGAGCACATAAAGGGACCAGTCCTGCAGACCCAAAGCTGCAGGATCTCTACAACACAGGGCAGCAGCAGGATCACCAAGACAGTCGCCGTGAGGATCCAGCATTGATAGTGTAGCAGGAACCAGAGGCCTGGACCCAGACCAATGGCTCCTTGGCAAATAAACACTTGCAAGGAAAGATACATGGATAAAAGGGTTTACTGAGTGTCTCACTGCGTCACCCTAAAACTTCCATGACAAGATTGATTTTTATTTTCATTTTTTCTCTTAGAAATCATTTTAATTTATTTGGGGGGGGTATTGCAAGGACTGAGGGCAGATATGAAGGGATGGGAAATGAATGGGATAGGGATGTATGATGTGAAAGTCACAAAGAATAAATAAAAAGAAAGTTAAAAAAAACCAAAACAACAGAAAATATTCTGGATATAGCCGAATCACCACCTCTTTAGTCTTCCACCTATTTTCCTTACTTCTTTAGACGTACCACTCTTCTGAAGCTAGTGTGTATCATTCTCATACATTTTAAAATACAGTTTTGCATATTTAAGTACAAATAATGTGTTGTATCAGGGTTGTTGTTGTTGTTGTTTTGGTTTTTTGTTTGTTTGGTTTTGTTTTTTGCTTTTGTTTTTCTAGACAGGATTTCTCTGTAGCTTTGGAGCCTGTCCTGGAACTAGCTCTATAGTCCAGGCTGGCCTTGAACACACAGAGATCCGCCTGCCTCTGCCTCCTGAGTGCTGGGATCAAAAGTGTGAGCCACCAAAGCCTGACTTACATAGTATCAGTTTCATACATTCCAGATTTATGCAGGTTGAGGGACAGGGGGACAGATTTGATCAAAACACATTATATACGTGTAAGAAATCCTCAAACATTAAAAAGGTTTTTATGTTAAAGAAATATTTTTAAAACATACAAAGAAGGGGACACTTAAAGTTCAAAGATGATCAGTTGGAACCAAAGAATATTTATGATTTAGAAATTCCCCTGGCCTGAGCTAATTTCCTCAGGCCTTTTTCCCCTAGAAGGCACATACATGCATGCATACACACACACACACACACACACACACACACACACACACACACATCTTTTATTACTAAACTATGACTACATATGGTGCTTATTAAAGTCACTTACACACAATCATTTAAAAACACAATAAGTTCTCAAAACTCCGTTTCCCTTGATGAATGCTTAATTTGGCAAGCTGGAAGCAGGAAAGATTACCAAAAGGTAAATACAGGATAATGAATTCTCGTGGGCCCAGTTAGCACTTGAAAGTTTCGGAGGTCACCTCCTGCCAACAAACAACTTCAAATACACAAATGAGGTCATTTGTCTAAAAGACAAACACGGGTTCACACACCGTCACTTAGACTGTCTCTGAATGTGTCTTATTACCTATGAAAACAGTTTCTTTCCTCCACCTCACATATTCTTTAGGAAAGAAGATAAGCATAAAAAGTATCTGAATGTATCTAATGTAGGGTTTTGCGATGACCAGAGCCAGCTTATTTCACATGAAAGCTGTAGCTCTTGGTTATTGAAGCTATAGTATCCATTTTCCACATAAAGTAAGTTGGATCTCTTGAATGAAATAAATTTAGACTTTTGAATGCTATGTAATTGTTTTGTATGGAAGTTTTTGAACTAAATATCACATAGGCATGCAGATCTATATTTTAGGAATATACATGGGGCTAGGCAAAGTTACTACCTCACTCAAAACATCTCCATAAAGTAATTACTTTTGACAACGGGTGATCACTAGCACAGACAATATGATAAAAAGCTAAGTCGTACTTTCCCTATACCTCTAAGGGGGGGAAATATTTATGATAGTTTTGTTATTTTTCAAAGGGCCCTAAATAGGAAAAAAATCAAGTCAAATCACATGCATTGCCCTTATACTTTGTTAGAAATGATTGCTTAAAACTGAACTCATTCCCTTCCCAGCTCATTCAGCAAACATGACTTGACAACCCACCATGTGCCAGATACCATGGTGATGCTTAGGAACAGACAGAAAGGGTTGAAGTTATATATTAGAGGAGCAGCCTCCCACACAGGCTAAGGGAAGCTCCCGCCCCCGCACACATGCATAGACAATAGCATGAAGATGACTTATACATTTATATATACTTCCTTATGAAGGGTCAAATAGGCTTTTCAAATAAACATGTTTATTTGGGGGGGGCAGAGGAATTACTATATAACTGAAGTACCTATGAAGATGTATTGTTTTATAGTAGAAAAAGTACCATTGTTTTTGTTTCCAAACACATTAAATAGAAATTCTCAATTCTTTAATGTGAAAATAAAGTTTTTACATATAGTATATTTATATATGTACATATTACCCATGTACACATACCTACATGTTATTCCACATTTAGACATGCAAATATGTCAATTCATACATATAACAAATGTATATGCATTTATCTGTGTTGTGAGATGCTGTTTTAAAGTTACTGTTTCACACATGCTGGACAAGTGTTCTATCACTAAGCTATATCTGACTCAATATTTTGTGCATAGATATTTCTTAATTTATGATAGGGTTATGGTCTGGTAAAACTGTAGCAAGTTTAAAATGTTGTTAAGTCATTATAATACACTGAGGCTACTGGGAATCGTGGCTTAGTTCATTCTCAGAGTGTGCTCAGAACATTTACATTAGCCTAAAGTTGGGCAACATCATCTAACACATCTGTTTCTCAATACAGTGTGGAAGATTTCTGTAGTTTTCTGAATACCTGTATGCACGGGATGCTGGCAACATGACAGTAGCCTGTGAAAGACCAGTTCTTCATCAATGTGGTTTTATGGCTGAGCAGAAGCAGCTGCTCATTGCTGCTACTCAGTACTGAGACAGAGAGTCAAATCATGCATTTGTCTGTGAAAAACACTAAGTTCAAAATCTGAAGTACATTACTGCTTCTATCAAATCTGTATTTTTTGGTATCAACTCACAGACAAAAAAAATTACAGTTGGATCACCACATGTTGGGGACCATTAGTATATATATGGATGGGTGGGTGGGTGGGTGGATGGTTTTAGATGGTCCATTCAGACACACAAAGTTTCAGTGCTTCTCTTCGTCAAGAAATCTCTTATTTTCTTGAAGGGATCATATCTATAAATGTGTGTGTCCTTTGGTGGGTACTTGGCATCAGTCAGTTTGAAAGGAAGCAGGCAGACACTACAGGTACACAGGCATATTCCTGTACTATTTACACTCTCACTCATATTTATAAATGACTTCCTAGTACCTTAATCAATCTTGAAAACTGAATAAACATACTGAAACATTGAAAGTAGCTATTTATTTTTTCCCAAGACTGGGTTTCTCTGTGCAACAACCCTGGCTGTCCTGGAGCTCACTTTGTAGACCAGGCTGACCTCAAACTCACAAAGATCCATCTGCCTCTGCTTCCCAAGTGCTGGGATTAAAGGTTTGCACCACCACTGCCTGGCCAGAAAGCAGCTGCTTTTAATACTATGTTCTGCTTTTGGTGATCCTAGATACCGCTAAAATACTATGCTATGAAAATAATAGAATAGTATGTTTTTGAGATTTGTCTTTTCAGTGTTAATAAGATATTCAAGCTGGGCAGGCATTGGTGGCGAACACCTTTAGTCCCAGCACTTGGGAGGCAGAGGCAGGTGAATCTCTGTGAGTTTGAGACCAGCCTAATTTATAGAGCTAGTTCCAGGACAGGTTCCAAAGCAATACAGAGAAACCCTGTCTCAAAAAAACAAACAAAAAAGATATTCATATATAGTATATTTAATATTATAAATATAAAGTATAAATATGTGATATATTATAAACATAAAATCACAATACTTATCATGTTCAATACTTCCCATGATCTGCATTGGAATATTTATCTAAGCATTTGTATTTGCTAATTTCAGAAATATTAGATGCAGTCATCTAATCAATAGAAGATTTTTCATAGGTACTTGAAATAGAACCCAACATATGCAAATACAATTTACCTTTAAATAAATGCTACTTTCAAGAAAACTCCAATACCCAGTAACCCATCTACCACTATGAGGTCAAGTACCTTTCTACTGCCCGTCATTCTTACATGGCTTTACTTTCCTCCTCGACAGGTTTAAATCTTATAATCCACACCTACCCCTCTCTCATATTCTTCAAATCTATTAATTGCTGTTCTCGCTTCCTTCTTGGAAAAACCCATGTTCTGCTTATATTCTGAACAGTTATAGCAAAGTGTGTGTACTTTCTGTCTCAGTGCCTGTGGTCTGATAGGGCTTTTGAGAGACCATCCCAGATTAGTCACTTGAAATTCATAGCCACAAGCCAGGTGGGTGGCGCAGGCCTTTAGTCCCAGCACTCAGAAGTCAGAGGCAGGTGGATCTCTGGGAGTTCGAGGCCAGCCTGGTCTACAGAGCTAGTTCCAGGACAGGCTCCAAAGCAGTACAAAAAAAAAAAAAAAAAAAACCCTGTCTCGAAAAACAAACAAAAAAAGAAAAGAAAAAAAATTCATAGCCACAGACCACAAGTCAGCACTGACTGCAATCAGAGAACCAAGTCTGGAAACTGGAGCTTCTACCCACAACTGTTTCAGATATTTTTCTTCCTCCTCTGATAGCTAATCTCTCCCAATACACTTCTTGTGCCTGAGCTTGTTTCTTTTATCAAGGAAAGCGAAGTCCTCAAACAAAAGCTTCCACCAGGTCCCCCAGCCAACCTTCTCAAACATACACTCTTCTTCCAGAAACCCAGACTCGGGCTCTGAGCTGTGAAGGAGGCAGCCTATGTCCAGACAGACACATGACAGACGAAGCTAGTCAGTCACACTATGCTCAGACCAGCCTCCACCACAGGTCTCTTTTCCCAGTCAGCTGCCTCATCTTTCTGGTGCATGGATCCAGTCTCCACACTCTCCTTGAGTATGGCTTTTCCTCATATTCCACATCACTCAGTCAGCCAATTCTGAAAGTCATCACACCTCATTGTCTCCAACAGTACCCCTCCCCCCCCCAGGGTGGGGGGAGCAGCATCTCCATGACCCTGGTTCTGTTACAGCCCCAGTTAGGTCTGGCTATTTCCTCAATGGAAAACTAATGACTCCCATGTAAACTGTAGTAAGAATATCTGTCTGTAAATGATCTGCCTCATAATAGGCCCATTCTGAGCTTTATTTTTCATTGAACTTTTCTGTCATTTTCTACAGACAATTCTTTTAGTGTTTTAGCTTTTGTCTGTTCCCCTCCTCTATCAGAGTAGAAATGTCAGTCTTTTTCATTCACAGATACAGCTTTAGCCTAGAACAGGATCGAGGAGAGAACTTCGGTGAATATTTGCAGACTGAACTAGTGAATGAATGAGTGACTGAATTAGTGAATGAATGAGTGAAATAGCTCCCCTCGTACATGCAATGCAGCTACAGTCCCCTTGAGCTGCCTTAGTCCCACTGGCCCTAGACTGGAGTCATTGGTGTCATTGTAGCCTGGTATCTCCCTACAGCTTTAATTGTGCATGTTAGAGTCATAAGAATTTGCATTAAGAACCACAGCATGTAATTGTGAGGTAGACGTTAATCATATAAGTCGACAGGAGGGCAGAGCAAAGGAAATAAAACAAGTAGAACCAAGTTTTAAAATAGCTGGAGTATTTAAACCTCATTGTTCTAGAGCTCGCGGGGAGAACACTCTGCTGAGCAGCCTATATTTTCAGACCACTTAAGACATTACAGGAAGTAAAAATTAATTCCATCCGGGATGGAAATCATCTGGCAACACATACACCATGTTCCTGTACTTCACGAGGCACTCGGAACATTTTTTCTCTGGGAGTTCAGCACCAGAGCTCTGGGAGCTGAGGTACTGGCGGTGCCGTCAGAGCTGTGTCTGTGCCCTCTTGTTTTCTCCACCTCAATGAAGATGCTGCACACATGGTTTTCTTGGCTTCCCCATCCCACCCTCACCAAAGAGCTGCTGTTATAAAAGGAAACTCTTTTAACTCCAAAGCAGGTTCATAAATGCAAGTAAATCATGACGGTTTCAAGAAGTGTAAGACTAAAACAGCGAAGATGATGAAATACCCGCAGAGCATAGACCTTCATGCTCCCACACAGGAAAGGCAACGCCCCAAATCACTCACGAGAAGCGGTCTCGATGCAAATAGCATGAGAAATTTTTATTCCAAATGCACTGGGGTCCTGTTCAATCTCCCTGGAAGCTTATCGGTAAACATCTACACGGATAGCAGATATGCTTTTGTGACTGCACATGTACATGGGGCTATCTATAAACAAAGGTGGGTGCTTACTTCAGCAGAAAAGGAAGTCAAAAACAAAAAATTCTAAGCTTCCTGGAAGCCTTACATTTGCCAAAAAAGACTGGCCATTATACATTGCCTTGGACTTCATGGAGGTAAAGCCAGCCAAGTATGGTAACAGGTACTTATTAGTTCTTACACACATTTTTTCAGGGTGGGTAGAGGCTTACCCCACCAAGAAGGAAAACTCAGCCGTGGTAGCTAAGAAAATACTGGAGAAGGTTTTCCCAAGATTTGGAATGCCTAAGGTACTAGGATCAGACAATGGCCAGCTTTTGTTGCCCAGGTAACTCAGGGACTGGCCAAAATGTTGGGGATTGATTGAAAATTACATTGTGCATACAGACCCCAAAGCTCAGGGCAGGTAAAAAGGATAAATAGAACCATTAAAGGGACCCTCACTAAATTGACTACAGGGACTGGCATTAATGATTATATAGCTCTCCTACCCTTTGTGCTTTTCAGGGTTAGAAACACTTCCTGGATCATTTGGGCTGTTCCCCTATGAATTACTCTATTGGGGGGGGGTGCAGCTCCAGGAGGTCTACTTGGGAGGAGACTTGCAAGTCCCACATCACTTCCAAGTGGGGGACTTGGTCTACGGTAGACGTCACCGCACAGGAAACCTTGCGACTCGGTGGAAAGGCCTACTCTTCGGCAGGTCCAGCATATGTCCTCCTCTTCCCCTGGACCCACCCCCACGCCACTCGAGGTTATAGGACCCAGGGACAGCCTCTTACAACTGCTCCAGCAGTCATTTTTATTCCTTTCTTGTTGCTTACTGTTAAAAAAAAAAATTGTTGCTTTTGTTAAAAAATGAATAAAAGTCGTCCAGATCATGAACAGTAATGGAGCCTCTTGAGCCAAAAAGAGGCTGCCTTTAATTTCCCTAGTTCTAAGATTAGAACTATTGACAAGAGAAGAAGTGGGGAATGAAAGGATGGAAAAATACAGCCTAACTCTCCAATGGCCACAGGAAGCTGAAAGTTTAGAAATACTATCTAAAAAGTCCTAAAAACCTCAAATTCCAGACCCTGTCCTCTGCCAGTAAATAGGCAAGGTCACACTCCTTGCTGTTTACACAGACAGGCCCTTGAGTATGTAATCCTGGCCTACTAAGATAACAGAAAATGAGCTAACTAACCGCTTATCTGACTTTGTAAACTGTTTGTGAATCCCCCCACCCCCTACCCAGTGACCTATGTGTGGGCTTTGTTGTAAACCCTATAAAAACTGTCTCAATTCTGCCCTCGAGGTCCTCAGTCCAATGACTGTGGACCCCAGTGCACTTGGAATAAAAACTCCTCATGCTATTTGCATGGAGACCGCTTCTCATGAGTGATTTGGGGTGTCGCCTTTCCTGCATGGGAGCGTGAAGGTCCACGCTCTGCAGGTCTTTCAATGAAACAAGACTGACTTAATACAATCACTGCCTGCTGTTCAGATACCTCCTGTCCCTCTTGCCATTTAGTAAACAAACACTGAAAAACTCACTCAGGGCAGCCAGGTCCTGTCCCAGGCACTGTAGCCAATGTCCTGCACCAACTCCATGGTTCTTGGCTTACAGGAGTTACACAGTCTAAAACAGAGACCGTCCATGAGCCCCATGAGGTTCCCTCATTAACCAAAACCTCAGAGAGTAGCTGCCATGAGACAAACAGTGGCCAGGCAGGTTTCAGAGTAGAACAGAACATTAAAACACCAAGCATAAATAAATAAGCAAGTTCTGAAAGGAAGTAAGCACACAGAATGTTCACTTTGAAAACTAGAACTGAAGGGTCTTGTTAAACTGACAGAATGCAAGTCTCCTGCTGGGCTTTCTTTCCTCATGCACACCAAAGGAGGGCAAACTCCTGTTTTATGAGGTGTGTGTACGTGTTTGTAAATATGAGCTAACACTGTTTGTTTAATATCAACATCCCTATACAGCCATCTCATTCATTGTTCTAACAGTAACCGAACAATGCTGGCACAGAGCAGGTACCCAAGGACTATTTCTTAATTTAATGTAATTTTTCTTTTGTTTTTTTCAAGACAGGGTGTAGCTTTGAAGCCTTTTCTGGAACTCACTTTGTAGACCAGGTTGGCCTTGAACTCATAGAGATCTGTCTGCTTCTGCCTCCTGAGTGCTGGAATTAAAGGCGTGCGCCACCACTGCCTGGCTTCAAGGACTATTTTTAAATTCATTAATTACTGTCTACCAGGTCCTAGGGGTTACACTATGCATCTTAGCAATAGTTATCTTCAAACAAAACAAACTTTAAGAGAATGAAGGCTAATCAATTATGACCAGTATTTAATGAACAAGCAGGTCCTTTGCCAGACACCTGTTTCATCAATTTCATCTTTATCCTTAAAATGGCTTAAAGCCATCCCACCTTTGCCAGAGTAGGCAGTTCCGTTCAGCTTTAGACTACTGATTATGTAAATGAGGGTAGATTGGCAATCTCTGGAGACACTTTTTGTTATGGATGCCACAGGCAAGGGAGGCTGTCAAGTATCCTACAGTCCATAAAATGGTCCCCCATGAGCCCCAAATCAAGGATGAAGCTGAGAAACCCAAGAACAATGCAAGCCATCCTCTTGTTTAACAGAGGGATAAGTGACAGGATAGAAAGAATAGATCTTTTTTGTCCCTTACAACTGATTAATTGTTCAAATTCAGACTCTATCACTCAGCCTCAGCGGGATTTCTTAAAACCCTCAGTTTTAAGAAATGACAATAATAATACCCACCCTATAGGTTTGTTATTAGGAGTTCATAAGAATGCAAGCTATTATGAATATAAAAGACCAATAAATGGTAGTTATACTATAACAGGAATGTTTATTAATTGTTAAAGATTGATGTGTTTGCTATTCAGGAAAAGCATTTTAAAGACCATAAGGCTTAGGGCTGGAAAGATGACTCAATGGTTAAGAACACTTACTGCTCTTGCAGAGAACCTGGGTTTGATTTCCAGGGTTATCATCCTCACCTGGCATTCAACACCCCTGTAACTCCAGTTAGAGGGATCTAACACCCTCTTTTATCTTCTGCAGGAGCCTGCATACACATGATACACACACACACACACACACACACACACACACACACACACACACACACGTGCACATGCACAAATAAAAGTAAATAATTTTTTCAAGATCACAAGGCTTGCAAACTTGAAAACTCAATACCTACAGGTGAAAATAATTTTAAATATCCAATAAAATATTTCATTTTAAAGTAGAGAAAAATGACGTTCAGAGAGACTGACTTTACCCAACACCACAAAGCATGTGTCTGTTCACATCCAGTTACACCTCAGCTACCACATATCTAAGTGAACTTTTATTATTCCTAGCTATGCCTTTATGAGTAATGCCATCAATTACTTAAGTCAAGTTGTATAAGAGATTTACTATGACTGCTAAAATTCAGTGTGAAAATGGCACTACAAAATAAGCTTTATTTAGACACAAACTCATTTAAAGTTGGCGCTCATTTGTGGGATTCACATCATTGTCTGAATACCACCCTAAAATAATCTATCATCATCTGCTATACAACCCACAACATTAATCTGCTATACAACCCACCTCTTATAAAAGTCTGCATCATAAATTATTCATTGATGATTTAAATATTTACATGAGGAATATATTTTGGAAAAGAACCTGAAAAAACATGATATACTATATCAAATTTATAATAAAATATTTTGAAAATGTAATACTGATTAACTTTGAGGTATTATAATAGAATTTGATTTTCAAGTGTCTTTCTTATGATGACCTCCATTTTTACCGTGTTTATTCCAGAATTATGGAATAGACCTTCATTTTTATCTTTAAAGACTAACATTAGCTCTAATCCCAAGTATATTACTTCTTGTAATTTTGAAACCTACTTATGATGGAGTACTGCATATCAGAAGTTAATAAAAATGCTTCTACATTTAAACTATTGAAAGTATATTATGGGGAGATGAGTGGGTAGATGTAATACTTTAAGTTTTGAGGTTTGGGGAAATATTTTTTTATTGTTGTTTTGTTTTGTTTTCTGGTTTTTTGAAGCATGGTTTCCCTGTGTAGCCCTGGATGTCCTGGTACTCACTCTGTAGACCAGACTGGCCTTAAATTTAGAGATCCGCCTGTCTCTGCCTCCCAAGTTGTGGGATTAAAGGCGTGTGCCAACCACTGCCCGACTAAGTTTTTGTTGTTTTTTCCTTTTTAAGAAAAAAATCTCATAAACAGTATAAAAGGACACTGCCTCGGTAGTAAAAGGTAACATTCATACTCAGGTCCCCAACTAGTTTGTCTATGTCAACGCCCAGCATTATACCAACTTCACACTGAAGAAGCTTATATGCTAAATCCTACTTGATAGGATAGGAACTCCTATTACCAAGCACAACGACATGTAGTTTTCTTCTGTTTGTAACAGGAATCTGCAGTCAGAAAGTAAATGGCATAAAACTAGCCAACAAGATCTTTAAGAGTGAGACACTGCACTCTGATTGCTCTATAAATTTGGGGGGGAGGGGTATTAAATTAGTAGTGTTTTCACTCAGCTCAGTGGAACCTTCGAGGCTTGGCCCCTTGGTCTGTCTAGGGGCAGTGAGGGAATGAAGAAAGGACAGACGTGCACACAGAAAAGCTGGGATCAAGTGACCACCGTATTCTGAAGGTGAGGCACCAACTACACTGTCACCTGTTTTTTATATACAGCCCAGTGGGAGGAGTTAGCTAGACTTGGTAGAATGTCTCTGTAGGTCAGCAGTCTCGGGCTGTAAAGATCTGGAAGGAGGAAGATGCAGTTGATAGATTTTGCACTCACTTGAGTTCATAAACACTCATCATACTCATACACACTGTCAACATTCACACTCACACCAGAGGAAGGCTTTGCCAATTCCAAGACTGCCAGGCCTGCCTGGGAAAGCCCAGCCATTGTACTGGCCTGTCACCTGAGGATCTTCTTCACTAAGCACTTTCTCTGACTTATCCCAAAACACACACTGTCAGGATTCGCCTTAGTAAATACTGGCTCAGTCTTTTTCCCTGCCAGATATAAGCCATCCTGTTTCCAACTCAGGAGGTCTGCAGTAGGGACTAAGAAATTGCGTGTTTCTAAGAAGCTCAACTGATACCAATGCCCTAGGTCTAGGGGCTTCGCTGAAAACTATAACCTGGCAATTCAAGTCTACTGTGCAAAGTCTTATTTATAACTTATATCTTCCTCACAGAGGATTGTCCAATGTTGTTTTTAATGCAGCTAAGCATTAATATCCCTGTGTATATTATTCTTAAAATAACAAGTCAAAGTATTCTCCCTATAGTGATTATTTTTATATGAGTAAACATAACAGTATTTATAGCAAAGAAAAATGATTTGAGGAATGATGAAAGAAAAACATAGTAAATAAGGAGGATGAATTATTTTCATAGCTACAATGGAAGTTATTAAGCCTCTAAAAAACTATATACACTTGAAAAATTACATGTCATAACAACATATGGCACCAAATATTTTCTAAAAGTTTTTCAAAGATTATTACCCTTATCTGTTTATATATATATATATATACAATATATAATTATGATACATTGTACATTGTACAATATGAATTAAATGAACACATTAAGACTAAAATTTAAAACATACCCCTTAAGGGGAATGGCATTTCTGGACATGTAATGAAAAAGACAGGCATTTCTTCACTTATATTTTGGTTGAACTATAGCTAACACATTTCAGTACAGTGGATAAATAATTCCTAATGATTTGGCTTTGGAAGTTATCAGCTGACTTTAAGTCTGCTAGAAATGTTACATGGATAAACATTCTTTCTCAATGACTAAAATTGATTTCAATACATGACAATGATGCTAAAGATTGGATTGCATATGCCAATTATTTAAGCTGTCTCAACATACATATTCCAGTTGTTGTCTATCAGGCCTGTAAACTAAGCATGACTAGTGTGGTATGTAATACTAATAACGGACAGATCTAATTTTAAACAGTATGAAACAGAAGTCAGCAAGCTCTGGAGTTTGAGCCTAAGTCACAGTGACAGGCTACATGTACCAAGAAGTTCAGAGTCGTTGGTAAATATGGAACCTGCTGCAGTGCCTCCTGCAAAAATATGATGAAAATTGAAACCAGACAGCAGGTCAATAATAGCTACTTCTACTATCATGAGGCAAATATAAAGAAGTGGGCCACAGGTATCTGACACTGCTTCCTACATGAAAGTGATGGGTGGTAGGCATGAATTTACCATACGTCCTCTACTGCCAGAGTCAAGTGTGCCACCAGAAAACCAATAAATGGGTCAATTTATTACCACCAACAAAAAGGAAGTAAACAAGAACAATAAATTGGATGGCATAGAGCTAGAAGTATCAAAAGCCCTCTTTGGTGATTCAACAAAGTCATGTCTCTAGCTGTGATTTATTTTACACCCCCCTTTTATTGCATGTGCTATGTATGTCTAGTATTTATTTCAGAATCTGAACGCTTCTGTTGTCCTCATCCCAAAATACTAAGATGCTGTAATGTTAAGAACTGATGTAAAATTGTTTTTTAGAGCTTATTCTAAAGTGAGACTGAAAAAGAAAGGTTGCATTGGGTATCTAAAAATGCTAGAAGAAGAAAAGGTCAGTCACCTTCATGGAATTATAAAATGGAGTCCTGAGAGTCAACACATTGACCTTGATTCAATACTGATACTGTAATCAGCCATGTTCAAATAGCATCAAATGCATCTGCAAGAAAGAACACAAGCTCTGCCAACTTTCAGACTGGCCACTTACTAAAAGCACTAACCTTCCTGAGCTTCTGTTTCCAAGACTAGTGAATAAAATCTCTATCTTCAAGGTTTTCTAATAATAAATTAATAGCCCACTGTGTCTAGCCCACTGTCATTAATTCATTCACGAAAGTGATTTTTCTCTATGCTCCCATTATAAGCCAGAAACCAACCAGGCCACAAAGCAGATGAACAAAAATCTCCCCTTACCTTCTCTGATTTATTTACTTGACTTTGTCCTAGGTGAATTGGTGATAAATTTTTTTTAAAAAAAATCCTAAAATGTGATGAAAATAGCCAGTTCAATGTTTAAAGATCAAATAAGGGAAATTACATAGTGTGTGAATTTAGGGAAACAAAAAGTTACATGGAAAAAAAAAATCACCATATGAGGTCTAAGGATGGAAAGGGAAAGGGAGGCTTCCCAGAAAAGAACATTTTAAGGGAATTTTGACTGATTCTTAGGCTCCTGATAGGAGGGAGCTCCAGTCTTTGAAAAGCAATGCTATAAGGGAGGGAGTTGGAAAGGTTTGGTAACTCTGAGAAGTTCTGTACCGCTGGGGTCTCCAGCACATGTTAGGGAGTGGTGATGGACCATGAAAACGGTCATATACATGTGGGCCAGAGTGAAGTTTTAAGTGTTGGGGTAAAGGGCTTATGGTTAGTTTGGAAGAAATGGAAAACCATTTAAGATACTTGAGAAGAGTATGCTATGGTACAAAAATTTAAATTTTCTCACAAGAAGTGTGTGAGAGAAAGAGATACTAGAAAGGGACAAAAGGAAGTGACCCTCCCAGGAAAATGGGGTAATGAGCCTCAGATTAGTTTTCCAATGATGGCTGATGGAAGGGAACACTTCCCAAGGCATCTCTCAGGGCTCCTTTGTCATGAGAGCCGCACATGTGTCTGGCAAGAACAGTATCTCAACTCTATGAGCCGTATCCCTGAGTGGCCCTGGGAGTTCTGCACTGTCTTCTTCCCTATCCTCTGCCTATTACCATTACTACTATACCCTTACAAGGCCAACATCTCAGTCACACATCCCTGTCCTCAGCTCATTCATATTGACCATGACCAAATGAAGCTGGCAAAACCACATGTGTCCAACTGGGCATCAGGACTACCATACTCCCTCACAGCCTGGCTCAAAAGAAACAAACGCATTTTTAGCTATCAGCAGCATGACCTCAGCCCCCCTAGCCTTTTGAACATAAGAAGTGAATCTCTGTGTTTTTCTTTAGACAAACTATCCCGTTTATACTAATTTGCTGTAGCAACCTAAAAGACTAAGACAGGGATAGATTTCAAACCCTATAAAAATGATCCTCAATGAAAAGTAGACAGAGGGCTGGAGAATTAGCTCAGTGGTTAAGAGTGCTTGTTGCTCATGCAGAGGACCAACCAGGGCCCCCATGGTGGCTCATAACTATAACTCCAGTCCCAGGGGATATGAGGGCCTCTCTTGGTCTCAGACAAGCACATAGTGCACATACATACATGCAGGCAAAACACTCATTCACTTGAAATAATAAGATAAATAAAGCTGAAGAAAGTAGACATAAAGAAAAAACAAAAATTGGAATGTTTGGGGATGTGTATAAACACCCCAATAACTTCAAAGAATTTCAGCAGAGTAATGATCCCCGTGCTTTCACACAAACTGGGGAAAACAAGTCAAAAACAGATGGTGAGGGTGTCCTTGACAGGAAAAAAATGTAAACAATGTTTGCAAAATGGTATCATATTTCTAGAATTAAAAGATATATATATATATACATACATCTTTTAACATATATATATATATATATATATATATATCCTAATCTATTGATGAGAAATAATCCAAATGTCAGTAGTTCTGTTTAGATAAGAGAGATTATGAGTGGCAATGCCACAGATTTGATTTTGTGGCGTTAATTTGTAGTTTCTCGATTAGTGAATATATCTTACTAGTCAGAAAAACAGTCACTCTCTTAATAAAAAGTTTGTCTGAGAAGGTAGAACATGTTCAGCTCTCTTACAGAGTTCCCTCAATGCCCCTATTATGTACAGCACATGCTGTGCATCGTAGTTTCTGAGCTAGGCTGGATGCTGAATGTGTGGAGACCCAGGAAAGCTACTTTGTGATGTGCAGCACATGGTTCCTGAGGCAGAAAACTCTCCTTGCTTAACCACTGATGACCTTATTGGTGCATTTTTCAGGGTCCCCCAATGATGTTGCTTGTGGTATTAAGAAATCATGGTGGGGGAGATATTCACCTTAATGAAACAGTAAGTCAAACATGGAATGAAGGCTTTAATATGTGAACACTGTTTTAAATTCGTTAAAACTCAATACTGTGTAAGAGATGAGTCATCAATCCCATAATAAGTTATAGCAAATCCTAAGCATTTTTCCTCCATCCACTGAAAATAAATAACAACCCATCAGTTATTTAGTCACTAAGGGTTAGAAGTATTCAACTTTTGTTACAGGAAGGTCAAACATTCCCCACATCCTGTTTCAGATTGCGGAACTTTCAATTCCCCCCCCCACACACACACACACACACAACAGATGTTAGGTTAAATAAACTGATGGTTGATGAATTCTTCTCTTCTCTGCATTAACTTCTTTCAACAGTTTGATTTCATTCTGATTCATACAATGGACAGAGGACTATACACCTGAATGAGAATAAAAATCTGCAAGAATCCCTTGTTATCTTTGGGGGTGGATTGCAGTTGGGGCGTTTGCAGGACACTGAACTAACCATTCTGCTACAAAGCTCATGTGCCTCATATTTGCTCTTAAGAAAGTAAGCGGGTTTGTTGCTGCTGCTGCTGCTGCTGTTTTCTTTGATGCATTTCTCCCAGAAGCATGTCCTAACACTGTGTAAACATGGCCACACTATCGTTGGCCAGAAGGAGCCCTTATCCTCCTTGGAGCATCTTTCAAGGTGGATTGGAGTTAGAGGCTTGCTCTGAGCCCATGGAATTGTCTTTTCCATTTGAACAGCTGCAACAGCTGTCGTGAAAAGAAGCCAGGAGGAATTTTAGTAGTCCTATCCTAAATACCCGAATGAGAGTACTTAGAATATATACATTCCTTCTTAAGGCTCACAGTTCCAAATCAGACTTCTCATTTCTCAGTTAGGAGGAATGCACTGACTAGCCCACATATTTCCCTACTGACATGGTGAAAGAAAGCAAGTTGTATAATGTCAGATGAAGCATGCCCCCAAAGAACAACAAAGTTCTCCAAAATTGGAGTATGCAGGAAAGAATGTGGACATCTTCTTGTTTAGTTATTTTTAGCATTCCGTTCAAAAATGTTTCACAAGTTCCAACACAAACACACAAATACCTTTTCCTCCCTAGAGATCAACCCGCGGTTTACTCCCTGGGAGAAAGTACCAACATTTTCATTACCAGGGGGAGGGGAGCGGACAGTTCAAGCTGCGTTAAACTACGGATTCCGAAACGGAATGACGAACGTGTGCATGCCTGTGTGAAAGCGCAAGCGTGTGCACATCCCATCTTTTTACAAAGGACCAGTTTTCAAAAAGGGTACCGTCCTGTAGAAGTCAAAAAAGTGAAACGGTGTGATCGCTTCTCCATTTTTCAAGTCATCTCCCGGACCAGAAGAGGCAGAAAAGCTGTCACTAGCTGGAAGCACAGTTGGACTGAGTGAGCAGAGGCCGGGCGGGGGCGGCTAGCAGCGTCTCTCTTACCTGTCCCTCCCTGGGCGCTCATCACAGCATGGTCACCCCGGGTTCCAAGGTGCCAGAAGGGAACGGAGCAGGGATCCAAAGGGCGGGGCGAGTTAGGCTTCCAAGCCAGACGTTTGTCTTTAAGAAGCAGAACAAAACCAACTTCTCAGTTCCCCAGCTCCGCTTACAGAACGCGTTCGCCTGAGGCCAGCGGAGCAGGAGACTCTCCCTCCTCCAGGCCTCCCGGGCTCCAGACCGGCGGAGCTTCCGTGGAACGCCAATCTCCCGCGGTCCCGCCCCCGTGACGTTGGGGGCGGGGCCTGGCAGCTGCGGAGCTCCCGGCTCCAGCGGTTGGACTCAGCAGAGGCCCCACCCTGCCCAGATGTCCCAGTGACCCAGGGCTTGTCAGTTCCCACTCTGAGGGTCACCCTCTCAGCAGTTTGCAGACCTTCCACATTACTGTGATTTTGTCGTACAATGTTTTCATTTACCGAGGCTTGAAACACCTAGTGGTTATGTTTTGGAGGGTAAAGACAATAAAAATGTTATGTTAAAGTTGTGTGACTAGCAATTATTTGATTTAAAAAAAAAAAAAAGTTCTGATTTGTTTTCTTTCTCTTTCCTTTAGACTCCCTTACTCAGAATAACGTGGCTTTATCTACGTATCTGCCAGGGTCTGTTTGTTTTAAGCTCATGCATTCTTCTTTTTCCTTCTCTTCCTTCCTTCCTTCCTTCCTTCCTTTCTTTCTTTCTTCTATGCTTTCCTTTCATTTCTTCAATTTTATTATCCAAATTAAAAATAAAATAAAATAAAATGAACCGATCTGTCTGGTCTCCAAAACGCTTGCCCAACTGCTTTAAGAAGGCAAAGGGGTACATCGACCATGCTCCAGGGTAGGCCCCACTCCAAGAATCCAAGAATACTAAGAAGGCACAAACTGGACTGGATTCGAAAAGTTAGAGTGGGTCTAATAGGAGTGAAAGTGAAAAGTGTATGTTTGGGGGGAGTAGGGGAAGGGAGAGCAGTAAAGTCAAAGCATACGATACGATATTCTCAAAGAATTAATTTAAAAATTACTTAAGAATAAAAAAAAGATGAAAAGTCGTTTAAAGAAGCAGAACATTCAAAACAACTCAAAAGAAAACCCAAAACTCAGCTTCAGGTTACTCCACTGAAACAATCTAAGAAGCGGATAAGAACTCCTCTGCTCTGCTGTTCACCACGTGTCTGGCTCCCATCTCTCAAATGCTACTCAAATGCGCATCGAGAGAGAGAAGTAATTGATCATGCTAGTGCCTCTCAGCCTTGTCACCCAGACAAAGCCATCCCAAACCAAAAGACGCCAAACGAGTTTTAGCACCCTCCCTGGAGGTGCTGAACAGAAGTCTGGGTGTGGCTTCCTGTAGAGCCTCCTTCTGCAGGCAAGGACAAATCTCCAGCGTTAGTCAACTCCTGGCTCTGAAAACTCCTGGCCCCACTAAGACTTTTGCAGGCATATCACTATTTCTGACAGGATGGCTGAATAGCTTTGTCGTAGTCACTGTTTGTTTTGTTTAAATTCCAGTTAGTTGTCTGCTTCGCCTCCCTGCCCGTCCTGCCTCGGGCAGGGATGTAGCAAAGAGACCTTTTTGGGGAAGGTGCATACCAGGACAGCTCAGGCATACTGTGGTACTGTGGGCATTTGCAGCCTGTTGGGAATGAGTAACTAGCTACACACCAGACTAGATGAGAGAGTTGGACGGCCAACTGAACTAGAATCCCTGTGGGTGGGGCTCTTGCAGTTCTTGGAGTCCAACTTTTTCACCTGAAAGACTGAGAATCAGCCCAATGATTTGAACTAATGTCTAGAGGAAAATCCACATTACATTTGTAAGTTCAAAGATAATGTTGCTCAGTAATGGGAAGCTGTAATATAACTTAGCCTTATACATTCTTTGTATGTCTGCATATTCCCATGTAAGTATGGGAAATATACTGCAAAGCCCGCGTCAGAACTGCTCACTCAGAGAAAGAGAGGAAAAGGAGAGGAGTGGCGTGGGATCACTGACTTCATTTGTGTCTGTATATGTGACCAAGCCGAAGGAATTGGTTTCCCCTGTGGTTTAAATATGTATATCCAAAAATAATAAAATTAATAACTACAGATAAAGGCTATTGTAAATGTCCACTATTAGTGTGGATTTTCTATTGTTTGATAGGTTGCATTGTGTTTCATGACTTGGATTTGATTTGATTAAGGGTTTGATTGCTATCATTATTCCTTAAATGTTTTTCTGAACACTTGTATCTTTTTGCCTGATGATTTCAATTTTTGTTTGTTTTTTGTGTTTTTGTTTTTTGACACAGGGTTTCTCTGTATTGTTTTGGAGCCTGTCCTGAAACTCGCTGTGTAGACCAGGCTGGCCTCGAACTCACAGAGATCTGCCTGCCTCTGCCTCTGAGTGCTGGGACTAAAGGCATGTGCCACCAACGCCCAGCTGATTTCAGTTTTAAAAAAATATATATATATACATATATACATATATATATACACACACACATATATGTAAGATCCTTATTAGCTATTTAAATGAATTTATTACTGAAATAATGTCTACTTATGATTTCAATAACATATTTCATTTTTAATTGCTTCTCATGAAGTCTTGAAAGACTAGCGTTCACAGTAGATAACACAGATGAAAGAATATTCTGTCCTTCCCTAGTGGGAAATTATTTAAACTCTCAAGACTCGTAGCTTGATAATAAATTGCTGATGGGAAATGCATGGCATGAGAGTTTGTTACTTACATCTGACTTGAATCTAAATCTTCATTATGAAAACCCTTCACTACAAGGGCCCTAAGTGCATCAGTAAACAGATCCAGTAAGTGTTTCACGATTTTATGAAGTCAGGTAGCCAAAGTGCTTATCCCTAAATCAAGACATGACAGCTGTTTTAAAATGGCAGTTATCAATTCACTGGTGCTATTTTCTCACATTTCCCTAGACAAGCTAAAGAATTATTATAGCATGGGTAGACTAAGAATTATCAGAAAACATTGTTTTTATAAAACTATAAACATGTTTTTTCTCATGTTTAATGAGATACTTCTTTTGTGTGAAAACAAAGTAGGCTTTTTTCTCCCCTGTAACTTTAAGATGAATATGTTTTTATTTCTTCAAAGTATTTTACACAGACTAAAGTAGCAGAAGGAAGGGCTGATTTTCCATATTCATGATGAGGTACTTCATTTTCTCGGTGCTTGTCAAGAGGGCATGACTCATGCACAAATTGGAGCAGTTCCCAATTCCAGGTCTAAGTTACTTTCAGAAGTGAGGGAGGACGGACTCTGATTTTAATAAACCATAAATAAGGCTTATTTATTAAATACATCATGCTATATTTCCTAATTATATTTAATAAGCCATCGCAGGATTTTTCCTTCTTCATCCTTCACCTTTGCTGTTTTCTGAGAGCTCATGAACTGCTTGCTGTCTTGTGTTTCCAGAAGTCTGTCACTCACTTAATACTCATTGCAGTCCTGTGAGGTCATTCTTTACTCAGAGATGAGTGATCAGAGGCAGGAGCTGCAGGCAAGTGCCCGACACAGTGAGCAGAAGCCATAGAATCAAGCCTTTCTCTCTCACATTTCAGCCCACAGATGTAGAACTCTCAGACCTGATGGGAATCGTTTTGAGAGTTCAGCAGAGCATCATCACTGTGAAGAACCTAAAGATGGAGAATGGAGACTTTCAAGACTGTGTCAGCACTAAGTGGTGCCATTAAAACTATTTTAAAATAGTACTTCACCCCAGTCAGATCTAAAAATCTGAACGGGTGGGGGGCAGGGCACTGGAGAGACTCAATTAAGAGCACTGTTTGCTCTTCCAGAGGTCCTGGGTTCAGTTCCCAGCAGCCACATGCAACTAACAACTGTCTGCAACTCCAAGATCTGATACTCTCATACAGACATACATGCAGGCAAAACACTAATGCCAATAAAATAAAATGAAAATAAGTCATTAAAAAAGAAACCTGAATACAAACGTTGAAAAGGATGTGAGGAGAAAGAAACTCGTGATCATTGTTGGTGGGGAACATGAATTAACACAGCCATTGTGGAAATCAGTTTGGAAATTTCTCAAAAAAAATTTAAAATAGAACTAGCATATGTTCCAGCTATTTCTCTCCTGAATAAATACCCAGAGAACCTCATACCCTATCACAGAAATATTTTCACACAGCCATGTTAATTGCTGCATTATTAGGGCAAAGAATTAGAATCAACATAGTTGTCCATCAGCAGGTGAATGAACAATGAAAATTGCACGTGTGTGTGTGTGTGTGTGTGTGTGTGTGTGTTGTGTGTGTGTGTGTGTGTGTGTGAAAAGTACTCAGCTCTGAAGAAAAAGTGAAATAACAAAATTTTCTGGAAAATGTATGGATTTAGAATGTATAATATTATGCAAGGCTACGTAAGAAAAATGCATGTTCTTGCTCATATGTTATATCTAGCCAAAATATATGCATACATGTATGCAAATGTACATGTAGATATAGTATAACATGTAGAAAAAAGAGCAAGACAAGACAGGATAAATATTAGGGGATAAAGAGGACTAAATGCAGGTAATAACTAACAATAAGTTATGAGAGAGGCTATAAAGGTAATTAAAGCTCTGTCATGAAATTTTCACTTTTTATGGTGAATAAGTACATAAAAGTATATTTAAGAATTAAAGTGTAAAATTCAATGTCAATATCCACAGCTTTCATTCTATACCAGTATAGAAGTTCATTGAGCAGTATACTTTGGGTCTGGTTAACTTTGGTGTGTGATTTCTTTTCACATGCAACATCTGAATAATAAAATTTAATAATTAAAAATAAAGCTTCAGAATATATAGAATTATCCACACATTTTACCGTTACATGTTTATTGGTCATGACTATTCCACTCAGACTCACAATTTGCCAATCACTTTTCAATTTCCTTTTACCTTAGGTTGTTTTTAAATTCTTTTGCTACCCACAAGGAAGGAACAGATTTGACTTCATGCTGGCTCACCTTCTCCATTACTCTTTATTTCTAGATAAAATCTGGTGCCATTACACTGACTCTGTGGGTGTCAGGCAGCTGGTTTTTTCTGGGTTTCAATAACGGATGAAAGAACTGGCAGATATTTCAACTCCAGAGTTCCAGATAAGCCTATCAACTCTTATAAAATCGTACACAATCTCTTATGTGATCAAGAAACACATTCTCAGCAGGACTAGAGTAGAATCCCTTATATGGGACATGATCCTTTAGACTTGGGGAAAAAATAGTTAATCACTCTCTTTCACAAAGTTGCTTTGGTGAGAGCAGGTGCAGCTGAGATCAAAAGACACACATGTCTCTAGATTGTGTGCATTCTCCACTGACCAGAGAGCCAGGATTTGGGAGACTTTGGAAAGGTGAAGACAAATAAAACAGTTCTACCTTGAGAGCGAATGGGATCCAGCCTCCATGAAATGACACAGGGCTTTGGGTCAGAGATGGCATAAGACTATCTTGGATAGACGTGGTTGAGTAGTGTGCAAAAAAGTAATGTAATGTTCAATGGACACATCCAAGCTGATTCCTTTTAGGTGGTATACGTTTTATACAAAACAGAGCTCCTTGCCAACATGCCAGGGCCGTATGTAAGACAGCAATTGGTCAGCTCCCAGGCTAGTTAATGGAACCTGGGGTATCTGGAGTATATCATGGAAAATCACCCTTTGGTGCTAATGAAGGAGAGTCTGGGTCCCATGTTCTCAAATGCCTCAGCAGGTACCAGCCTTAGGGGATATTGGGTAGGAATGGGAGAAGAGACCTGGTCCCAAATCTCCATTTTCATACATTGAGGATATCTAGCTTTACTTATAGCAGATGTGGGTTGTAGAGGACCATAGAACTAATTCCGCTCCAGCTTGACATAAGGTTAGAGAGTTCCAGCCTCTTACTTCTTCTTCAAGGTCAAATTGAACAGGATGTTTGGCTTCAGGTGTAGTTGCTGTATGTTGTGCCTGGATTTTTTGTTTTTGAATACCTATTAGCAGGATGTTTGACTTGGGGCATAGCTATTAGATGTTTTGAATATTAAGGAAGTAATTACTGTTGTTTGTTCTTTATATCATGATAACAAAGTCTATTGCCTTCTACTCTATCTTGGGGTATAAAAGGACTATGAAAAATAAAGTTGGAGTCAATTCAGTATTCACTGGGATGCCCTCCCTACTCTGTCTTAGGCTCTTGTCTATTTCTTTCCTCAATTCACACGCGAGGCAACCACTGACTGGGCAAGTCAAGTGGACTAAGACAGTAGGTTTTCAAAGAAATCTTAGCCAACTGTGGGGAATTCTGTTTAGCATACATATACTGCAGATTTAAAACATTGAATTGGATTAGAAATCCATTCACTATTGTAGAATATTATTTTAAACATGTTACATTTTTTAATGCTGTGTAACATTTTTAATGATGCAAAAACGTATTGTATTTTTTATGTTGCATTTGTTTAATTCTGTAAAGCTGTGTTATTTTGCCTATCTGAAAAATCTGATTTGTCTAATAGAGGGCTGAACAGCCAATAGTGAGGCAGGAGAAAGGATAGGCAGGGCTGGTAGGCAGAGAGAATAAATACAAGGAAAAATCTAGGAGGAGAAGATAGAGGAACAAGAAAAGGAGAAGTAGAGGAGGACATCCGGAGCCAGCCACTCAGCTACACAACAAGCTACAGAGTAAGAAGTAAAGAAATGTATATAGAATAGAGAATATAAAAGCCCAGGGGCAAGAAAGACAGAGACCTGTCTGCAAGATAAACTGATATAATAGTGCTGTGAATGTTATGAGAGTAACCAACCACTTTTCAGTTGGATCTTAGGCTCACTCCATGTGATGGAATTTATAGTTGATGCTACTAAAATGGTCAAGAACCTGAGACTAGAAAGCCAGGGGCTCTAGGGGAAAACTTACTGCTATTATTCTACTAAAGAAACAGCAATTAAATGACTTGTAATAACATACTGCTGTACTCATAGATCAGAGTATCACTTACCTCTCATTAGAGATGCTTCTTCTTATAGTAGATGTTAATTAAGATAAGAGTCCCACAATTGAGCAATGGTCACAGGGTGAGAAACTAAGTCTTAAAAAGGATGTCTTTATCAAACCCCTCCCCTTCATAGCTCAGAGATCATTGTGGAAGAGGAAATAGAAAGATTAGAAAAGTCAGAGGGGCATGGTGCCAAGAAAATAACATCACCCAGGCACAACAGATAGATACACATATGTCTTAGCTAGGGTTTATATTGTTTCAATGAAACACCATGACCAAAAAGCAAGTTGGGGAGAAAGGCGTTCATTTGGCTTACACTTCAGCATTGCTGTTCATCACTAAAGGAAGACCTAGCAGGAACTCAAACAGGGCAGGATCCCAGAGGCAGAAGTTAATGCAGAGGTCATAGAGGAGAACTGCTTACTGGCTTGCTTCCTACAGTTTGCTTAACCCACTTTCTTATAGAACCCAGGACCAGCAGCCCAGAATTGGAACTATCTACCATGAACTGGGTCTTCCCCCATTGATCACTAATTGAGAAAATACCTTACAGTTGAATCTCACTGGAGAATTTCTTCAACTAAGGGTCCTTCCTTTAATAACTCAAGCTTAAAGCCAGCCAGTATGACATACCTCAGAGACTCCTTCAGGTTTTAAACAACTTACTTTATCATTTAAACTCTGAGTGTCTGTGTGTGTGTGTGTGTGTGTGTGTGTGTGTGTGTGTGTGTGTGTGTGTGTGTGTGTGTGTGTGTGTGTGTGTGTGTGTGTGTGTGTGTGTGTGTCTGTATATGGATATGTGTACATGAATGCAAGTACCCGCAGAGGTCAGGAGTATCAGATCCCTTGCATCTGTAGTTACAGATAGTTGTGAGCTGCTAATATTCATTCAGTGTCTGCAAAAGCATCAAGTGTTATTAACTATCCAGTCATATTTCTAGCCCCAACATACTGTATTTTTTAAATAATTTTTATTTATTATTTGAGAATTTTACATATGTGCACAATGTGTTTTGGTCAGATGTATCCTTAAACATCCATTCCAAATTCTCACAGATACCTCATTGCTGTGTTCCTCTCCAAACTTGCTTTTTCCTTTTCTTTCTGTAACTCACTGAGTCCAATTAGTGATTCCTATATGCACATAGGTGTAGGACTATCCCTTGGAACATTGACAATGTACCAAGGACACACCTCTGAAGAAATCAGTTCATCTCCAAGCAGGGCTTGTGTAGGCAACCATAGATGTTGTGACTTAATAAGTTTAACAAACTTGGCATGTCCAGAAGGTGCTGTTTTGTAGCTATCACACTTGCCAACCTCTGGCTTTTACAATCTTTCGACCCCCCCCCCACTCCCAAACCCTTCTACATTTTTTTTGAGCCTTGTGGAAAGGGATTATGACATGGGGGATGAAAAGAAAGAAAAGGAGGCTATAGGAATGATAGGATGAAAGGGTAGATTATTGAATATACTAAAAAGCAACTACTAGTTTCAAATATTTCCATTGGTATGTATTTTTGTATATTAATACAAATTTAATGTCATTTTTGTTATAGCATACTATATATGTATATATTTCTACTTTTATTTAAGCTATTTTACCTATGTAACTCATTTTAAAATGTAACATAAAGCTATTATTCCAAACTATTAAGATAATTAAGTAATGCAGGTTAGTAGTTAGTCATTTATTAAAGCCAAACCTATAATCATGTTAGGTAAGTTTTCAAGGTTAATCAGATACGTTTTAGATAGATAAGTGGTCTTCAAACACTTCATAGTTCTACAGAATGTGGCATTTAAGTATTTTAGTAACATAAAGCTTTTCATGACAGTGAGATTCAACTGCTCTGGCAAAACCAATTTGTTTCAGAGAAGATGATGGTCATCAAAGAGCCTCCATATAGAGTTTGCTTTCAATGTAGCCAAGCTAGCCAATGGGCAAGAAACTGCCCTTGCCTCGACTTTTGAAATTACTCTGTCCAAATTGGACAAACAGGGAATAAAGGAAGTAGACTATTGAACTTTACCAAAACAAGGTACTTCACAGGAAAGTCTGTCAGATCCTGTAGACCAAGGACAGATACCCCAACATTGCAGAGGACACTTGGGTGACTTTTTAGGCAGCTAGCTGTCTCTATCACTTCTATAGTTTTGGAAGTTGTTTGCTCTGCACTTCCTGTTTACTTAGGTAATATTTTATCATCAGGTTTCTGATCAGGTTGAAGACTAGATAGTTGTAGTTTTACAGTTTTCCTTGTTATCAAATTTAAAAAAATCTCACAAAAAGGTGTTTATATGTTGAGAGATATAAAAACTTAAGTTGTTTATCTAAAAATATCCTTTAAGGTTTAAAAAGATATTTTTAGGTTGATAATACAGGTTATGATAGAAAGTGGTTTAGGTATAAGACTTTGGACTCATCAAGATAGATTATATAATAGGGTACTTTCTCTGAGTTTACCAAGCACAATGGAAGTGATTCTTATCTGATAATTGATCTTATTGTTTTACTGTGATAGTTAAAAACATTTCCTTTTTATTTAGACCAAAAGGTAGAAATGTTGTGGGATATTTTGCCCTTGCATTAATTAAGTAAAATTAACCTTGGGTCAGGAGATAAAGCCAGCAGCTAGTTGACAGAAAGTATTCACAGAGAGTCAGAGGGAGTCTGGAGATGGACTGAGAGACAGACACACAGGAAGTGTGTTTGAGTGTGGCAATCTTTTTTGGTTTGATGGAACAGAAGGATGCTTTCTTTCTGAGACACTGGTAAGGAGGGAAAGTCAGCCCTTCAACCTCTCTGAGCTAACAGGTTTTCACCCCAGCTTCTGACACCTGAGTCTTACTGATAAATAGAACAATTAGAGATTTAGTTAAAAACTACATTTGACAGCAGTAGGAGAGCTGGTGCCAGCAGAACCAGAAATCCCACTAGGCTGTGGCCGGAGTGGTGGGCACTGACTGCTGGGCCACATGGCTGCAGATGGTAGTGAAAATAAGCTGCAGCCACTAAGCCAACAGAAAAACAACAGTGTTGTGCATGTTCCAATTAGAGCTGCAGTCCACAGTCACTTCCTCTGTGCATTTTAACCATTTATATGTCCCCTTATTAATTTGTCTACTGTGGAGGAAAAAGCCTCTGATGAGGGCTGCAATAGTTGGAATCAGAAATGTCTCCCACTTGTCTGGGACATTTGAATACTGGGTCCCCAGTTGGTGGTGCTGTTTGGGAAGGCTTAGAAGATGAGGTTTTGTTGGAGTAGATATAACACTGGAGACAGATTTGATAGTTTAAAGGTGCGTTATTCCAAGTTTGATATCTCTCTCTCTCTCTCTCTCTCTCTCTCTCTCTCTCTCTCTCTCTCTCTCTCTCTCTCTCTCTCTCTCTCTCTGCTTCATACTTGCAGTCTGAAGATGTGCGCTGTCTGTCAGTGTCTTGCTCCAACTACCATGCCTCCACTCTGCCATTGTCTTAGCCACTTTTTATTGTTGTGAAAAGACATGATGCCCAAGGCAACTCTTAGGAAAGGAAGCATTAGAGCTATGTCCTGATCCACATGATTGGGCCTAGCATGGGCTTTTGAAACCTCAAAGCCCACCCCTAGTGATACACTTCTTCCAACAAGGCCACACCCACTCTATCAAGGCCACACCTTCTAATCCTTCTCAAATACTGCCACTCCCTAATTACTGGGCATTCAAATATATGAGCCTATGGGGGCCATTCTTATTCAATACACCAGTCATCACCGATTTTTTCTTTTTAATCCCTCTAGAACCCTAAATCCAAATAAACACTCCTTTCTATAAGTTGTTATAGTGTTTTATAAAACAATAGAAAAGAAACTATACAAGGGCTAAGAACTCCATTAATCTAAGATTTTCAACATTATACTGACCAGGTGAACTAATAATTTGTACAACAGGTAATAGTAACCACAAAACTCATTTTGCCATACAAAAGTGACAAATTTATGAGATTCAACTAATAAAATGGACTTTTATGGTCTTTAAATATAATGTCAACTATTGTGAAAAACCACAAAGCTGTAAAAATCAGTTATAAATTTTTGTCACAAACTTGAATGAACAAAATGTCTCACTGATGGTAATCACCAGAGATTTGGAGAAGTTTTTAGTGGTTATAAAAATTGTATGTAGCCATTTCAAGCATATAAAAGTGTACAAAGAATAAAATGAAGTTTTTATACTCTGATTTCCTTTCTCAAAATCCTTTAGAATATGTATACTTGCAGACACAGAAAATAGTAGAGTGATTAACAGGGAATGCAGGGAAGAGAAAAGAGAAATGATTGCTTGTTGGTACAAGGTTCCTTTTGGTTTGACAAAAATATTTTAAAATTAAACTACTTTAAAGAGAATGTACTTTAAAGTGGTGAAATCTATGGTGTAGCGCAGTAATAATAATAATAATAATAATAATAAAACAAAAATGTTCACCAAAGCAAGTGAAAGTGCATCTCAATAAAACATTTCAAGTGCTTTTACAAGGCAGTTTCATACAAGTTCAAATTCTAGTATTTCCCCCAGTAAATTTTAATAATCATGATAATTCTGTTGTACAAAGAAGACGACACAATGAATTTTGTACTAAGTCTCTCATGGATCAGTCTGCCTATCTTAGTGCATTAGACAAATATTAACACAGTGGGGGTCTCTTAACACAAAGGAAGTCCTAGAAACTTCCTCATCACAGTATCTGGTCCTCTGTAGTAAATGTGAGATGCACTGGCTCCGTTGATTGCTCTTGGGGAACTTGGAAGGAACATCTATACCTAAGGAAGGTAGTTAGAGAAAAGATGGCAAATTCAGAGACAGTGTGTCCACTTGAGGCCAGAAACTGTGGGAACAATGGCTCTTGACTTGTTTAGAGACTTTTGAGTTTAAGAAATAAAATGACCCTGGAAACCACAGCAAAAATTTGAGTCCCTTGGATGCCCAGTCATTTCCCAGATACTACAAGGGTTAGAACTTAGTTTTCACTCCTCTAAAATTGTTCCCTAAATCTCAAGTTATCTGCTTACTTAGTCATTTAAAAATATGTCCATTGGGACTGGCAAGATGGTTCAGTGGGCAAAGGTGCCTGTTGCTAAGCCTGATGACCTGAGTTCAATCCCTGGTTCCACTTGGTGGAAGAAGAGAAGTGACTTCTGAACATTGTACAGCATCTGACTTTCACAGGTATGTCATGGCATGTGTGCATCTCCAAGTGCACACAAACACACAAAATAAATAAAATGCTTAAGAATTTTGAAATAAAATAGGAGTATCAGACACTTACCAGCAACTATTCAAAGTTCAGGGTATACAGGCACAAACAAAACAAAATAAACATCTTCCTCTGACCTCACTAGATAAATGTAAATAATTAAAACATCAGACAAATGTTATGTATGTAGAATACCACAAGGAAGGAGGGAGTGTAGTAGTAGAGTAGGGGAGACAATGACTTCCTGAAATGAATAGTTATAAAGCATTCCTTTAAGGATAGGTATATTAGAACACTATCAGCCCCTATTGATACTTGCTGCAAAACTCTGTAACATAAGATACACTTTTTTCTTTTCTTAACTATGTACCATCTAGATTCTTTAGTAGATATATTCTAAGGAATTCCTCTCCTTTGATTTAAACAAATCTTATAAAAATATAAAACAGGAGGTAATGATTTTAGAGTTGTAAGTTTGCAGAACTTCACTCTTTGGCTGTCTAACTTCCATCAACTTTTTCATGTTGAAAGTGGAAAGACCTGAGCTCTAGGCCACTGAGAATCGTGGTCTATCATTAGCCTCATGTCCTTCATTAAGGAACCTATAATCAACCCTTTGGAATACATATTGACCCAAAGTTCAAGGCCATATTCAAAGCATGTGGATGCATAAGGAGAAGATATTGTGGACATCAATTATCTTGAAAGAATGTTCTTAATTTAGATGCTTAAAAATGGAACCAAAACAAAACAAAACAAAAAAAACCCTAATGGCTGACACATGTTTATGTGCTCCAATATCTGGGGAAAAAAGAAATAGGATGACTTACAGGAGTGTTATCTGACTTTTAGAAGGAGATTAAAACAACCCCTTTCAGCTATACATGCTGTTTTCCGATAAGGTTAATGAATAGAAAGGATTTCCTGCTTTTTTGCTTTTTTCATTCAAGTTCTTGAATCAGTCACTAAAAGACACAACACATTACAAAAGGCAAAACTGGCATTAATGCCTCATTAAACGTGTTGCCTGGGAAAGGTCATGAGAGCTATTGTGATGACAAGGCATAATAAACCAAAGAGTGTCTAAATTTCTTAATTTTTTTTAACTAAAAGTTACTTTATGTCCCTCTCTCCCTCCTTCCCTCCCTTTCTCCCCCACACCCCCACCCCACACTGTATTGCTGGGGACTGACTCCAAGGCCCTGTGCTTATCTAGACAAGTACCCTACCAATGGAACCCCTTCTCCCTCTTGATTTTTTTATTTTTTAATTTTCCAAACATGCTTGTTTGAACCTCTGGTTTTTTTTCTAAATCACCAAGTCATATACTATTAGAATAACTTTCAAAGGTGATTGGACTAAGACTTTATCAGTGTCTTCATATATAGATGGAATAATAATCACACAATGTCACCATCTCATGCAACTTAGAAATGATCCTGCAGATGCTTAAGGCTCACATCCTAACCTTTTCATTTTAAAACCAGGGTCTAGGAGAGGTTATGTGCCCACACGAAGCTTCGTATGCTTAGTGTATTATCTCCAGAAGTTAAACTAATAATGCCAATTGTACTATGCTATTTCAAAAACTGCCACCCTGTGTTTAAAGTCAGATTTACAAATATTATTGGATCTCCTTTTAATATGGCATTTGGGTGAGATGCTTGTAAAACATTACATGTGTCTGGTCTTTCTGAGTTTTGTTTTTTTTTTTTTTTTTTTTTTTTGGTTTTGTTTTTTGTTTTCTTTTTGTGAGAGCTCTAGGATTTGCCTTGGTACCCTGGAGTATGGAGTGACAGTATGATTATGTGTTATTCTGGTGGCATTAGCTGGGTAGTTACTTTGAAGGATATCAGGAGAGCAGGTTTAAATTTCTGCCATTTGCATGGAGACCTTTTTTTTACATAAGTACAGAGGCTGACCGTCCATTCTTTCCTTTCATTATTCCATCCCAGAATCAAAGTCAGGTCCTCTGGTTTCACAGCAAACACCTTTGCACATTGATCCATGTTGTAGGCCCTAAACCTTGTAATTATTTTTGTTTTAATTAATTTATTTTTATTTTATGTGCATTAGTGTTTTGCCATGGGTGTCAGGTCCCCTGGAGCTGGAATTACAGACAGCTGTGAGCTGCCATGAGGGTGCTGGGAATTGAAGTTGGGTCCTCTGGAAGAGTCAGTGCTCTTAAGCACTGTGCCATCTCTCCGTCCCCCCAAACCTTGTAACTCTTATCTGTGTGTCCCTAATTTAGCAAAGCTCCCTCTCTAGGCACTGTGAACATCCTGGTATCTTATTATCTTTCTCATTCTCATCTTGCAGAAAGGTATGCAGAGAATTCATGTATTTATCCAATAAACACAGGGTGATAGGCTGCTGTGTGGCTGGCTGCTAGTTATGAAATATGGCTAAAGTCCTTTATGTTATGGGCTTATGGTGTAGGCTTAGAGAAAAGCAATGACCAGACAGTTATGAGGTGGTGGGAGAAACTCATCAGGCTGAAAGTTCAAGTACTATGGGAGCAATTTGGCTAAAAGCAAATGAGAAAAGTTTCTGGATATAGTGGGATATGTAAGGTGAATGCTGAAGGAGCATGCTGAACCAAAAAAAAAAAAAAAAAAAAAAAAGGATAGAATAAGAGTGTCTCAGTAGCACAAAAATAAATGACCTAGAAACTGATATTTGGATTCAAGCTTCAAGCTGAAGGTCAGAAAAGCAAAGCAGCCAGCCACTTGCTCTTATTTTACCTCAGACTTAAAGGTGATCCTGACTCCACCAAGCCTCAGACTGCTGCCTCTCTCAGTGTGGCTGGAGAACCCTGAGACTTCAATGTCTTCCTATCCTCAATGTGGCTGGAGAATTGATGCTTGATACTGAGATCTTGCTCTTGTCTTATATATCTCCCAAATGCCGGGATTAAAGGTATGTGATCCCACATGCTGAGATCATCTTTGTATGAGCTGTTTCTCTTTAGGACTGGATCAATCTTGTGTAGATCTGAATGGCCTCGAACTCACGAAGATCCAGCTACCTCTTAATTCTGAGTTTTAGGATTAAAGGTGTATGTCATCACCTCCTAGCTTCTGGCTGCTGGGATTAAAGGTGTGTATCTCCAATGCCTGCGCTCTATAGCTTGAGGATAACTTTGCTTTCTGAATCCTCAGTCAAGCTTTAATAAATCATAAATAGTATATCACCACATGCGTCGGATAGGCTGAAACATTCTGGGCCTGAAGAGTTATTGTATGTCTGATGTATCTGCATATCCTACACTACCTACTGGTCACTGTAGAGGACTCTGTAGATGGTGTCATCTTTGGTTTGACACAGCTCTCTGGTTTGCCTCACTTCTACACTCCTGACCAGAGTTTTTAGCTTCATATCCACTTGATCTTGGCCTCCTTCCTAGTGTCTCTTTCCCTTCTGTATGTCTGAAAGACCAAAACTTAAAATTAATGAAGGTTTAAAAAACTTGGGCCTTTGGCGATCCCCCTCTTAAGCACGTACCCAGATGATCCACATCCATGCAACAAAGACATCTGTTCAACTATGTTCATAGCAGCATTATTTGTAATAGCAAGAACCTGAAAGCAACCTAGATGCCCCTCAACTGAAGAATGGATAAAGAAGATGTGGCACATCTACACAATGGAATACTACTCTGCAGAAAAAAGTAATGGAATTTTGAAATTCGCAGGCAAGTGGATGGAACTTGAAGAAACCATCCTGAATGAGGTAACCCAGTTACAAAAAGAGGAACATGGTATGTACTTGCTCATATATGGATTTTAGACCTAGAGCAAAGGATCACCAGCCTATAATTCTCACCACCAGAGGAACTAGGATACAAGGTGTATTCTAAGAGATTCATATAAAATCCCTCACAAAAGGGGGAAGGGACAAGTCCCCCAGAGTACATGGGAAGTGAGGGGGCAGTGAATGGAGAGAGAACTAGGAGAAAGAGAAGGGGAGGAGAGATAAGCACGTGCGACTAGAAAGATTGAGTCAGGGTAGGAATAGAAGACAGAAGTGAGAGAGAGAGAGAGAGAGAGAGAGAGAGAGAGAGAGAGAGAGAGAGAGAGAGAGAGAGAGAGAGAGAGAGAGAACATAAAAGAGGGAGCCATTATTGGTTTGAAGAGAAAATTGAACCTAAAGAAAGGTCTGGAGACCTACAAGACACACTCCAACTAACAATTTGAGCAACCATGGAAAGTCTACCATAAATACTCTTCCCCAATAGTGAGATCAACAACTAACTTATCCACCATCATGGAGCCCTCATCAAACACCCATAACTAAACACTGAGTTGAACTACAATCCAGCTGCAGAGAAGACAAGACCAGGTTGCAGAAACACATAAAGACAGCTGACTTGAACAAGGAGGAGCTAATGGACCCCTCAGACTGATAGCTGGAAATCCAGCATGGGACTAACCCCCTGAATATGGGTCTCAGCTAGAAGGACTGAGCAGTCTAAGGGACCTCAGACAGTGGAACCAGGATGTATTCCTGGTGCACAAAAGGACCTTGCGGACACATCCCCCATGGAGGGATACTCCCTTAATCTAGAGACAGGGGAGAAGTCCTAGTCCCTACTTCAAATGACTTGACAGATTTACATGACCCCACCTGGATAGCATAGCCCTACATGTGGAATGGGGGTGGGGGGATGGGAGGGGAGGGTGGTCAGGGTGGAAGGAGAAAGGGAGGGAGGGAGAGGAAATTGGGATCTACATGTAAAGTAAATAATAATAATAATAATAATAATAATAATAATAATAATAATAAACAAACAAATAAATAAATAAATAAATAAATAAATAAAACAAAAAAAAAAACCCCAAAAAAACAAAAACTAAAAAAAACCTTGGGCCCTGAAAAGGGAACTTTTAATGACCCCTTACTGGGAATGCTGTGGCTGGCACCTAAGCTGCACTCTCAGAGAAGGAGAGGTGACTGTCTACCACTTGTGTCAACATTCCTTTGTCTGCTAATGGCATTCTAAAGATCTCTGGTTCAGGGGATAACTGACAGACACTGTGACTCTAATTTCACAACCCCTTGTCTTATCTTACTCAAATGTATCATACTTAAAATATATAATTACTGCTTTACTCTGTACTTTGTATGATCTTAAGTAACCATGGAAACTCTGAAATTTGTGGCCCTTTACGGTTGGTTGACATCTCATTTCCCTACCATGGAGTGAGAACCAAGCTGGCCAGCTTGAAATAAAAAGAAACCTTTGTGTTTGCATCGGAATTGTAAGCTCCTTGGGGTGGGCTGTCTGGGGCTCCTTGAACCGGGCACAACACAACACATCTATGATACTGTCAACCAGGGAGAAACTCAGGCAGCTGCTTCCTCCTGTTGTACTGTCAGTCCTGAAGCCCTGTGATAGGAGCATTTGCTTCCTCACATTGTATTGCCAGGCCCTGTTGCAGAGTGTGAGGGAAGCACTTCCTGAAAACTGTTGTTTCCCCTGAAAAGCTTAGTTAACTCAGTGAAATGCAGGGTCTTAATGAGGAATCTTTGCATTTACCTCTAAGAGTCCTTACTGTAAACAGGATCACTCTTCCAACAAATTTGATGGAGGAATACCCACCAAGTGCCTGGCCTCCTGCTGTCTACCTACACTCAGCCTCACCACCACCTTCACTTTTGCACAATTGATTATGGAGTCCAGCCACCTGGAGTGAGAATCTATTAATTGTCCCCCCTCTCCAGCCTCGCATGTACATGTAAAGTGTCCCCCCCCTCCTTTAGAGAAAACTGTTTCATTTCTCTATGAAGTTAATATTCTTGTCTACCAGTTCTTGTCTCATTGTGGCTTTATGACCCTCATTCTGGCTTCTCATCTAATCATTTCTCTATCAGAAAATTACTCCTATCAGTTGACAGGTACTTGGGAGCTGAATACATACATACATATGTGTACACATGCACACACACATACATACATACATTCTATATATATATTGTTCTTGACCAGGAGACCATAGATTTCAGACTGTAACATTTGAGCATGTAGGATGTTGACTCTTTTTTATTTTAATGTCTACTTGGAGTTAGAACAAAAACCCATGTCTAACACTTAATTGTATGTGTCAACACATAGATCACAGCCCAAATTTTTTGTTTCATTATTCCAGTTCAAGAACTGCGAAAGCTCCTGTATACAAGTAACTTAAAATTATACACAGAGAGGGAATGAGACAGAGACATAGAGAGCCAGAGAGATATAACCAGAGAGACAGAGACAGTAGGGACTCAGAGGAGCCCTGGTTCATATTATTTGCCTCTCTTTGCTTTAAAGAATGTTAAAAAAAAAAAAGTCCCCAGTTGTGAGTTCAGAGCATGTACTGGTCATTGTAACGCTAAATGGTAGAATCTAGAATACACTTTCAATGGTTGCCTACTTTTGCTGAATAGAGAAAAGGGCTACCCACTGGTCCTGAGTGCCGTGGCTGCTTCAAGCCTGGTACTGCTTTGTCTAAGACATCCTAGGGTTGACACTGCCTCTGAATACTTATTATTTAAATTTGCTCAGGGTATAATGTCAAATGTTCAGTCTAAATTGCACCAGTCACCTAGATGACACAATTCCTGAACCCACAACTAATGCAGGGAGAGACAAATTTTACTTTATTCATTTATTTGACAAAATGATGCTCCTTAAAAATGATACTTGTTAAAGTTCCATAAGTAACATTTTATTTCAGATACTCTAGAGAAGTTCACGGTTAAAGGAGCCTGATGACAGGCCTTCTGTATTTTCCACTTTCTAATGATCCTTTTCTTATGAGGCTATTAACACTGTGCCACATACACTCTAGCTGAGGGGTCCTCCATTAGTCCCTTGTTTGCAAATGAATATGTTGCTTTCATTAGTATATGGCCCTCATGAGAAGTTTAGAAAAATGTGTCTTCAATACATATTTTATTAAACTAGATTTTAACAAATGCTAGGAAGAGGCTTATCTTTCTTAGGTTCTTGATTTATAGATTATACTAAATCTCTACAATTTCTTTGTATTAATATTTCTTTGTATTAACTTTTTACAATAAAATGAGATGAACAAAAAATGAATTGACAATGGTTAGATGTCCAGTCTCAATTCTCTACTTGATGAGATGGAGAGCACCTAGGAGATAAGCTCCCAGGCACACCAGCAAGGGAGTATCTTCATTAAAGACATGGGAATACCACCTTAAACACCAGCCAGGCAGTACCTTCATTAAGGACATGGGAATACCACCTTAAGCACCAGCCCTTTGTGCTGCTGGGCCCCACTGCTCAGGGTGCATTGGGTCAGAGTGTGGGTCCAACAACCCCTCCACCTCCATGGAACTTCTGGGTCTGTTCTAAGCACACTGGACCCTCCTATCCAAGTGGGACCACATTCAGGCCCTGAACCTGATCTTTGCACCCCCATCTCCTGCCATCTGCTAGAGGAGAGACCTCCAAGAGAGCTTGGATAATCCAGACATCAAATTCCTGACCCACCTACACCTACCAAGACAGCAAGGTAGAAAAAAAAAAGAGACTCCACCTGCACCCACTGGAAGAAGCGATAAGAAGACGAGAATTCAAGAAAACACCCAACACCAATAGAAAGACCAGTATGACACCACCAGAATCTAGGGACTCTACACCAACTAGACCTGAACATACCAAAGCAGAAGAGAATGACTTAAAAAGTAACTTCATAAAAAAATGATAGAGGCTTTGAAAGATGATATGGGAAAATCCCTTTAAAAAATGGAGGAAAAAAGAAACAAAAAAAAAATGTAAGAAATAGAAGAAAAGACCAAGCCCCCCCCCAAAAAAAATGCAAGAAATGAACAAATCTCTAAAAGAATGCAGGGAAGCCAAGAAAAAAACAATCAAACAGGTGAAGGAAACAATTCAAATAGTTCAAAACCTGGAAACTGAAGTAGAGACAATAAAGAAAACACAAACTGAGGGAATGCTAGAATTAGAAAAACTGGGTAAGCGATCAGGAACTACAGACGCAAGCATAACCAACAGAATACAAGAGATCTAAGAAAGAATCTCAGGCGCTGAAGATAAACTAGTAGAAATAGATTCATCGACCAAAGAAAATCTTAAATCCAACAAACCCTTAACACAAAAAAATCCAGGAAATGTGGGATACTAAAAAGGACAAACCTAAGAATAATAGGCATAGAAGAAGGCAAAGAAGCTTAGCAAAAAGTGCAAAAAACATATTCAACAAAATTATTCAAGAAAACTTTCCCAATCTGAAGAAGGACATGTCTATGAAAGTACAAGAAGCATACTGAACACCAAATAGACAGAACAAAACAATAGATAAATAAATAAAATAAAGTCCCTTCACCACATAATAATCAAAACCCCTAACATACAGAATAAAGAAAGAATATTAAGGTCAGCAAAGGAAAAAGGCCAGGTAACATGTAAAAGCAGACCTATCAAAATTACACCTGACTTCTCCATGAAAACTCTCAAGGCTAAAAGGTCCTGGATAGATGTTCTACAAATGTTAAGCGTCTATGGATGCCAGCCCAGGCTACTATACCCAGCAAAACTCTCAATCACTATAGATGGACAAAACAAGATATTCAATGACAAAGCCAGATTTTCACAATACATATCCACAAATTCAGCCCTACAGAAAGTTCTGGAAGGAAAACTCCAATCCAAGGAAGTTAACTACACTCACAAAGACATAGGCAATAGATAATCCCATTTTACCAGAACCCAAAAGAAAAAGCTGGGCAAATATGCTCACAATACCACCACCGCCAACAAATCGAAAACAAACAAGAATTAATAATCAACGGTCCTTACTTTCCTTCAATATTTATGGTTTTAACTCATCTATAAAAAGACACAGGCTAACAGAAGGATACAAAGACATAATGTATCCTTCTTCTGCATACAAGAAACACACCTCAACTTCAAAGGCAGATACTACCTCAGGGTAAAGGGCTGGGAAAAGATCTTCCAATCAAATGGACCCAAGAAACAAGCTGGTGTAGCTTTCTTAATATCTAAAAAATTAGACTTCAAACTAAAACCAATCAAAAGAAATGAAGAAGGTCATTTCATGTCCCTCAAAGAAAAAATCCATCAGGACAAAGTCTCAATTCTGAACATCTATGCCCCAAATACAAAGGAAACCCCATTCGTAAAAGAAATGCTACTAAAACTCAAAGCTCACATAAAGCCTCACACACTCATAGTGGGGGACTTCAACACCCCATTCTCACTACTAGACAGGACCACCAGACAGAAACTTAACAAAGAAACAAAAGAACTAACAGAAGTTATGTTCCAATTGGGTCTAACAGACATTTATAGAACATTCCATCCAAACACAAAATAATATACCTTCTCCTCAGCTCCACAGGGAACCTTATCTAAAATCGACCACATACGAGGCAACCTAACAAACCTAAACACACACACACAAACAAATTGGACTAGGCCCCTTTATTTTATCAGAGCACCATGCTTTAAAGTTGGAATTCAACAACAACACAAATTGTAGAAACCCTACGAACTCGTAGAAACTGGACAATGCACAATTGCATTATTCCTGGGTCATGGAAGAAATAAAGAAATTAAAGATTTCCTACAATTCAATGAGAATGAAGACACAACATAGCCAAACTTATGGGGTGCATTGAAAGTAGCGCTATGAGGAAAGTTCATTGCACTAAGCGCCCATATGCAGAAAACGGAGGATAGTCACATTAGACAATTAACAGCACAACTGAAAGCCCTAGAACAAAAAGAAGAAAACTCACCCCGGAGGAGTAGAGGCCAGGAAATAATCCATTTGAGGGGCTGAAATCAATAAGGTAGGAACTAGGAAAACAATACAAAGAATCAATGTAACAAAGAGGCTTTTTTTTTTTTTTTAGAATATCAACAAGATAAACAAAGCTTTATCCAAATTAACCACAAAGCAGAGAGAGAGAGAGAGAGAGAGAGAGAGAGAGAGAGAGAGAGAGAGAGAGAGAGAGAGAGAGAGAGAGAGAGGGAGAGAGAGGGAGGAGGGACAGAGAGAGAGAGAGAGAGACAGAGAGAGAACATGCAAATCAACAAAATCAGAAATGAAAAGGGGGACATAGCAATGAACACTGAGAATTTTCAGGTCATACTTTAAAAACCTTTACTCCACAAAATTTGAAAATTCAAAGGAAATGGACAAATTTCTGGATAGCTATCACTTACCAAAATTAAATCAAGAACAGATAAGCAACTTAAATAGACCTATAACCCCTAATGAAATAGAAGCAGTCATCAAAAGCCTCTCAATAAAATAAAATAAAATAAAATAAAAATACCAGAGCCTGATTGCCTCAGTGCAGAATTCTACCAGAAATTCAAAGAAGAGCTAATACCAATACCCTTCAAATTGTTCCACAAAATAGAAGCAGAAGGTTCATTACCAAACTTTTTTTTTTTATGAGGCTACAATTACTTTGATACCCAAGCCACACAAAGACACAGCTAAGAAAGAAAACTATAGACCAATATCTCTCATGAACATTGATGCAAAAATACTCAATAACATACTGGCAAATCAAACCCAAAAATACATCAGAGAAATCATCCTCCATAACAAAGTAGGCTTCATCCAAGGGATGCAAAAATGGTCCACCATATAAAAAAATCTATCAGTATGATCCACCATACAAACAAACTGAAAAAGAAAAACCACATGATCATCTCACTAAATGCTGAAAAAGCCTTTGACAAAATCCAACTCCCTTTCATGATAAAGGTCTCGAAGATATCAGAGATAACAGGAACATACCTAAACATAATAAAAGCAATATACAGCAAACCAATAGCCAACATCAAACTAAGGGTAGAGAAACTCAACATGATTCCTCTAAAATCAGGAACAAGACAAGGCTGTCCACTCTCTCCATACATTTCCAATAATGTACATGAAGTTCTAACTGGAACAATAAGACAACAAAAGGAGATCAAGGGGATATAAATTGGAAAGGAAGACTTCAAACTGTCACTATTTGCAGATGATATGATAGTTTACATAAGTGACCTGAAAAACTCTACCAGGGAATTCCTACAGCTGATAAACACCTTCAGCAAATTAGCAGGATACAAGATTAACTCAAAAGAAAAAATCAGTAGCCCTACGATCTTCTATATATAGATGATAAAGGGGCTGCGAAAGAAATCAGAGAAACATCACCCTTTACAATAGCCACAGACCACATAAACTATCTTGTGGTAACACTAATCAAACAAGTGAAAGATCTATATAGCAAGAAATTCGTACTTTTAAAGAAAGAAATTAAAGAAGATACCAGTAAATGGAAGGATCTCCTATGTTCATGGATAGGTAGGATCAACATATAAAAATGGCAATCTTGCCAAAAGCAATCTACAGATTCAATGCAATCCCCATCAAAATCTCAGCACAATTCTTCACTGACCTTGAAAGGATTGTACTCAACTTTATATGGAAAAACAAAAGAACCAAGATAGCTAATAAAGAAACTTCAGGAGGGATCACCATCCCTGACTTCAAGCTCTACTATAGAGCTGTAGTCTAGAAAATAGCTTGGTATTGGCACAAAAATAGACAGGTATACCAAATGGAATTGAATTAAAAATCCGGATATTAACCCACACACCTATGAACACCTGATTTTTGAAAAACAGCTAAAAGTATACAATGGAAGGAGAAATGCATCTTCAATAAATGGTGCTGGCAGAACTGGATGATGGTGTGTAGAAGACTACAGATAGACCCATGTCTATCCCAATGCATAAAACTCGAGTCCAAATGGATCAAAGACCTCAACATAAATCCAGCCACACTGAACCTCTTAGAAGAGAAAGTGGGAGGCACCCTTAAACAAATTGATACAGGAGACCGCTTCCAGTAGCATAGACACTGAGATCAACAATTAATAAATCAGACCTCTTCAAACTGAGAAGCTTCTATATGGCAAAGGACACAGTTGACAAGACCAAACAGCAGCCCATAGACTGGGAAAAGATTTTCACCAACCCCACATTTGACAGAGGGTTGATCTCCAAAATACACAAAGAACTCAAGAAACTAGTCTTCAAAACACCAAAATAACCCTATTAAAAAGTGAGGTATAGAAATGAATGGAGAGTTCTCAGTAGAGGAATCCAAAATGGTTGAAAGACACTTAAGAAAATGCTCAACATCCTTAGCCATCATGGAAATGCAAATCAAAACAACTCTGAGATACCATCTTACTCTTGCCAGAATGGCTAAAATTAGAAACATCAATGACAGTTTATGCAGGAGAGGAGGTGGAGAAAGGGGAACACTCCTCCACTGCTGGTGGGAGTGCAAAATTGTACAGCCATTTTGAAGACCAGTAAGGTGGTTCCTCAGGAAAATGGGAATCAGTCTACCACAGGACCCGGCAATCCCCTTCTTAGGCATATACCCAAATGATTCACATCCATGTAACAAAGACATCTGTACAACTATGTTCATAGTAGCATTATTTGTAATAGCAAAAACCCTGAAGCAACCTAGATGACCCCTCAACTGAAGAATGGATAAAGAAGATGTGGTACATTTACACAATGGAATACTACTCAGTGGAGGGGGGGGGGACAAAAAACAATGGAATCTTGAAATTTGCAGGCAAATGGATAGAACTTGAAGAAACTACCCTGAGTGAGGTAACCCAGTCTCAAAGAGAGGAACATTGTATGTACTCACTCATATATGGATTTAGACATAAAAGAAAGAATCACCAGCCTATAATTCACACAGCCTGAGAAATTAGGTTACAGGAAGGAACCTAAGAGATTCATACAAGGTCCCTCACAGAAGGGGAATGGAATAAAATCTCCTGAGCATATTGGGATTTGGGAGGGGCAGTGAGTAGAGAAGGCATTAGGAGAAAGGGAAGGGGAGGAGAAGGGAACACTTGGGACTAGGAAGATTGAGTCAGGGAATGAATAGACGAGAGCCAAAAAAAAAAAAAAAAAAAAAAGAAAGAAAAAAAAATACCATACTACAGAGAGCCATTATAGATTTGAAGAGAAAACTGACTCTAGAGAAATGTCCAGAAACCTACAAGTATGACCCCAACTAACAATCTGAGCAATAGTGGAGAAACTACCTTAAATGCCTTTCCCTGATAATGAGATTGATAACTAACTTATATACTATCATAGAGCCCTAATCTAGTAGCTGATGAAAACAGAAGCAGGCACCTACAGTTAAACACTGAGCTGAACTACTGGAATCCAGTTGCAGAGAGGGAGGAGTGATAAGAAATGGGATCAAGACCAGGCTATAGCAACCCACAGACTGACCTAAACAAGGGGGAGCTCATGGACCCCTAGATTGATAGCTGGGAACCCAGCATAGGACTGACTCAGACCCCTTGTTAAGATACCTGTGACAGTAGAACCAGGATGTGTCCCTGGTGCACAAAAGGTCTTTGGGAGCACATTCCTCATGGAGGGATACTCCCTTAACCTAGAGGCAGGAGGGAGGGCCTAGTCCCTACTCCAAATGACTTGACAGAATTTGATGATTCCTCCTGGAAGGCATCATCCTCTCTGTGGAGTTGGGGGGGTGGTGATGGGATAGGATGTGGGGGGAGGGGCTCAGGGGGATCAATATGTAAAATAAGAAAAAATTATATATATGTATATATACATATACATACATACATACATACATACATACATACATACATACATACATATCACGAGCCAGGCAGTACCTTCATTAAAGACATGGGAATACCACCTTATCAGTTGGTGGGGTCATTCTCTGGGCAGAACCCCTAGGTGGTGAGACATGAAGAAATCAGTCTTGGAGTGAGCATCTCTTGCTCTCTGTTTCCACTTGTGTGTGTTTTGTGACCAGTCCCACCAAACCCCTGTCGCCTTGACTTTCTTGCCACAGTTGACTACAACTTTGAATTTTGAGCAGAAATAAACACTTTATCCTGTAAGTTGCTCTTATTAGACAATTTTCATCACAGCAAAAAGAAAAAAAAACCAAGACAAATTGTTACTGTGGTTTCATGTAGCACCTATGGCAATATTTACTCATCCTTCTATTCATGCACTTGGACGTGACAGATTTCTATTTACTATTAAGAACGCCTGGGTATGCTTGCTTTCTTAGCTAAGGTTCTGAAGATGTGGATGTTACAGTTAATGCTCATGTCTGAGCTAGACTTGACTGACCTCTGGTAACATCAGTATCCAAAGTCCTTACCCCCCTAAAAATAAAAAGAAAACTAAAATCTAATTCCTTGTAGTTATATGATCCAGTTCTTGCTTTTTTCTGTTCTGCTCTATAATTTGCAACAATGTCAACAAAAGGGCTGTTTTAGGAAATGTTTCATATGTGTCTGAACAGTCATCATAACACTATCAGGAGGAGTTTCTTCATTCTCAGCTTCAAACTTCAACTTAAAATTTTACTGACAGTAGTGTTTATAACGTGTTTTGAGTTCACAGGGTTTCTTCCACTTAGCTCGATATTCATCTATTCCTGTTCACCTATACTCAGGCTACTTAACCCAATTCCAAACCATGCTTTCCTTGACCCATCAAAGACCCTTATCTCTGATGACCCTGACAGGGAGTTCCACTTCTGGGTTTTGTGTGACAATTGTTTTTTTGTTTTTTGTTTTTTGTTTTTGTTTTTTTCCTTTTCATTCCCAAAACTTAGCTAGTCTAAAAAAAATTACAAGGAACACAAAACAAAGTTATGTTGTCTTACTATTTTGAATGGTTTACAATGACTGTTTTGAATTATGTGCTTCCAAATCACTTGCGATCTTTTATATATTATATATTATAAGGAATCCATAGGTGCCTGGCTGTGATGTGGCTTGACCATATATAGTTCAATATCTGATACCCTAATAACAAATAGTAACATCTACTTTATTATAATTAATATAGAATAAGTTTATACCTGTTAAGAGCACAAAGCATTTCATTCCATGCCTCCCTGTTACTTTAATTAAAATGCCACTGTTGATAGGATGTTATAACATACATATACACTGTATTATAGTTTATTGATTTGGGAGACATTTGACAATAATCTTTCTCAGAATGTATTGTAAGAATTAGATAATAGGGCTGGAGAGATGGCTCAGCAGTTAAGAGCACTGGCTGCTCTTCTAGAGGTCCTGAATTCAATTCCCAACACCCAGATGGCACCTCCAGGCGATCCAACACCCTCACATGAACACAAATGCAGGCAAAACTCCAATGCCCATAAAACAAAAAACAAATACATCTTAAAGAAAGAATTATATAATAATCACAATGATGAGATATCCTTACATTGCAATGGAAAAATGGTAAATTGACAGAAACCAGAAACTACATACTCGAAGACATCAGCCTGAAAACTGGTGTTGCTGGGTCAAACCAAAAATATACAGAATTAGAAAAAAAAAATCATAAACAAGAAATGCCTCAGTACTTCTGGGATGAAACCAAAAGAAGTCTTTCCAAATTCCAGCAAGTTAATCGGTTAATTCTTTTTGTCAAAACAAGTACATGCTATTCTGTACTGAAATAGCAGGACTGGCATAATTTATGAGGAGAGAAAGGGGAGTTACATTAGAATGCGTCTCATCAATATTCATCTATACATATAGATGTACAATATACATCTAGAAAGGCTCCTCAGGTCAGCATAACATAGCCACTGTGAGCTGTGTCCCCACTATTAGAACAGAGTGGAGATAGGGACCTGGAGGTGGAGGTCTGTTTGGATCAGGAAGAGTGTGGAAGAAGCTTCCTTTCTCATTTCTTCATTGTGTACTAGAGCCGGCAGGAAAACTGCATTTTTTTTTTTTTTTAAATCACTGGAAGTGGCTCACATCTTTCAGCAGCTTCCTTTCCGCTTGTCTTGAGGACCTAGCTTCGCTGCTGAAAGATCATCATTGTGGCATTCACTGACAGCCTTTCAGGGCAGCCAGACCACTTGCCATGCTTCACAATTACCCATTCACTTGACTTTTGATTGAGTGTCCTTAATCTTCTCAGGCCTGATTTCCTCTTTGCCTCTAGGCCCCCAACTTTCATTTTTGTAGAGTGTGTTCACCAAACAAGTAATTATATTTCCCAAGTCCCTTAGAGATGTAAACCTTTTAAAAGGTTTCCCATCAATTTTACAATTTAGACATGTCTCCCCAGCTGTGTCTGAAATGTAATCACTAAAGGAGATAGCAGTTCTGTGGGCCTTAACTTTGTTCTAAGTTTCCGAAGTGCCTCTTGTCACAGTGACACAAGAAAGTCTACTTTTCTTTGGGGGTAAAGTCAGTTAGCAAACAGGAATAACCTCTGTTCCCCTAACTCCAACACACAACTCCCCTGGTCATTGTTTCAGAGGAATGAAGTTTCCATTGAGTTCCATCCTCCTTCACTGTCAGCATGGGCTCGAACAGGCTGCTTTGTCTTCTTAATCTTGTCTGGTGAAATATTTTTGGTACTTTAAATTTTCTACCCGAATTAACATTCTTATCTCGAAATCATTCCTCAAACGAGATATCAGAAGTCAACCAGATCAGTAATTTAAAGTGTTTGTGTGTGAGTATGTGTGCATTTGAGTGTGTGTGTGTGTGTATGTTTGTGTGTCTGTGTGTGGTTATATGTGTGTTTCTGTGTATGTTTGTGGGTCTGTGTGTCTGTGTGTTTGTGTGTGGTTATATGTGTGTTTCTGTGTATGTTTGAGGGTCTGTGTGTGTGTGTGTGTATGTGTATGTATTTATATCATAGCATAAATGAGGAAATCATAGGACAACTTGAAAGAGTTGATTCTCTCCTTCCACTAAGACCGAGTTCTTAATTCTAACCCCTCAATAAAAATAAATTGGAGAATGTAAAAAACTACTGCTGGGTTCCATGCACAGGGACTATGATATCATTTGTCTAGAGATGGATTAGTCATAAGGATTTTACAAATTCTTGGCTGATTCTAATTTTCAGTGGTCTGAATCACTGCCTAAGATTCTCAAAGTTTTGTTTTGTTTTATTAAATCAACTCTTCTATTTCTGGATTCAGCAAGCACTTTTTGGGAAAGCACTTCCTGCCAGACACTGTCTTATTACTAAAATGAATGTGGTATAGTCTCTGCTGTGAAAGGAGACCTCAAAACAATGGGCAAGCAGAATATTCATGCCACAATGCAAATAAAGACAACAATAAAAATTCATCCCAAGTGTGACAGAACCCAGGTGAGTCATGGATTAAAATTCTCTAGGAATTATGTCTGACTTCATTAGCTTAATGTGTGTGCACATCTAAAGCTGTTAGAGCAGAGAGAGAAGATTATAGGCAAAGTAAACAATAGGAACAAATCACAGGGATCAGAAAGCCACCATTGTCATCTCAAGGCTTCTGATGGTGACACTATTGTCAATACCACTGTGATCTCATTTGCCTAGGTTGACCAGGCTAATGAGTCCTAGGAAGGACTCACATTTATTGTTGACATTTTCATTTTTTTCTGGAAATTTTTGTTCAAATCAATGCACATAGACACTGATTTACTTGGAAATAACAAAGGGTGTTTTGTAGAAACAATGACATTTCTAATGTGGCTGATCTGGAGAACAGGATCTGGCCATTGTTCTTAAGTTTGAGACAAGGTCTCTAGTAGATGAAGCTGATCCTCCTGTCTCCACTTTCAAAGCTCTAGGATTACAGGTGTGTGTGGCCCTTCAACAAATGTAAGGACACAGGGATGGCACCGAACTAAATTTTTGATTACATTAGTGTATAAATTTGTTTAGTCTAATTAAACTATTCTAGAAATGATAGGTTACATAGCATGAAAATTATAAAGTTACTTAAAAAAACACTAAGTGTAGGAGATTGAATGTGGAAAATCAATCACTCAACAAATCCCTGGTTGACTTATGAGCTTCTTTAATTAAAGAATGCTGTCTGGGATCCTAACAGCTCACATATGTGGGGGCTCTCAGCACAGTGATCTCAAGGGATGACAACATTTACAGAATCTTCACAGAAAGATTAACTGAGCCTTTGACATGCTAAGGACAACCCTGGGGATATGACATGTATTGTCTCTTAAGTCTAAAGTGACAGTTTACTCAAGTGTTTCATCTTAACAGTGCAATTTTAGAGCATTTAGAGTTGCTTTCTTTAGTGCTCCGCTGAAATAACCACAGTGAGCTATCTCCAGAGGCCTTTTAAAATACAAGTACTTATTCAAAGATCTTTTTAGGCAAGATCTCAGGTGCCTCAAAGTACAAAACTATTTTACAATTTTCTTTTCAAGACAGGGTTTCTCTGTGAAACAGTCCTGGCTGGCTTGGAACTCACTCTGTAGACCAGGCTGGCCTTAAACTCACAGAGATCCACCTGTCTCTGCTGGGATTAAAGATGTGTGCCACCACCGACAGGCCGGGTTATATTTTAAAACAAAAACTAGTGAAATAGGAAATGTTAACAAACCTTAATTACATATCAATTCTTCAAAGACAGGCAGACTTTACTAAGCCCACCTACTGGAATGGAGTGATACATTAATACACACATCTGGTGAATTTCTAGGAAACTGCTTTTAGAGGAGGCCAACTCTGTATAGGTTTATACAGACAGGATAAAATCCTGTGTCTTCTTTATCTTTGCCAGAAACACTTCTCTCAATGCAATAGAACTAATGTCAATGTAATATAATCTCTCATATTGTTATGAGAGAATAATTAAATGATTTTGAACTTTAAGCTCCTTTCTTTTCCCTAGTTTATGAATGGGAATTATTTTATTTAGACTGCAGCTAGCTCTATATATATGTATTACAACACATCTAATTAAGATGTACAAATCTGTCTTCAAGCAGAACCTGAAAGACAGGTTTGAGTGAAGAATATAAATACTGAAACTCACAGTTCTTTAAAATTTTATTTTTTAATTATTCTTTTAAATTAAAAAAAATAAAGACTAAATATCTTTTCTTTGTTCCTAGAACTTTTGTCAGAAACTCCACTGTCTGTAGCTAATGTTAGGTCACAGATAATAAAAGCATGAAGCCACAGAGTTTGGGGGAAGCCAAAAACTCCACTTCTATTGATGAGGGATTGTAGCATATATACTACTCCTCCAGAGCAGGAAGCTCTAGCTATTTCCTCAATCTTGTCCAGGAGTTTCTCTGAAGCAATCACAAGGGTGTATCATGTAGTGAGACAGAGAGTCAAAGAAGCTAACTTTTTTATGTAATAGATGAAAGGCTTGCTTTCTTCTTTATCCAGATACATTCCTGGAGTGGAAGCAGCCATCAAACTAACCCAATTTAAAACAAATCATCACATGCACCATTCTGTTTCATTTCATTCAGTTTTATGTACTTTGAGCACCATTCAGACCCATAATTCAGCTCACTAAAGAGTTTATTGATCAAGGCATACCCCAGGGAGGAATGTTCCAAGCCTGGTCTGCCTTGGTTTCTCAGGCAGTCTATTTTTAGCTGTAAAGAGTCAGTCTTTTCCGGATGAAATAATAAAATTAAGACAGGACCCCAGAAAGCTATGGATCTGCCCTTTCCTGTAATAGATGGGAATTAGCGCACCCTAGAGGCTACCTTAAATAGTCCCACCTCCTTAGATGTAACTTTTAGAAATTACAGTAGCTGTCTGTCTGTCTGAGACAGGGTCTTTCTAAATAGCCTTGAATGTCCTAGAACTATGTATTGCCATGAACACAGCAAGATCCACCTGCCTCTGCCTCACAAGTGTTGACATTAAAGGAGCATGCCACCAGGACCAGATAGAATTATACTCTTTAATTTAACCTGGTTGTGATGATATGTTGAAAAGAGGTCTTGATTAGCTTGCTTACTTCTCAACCCCCCGACCCCCCCTGCCCCCGCCGCCCCATTATAAATCTGAATCAGCAGACATGTATAGCAGGTACATGCTGTTAGTTGGAGCCTGGTGCTGTATTTGTTTGGCAGCTGTTAACAGTGTTGGTACATCCTCGCTATTATGCTCAGGGAAAAAGTCCTGAAGACCTGAGAGGTCAAGATGTGCGACTCACGGAGGATCAGACTATTGGGGGATATTTGATCACAATGGGAATCCCGAGTTTGCATTTGCGTTTAGTTAAATGAAATTAACTAAACGGTCAGGAGGCCGAGTTAGCAACTAGTTGATAGAAAGTAACCATAGAGCATCAGAAGCATCTGGGAGAGAGACACACACACCAGAAGTAGTTCGGAGGAGTTTTGAGTGATACAGCCTTTTCTGTTTTGGCCGAGTACAATGACAGCCCTTTTGGGAGACACCAATAAAGAAAGAAGGTTAGCTAGATAAGATAAAAGAGCACCAGGCTTTCAGAATGTAGGGAGGCCTTCCAGCTGTTTGACTAGAGAGGCGATGGTAAATCCTGTACAGCCAGTGTGGGGACGTGATGAGGGCCTTGGGCCAGAACCCTACCAAGGTCAAGTTGCTCAAGGTCCTGTTGTGGACAGAAGCTGACCAAGTTAAATAGGAACTTCAGATTAAAACAAAACAAAACAAAAACTCAGCTTAATCATATGTCATGCAACATTTTGGACATATTTGTCGTTCACTTGTATTTTCACATTTAACTATGCTTTCCTTTTTTATGAGCTCCATCTTGGATCACGTTTGTTGTTTGCAAATGAGGTACAAACTAGTTTCTTCGTAGGATAAAGAATTTAACTTTAAATTGCCTTTGAGGTCAAAATCCTTTAGTAAGAGATTGTCGGATTTTAGGGGAAAAGGCCACGGCTTACTCAAATACAGGCTGCGGCTACCCTTACTGGGCTGATTTCTTGTAGAGTGAAGAAAGTTCACGAGATCGGTCTCTGAACACAGTCGCAATCGAGCTGAGGTCTGTAAATCTTCCTTTAAATAGCAAGTAGACACGGAAGGCACTTCCTCCCAAGAGAGAAAGACTCGCTCCCTAGTCTGCCGGGAAAGCCGCGGCTGAGGCTCTGCGCACGCGCACAAGGACTTTGTGGCCGCTCTCCGGCCCCGCCCTCTGAAAAGTCACGTGGGCGAGTCGTAGCTCCAGCCTAAGGTGTGGGCCTGTCATGTGACCGGCCTTGGTTCTCCGGGATGGAGGCGGAAGACGAGACGCCGCTGCTGTGGCGGCTGCAGAAGTTGCCTCCGGAGCAGGGTGCCCCGGTGAGGGGTTGCGGGGAGAGCGTGGGAGGGCGGCGTTGGGACGTCTAGTCCTGGGCTTCTGGGGACAGAGTGGCTGCCCAGAGAATTTGCACGAGACCCGGGGGGGGTCTCTGGCCTGGGAGCGTGTAGGTTCTCCTTGTATCTAGAAAGCTGTGGTCTATTGCATAGGTCATTCATTCTTTGAGGTCATCCCTCCCGATCGTCCCCTGCGAACCCATTTCTGTGTGGGACAGAGGATGTGGTGAAACCCTGGCGGATCTGTCTACTAAAGGGCGGCTGGAACCGACTCCTAACCAGAAAGTAACTGGCCACCAGCCTCTTTTTATTGTGACCGAAAGGTGATTGCAGCCACTGAAAGCAAATTCACAAAGCCAGGCTTCCCCTGCAGTCAGGCTCTTGTGGAAGTGTATGGTGGTGGCACCCAGTCTTTGCCAGTGCCAACCAAGCTTCTTTTCTGAGTCGATTGTGGCCCTCCTTCCCAAACTCTGCTCAGATTGTAGTGGCGATAAAGTAGGTGAGATTGAAAGAAACGGAATTTCACTCTTCCATTGTCAAGAAAATGCATCATAGACATTTTCTTTGATTTTTACAAACGCGGACAGTGAAATGTCAGCCGCAGACTTGAGTATTTTGCTAGAGGTTTCCTGCCAGCCAGGGCCATAGCTAAAGCCTATACTCTGATGTATGGACCAAGTCTCTGAACTTTCACGCCTGCTGTGGTCCCTTAAGAGATGGCCAAAACTTTACTACTGTCCATCCCCAGTGGACCCAGCCATCTTTTTTCCCCAGCCTCTGCCTTCTGCCACAGCTGTGGAGAACCCCTTGTTCGGAGTTTGGCTCCTCTTTTCCTGCTTCGGTTCCTCTCTGGCCTGGTTTTGTTTTGGTGGCACCACCCTCCTTATCCATCTACTCTATTTAGGAACTCCTCCTTGCACCCCCCCGCCTTCCAACTTCCTTTACCTATTCACCGTCTCTGCTCTATATAGCCCACCCCCCAATCTCTTAGTCTCACACTTTTTCTTCCTTTTCTAATATCTTGGCAAAGTTGTGGAAAAATCATGTAAACACTCGAATGCAAGTTGAGCACACGTTAAAGCCTTGGCTTGTTTCTGTTGTATGGGATGCTTTCTCCGTGACTTGGTTCCTACTCTCCTTTCAAAGGTCTGTGCCCTTTCACCCTTCCCTACCTCTCATTAGCTGCAGTGTGGTTTTACTTTCAATCCTGTGTGCCTCCTTGCCTGTGTCTGGGAATGCCTGACAGATACTTATCCTTTTAGCAAAGCCCCCTTTTTGCTTCTTTGCCCTCACTAGAAACATCTTTCATACCCATTCTCCCATGTCACATCCTTTATTTATATATGTATTTTTGGGGGTAATGGACTTGAGCTCTGTTATGATAGAGCATTACTTACCCACAGTTTCCTCACTTGTAAAATGAGAACAGTCACAACGCTTACCTCACAGAGTTGGATAGTGTAGGAGAATAGTGCTTGGTACCTAGGTAGAGGTTCATTGAGAATGGTAGCTGTTATGTGCGTTGTTTTGTTGTATTCCCATTCTATATAATAAATGCAACAAACTGTTCATTACATAGTTAGGAATAAACAAAAAGCTGAAATTACTTTTTTTTTTGAGTTCTTGGTGTTATTTTATCATAGTACATTATGGGAGAAGAAATACATGTAAAAGCTTGGGATGAATAAACATAGAGCTTTACTGCACATTAGCTAGTGTGTGCAGATGGGTCTGGTACTCATTAGTGTGGTGTAGCAGTGGGGAGATAACTATTTACCATTGTGTGGATTAAGAGCATTGGTGTCCAAAGCCTTTTAGCTAAATACTACTTCCCAGTTACTTGGATTTAGATGCTCCGTTTGCAGGATACAAATGTGACTTGAGCAGTATCACGTGAATATGATTCTCTGTGGTAGTGGCACGATATATCTATAAACACTGAAGGCTTGAATTGTGGGAGTGGTGATACCAGCATTAGGAACAATGACAAAGCAGAACCATGGTCTGCAGATGTTCTGTACCTGCCTGCAGGGTCCAGTTCCTTACATACCCTTACAACATGGGGTGGGCAGATGGCATTTTTCTCTTATACTTGAATTGCAGAAAATTTAAATAAAACTAGGAGTTAATGGAACAGCTCTGTCTCACATTCAGTCTTCATGTTTTGTTAAGTTGACATGATTCCTGTTACTGGTGGTGTAGTCTAAGGGAACGTAGAAAAGGAAAGCATGGCCAGGGCCTTCTCAGAGCAATACAGAGTGAATAGGGAGGCAAAGCAGAGTTGGGTTAGTAGAGCTCCAGTGGCAGGCTGTGATGTGAAAGTCAAACTTTGTTTGGTTATTGGTCTAAAACTGATGCCCTGGGACCCTGCAGGAAAACTTTTAAATGTACGATTCATTTTCTGTTCAGGATTTCTGGAAAAAACAACAGTGTATCTTTAATATTATTTTAGTTTCTAAAAGACATCATAATGGAAAGTGTGGAATTTATCTGGGTTTGGTAGCTTATACTTGTAATCCCAGTACTTGGGAGGCTGAAGCAGGAGGATTGCCGTAAATTTGAGACCGACCTAGACTATAGGAATGAGACCTTGTCTCAAACAGCATCAACAAAACTAAAACAACAACAACAAAACGAATAAACAAACAAAAAACCCCAAACAAACAATATGAAAAAGAAATTAAAATCCCAACAATAGTTATCTTTCTGTCTCAGTGGGCTTTATAAAAGGGGCAGTTCTGCAAGGAAGAGAAATCCATCTTGCCATTTACTTTAAAGTACTTTTTATTTCCTTTTTCTCCCTAGCTTCTTCACAAAATAATCGATGGCATGTGTGGTCGAGCTTACCCTGCCCACCATGATTATCACAGCGTTTGGGATTTGACTGAATGGAAGCTCGTTCTGGAAGATGTGACCATGTTTTTCAAAGCTGTAGTTGGCAAAAACTCTTCAGATGAAGAGGTAACTTCACTTTGGGTTTCTTTACCCGATAAACACTGCCTAGAGTTTCTTACATTGCTTCTAGTGGAGGGGTCCAAGCAGGTCTTCAGTAGGTACTGAATGCATGATACAGCAATTGAGACATCTAATTATGAGTGAGAGGAAGTTTGAATTTAAGTTTTAGAGTCTTTGCAGTTTTGCTTTAGTTGTTTTTTTCCCCACTGTAACAGCTTTAAAGTATACAGAAGAAAGCAACCGGCCTGGGAGCTGGGATTAGATCATTAACATTGGATCTCATGGGGCGTGGCTTCTTCAACTTTGTCAAGAATTATTTGTGCGTATTTATGAGTTATTTACTTTAACAAATGGAGTTCTATGTATATTTCATGGTGACTTGGATGGTACTGTAGATATGCATTTCTTTGACTATAGTTATCATCTGTTACATCCCTTGCTTTCTCACTCTCTTAGTGGGTCTTTTGCCGAATAGAAGTTCTGAAGTTAATGAAATCCAGTTTCCCAGTATTTCTTGGTGCAGTGCTTAGTATTATCCGTGTTGCATTTAGGAAATAGGAAGGTATCTTTGTGGGGTATCATGTGGAGGCTTGATTGTTTTAGCTTCTGTAATCTTCTCTCAGGTATGTTTTGAATTAATATTTTTGTGTGGGACAGGGGCCGTCTCAGTTTCTTCTGCATAGTAGCCCATTGAATGTGAGCCATCTATTGGAATGACAGTCCTTGCCTCACAAGGCTACTGTCAGCCTTGGTAATAATCATGTGGTCATGTGTGGGGATTTTCTTCGGACTATTGATTGGATTCCATTAGTCTCTGTGGTGGTTTTTTTTCATTTCTATACTGTTTTAATTATCACAGCATTAAAGATATGCTACATTAGTTCTTGCTATCAGCTGGTACAAGACCTTCAGCATCATGTTTCCTCAAGGTTGCTTTGGCTCTCCTTGCTTCTTGTCTTTGGATATACTTTAGAATCATCTTGTCAACTGTAGAAAACCAGTTTGGATTTTAGTGTGATTGCACTGCATCTCTAGATTATTGGGCTGTATCTGGCTGGCAGGAACTTGTTAAGACCTGTCTGGGTTACTCATTCTCAGCTTATGCTTTCCTAGTTATTAAACTATTTCTTTTTCATATACTGTCATTTTAAGAAGTGTGTGGGAAGAGAATGGGCACGTTTTTTTACATTTGAAGCAGGAGGTCCCATTCACTCTCCTAACCATTGGTGTGTGTTTTCACAGACACTCCAGCAATTGAACCAACTGAATTCATGTCATCAAGAAGCAGTTATGAAGTGCTTAAAGAGCAGGAAAAATGAGATCAAGCAGGCCTTGTTGGGAGAAATAGTTGATATTTCTTGTGCACAGCTACAGGATTTTGATTGGCAGTTAAAGGTAAGGATCTAGTTGGTTAGATTTTTTTCGTGTATAATATCTAAATATGTGTATTCTTTTAAATTAAAATTTCTAAAATTTGTAATTTTGAAACTACACTGTTCCAAGGTAATAGGCAAAGCTCATATAAGTTATTGGATTTGTATTGATTTGGACATCAAGAGCATTCAAAGCAACCAGACTGTGTGTGGTGCCATCGCACTGTTAATGAATTTTCATAGACCTATCAATCAGACATGGAGAAGTGTGTATTTAGCATATAACCTTGGCAAGAGTCTTCTAGATGCTGTAGCTTTCTCAAAATTGGTACCTACTATTTTACTTCTAGGAGGAAACTGTGTTTCATAAAGCACTGTGCTGAGCAGAGAGGGAACAATTTCAGAACAACTTTCTAGTTTTTTAAGGTACCAGACTAGTAGACAGAAAACAGGTATGTCCTTGTTTGAGTTTAGTTAGCATGGTCTTAGATCCAGAAAGTGCTTCATGTTGTTTTGGTTGATTAAGAAGATGAAAGTTGGGAAAATTGGACAGTTAGATAGGCTCATAACTGCAGAAATAGCCTCTTATAGACAAAGTTGTCTCAGTTGAGGAAATGGGCTTTGTGGTTCTCATCATGCCTCAACCGTGTTTAAGATTTTTTTTTATTAACATGCTTATTATACAGACACAATACTTGAAGTATAGGAAATACTCAATACCAGTTACACTGATGGGCCAAATGATAAAAAGCACATTAATCAGTGATAAACTAAATAAAAGGTTTTCATTTGAATAAACATTTAACATTTAAATAAATATGGATGGTAGGGGAGAGGTGCTAGTATAGCATTCTTGTAGGGCATTTGGTTGTTTTTGTTTCTCAAACTGAGGCTTAGCTGGTAAGGCTTCAGTCTTCCATTTTGTTGGGAGAGGTGCTGTGCCTTTAGGCAGGGGAAGGTGCCCATGGGTGCTGTTTTCAACTATGTGGTCTTTTCGTTAACTTTATAGTCTCTTTAGTTGTGGCTGCCAGACTTAAATATTTAAACAAATAGGACCCCTGCCAGCGAAGAACTACCAGGAATTTCAAATTAAATTTAAATTTAAATTAAATCTAAAATTTAAAATGTGAAATTTCATTGAGACACTAGAGACCATGTACCTGACAAAGATGAGGCCAAGTGCAGATACCATAGTTGTGTTCAGAAGACAGATGTCCTTCAGGTGGTATCTTGATATTGTGGTATCTTGATATCATCAACAGTCTGATAGCCAATCATGAATTAAGTCACTTAATTTCTAAGTTTCTGAATAATTGTAGTCTTTGATGCATGAACTGTCATCGTGGAATCTCCTCTTTAATAATTCTGCTTTGGTTCTTCTGTATTGGGCACTTTCAGTACTTCTGAGTCCCTCTAATAAAGCACAATAAAGAGTGTTTTGTTTAGTTAGACTCTGATGCAGCTTTTTGACAAAGTGCTGGCTCCTTTCGTCCTGCCCACTTCCTGTATTTGTGTCACCTTTCCTTTCTCCTCCCGGTCTTTGGAATTGTGTTTATCTCTCCCGTTTCCCAGAATTTGCGAGCAGACTGGCCATGTGCTCTTAGCAAACTCCTATGCTTGTTGCGTGTAGTTGGACTTACTGTTTATCGTCTTCCTCAATTTCAACAGCTCGCACTTTCAAGTGACAAGATCGCCACTTTACAGATGCCACTTTTAAATCTCCACCTGGATGTGAAGGAGAACGGCGAAGTGAAACCATACTCTATTGAAATGAGTAAGGAGGAGCTGCAGAGTCTAATCAGTTCCTTGGAGGCAGCTAATAAGGTGTGTGCTTGAATTGCATTGTATGGTTTGCATGTTTAAGTGTCAGTGGAACTTTGGGTAGGAAAAGTAGAATTCTGGAGGGTTTTTTTTTATAATGTATTTAAATTAGAAACAAGCTTGTTCTACATACCAGTCCCAGTTCCCGCACTCCTGTCCTCCCACCAACACCCATCCTATCCCCTTTCTGCCCCCCAGGCAGGGTGAGGCTTTCCATGGGGAGTCTTCAAAGTCTGTTATATCATTTGGAGCAGGGCTCAGGCCCTCCCCCATGTGTCTAGGTTGAGGGAGTATCCCTCTATGTGGGATGGGCTCCCAAAGTCCATTTGTATACCAGGGTAGGGATAGATACTGATCCACTACCAGAGGCCCCATAGACTGCCCAGTCCTCCCAACTAACACCACATTCAGGGAATCTGGTCAGTCCTATGCTGGTTTCCCAGCTATCAGACTGGAGTCCATGAGCTCCCCCTTGCTCAGGTCAGCAGTTTCTATGGGTTTCTCCAGCCTGGTCTTGACCCCTTTGCTCATCACTCCCTGGAGGGGTTTTAATGTATCTCATTTTCCTGATACTTATTATCAAGCACAGAAAATACTTCTTTGGGATGTTCTGACCTCTGCTTTAAATGCTGAGTTAATTACAACTTACAGCGTTCAGTTACCAAGTTCTGAATTAATTATCTTGTTTTCTTTCAGCATTCATTAAGCTTAAAAATGAAAATTTTACCCTAGAGACATTAGTTGATTCTTAGGTTTGTCTAATTAAAATAAAAATCTTCCTGATTCTCAAAAAGAAATGTCTTATTTGGATGGACAGATGTCAGGCAGTTGCTTTTGTAATGTTCCCAGTGTGGAAGACGAAATGTAACTGCTGTTACAGAAAACTGGAGTTGAGATGTGATAGGACTGGCTGGTACCTCACATCCTCACATTTGCAGTTGTGTCTGAACTCTAGCAGCCAGTCACGGTGTGTAGTATGTGAGAAGACACTGTTTAAACAGCAGGAACTGACTGAGGAAGCCGGCAGTGACTGTCATTGTCAGTGTTTGCATGTTACAGAGCAGCGTTTCTTGAGGCTAGTTGCAGGCCTTGGCTCCTGGGTGTTCTCAGCCACCTTCCCGACTGCTCTAGGTCTCCTAGATCCTCCGTCCCTTTTAAGCCGAAGTAAGTGTCACCTTCTAGCATTCTCCACAGTTGCTCACATTTTAATTTTGCCTTCTCGATTGATCCTTATGCCCAGTAAGGAAGCCTGGTGGCCTTCGGATGAAGTTGCCGGTGAGAAGTGGGTGTGGTGGAGCCTGATACCTGTGGTGGAGCCTGGTACCCGTGCTGAGTAACTGAGCAGGGATCTTGGCAGGCAGGAACCTGCCTTCATTTGCCTGTTGCTCTTCGTAGCTGTGTTCAGGGTTTATCTAGCAGACAGCAGCTTCATTATATCTAACCTGATGTCGCTTCTCCCTATTTGTGTTTTAAGGTGGTCCTGCAGTTAAAATAACTGGAAATGGTGAATTTCAACACTACCAGATTTCACTGCTGCTATGTGGCAAAGCGAAGGGTGTGTCCAAGGGTGGATGCTACAGCAGGCTGAACAGGAGCAACGCTGAGCTGACAGAGATGAAGACCTGTCAGCACCCTAAAGAACAGGAAACTGTGTGGCTGATAGGAAATACGTAAAATGAAAGATGAGAAGCTGAAGTCACTGTTTGTGTTTTCACAATGATATGATTGTTTAGTTTCGATTTCAATGCCAATAGTAAGACTGTATAATTTGTGATATGGGAAAATGTTTTAAAGCACCTATCAGCTGCATATGTAACTCAGGAGGGGTTTCATGCCTTTCCATGTTTCAAAGAAAAGATTTTAAGTTGTGAGAAAGCTGTCATCGATGGTGCGATGTACATCTTGTTACTCACAGGCAAGTTTGTTTTTGTTTGTTCTTAATATGGAATTTGAGCTTTTGGATGGTCACAAATTATTGTAATATAAACCGTCTTTTTCATCTCAGCTAATTTTAAAAATGAGCATTCTGAACAAATAAAGTGTCTGGTTTTATCTATGTGCTCTTGATTTCCTACCTCAGTGGTTGGTGTGTAACTAACTGATCGCTGCTGTTAGCAGTTCAGAGCAGTGATGATACTGCTCTTCACACAGCTGCAGGCAGGCTCAGACAAGGCTGTGTATCGAGTGCTGCTCCATGGGCTGTGGTAGAGCAGTGACTACAGCAGGAGCTTGGGAGAGAACGTTCCTTAGTGTACTACTTTTTTATTGAGAAACTTGGGGTGTGGAAAGTGTATGCAAATGGTGTGCTCCGTGTGGTTGTTGATTACTTTTTAGGTAAGTTCCTTAGTCAGAATGGAGCGTTTGTGGAACAGGGCACCAGGAGGCCTGGTCCTGTGGTGTCTGAATTATACCCTTGCTTTCAGTCTAGCCCCTTTACTAGGAAATACTTTGTTCTCCCCTCACACACGTGGCTCCAGCAGCCTGCTTCATCTTCCTTGAGGTTTGATTGACCTGCTGTCTCATGCCCTTATTCAAAGTGTCAGTTTGGGGCAGTTTGACTGACAGATACTCATGAAAGCACCATGGTCAAAGTACTGAATACGATCCCACCTGCAGGCTTTCTCTTGTCCTCAGTGTCTGTCTTGGGCCGTTCAGGTCCCCACCTGTGTGCTTTAGTCACCACCGATTACTGGAAATGGGATCATACAGTATTCCTTTTTTTTTTAACTGTTGGTGATGGGTGCAAGGCAGTGTGTTTTACCACTGAGACCTCTAAAGCAACAAAACTACTCATGGCTGGCTTTTTCCAGTATGTTTGTTTGTTTTTTGGACAGTGCCTTATACTTTTGCCCAGGCTAGCCTAGAATTCAACTATGTAGAACAGACTGGGCCTTGAACTCACGGCAGTCATCTGGCCTTAATTTTCCAAGTACTAGGGTTACTGGTATGAGCCAGCATGCCCAGGGTTAGCTTTATTTTGAGTTTTATTCCTAATGCACACATAAGTACTTTGTTCATTTTTATTGTTAAGAAGCATCATGTTTAATAGCATTTTGGTGGTTTCAACATTTGCCCATTACAGTACAGAGAACACTATGAGCATTTGCATGCATATCTTATTATGGACAAATGGTATTTTTGGAGGAACATAGTTTGGTGACGTGATAGACTTATGTTTTTAAGATACCACCACTGCTTTTTCAGAGGGGCTTTTTTTTTTTTTTTTTTTTTTTTTTAACCTGTTTCCCATTCCCACCAATGTGTGTATGAACGTTCTATATTGCTTTGGAGGCTGTCCTGGAACTAGCTCTGTAGACCAGGCTGTCCTCGAACTCAAAGAGGTCCACCTGCCTCTGCCTCCTGAGTGCTGTGACCAAACGCATGCACCACCAATGCCTGGCCTTTTTTGTTTGTTTGTTTCTTCCTTCCTTTCTTTCTTTCTTTCTTCCTTATTTTGTTTTATTTTGCTTTTTGGGTTTGTTTTGCCAGTCTTACCAGCTGGCAAATATTTCCTGGGATTCTTCAATTGCTAAATGATTTTTATAATGCATGCATTTGTGTTAAATATTTCTATCAGTTTTGGCTAGTGGGTCATGCTTGTATCCACCATTGTCCTGACTGGTTTTGTAAGTCAATTTTTTTTGACACAGAGTAGAGTCATCAGAGAGGAAAGAGCCTACGTTGAGGAAATATGTCAGTAAGATCCAGGTGTAAGGCTTTTTCTCATTCAGTGATTAGTGGGAGAAGGTGTAGCCCATGATGGGTGGCACCATCTCTGGTCTGTTGGTCCGGAGTTCTATAAGATGGTGGGCTGAGCAAATTAGTAAGCAGTTCCCCTCCATGGCCTCTGCATCAGCTCCTGCCTCTGGGATTCTGCCGCATTTGAATTCCTGCCCTGACTTCCTTCAGTGATGCATTTCGATGCTGAAATATAAGTGCAATACACCCTTTCCTCCCCAGTTTAGTTTTTAGTCATGGTGCTTTGTTGTAGCAATAGAAACCCTAACTAAGACAACCATGTAGAGTAAGTAGTTCAACACCATGAAAAGCCCATCTTCACCTGCTCACCCCTCTCCATCCAAAGAATTTCTGATGGCTGCTGAGTTTTTCAGAGTGTCACATGGAGTAATGTAGCATGTTGTCAAGTCACATAGCAACAGGTGTTTCTGTCTGTGTTGTATTGCAAATTCCCAGGGAATTGTGGCTCTGTCAGGCGCTCAAATTCTGGCTCCCTCTGGTGTTTGACTTTGGTACTGCAGTTTCCCTGTGGCTGCTGCAAACCAGCCCTGTCTTGCTAGTCTCATCCTAGCCCTGTAATTTTCTATATTATTATATTGTTGTGTGTGCTTTCTTTTTCTGGGGTTATTTATTCATTGTGTTTCCTTGGGTATAGTTAATCTCTTTAGATTGAAGTTTTTCTTCTAGCACCTTCATTAAGGCTGGATTTATTGATAGACATTGCTTGATTTTGATTTTATTGTGGAATGTCTTATTTTCTCCATTTATTGAAATAAAATTTTTGCTTGGCATAGTAGTCTGGGCCCATGTCTGTGGAGCATCTGTCTAGGCCCTTCTGGCTTTTTTAGTCTCTGTCTTAGGGTTTCTAAGACCCCAGCAACTCTTATGAAAGAAAGAATTTCATTGAGGTTGCAGCTTACAGTTTTTAGAGGTTTTGTTCAATATGATCATGGAGGGGAGCATGGCAGTGTTCAAGTAGACATGGTGCTGGAGAAGGAGCTGTTACATGTTGATATGCAGGCAACAGGAAGTAAACTATTTCACTGGGCATGGCTTGGCACATATGAACCCCTAAAGCCCATCTCCACAGTGACACACTTCCTCTAATAAGACCACACCTACTCTAACAAAGCCACACCTCCTAGTAGTGCCACTCCCTTTGGGGGCTATTTTCTTTCAAACCACCAGTCTCCATTGAGAAGTCAGATGTCATTCTAATAGGTCTGTTTTTATGTGTTTTTTGGTCTTTTCCTCTTGCAGTTTAAAACTGTTTTTCTATGTTCTTCTAATATTTTGGTTATTATGACTGATGTATCTTCTATTGTGTCTTCAATGCTTGAGAGTATTTCTTCTGTCTCTTGATTTCTGTTGGAGAGTCTTGCCTCTGAGGATCCTGTTTGAGCTTCTAATTTTATATATATATATATATATATATATATATATGTATATATATGTATATATATGTATATATGTATTTGTGTGTGTAAAATATATATATATATATATATATATATATATATATATATATATATATATTTTTTTATTTGGTTTTTCAAGACAGAGTTTTGGAGCCTGTCTTGCTCTGTAGACCAAGCTGGCTTCAAAGTCATAGAGATCAGCCTGCCTCTACCTCTTGAGTGCTGGGATTAAAGACATTGAGCCACCAACATCTGGCCTTGTTTGGATTTTCTTTATTGAGACTATTTCTACTTTTAGGTCTTGAACTGTTTTATTCATTTTTTTTCACTCTTTGTGTCTTCATAAATTTCTTTAAGGGTTTTATTCATTTCCCCTTTAAAGATCTCTATCATAGTCACAAATGCTATCTTAAGGTCTTTGCCCTATGCTTCAGCTCTGTTACAATACCCAGGGCCTACTGTGGTCGGGTTGTTGGGCTCTAGTAGAGGTGTACAATCCTGCGTTCTACTGATTGTGTTTCTACTTTGGCATCTAGGCATCTGGAATTTTGAAGTTTTTATTCTAGGTGCTGCTCTTTGTTGGGTGGGTGTGCTGTTCCTTGGTTTCTGTTGCCCTCTCTGATTCTTAGGGGGGTGTTGTCGTTGTGTGTTGCCTGATAGAGAATTTTTCTGGGAATCTGATAGGTGTGGTCACTGGTGATTCTGGGTAACATGTACTTCTAGGTATTGGGAGCTGATGCTTAGGAATGGGTTTGGGCTAGGGGTGGCTGATTGAGGAGGTCCATAGGAGCAGGAAAGTAGGGTGTTCCATCAGGATCTACTTAGTCCTCTGCAAATGTGGGACAGAGTGTGAGGAGAAGCTACAGTAGGACCAGGGGATGAGACTGGGGTGTGGATTTGGAGAAGGGAGAGCTGTGGAGATCTGCAGCTACCCTACCACATGCTTCCTTGTCTGGAGTGAGTCATAGAGTCCTGATGCAGAAACTGGGAGGTGAATGTGTTTGGAAATTTTCAGAATTAATACTAGTCCAAGAGAAATGATGTGATGGACTCAGAGGTGACATCACTTGGATCCTAGTGGCTACAAACAAACATTGACTGCACAGACAGTCCCAGGCCTCCAGAGCGTCCTCTTGTGTACCAGCAGAGGAGGGATGCCATCAGCTTTGCCTGGCACCTCAATACTGACTCTGTAATCCTTGGAAGTGTGAGGTCATGTGGGTTTGCACTAGTCTCCTTTAGCTACTTTTTCTCTGAGACTGAGATGGTTTACATTGCTACTCTAGCCATTCTGCATTTCCCTTGCATAATAACTAGTTGCTTGCTGAATTAATAACATTTCAGTTTTTCTTTGTTTAGAAAGATAAATAACATGAACCATCTATATTACATTTCTTACTAAACGCATTGCTTACATATTTGTTCCTTTTCTTGTTTAGATAAATATTTTCTTCTTCCACGTTGTATTAGCCTCCTGTGAATGTGTGCCAATGTTGAGTGCCATCAAAAAGCTAAGCTCATCTTCTGGATGAAGCTTGGTGCTCCAATAAAGTGCGATTCCCAGCTATTTTGTTACAGAAATGTTACACTTGGCCCTGGGCTGGAATTTAGACTTTTACTGAAAAGCTATTCTGCTAACCATCAATTTACAGATAAATGGACTTCACAGCTTCAGTCTGTTCATTATTCATTGTTAACACTCTCCAGGGAGTGAGTTTGGAAATCAGAGGTCTTCAAATGAGGAAAGACTGGGAGACTACAGCAACAAAAAACCCACCATCACCAAAAAACAAAACAAAACAAAACACCCCCCAAACCTCAAAAAGCTGACATAAGTCACCTCAAAAGGGAATACTTACTGACTTTGGTTCAGACGTCAATTTTAGAACGAGGAGACTGTTCATGGCCTTCCTCCCTTCCACTATAGAAATGCTCCATCTGTTCATGTTTGTAAGGCATGTTTCCTGAAGAATGTGCTTAAAAGTAGTGCAGGAACGAACTCTGACTAAAGTGCCACTTCCCCTCCCCACTTCCTTCAAGGGCTCTCTTTTACCTACAGGGGTTCATCTTTGCACTAGCTTTTATAAGAAAATTTGTCAAACATTAAAATTCAGAATTTTAAACATTGTGACGGATCATGAAAAGCTGAAATCTTCTGTGTTTTAAAACACTACAAAATAAACTTCATATGTAGCCATCTGTAATTGATTTTTTATTTTTTATTGAAATAAGCTGATGTAAATTGTACATATGTACAGCAGTAAATTCCATTTCAGAAGCTTCACAGTTACAATCGGAGCTGATGGTCTCTGACACCAGCCTTTCAGTCATGCGACCTGTCTTTCATTTGCTGCAACAGTTAAAATCTTGTATACCAAAGCAAACGATGGCGTGTTTTTATAGCAAAGCCACACTGTTAACAAAAACGCTGAGTGGAGGACAGTCCCATGACTGTGAGGGTGGCTGCAAGTCCTGAAATTGAGAGCACAAGCATCTCTTGTGTCCATACCTGATAGCATGTAATTTGATTTTGTATTTTACAGGAATACACAATCACTTGATGGATGACTCAGAATAGAAAGAAGGCCATGAAGGGACAAAGGGGCAGGAGTTAGAGGCCACTGAACAATTCCTTATTCACAGATTCACTGTTTACAGGGAGACCTACCTTTTATTTGTATTAATCACAGTCTACAGGCTTCATGGATTTTGTCCACAGATAGCTTTTGAGATAATGAAGGCATAAGTCACTTGCTTTTTAGCACATAAAAAGAAATTAATGAAAAAATATTCTAATTGAATCTCAAACAAAAAGGGACAAACAAGCTTACTGTATGAAATTTGATTTCAAATGTAAAAAGCGACAGAAGACCACAAATCCTATTAGACGGCAACTTCAGTCAGAAAATGCAGCATATATTGATACAAAATAGAAATCTTGAGTTATAAAAGTAAGGAATCCATCTTTTCCTTTCTTGGCACCTGTTCAATCCTGTGCTGTTTCATTAAAAAGAAAAAATTCTACAGGTTTTCAGAAATACTGTTCCTTGCCATTGAGTTTCTCCAGTGGTCCAATAGGTATACAAAAAATATTACCTGCTTATGTTAGGAAGAAAAGGCTATGTTGAAGAGTAAAAGATCATTACATATTTGTTTTTTTGCAATGCTAGAAGTTTGCATTCCAAAAACCAGAAAGGAATTCTTTTATATATAAGAACTGTGTAATGCCAATCAGGATAATGAGTTTGCTAAATCAGGTTGGTAGGAGGGTAGATGGCAGAATTGTTTAGTGGAGATTCAAAATAACAAGAAAAAAAAATCAACCAACCAACCAAACAAACAAAAAACTCAACCACTTCAAAGTCCTCTGACATGTTTGGTGAACTTAGCTGAGAGGCGACAGAAGGTATGTGTTTCTTTCTGGTGTATATAGCACCTGCTTTGAAAGCCACAGCTATTTAACACAGGATGCTATGAATTAAAGTAGCAGACACTTGTTTAGATAAGGTTTGGGTGCAGTCAAGTTTTCAGTGAAGTAGTTGCCAAAGAGGTGTTTGAATCACTGCCCGCCCACATCCTCATTACTTATTCTCTAGCCTTAGGAGACTTGATTCCCCAGCCCCCACCCATGCAGAAGCAGAAGGCCTTTACCATAGATTTAACCCCCTTGTTAAATTCGAGAGGAGTGAAAAAAATTTCCAGAGGTGATAGGCAGCCAGGAGAAGTATTTCGAGAGAGCCATCTTCAATCCAGATGCTTTTCTCTCGAAAACAGTTTGATTTGTGTTTATAAAGCACTGTAAACTCAAGTTTTCATTTCTCTTAACCTTCTACATAAAATACTAATGTTATATAAACTATCATATGTCCATCACAATGGCACAAAATGCTGCCTGGTGGTGAAAACCAAAAGCTTTTTAAAAATAGTTAAAGCATCTTTGGATCTTGTAAGCATTTAAATCATTGGGAATTTCCAAAAACCTCAGGCAATCTTGACCTTTTAATAGTGCCGCATGGTAGGTTTTATCAAGAGAACTGTTGGCTTATTTTAAAATAGGGGGTTGAGCAACAGTGAATAAATACATGTGTATAAAATCATAAGCATCCCCTCATTAGAAAAATAGTGGATGTTCTGAATATAAAAGGTTATTTGGATACATAACTCTTACTACAGTGTTAGAATGATCCAGGGGCTTTCTTAAAAATATCACGGGGGCACTCCTGCAAAACTCATTTCAAGCTTTATCCAGTGAATATTTTTTTAAAAGATAAAGAAACCAGATAATAATGCATTGATAAAAAAGAAAAATCAAACACACTGAAATCCAGGGCATTGGGGAGAATATACGTAGAAAAATATACTACCTAGTAAAACTGGGGTGGCTGGTACCCTGGGAGGTAATGTGAGCAAAGTCTGTGTTTCTTTCATGAATGCATCTAAATACACATCAGGAATGTCAGTGATTGAAAGGTTCACAAAAGATTTGTTCACATTCTCTGCTTTTTAACAATTGAGAAGCAGTGATGACTATTAAGAGTGGTCCCTTCTTCCTAGCTAGTGCCAACTCATCTATGTATGTCTTAGAAGAAGTTGACCTTGCTGTATAATATCTTCCATGACTATTCTCTTAGAATTAACATTGGAGTGCTCCATTGACAATGTAATGCCATTCCAACTTCAAACACCCCATAGAATAGACATTCAAAAGACTTAATAATAAGGCAGGCATAGCTTAGTAGGACTAGAAATGAAACTATGGAAGAAAATGTTCTTTTTTTCCGAATAAAGGAAAAGCAGAAGTGATTAGCATGCAAAATTTAGTTCTGCTAGAGTTTATGTACAATGGAGGTATTAGGAAATTTATGTCTGCCTACTCCATCAGTAGGAAAATACCCTAGTGGTCACTCTGCATGGGGTTAGACAGGGGTCAACTGTATTATTTCATTTTTTAATTTATTTAGAGATTTTATGCATGACATTCTACAAAGGAATTAGAAAGTGGGGTGTTTACTCTTAAAGATTTTTTCCCTTAGAGAGGCAGAATATTTGCAAGAGTACTGGAAACATACAAGATATCCAATTTTATTGGACAGAATTGCTACAAGGATTGGAGGCATATCAGCAGGTGAAGGAAGAGGATGGATACTTGGATGGATATTTTGGATGCTGATGGCTTGTTCTGCAAGTTACCATTGGAGTGGAGCTAGGAAGAGCATCCTGACATTGACCGTAAGATGGAAAACTTGAAGTGTAGCAATAAGAACATTTGGGGATGTTGCTTAGCTGTTGGAGTTAAGAGTAGTGAAAGCCTATGGATCAATTTCAAAGGAACTAACTAAAGAGAGCAATGCCAAACTTATTGGACAAGAGTGGCAAAGGCTGGTCAGATGGAGGTAAGTTGTTTTTTCTTGGACTGAATACAAACTCCATCAATAAACTTATTGGTATTTACCATATCCTTCAGGTGGCTGAGACTCTGTCATTTAAAGCAGTCACTTAATTTGTCATTCAAACTCAGCCAAACTGGATCCTCTAATGACAATGCTGTGAACCTGAAGAACAGAGCTGAGCTGAAGCTCTACTGCTGTGCGGGCTATTTCTTCATCACTCCCTTAGGACAATGAGAGGCTGTTGTGTGGGGAGTGGAGAGATGGTAGAGTGGTCAGAAATAAATTGAATAGCATCTATTGGGTTAATGGTATCTTATTCTTGGGTGTGAGAGCCATCTTTTTACAAGTTTCCACACATCTTTGAATTACTCCAATAGCCTGTATCATCCAGGTCAAAGGGACCAAATATAGGTCATATGGAAGAGATAGAAACTTTGTCTTTCGAGGCAAGAAAAACTTGGAATGAATACCTACTTCACCAGTAACTATCAGATCTGGGTGAATTATTTAAGCTATTTGGGCTTCTGTGTTGTGATATTACTGTTATTGTAACTTCATAGGGCCAGAGTATAGAGCAAAATGCTATATTATAGAGGGAAAGTATTTTCTCTAATTTAGTTTAATATGGGATAGTCATTATTGGATATTTACCCAAGACCATTCTTAGTTTCTTTTTGTTGTTAATTAATAAATTTTTACATTGTATAGCTCTGGGTATTTGTTATAAGGCAGCCATGATAACCAAACTCTTTCATGAATGGTTCAGGAATGATGTTCAACTCAGCCTTGGTCAAGAGGACAAAAAGGATGGTTTCTGGGGCTGAGATGAGAAAAGAGTGTTTTGCCTTTAAAAAGGAATCTAAGGCAAGACTTACCTCATTTCTGTCTCTCAGTATGAATGCTTGAGGAATGTCTATGCAACCCTGTTGCAGATATACTGAGTGCTGTTAATATTGAGAGAATCAGAGAAGGGTCTTGAATCATACATACATACATACATACATACATACATACATACATACATACGTATATACATACACAATTACATAGTGCTGATAATATTCAGAGAAACAGAGAAGGGTCTTGGGTATTATATTCTGGAAATAAGCAACCTAGACCAGTCTCTTCTTCTAATCCTACTGTTATATAAGTTAAGACTGTTTTGATTGTGAAAAATCCTTTGAGAGTCACTCTTTGTCACTTGTACCTGAATGGATCTCAGCAGATAGTCCTATGTTAGCAATGTCACTTTAGTTAGAACTTAAATACTTAGGAATGCTTCCTTTCTCTGAAAAAAGTGATATAGTTAGGCATGATTCCATCTACAGGTTGAAAACACCATGGGAAAGCAAAAAAGAAAGCAATAACCTCATTGCTTTGAGAGAAACAGGAATGAATCTACCAGCACATGGGGAAGTTTGGAGAATCATCTTTGAAGGATGCCTGAAGCTGGAAGCAGAATATTCAACTAATTTTGCAAAAGAAAGTGTTTCATTTATAGACTGACATACAGTATAAAAATGGTACTTCTAGGTATTATCCTAAGATTTTTCTTTAAAAAATTCAATATAATAAATGATAAAATCTTTGAATAAATAAGATATAGAAGAAAACACATATGAACACAAAGCCCTCCATGACAGATTTACAGACACATGCAATTGGATGGGAAAAGATTATCCTAACGATTTTCAACAGTATGAAGACTCCAGGAGAATCACAAAATTAACTTACGAATACTTGCAGAAATCATTTTGGTGATCATGATCAGAGGCTGGAAGGCAGAGGGGTGCATTGACTAGAAAGTAACTACAGGACTAATCACAATTTAATAAACTTTCATTCTTTTGGCCATGGTTGTATCTAAAATAACAGAATATTTGACTGGCAAAGAGGTATAGCAGGGTTCAAGGGGGAAGGAGAAAGAAGGAAGAGTAACAGCTTCTAAAGACCTAGAATCTCTTTCATGTAGATGGGAGTTGCATCTGGATTGAAAGGTCAAATATATTTGCTCATTTCATTTTACAGTCATAGAGAGATGTAAAATTAAAAACTGGAGGTGTCAACAGAACACATTTGGTCTCAGATGCTGGCTAGAAGTTGGCTTTTCCATCCGTAAGGGAGGGCTTTATGGCTTTTTCTTGCCCTCTTGATCGAGTTACAAATGGTGGTTTAAGAACACCCATATCTTACAAGGATCTAAAAATGGAGATCAGATCACATGGATGAATGTTATCTGAGAGTCCTTAAAGATACTTTTCTAAAATGGAAGATTGTAGCACAGAATATTATAAAAGTATTAAGACAATTTTGCTACTTGCCTGCATAACTGCCTATTTGATGAGGTTTTGAAGAAATATGGGCTAGTATTCAATTCCCTTAATATTGAGTAGCTAACTCTCAAAGGCATGTGGCAAAGACTATTATTAGATTTGTGAAGCTTCATCAACTGGAACCATGGTGCACCGGCACCATTTGGTTGAACTCACATGCTCGCGAGCCTCTTTAACCTTTGAAATGTGGTTCCAGAAGACAACTTGAAGCCATCTGCTGGCATATCAAGAGTCACAGACCTAAGAGGAGGCATACCTCCATCCAGATTCCATGGTGTCTTCTGTCAATATTCTCCCTTCTATCCACTACTGTCAACCATCTATTATTATAGTGCATATTGTTTGGTGTATGTTTAGAGAGCTGTGTTCCCTAAGTCTGTGGAGATGTTTTTTTGAAGGAATGCATCTTATACAATTCTCTGGTGATAATTTGAACAGTGCATAATGGTTTATGCAATTACTAACTCTGTGTGGAATCTGCTAGAAGGTTGAGAGGGAGTAGGTGAGGTGATATATGAAGTGTAAGTCTAGGATAAAGGAACAGAAATGATGAATTAGATCTAAGTCCTAAAAGATTATCTGTAACCACTGATTGCTACTCGTATGATAAGCAATTCTGTGAGAAACAGTTGTAAAACTTTAAATACCATATAGTTAAGACTAAGGGAGGTACGCATAGCCATTGATGAATGTAGCATAGATTTACCATGCTACAATGATATTGAGAAAATGGCCTTAACTTTAAGCTCTGGTATACACAGGTCTTCATTTCTACTATATTTTGACGTAAGTTGGGAGAGAAATGATGTTTGTAAACACATGTACTCTTTACATAAAATACAAATAAAAATAATTCAAGAATCTTCAGTGATGGCCACGATAAAAAGATTTGCCTCTGAAGACCTTTTGAAGGCATTATAAGTAGGAATTGGGAAGAATTATTGTAATTCTTTGTTTGTGAACTTGATGAAGAAATACAATGTAAGTCCAAACATTGAAGTTGCTCTCTAAATATGAGCAAGATAGCATATGAGCTTTGGAAATGAGATAGACAATTTAAAAAGGAATAGATTTCACTTGGGTGTATAATTGGGAAAGAATAAGACAGAAGAGTTCATCTATTTTATAAAATCCAAAATTGCAAAATACACATAAATTTTCATTATTTGAACATATAAAAATATATTTCGGAGTGTCTCCTCTTTCCTGTTTCTCCTTAAAGGGAAGCCTGGGAAGAGGCAAGAGCCAAGTAATGATATTGCTCTTGTTCATCCTTTGGCTTTGGAAGGAGACTATTTTAATGAATGTATCTGTAACCCTGTATCCCTAAGGCAAATAAACTAGGTTATTTGACCTCTTGCATGTACTGACTTGTTTTGATTGTCCACAGGACAGAATATGCAGGGAGTGTTGCTCTGGAGACTGGAATTCCTTCTCAACTGGTTCAGGAGTATCTATTTTTCCAACTGGAATTCCCACTGGATTTTTTTTTTTTTTATAATTCCATGACATAAGAGATTTGGTTCTGAGTCTCTTGATACAAGTCCCATAATATGCCAAAGACTTATGAATAGATAAAAACCTGTTAGACTGCTTCAACTTTAATGGGGAATTCCTGCCACGGGAGATGTCAAAATAAGCACAGAACCCTCATTCTTACTCTTATATGAATTTAATATTTTCTGTTTTGTAATTTGATTTTTAAAAAGAACTTTTATATCAAATGCTTGCTGCAGCTCCCAACAATTACATTTTCAATCATTCCTGCTGATGTGTTATATGAAGAAAAGCTAAGGTAAAATCACAATGTGTTCTAACCTGAAAATTGGCAGAGTGGATTAGTTCCAACAAGGTGTGTTTTGTGTGTTCAGCTGGTGGTGGGTCACATCTTGGATTAAAATGTTCCAAAATAGTAGCTCCTGGTTTATACTCTCTTAACATGTGAAATGACACAAAGGATCTTACCTTCAGGGAGGACACCTTTTCCTCTAACTCTTAGAACTCTCTTTCTTCAATTGCTTGGATATTTTGAACTTCTTTTGGTGCCGTCACCCTCTCTGGGATTTCCAATTTGCATGGAAAAATATTCTGTGGCATAACAGCCTATATCCTGAAGACTTTTGAAAGAACTCTGAAAACTTGGGGGAAATAATATCTGGAAATATTTAATTATCAGGTTCTTCAAACCCAAGTAGCTCACACCACACTTACCCTTTCCCCAAGTTAAATACTCTCTCAATCAGTTCACACCAAAGATTTTCTCTACCTTTAAGGACATAGTTACCTCTGTACCTTTCAGGCATGTGCATGTCTGCCACCTACTGCTATCAAGGACATATATTGTCTCTCCTTGTATCCCTGCCTATCCTTTGGATATTGATTGTTAACCCTGATCAAACCCATCTATACTATTCATTCTACATCTTAGTAGAAGTTCCAGAAAACATAGTGGAGAAGTTAGATGCTAAAGCTATTGGTGCAAATAAAGCTTTGGGTTACCTGTGGATTTTGAGCATCCCTTTCATCCCTGACCCCTTAAGCAGCATGGATCATTTAGTCCTTGATGATACAAATAGCCACAGTGACTGAAAACAACTTATGTACTTTTCATGACTGTTCAAGGAGCAGATTGTCCCAGTTCCTGTTTCTGCTGGTGCTCTGTTCTTTGGCCCCACGGGTAGGCAGCCTTTTAGACAGCTGCTGTCCCTTTTAGTGGGTAAAGGCATGAGGCAGTGATCACAGACACCTGGCTATGGCTTACAGTGGAGTCACACAACTGTATGCATGAAAGAGCAAGAGCTGGAGAGATTCTGATTTGGGCCCGAATCACTAATCATATCACTTTATGAATAAAAGCAAATGCTTCATAAGCTTATATTATTTACAGTGCTCAGGGTTTTCAAACATCCACCCAAAGTTGAGGATCACTACACCACAGGGAACAGTTCAGTGAACTATGTACAGAATTTACAAGGAAGTTTACACAGTAGTCTACGTTCCATTAACAAATGTACCTTTGTATTTTGTTTCAGATATATGTTTTTCTCTTCTGCTCATCTCAGAAACTGCCGAGTGAACCATCTTGAGCAAATGCTTGCACACTACTTCCACCCGTTCCTAGGATACATCATTAAACGAATGGCGGTGCATCACCTTTTGACAACCACACTGTCCAAAATTTTTGACATGAGAAATCTTAGAGACCGTTTTCTTCGGGAAGGCCTGTCCTGTTTGTTTAACTTGGCAGATTGTAATAAAAACCTTTCTAAACAGATATTCATAAAATAGGCATTGATCTAAGACAATGGAATTTTGTAAATTTCCTTGACTTGTTTTTTAGGGAAAGACCAGCCTTTTGGACCCTAAAACCACTATTCTTTCCCTCTGCACCATGTTTTTCTCATTTAGATTTTAAGATCCATCATTGAGTGTAACGCACAATAAGGGTGGCATGTACACAAACACATTATTCACTCAGCAGACGTGCCAGCCAGCTGCTGTTTCTATCTGGCAATAGAGGAGATGGAGATACTAATCCTGGATTAGTCAAGCAGAAACAAGCTTTTACCTGGGCCTTTGCCTCAGAGAACTGCTAACTGGAAGGAACATCTGATACTTTAAGCCAAGGAAAAATATGAGGAGAAGGGATGAATGTGCAGTCACCACTGTCAAATAGAAGGTGCGATATCTACTCTGCCCACAGCAGCGCAAGTCTTCTACACAATCTGTCCCACAGCTGAACTCTGAGACATGGGATTCTCTGGGTGAAAATGAGGCATAAGGGAGGAGCCTGCCATTGTCAGTTTCTTCTGATCCTTGATGCAGGGGGTTATGGCTATTTTTCAGGGCAGAAAGGAATCAACTCAATAGTAGTTAAACAATAACCTTTGTGTAACATAATCCGAATGTGTGAGGACATTTAAGAATGTTTCATGTCTTTTATGTTTTATTTACAACATTTAGGGCAAGAAGAGGGAGAAAGCCAGAGAAGGAAGATGCTTCCTTGTTACTATTTGGCTTGGGAAGGGAGCAGAGAAGAATGGATTAGTCTGGGAGGTGCTCAGAAGTTTAGGACAAAGATCATGACCTACAAGTGCAGCAGCCTTTCAATGCTTCAGGCTTCCATTGCCTCTGAGATAAAAGCCATTTGATTATATTTGCATAATGGTGGCTGTGATGCCCATACCATTTTTTTCTTTTTGCCCAGTGGGCAGTTCAGGCCTAATCATTTTACATTTTAAAAGGTTATAATGTAGGAGTTCTTTTTTTTTTCCTGCACAAAAATGCTTTATATCTAAAACTATAACAAAATCACTCTGGATTCCAAAAAGGAAAATATAGTAATGAAAAACAAATTATCACAATTTTTTATGAGAAGAACTAAGTAGATATTTCTCTCTGATTCAATATTTCTTAAAAGCATTTTAAACAGCTTTGACATCAGAAATGATAATTTCTGTTTAGCATCAGGCACCTAATTTCCCTTCCTATGTTTAAAATAAATGACTGCATGGTGGTCCCTCGTTATTCATAAGCAATAGGAACCTCCCATTACAGACAGGGCCACATTCTACGCTATCATGGCATTGTACGTGGCAAGGCATCTCAGCCTGCAGGGAACTGAGCAGAACTTTACATGGGTGACCCTGTGACCCCAGGTTGAGGATAGCTCCTCGTAGGAAGCATGTTTACATTTCTTGAAAACCTAAGTGAGAATTTGTCCTCAAAATCCCAGCATATCTCAAGAAATTGCTTTGATCAGTTTTTTTTTAAAGGTGTAGTGGGATTTTTATATTTTTACTAGTGTCTGTTATTACATTCAGCCACACTCACAATTTAAGGTTTCTCTTTTTCTCTTGCTTTCTAAATTCATTTTTCATGTCTCCCCTTGGACTCATTCAGAGGAATTCCATCTTCCCTTTTCAATGTGATGATAATTTTACCAGTTCCCACTACTCTGCACATTGATTCTCTTCCAAGGGGAGAGCCAGACTATCAAACAAGGCAATCACTCTGATTAGTCCTTATCACATGCATGGATTGTGGTCTCCATTCACGGTTAGCCAATCTGTGGTCTCACTCAACCATGCAAATAAACTTGTATAATTTTACAAACTCATTCTGAAGGAAAATGAGATTTTAATGACATAAGATGGGAAGAACTCAACAGCAGCTTGTTGAGCATATTTGGAATTGTGTTCCTTTACTGAAAGTCTTGAGAACCATGGCCCAGAATAATCCATTAGCACAGATGAGGCTGTGCAATAATGACAGTGATTAATGAGTGTAGACAGGCAGGATCTACACTTCTGGGGCTGGTGTGCATGGTCAAGGACTCAGTGTTTTGTCTTTATGAGTTTCTTCTCTTCCTGTGAGTTTTGCTACTTTAAAGGTTGTTTTTAACTGGAAATCTGGCTTTGGAGGAAGACATTGACACGGTGGATGAGCATTTCCTAGGCCATCCATGTTGTAGTTTGAAATGCAGAAGCTCAGCAAATGGAATCAAAACATTCCAGTAGAGTGCTGTGTGATGAGCTTGTTGTCACCATTCAATGGTGCTCTCTAGAAGGCTAAGCAATTCATACAATATGACTTAAAACTTGGCAGTGCAGATAATTACCCAGGCATCCTTTTTATAATATGCAAGTCTTGCCTTTCTCAGAGAAATAGCACTTTTTTTTCCTCAAGGAAAAAAGGTGATCCCCACCTCCTCCAAATCCCTCACCATCTGGACCCCACATATCCTCTTTCTCCTTTCGGGAGCAGGAACTGTGGAAATATGATCACATTGTTGCATGGCATCAAGACATTCTAAGGCTCGTGAAGGACAGCCAGTAAGAAAAATATTGATTGTCCCCCAAACTCTTTGTTCTTGAGGAGTAAAGAAAAGCATTTTCAGTGACTACCAGTTAGATCAGGCTGGATTCTAGCACTAACTTTGAACTTCTGGGAAGTTTGAGAAAAAGTTAAGGATATTCACGGTCATTGTTAGATGGACACAGTAGGGTGAGTTTGGGGAAAAAGGTGACTAACACTACCTTGACATCCCTCTACTACAGAGCTGAGAAGCTTTTTTAGAAGGGACTCAGGAGAACTTCAGAGGGGAGGGGAACTGCCAGGGTTATATCCCACTTCCTGGAAACCTGTAATTGGTCAATGGCTTTATTCTTCTGAGATACTGAAGTTATTATTTTTCTTGTCATTTAATTTTTTTTTTTGGCAGAATGAGATGATTACAGTTTACTCAGAGAACACAGTGCAGGTGGACAGCAAGGTCCATTATACACTTTCATTTTCAAATTATTCAGTAAGATCCAGGGCAACTAGGAAAGTCGGCCAATAGTTACCACCCATCTACCTCTCCCTTTGTGTTTGTAAACAAATCAATTGATGGAACTCTTACAGAGCTAGTAACCTGGACCACAGTAGACGGGGGTGGGGAGGTGGGGGGGGGGGGGGGGTGTTAAACAAAAACCACCTTGTTGTTGTTATTGTTGAAGTAAACATGGTGTGATAATAAAAATTGACACGCAAGACCGAAAACCAATAGGATGGCTGAATCTCTTACCTCAAAAAACACAGCAGTAATTGCTGTTGGGAACCTGTGGGGTTAGAAAACAAGCCAAGAAAGACAGTCTAAACTGAACCATGAGACTGACCTTAGTGTACATAATAAAGCCAATAAACGACATTAAAAAGAGAAAAGGTAATGGGAAAAAACATTCGGGACCACTTGTCTATGGAGTTCACGTCAGTTAAGTCAGGGATCTTCACTTTGAGTTGAGAGGCGCGCCTGCGGATGCGCCCCTTGCCTGGCACCCCGTGCCTGTCCAGCCCACGCCCGAAGCCCTCGCGGCTGCTCAGTGGCTTGCGATACTGGATGCTGGCGCTGTCATACGAGTACATGGTGGCCTTGGGGTCACTCACACCCGTGAGCACCTCGGAGCTGCTGGTCTCGTTCCTGATTTCCAGGGTGCTGAGAAGAATATTGCCATGGGCGTCGACCTGAGGGCAGAGAAGGCATGCTCAGACACTCACCAAGGGCATTCACAGTCCTGCTGTCACAGGGCAACACGTTGATCTTTTCCATTTCATGTACACTGATCCATTTCAGCAGAGAACTGGCTCCATGTGCTGCCTGCCTATCTAATCTGCCAATCATCATATCTGTTAGTCTTTTATACTCCATTAGCTACTCATCCTGTATTTCTATCTTCTGTCACCAATTTATATCAACAAGTTATTTCTATCAATTATCTGTCTACCTCCAGCAATTATATATTTATCTTCTATAAATCTGCCTATCAACTCTGTAGCTATTACTCATCCATTTCTTATCTATTATTTGTCTTTCTTCTATCATCTGTGTGTATCAATCATCAATTTCTCTCAATTATCCATCAGTCATCTATCTACTTATCTCTGATCTATCAACTATTTTATCTTCTATTTACCTATTATGTCTACCTATCTCTATTAATTACTTATCACAGTTATCTATCTTCTATTATTTATCTATATACACACTCTATATATATTAACTAATTTCTCTCTTTTTTATCATCTAGTTACTTCTATCAATTACCTATGTACCATCCATTTGTATCATCTACCTATTGTCTTATTAGTCATCTATTATTCATCTTCTATCTTTAACCACCTGTCTTGTTCTAATTTGACCTCTGTTGCTGTTAATAAAATATTTTGACCAAAACCCACTTGGGAAGGAAAGGGTTTATTTGGCTTAAACTCTATATTATAATCCATCAGTGAGAGCAGGCAGGGCAGGAGCTCAGGCACAAACTTGAAGACAAAAACTATGGAGGAACTCTGCTGGCTGACTCTCTTTCTGACTTAAGCAGCTCATTTTCTTATACACCTGAGGTCCTCCTGCCTGGTGTGGTGCCATCCACAGTGGGCCAGGCCCTTTCACATAAACTACCAGCCAGAACAATCCCTTCAGACACTAACATAGGGGGATCTGAATTGGGCGATTCCGCACTTCTTCCTTTTCCCCAGGTGACTCTAGGTTATGTCAAACTGACAATCAAACCTAACTAGCACATATCTTTTGTATCCATTTGCTTTCTGTTGCTGTGCTAGAACACCATGACCAAATGCAACTTGGAGGAGGAACAGGTTTAACCTTGCAGCTTTAGGTTACAATCCACCGTGAAGGGCAGACAGGCAGGGCAGGTCTGGAACCAGGAACGGAACAGGGCTAGGCCCTCCCACATCAATCATCAATCAAGCAAATGTCCCCCTACCCATTTCCTACAGGCCAGTCTGATAGGCATCTTTTCCATTGAACTTTTCTCTTTTCAAGTGATTTCGGCTTGCGTCAAGTTGAGAAAAAGCTGATCAGCACAACTGACATTTTGTCAACTTGACAAATCACTCCTAAACCAATAACCTTTCCTTTCCTGTATATTCATTCCGAGGATCTCTTGTTACTATCACACTATAAAACATAATTTTACTTTTAAATCCCAAGAGTCTTTAAAAATTAAAGCATTTTAAAAGATGGAGTTCTCTTTAAAAACTCTTTACAAATCCAAAGATGCAATTATGGGTTCCTATAGAACTAACAAACAAACAAAGAAGTCAAATATTTCTTATTCCAAGAGGGAAGAACCAGGACATAGTTATAATAAAACTAAAGCAAAATCAAAATCCCACAGTATAACTATATCAAGGTCCCTCATCTGGGACTCATAATCCTCTGGGCTGTACATGGCGTAGGCAGCCCCACTTCTATGGTGTTAGTCTCCACAACACACCCCTAAGCAAATCCTGTCTTGTAGGCTCAGCCCTGCTCACTGCACATCTGCTGCCCCTATTCTTTGTGGATATCACATGGTCTCGACATCTACAACATGCTGGGATTTCTACTGTAGCTGAGGCTGCACTCTCACCAATGGCTTCTCCTGGCCTCTCTTTAGGTCCTCCCACTTGGCCACACAGCAACAACCCCCAGCTTCTCTGCACTACCCATTTAATCATTGGGTTTCCATTGCTAGGAAAGTTGTCCTATTACCAATGGTGTCTCTCCAGCTCCCTTGGTCTCTCACAGGGCCAAGCCTCAGCTTTTCCCCATGACTGACTCCTTCAATCCTGCAGCTCTCACAACACCAAAACCAGTAACAAACACGTGAGGACTCTTGTACACTACCAGATTTGTCTACTAGCATGTGATGCAACATTTACACCTGTGGACCACGGCTTCCAGGTGATGATACTCCCTTGAAGGTTTCACTTCAACCAGACTGGTATTTTCTCAATGACATCTTGTTTCTCAGCCCCAGCTGAACGTATCACTTGTCCTAGTACAGCAAAGGTTTCACTTTAGCTATGGTCTCTGGTTAATCACAGTTTCTTCTTCAGTCCCAGCTGACAAGCAAGCATAGATTCTCAACTCAAGACATTAGAGTCTTTACTTGCCTCCGAAATTTCCCAAGCCAGGCCTCCATTTTTTTGTATCTCTTTCAATCTTTTATCTTCCAAGCTCATACACATCCTAGCAAGTTGGTTGAACTGAACACTCAATGGTTTTTCAAACCAGTCTTTGACCATTGTAGTATAGCATTGTAAAAAATATAATTTTGAAAATTGAATCCCTCATCTATATTGTATACATTGTAAAATTAAGTTATTATGAGCAGTTAAATCAACAAGTTAAAGACACCAGAATAAGCCAGGGATACCTGCAGGTGCTTCTCATTAAACAGAAGTCAGGGTGTGTCCCATTGTAGTTTTCTTAACCTGGTGCATGCACAAAGACATCTAAAGCCTTCATGAGGGAAGAACATTTTTTAAAGTAGTCTCGGTTGAGTTAGAAACCATAATTTCAAGCGGAGTTTTGACACATAAAAGGATGAATCCAGCTATAGAACTCTCTATAAAAGTTGATCAAATTGTTTAATTATTAAATCAACAGTTCTTTTTTGAGGCAAATTTAAGAACAGCCATATGAGAATCATTTTAAATTTCCAGCAACATTTCTTACTAGGTAAAAGCTGGTATTATAGACTCTGTGTGTGAGCATGCATGTGTATGAGATTGCATGTGTGTGCATGCCCTTGTGTGTGTGTGTGTGTGTGTGTGTGTGTGTGTATGTGTTAGATGACCTGTTAATGCAGCACTGATACAGCTCCCTCCAAAATAAGATCCACAAGGAAAACATCTATTGGTTTTTCACAACTTCAGATACATCAAGGAAGTACATTGTGCCTTGTCTCATCTGTACTGGATGAAGGCTCCCTAGGTAATGAGAGTTCAACATCTAAGTGGAGCATGACTCAGTTAATAAGGATTTTTAAACCTCTAGTCAGATGGAATTAAAGCAAAGAGAATGTAAACACCATGGATCTTTACGGAAGTGCAGACTATTAGATGTTCTAAAGTATTGCTAATTGTGATAGAATTGTTCAGTGGTATAACCATACCCCACTTTTCAAGTCACCCTAGAGGAAGGTCATGGCTGCATTGATTTCCAGGTACAAGTGCATCAGGACCATGCCCAGCATCCTATCTCTTACTGACCTGCACTATCTACTGGGCATATTTAGAAAGAACAGGTGGGAGTGGCTCTGCCTCATCCGGGTTTTCCCCTCCCTTTGACTTATTCAGTGAGGGTGCCACGTTAAACTGCCTCAGCATGGATCTGCATACTGCATCCCAATGCTCTTGTATATAATGATGTGGTGGCTCATGGATTCCAGTGACTTCAAGATGAGTTTGATAATTCGGGGAATGGCTGCATTATTGTATAGACTGTATTCCTCAAAAACAAAAACAAAACAAAACAAACAACAACAAAAAGCTTATTGATTCTTTTATTATGTTTAGAGCATCATGGAATCTAAATTTAGAGAAAAATGAGCATTATTGCTGGGACTTCAGGAGGACATGTAAGTAATTTGTTTTTCTTCTACAGCAGATAGATTATATAAAAGCAATTTATGTGGTGAATAAAGGGACACTGAAGGTGCTGCTGTAGACATATAGCCCCGAGGGCTGGCTGTTGCTTCACTCTTTACTAGATGGGCATATTTTCTGTTCTGCAGGAGGTAATTTTAAGAGGAACATGGATAAACAGTTATAGTGTTCATTCATTTACCTCCCCCATTTATCTAGCAAATGTTTCTAGAGTGCCTGAAGAGCTTTGGGAACTGTGCCAGATGCTGCTGTAGGACATTATGTCCCTTATTTTAGAAATGGAAGGATCTCAATGAATAAAACCCCTTAATATTGTATTCTTCCATCCAAACACTGAAGTTCCCCTTCTCCTTGAACTGGCTGTAAATCTTTCACTGGACAAATGGTGTCACCTCTGTTAAACATGGGCAATTAGTGCTCTTTCTATCTGTCTTTTCCATGTTTGCCCTATTGTGATGCTGGGCCTTTCTGCCATTTTCCTCCCAGATGATCATGTTAGTTGGCCTTGGTAACAGATGACCACACACAAATGGAAGGGCTCACATAAGAAGGCAAACCACAAGAGGGGTGGGTATCTGGCTTCCTGCAGCACAGGGCTTGTAAACACTTGGCTTGTAAATTCTAACTTTGGGAGGATAGTGATGAACAAAGCAGACAAGGTTCTTAAAATAGTGGGGTTTAAATCCTTATGTTCTCAAGGACAAGAAACAATACTTTTCTCATCCAGCATCAATTTGTTTAAACATCATTATAAAGAAAAAATCTTTTAATCTATCTGGCATCTATCTACCTATCGTCCGTCCGTCCGTCCGTCCGTCCGTCCGTCCGTCCGTCCGTCCGTCTGTCCATCCATCCACCCATCAATCCATCCATCAATCTAGCAATCATATCTCTATCTATCTATCTATCTATCTATCTATCTATCTATCTATCTTGTTGTCTATCTACCTACCTACCTACCTATCATCTATGTAGCAATCTATCTATCAATCTATCATCTGTCTATCTATACCTCTCTCTATCTACCATCTGTCTGTGTATCTAGCCATCCATCCATCAATCTATCAATTATCTATTTATCTATGTATCATCTGTCCCATTGTATTTAGATTTAGAAAGTGTGACCTTCGTACAAACTAGAAGAATTGTTTTCCTTATAGTCATGCTCATAGTTCATCACAAAAGGTGAAAATTCAAAGTGAATTACATTTTCCTATGTTCTACTGGAATTAACTACAGAACAGTTCACAGCATCTTCTGTATCAAGATTTAAAAGTCTCTTAAGCTAAAAATGACCAGAGCAGTACTATTTTCTGTTCCTTCCCCTTGAGTACTTCATTAGAATTTCCCTCAGTAGGGACAACTTTGTTTTTTTCAAACTGAGCAAGGAGCTTAGAACAATAAAGAGATAAAATGAATGAACAAGTAAATGTCAGAACTGGTAGTTAAAATTGTACAGTTATTAATTTCACATGCTAAGTTGGCAGTAGACTTGACGTCATAGAGAAGTTATTTTGTAGATGTTTTAACTGACACAATTATTTATTGTAATTAAAGATAACAGTACTTGACGAAGTTAAATGATCACTTGGCAGACTTCAGAGCAAACAGGATTCCTAGAGAAGAAGAAACTGCGCCTCAAAACTGTGTGTGTGATTCTAGGATGCTCTTCAGATTTGCAATCAAATTCAGTTTAGTTTCCAGCCTGAAATCTGCTCTACAGAATTCAGACTTGACAGCTCCCCAACTGCCTAAGATAATTCCTTCAAATAAACCTTGGTACATGCTGTTGGTTCTATCACATCAGTTCTATTTTTCTGGAGAATCCTAACTGATAAAAAAGGGTATGCACAAAAATCCTGGGGGTGGGTCTAAAAGGAGAGGGGTCCAGGAACCAGCAAGATTACAGTTGTATCTCCCTCTACAGCAACACTAAACAAATGTTACCAATTTACTTTCATTTTGGCTCAGGCTCTATGTTACTCTTTCTCTCTGCCTTCATCATATCCCGTTGGAAAAAAAAAAGTTCCTACTTACTGCATTTAACCACTCTGGATATTTTCAATATATAAACATAGCAGAACTCATCTCAGTGTAATTGAAATAAAATACATTCTTGTTGGCAGTGGCAGCTTTAAAGCCTTGTTGAGGCATACCTTCAGGCTTAGTTCATGTTGCAAACAGTATGTTACTTCCTTCTTGCTGGCCAATTTCAAAAGAGTCATATATACTTAGATTCTAACTACAGATAAAGATAGTACAGTGATACTGCCAGCTAACTCACGTATCTGAAGAAGCTGTCCTGTGTGAATAGTGGCCTCTACACACTGCCACAGATAGCCTGGAAAGCTACAGCCTCTACGTACTACTCCCTATCCTAGGATGTGACACACTTTCAGGCTGTGTATCTTTGAAGCCTCTCCTGGCACTCACTCTGTAGACAAGGCTGGCTTCAAACTCATAGATATCTACCTGCCTGTGACTCCAAAGTTCTGGGATTAGAGGTGTGAGCCACCATGGTTGCCAAATCTGATCCCTTGGCTTGGAATTCCTTTGTGGGGGAGGGTTTGGGTTGTTGGAACTTTGCTCATGGTTTTTCATTTCCTTGCATGTCCCGATAACAACTAGCAAAAAAAAAAATACATTATCATCACTTTCAAAAGGGCAGATATTTAAGCATAAACCAACACACATGTAAAGAAATATACACACTTTAAATATACTTTTAAAAATATATTTATTTCAGGAAATAGAAAAAAAGTAATGATGAGAAAATAAGGCTGCTGGGAATTTCTAGAACATTTCTCAGACAGGAAATATTAGTTTGCATCCTCTTCCCCATTTCTCTCCTCCTATGTATTAACAAGGCCAATGGATTCACTTAAACTTGTCTTCATTCTGACTGAATCCCTTGCTATGGCCTTATGATTATCTTCCCTTTCTAGGAATGCGGTCCCCCAGCTTCTGTGCACAGCAGCCAGAGTGATTCTATAAGATGCAAAGCAGACACTCTCTTCTCTGTTGATTTTTTTTCTAGCTTTTTCCCAAGTTATAAAATGAAATCTAAAATTCCACCGTAGTCCAAAAATACTATGTATGACTCTCTATTCTCAACACTGGTTCCCTTGGGCACTCTGCACAGGACACTGTGTGTGTATGCATGCATGAGAGAGGCAGGATCTTGCTATGTATCCTAACTGTCCTCAAAATTGGGATCCTTCTGACCCAGCCTCCCCAGTGTTGGGAAGGCATCTGTGAACCACTGCCTAGCTCTGATTTTCCCCACACCCCTTTCTAAGTCCACAGGGCATTTTACCTACCATTATATTCTTGAATATTCTTCAGATTGTTGCCAGTCAGGATTCTTATCATCTTTTTTTTCTGCACTGGTCATCACTAGCTGCCATTCAGGTAGTTTACATGGCTCTATATAAATTTTATTTTCTTTAAAAATGTGGTTATTTTTATATTAGATAAATAAGAGTTCTGCCTATGTGTCTGTTGGTAGTTTTTGAGTCTGTGTCCAAGAAAGCCAAAAGAGGGCATCAAATCCATTGGAATGGGAGTTTTTCAGAGGATTGTGGACCAGTGGGTGGGTGCTATAAACAAAATCTGGATCCTTTGCAAGAGCATTAAGTACTATCAGCTGCTGAACATCTCTCCGTATCTTCTATACACATTTTTCAATGCTCTCAAAAGAATATGAGTTCAGATAGGCAGGAGCCAACTGCAACTCAGCTATTTATCTTTCTGGTCCTTCCAGAACTGAATCTGAGGTGTCCTACTGGAGGTACTCAGTTAATGTTTTCAGAAAGAAAAGCCCCAAGCTCAAGCTTTCCATCCTCTCTTTGAACCAAACGCTGTTTTAGTTTCAGTGGCCAAACCAAGAGTGTGTAAACCAGCTTTGAAAATTGTTTAAAAATATCTTATTCTACTTTATTTTGTTGTGTGTTAACATTCTATCAGCCTGTACTGCATCTTTTTTTTTTTTTTTTCCAAGTCAGGGTTTCTCTTTGTACTACTGACTGTTCTGTCCTGGAGCTCCATTTGTAGACCAGGCGGGCTTCAAACTCAGAGATCCACCTGCCTCTGCCTTCTAAGTGCTGATACCAAAGGCATGTGTCATCACTGCCCAGCCCACAGCCTGCACTTTACACACACAATCCAAGGGTTTTAGTTGCGTGTGGCAATGCCTGTTGGTTCGGTCTTTCCTTTGATGCAACCACTGTTACATTCCTTTGGTGCATATAGTTAAAGTAACCCTGATGTCACCCTTTAGACTCCACAGGCATGTGTTGCCCTGACTTGAGTGTTTGGTGTTTTCTATTTTATTCATAAAAAGACTGAATTCTGCGTGACAAAGAGACTTAAGTTTTGAAAAAAAAATGGGCTCAAACGTTGGACTTATTTTGGCTGTCATTATTGGGTTTGGCATTATTATAAAGTGCTTAGGGCCCGGGCAGGGGTTATAGATCTTGACATGACAAATCTAGAGCTTTTGGGGTCATCTTGAGAGATGTAAAGGAAAGTAGAGTGAGGGAATTAAGAGGGAGGCTTTCTGCTTACCATGTTTGCTCATCTGTAAAGCACCTCACAGGAAACTGGAACCAGGGGATATACTAAGTTAGAGTTCTGTTTCATTCATCAAAAGATTCCTAGCTATTTGGAAGGTAAGAAAAATGGAGAATAGAAAAGAGAAAGGATAGGAATAGAGGAGGATCAGGAAGAGGAGACAAAATCAAAGGAGTAAGGAAGAAGAGGAAAAAAGACAAAACCTTCTGGAATAGACTCCCAAGAACTCTGGGTTTAAACATGTTTAGGGATGAAAAAAAAAGACAAAAGAGAGAAAAAAAAGGGATCCAAGCTAGATTTGGCCAAAAGTATGAAGTGTGAAGTTCATAAGCAAATGTCATAGGCTTGTCAATGGGAATTGTAGTTCAAGCTGCCAAATCAAGACAACCAGTTTTATCAAACAGGGTCTATGTGCCAGGCACCCTGAAGGGAGATGCTGCTGAGGAGTGCTGAGGCCCAGGTTCCAAGGCCAGCAGGCATGTTGTGATGTACGCATGGAGCTTCTTACCTTCGAAATACTCATCTTCATATGCATTTTGGAGATCAACACAGTGCACAGCTTACTTCACATGCAGAAATTGCCTGGCAGTTTTTGGATGATTTATCACAAAGAACAGAAATCGGGGAGAAGAGGCTGATCACAGAACTGGTATCTAGTTACAGAAAGGAAAGTTCTCCATCTTAACCTTTGGGGTTGCAACTGCATGTTTGTCATGAATCTTTCATTGATTCTCCCAGTGTTTGGTAGTCTCTGGTCACAGACCACCCCTACATCAATTTCATCCATTTGCACACAGAAGACACTAGCTAGTATATACAACTAAAAAAAGTTTCAGGTTAGTTTAAAAGTATCCCAGAGGCAGCTTGCTCAAAGTCTTGTTGTGCTGTGAAATCTGTCTTTCAAAACTCTAAATACCATTCCTAGTTTCCAATGGTGCCCGAGGGGTTCATGAATCTACAGTCTTTATCACCTTGGAGATTGAAACTCTCATAATGTCTGGATTCAGCATCTGTAGTCATATAAAAAAGTGCTTCACTGCAGCTGGTGGAAGTATAAATCAATACAGGGTGTGCACTTAACAGGTATCAGTCTGGATTTCCCTTGACCTAACTGCCCAGCTGCAGCCATCAAAAGTGATGTGTAAAAATGAACAATGTCACTCCACATTCCAGAAGACCAAGGCAAATCCCAGTGCTCTCTCAAATGAAAAACTGCAACACTAGATACATATTAATTAAATTTAACTTTTTAAAGGCATCCCACAGGAAAGAGGAAGATCATCTAACATCATATTAAGGGAAATATAATCATTTCTACAAATTTGAATTTAACCACAGCATTGCAATTTTTGAAATAGCACAGTTGACATTATTTAACTTCTGGAGATGATAAGCTGAGTAGATGACATTTCTTATGGACACATTGCCTCTCTGATTCCACAGCTAAAAAGTTGAGGAGGTTGGGATTTGCTAAACTCAAGGATTATTTTGAGTTGCATGAGATGGTGACATTGTGCTTGCTGGATAGTTTTATGTCAACCTGACACAATACGAGAGAAGGAAACTTCAATAAAGAAAATGCCTCCATAAAAATCAGGCTGTGAGAAAGTCTGTAGTACATTTTTCTTAATTAGTGATTGATGGCATAGGGACAGCCCGTTGTGGATGGGAACATCTCTGGGCAGGCATTCTTGAGTTCTATAAGAAAGCAGTCTGAGAAAGCTAGGGAGAGCAAGCCAGTAAGCAGCACCCACCCATGACCTCTGGATTAGCTCCTGCCTCCAGGTTCCTGTCCTGACTTCCTTTGATGATGAACAGTGCTATTCAAGTTAAAGAAATCCTCTTCTCCCCAAGTTGCTTTAGGTCATGATATTTCATCACAGCAAGAGTAACCCTAACTAGAACACCGTGCAATTATTATTCCATCTACATATGAAAAAAATCAATAAAGTCTTAGCCTAATCACCTTAGAAAATTATTTCTAACAGTATATGGTATTATGAATTAGAAAGAATACCAGAGGTTCATGTAAGCATGCAGGATAAAAACATTATTATTCAGAGAGTTCATTGACTAGTATGCAAGGGACCCTAAGTTCAATCCCCCAGCAAAACATAAACATATATAGATACATACATACATACATACATACACACTCACACACACACACACACACACACACACACACACACACACACACACACACGCACACATACACACACATGAAAAACCAGAAACAGTAAAGCAGCCTTGGCAGAAGCCAAAATAAGTGGGCTATTGTGTCCTTTTCTCATTTCATATGAAGATGCAAGAGTTTAGAAAGTATTATGACATGTCACTCAATAATTTGAGTGAGCTCTGAAAACTCTTAATGGAGAACATCTCTCTTATATGCATTCATACTTGGTTTCTACCCCACTATAGCTATTGAGGAAAGAATAATAAATACAGTAGACAAAGGCCCCATTGCTTGTCATTGTAAACTACAGTGTAATAAGAGAAAAATGCAAAAGAATAACTACAGGAAGACATGTTACTACAGCTGTTCCACAGTAGAGGTATAGGAGTGCATGGGAACAGTGAGGAGGAAGTGAATACAAGCACAGTCATGGTTTCCGTTCAGATATCTCCAAAGGGCAGTGTCCACAGTAAGAACATGAGTAACAGAGCTGGAACTAATCCTTTCTGCTTCACAGAATGTAATATTAGTCCATTGAAGGGCATGTTTAAGCCTGTGACTTACATCCATCTATTTCATGGTTTCAATTGGGACATGTAAGCTGAAATGAGCCCTTCTCTCCTCAGGTTGCTTTTGGTCATGGTGTTTTATCACAGCAATAGAGACCCTAATGAAAACAGTATTCTATGGTATGAATGTACTACAGTTTGTCTAATCATCTAGTTCAGACTATATTGGTTGCTTTTATTTCTAGACTGGTACTCCCATTTCCCACAGACTTTAAAATATATTAGTTGCAGTTATGCTATAGTGCTTGTTTTCGAGGTCAACACTCAAAATTCTTAAAATTATACTGCTTTTGGTCATGATATTATTTTCCTGTTTCTGTTCAGGCATGGTAATGTTTTACTGTGTACTGGATATTTGGAATGATGTATTATAGAAACTCTGGATTGAGTTTTGGGTTTGTTTCCTTAGGCACTTTAATCACTAGCATATTGCCTAGAATTTGTGGAAACTTGGTTTTATGTATTGTTAGAATGGGTCTAGGTAGTGGTTTGAAAGAAAATGGCCCCCAAAGGTGTGGCCTTGTTTGAGTAGGTGTGGTTTTATTGGAGGAAGTGTGTCACTGTGGAGGTGGGCTTTGAGGTCTCATATATGCTCTAGCCACACTCTGTAAGATAAAGTACTTCCTGTTGCCTTTAGATTAAGATGTAAGGACTCTCAGCTCCAGACCATGTCTACCTGCATGCCACCTTGCTTCCCACTATGATAATAATGTGATAAACATCTGTACTGCAAGAGCCACCCCACTGCATGTTGCCTTTATAAGAACTTGCAGTGGTCATGGTGTCGCCTCATAACAATAGAAACCATAACTAAGACAATCTACTTCAGGTTTTTTCCTTATTCTTATGACTTAAACTTTATTCCTAAATTATGATCATTTTAGAGATTTGGTGAAATTACAAGAATGGTCTAAAAACAAATGCTAAGTTCAGGCACTGAACTTGACATTGTGGACAGCAGTTAAAAACTGTTTTTTTATTTTGTTTTTATTTTATTGGCATTTAATTTGTAGTCTGTAGCTGTATTTTCCTTTGAGTTTGCTTTAGCCACCTTCCCTGTTGCTATGAAGAAATATCCCACAAAAGCAACTTACAGGAGAAAGGGTTAACTTTGCCTTACAATTAAAGAGTATTGTCCATTGTGGTCAATAAATCTCTGAGAGATGCCTGAGGTGCCTGGCCAGATTTTATCCACAGTCAGGAACCAGAGAGCAATGGATGCTTTCTCTTCAGCTAGCTGCTTTTTATGTGACCCAGGACATAAACCCAGAAAATGGTGCTGAACTCTTCAGGATGGGTCTTCCTCTAACCTAATCTCAATTAACTTATCTGAGATAATCCCTCACAGGTTCACCCAGACAACCAAAATTAAATAATCCCTCTCAAGGGTACCCAGAAGCTTATCTCCTAGGTGAGTTCATATCCTGTCTAGCCGTCACTCAGGACTGACAAAGAATGGACCATCTAGGTTTTTGAATCTCATCTGTACATTCAAATGAAGCTGATACTTAGCATCTGCTTCTGTTTACTTCTTTCTGAAATTTCAGGTACCCTGAAGTACCACCATCCATACTTTGACTCACTCAGCCAACAGAACTGTGTTTCTACTGGGGAAAACCGTATGCCCCGTGGCCTACTACAATTCACTCTTCTTTTGAGGGATGGTTCTCTTCTATCATTTGCTTGTTTTCAGCCACTCATGTCTTTAAGCAGAATTAAAAATTTATCATTTTTATAACTTCTGTCTATCGGAGATTTTGATAGAAACGACTCTGCCTTCACTTAAAGCAGTTTGGTTTTCATTTTTGGCATTGCATTTATTCATTTTTTTCTGTGAGAAGTGCTTGTACGTTCCCCATCCAGCAGCTTTCATGGATGACTTTAGTTCCACTGAGTGTCAGAGTCTAAGTGTATTCATTGTAGTTCTCTATTTGTTTACCAAGCAGAGCTCACATTAGTCTTTCATGTATAATTTTACAAACAGCTTAGAATAAAACATAATGGACTTGAGGCTGGTCTTAGTCACAGGTGTACATTACAGTTGCAGTATAGGTTAAGTGTATCCCCAATTATTTTTGTGTGTTGGAAACTCCATTCTCAGTGTGACAATGTTGGGAGGTAGACCTTTAAGAGTTACAGCCTAGTGACAGGTGGCTAGTTAATTGAAGGGGTCCTTGGAAGGGGTTGTGAGAGCCCAAATTTCTGTCTAGCTTTCTGTTTTGTGACATAGTCAATTTGTTCTACATGTAACTTATCACCGACTGTACCGGTAGAGGTTGTATTATACACTTTAAACTTCCAGCTTCCAAAACTGTGCGCTAACAAACTGCTTTTTTATTTTATTTTTTAAAAATAAGATCAGTCCGTTTCAGCTATTTTATTACAATCATTCACAACTGATACATATGCTTTTGAAAATTTATGTAGTTTTCAGTATAATTTTTTTAAACCACTGTTCTCAAATCTGTAAATTGAGGAGATGGTTTGGCCTTATTAACAACAACAACAACAACAACAACAACAACAACAAAACACTTCAAACACATATTTTTTTCTGCTAAAAAAATTCCTGGGCACCCCATCATTAATAAAAATAATAGAGATAATATTAGTAATATATAATGTATTACCTGGACTTTGTTCATCTCCAGTTTATTCTTTTCATTGGCACTCTGGTCTTGTTTGCTTGCTCCCTTCTTCTGAGGGCCTTTTCCAAAGAAAATGTAATTTACGAAAGCATATTCCAGCAGAGCCAGGAACACAAACACAAAGCAGCCCATCAGATAGATGTCAATCGCTTTGACGTAAGGAATCTTTGGCAGAGTCTCCCTGAGATGAGTGCTAATGGTTGTCATGGTCAGCACCGTGGTAATTCCTGTGAACAGAAAACCGAAGCTTAGCTGGAGGCATCTCTGTGATGTCATGCTTTCCAAGGCCGAGAAGATAAATGCCATCCCTTAATGTGCTGCACAATGGCAGTAGCGTGCTATGCCACTGGACTAAAGTATATACCCATGTCTAAAGACAAAAATGGCAGGATTTCTCTAGATGCTGTTACTAAGACATGACACAGAGCACACAGATAATGGAGAGCTAGTGACATTTTTAAAAATAAGCACACACATATAAGAAAAGAAGCTGTGAAAAAGCAGAACAAATTCCACTGTCAAAAATAAGGTGGAAGGTGACAACCAATTTTGGAAGTTATTGGATGACCTTCATGTATGTGTGGAATTAAAAACACACATGATCATACATTAAGATCTTAACACATAACACCTGATATTTTAAAATGTTTCCCTGGAATCCCACTGTCAATTGTCTCTTACTATGTTATGTAGCTATAGTCATCCTTAGCTACATCCTTCCTTTCCTTCTTCTCAATGTCTCAGTCATTCCCCTCTGGATTCTGTTCCCACAGTAGCCACTGCTACTGGTCAGTGACCAGTTTGGGGTGACTGACTTAATTAATCTCATGAGTCTATAACACACCTCACTCACAATTTTATTTTACATTTTCTAGTCACTTGTCACTCATGTGATATTGACAAGAGAAGACATTTAAGGAATTTTATGTTTTTCATCAAGTATTGTCTATATACAATATGATATTACCTCTGTTTCATTGGTTCCAGAGCCTCTAAAAAAATCATCCTAATGCCAGAAAAGGATAATTAAAAGTCAGCTTTTAGATTTGATAAAAAAAACCAGTTGTTGCCTACAAACGTAGAACAGGTTATGTTTTATACACTTTGTTAATTCTCAAAAGTGTTAATAGTATACATCTTGTTTGATAGCATACCGAGTATATTGTGTTGATAATGGTAATGATGGAACAATGATTGGAAAAAATAAGAAATACAAAAAGAAGCTAGATTTTGTGTAGACAGTACTGCAACTCCTAATACCAGGGCTCTACGTTTGTACAGTGCATCACAAGAGCCCTCTGAATATGACGGGGGAAACTAGCTATATTTTTGAGTGTGGTAGTGGATAGTCTGTGCAACATGAGACCCTGTCTCAAAAAACCAAAACCAACCAACCGAACTTCAGCTGAATTATCTTCATGTGGTTCACCCAGCTATGGGGGTGGTGTGGGGAGGGGAGAAAGCAAGATTCTCACAACAATATTTAAAATAGAGCAAGGAATTTGATGGTAATATCTGAAATAAGATGAGAATTATTAAACAAAGACAGACTTTGTGAAAAGGATGAGAAGAGAGTGGTGGTGGGGATGAGAGGGAATAAAGGAAGGAAAGAGAGGGCTTCTATCATCTGGCAAGGGAAAACTCTAGACTGCAGACTTCCTGACATGACTCTCTAGGAGTACCATTGAAAGGTAAGCTACATTTTTCCAATTTCCATCTATTAACCTGCAATTTTAATGACTTAATTCTTCTTTATGGTTAAATTATATTTCATTGTGCACATAATCATATTTTCTTATCATCATCATCAACAACAACAACAATAATAACAGCAACAATAAATATAAAGTCAGAAGGGAGGTAGGTTGGAGGCTCCTGAGGGGAGTCAGAGGAAAGTAGTGGTGTGATGTGATCAAAATACATTGTACACATGTATGATTTTTCAAAGAATAAAAATATTATCTAAAAAGTAGAATGAGTTCAGATCAGTGATTAATTCAAATATGTTGGATTGATAAGAGCTCCATTGTAAGTGATCTTACTTGTTTCTTTGAATAAATCTTAAAGTTTCATAGAATGTAGAGATATTTACATAGTCACTAAAATTATGTTTTTAGTCTTTGTTTTAAATTAGAAAATAGAAAATATTTTAAAAATTATGTATGTTAAATATTAGTGTAACATTTCAAAGATCAAAGCATCATTATATACTAATATCTTTCATATATATTTGGCTTTATAAAATCATGTGCTTTTGTGAGAATCTGTACCTGTGAGTGCAAGTACCCAAGAATGTCAGAAGAGGGCATCAGATCCCCTAGAACTGGAGCAACAGATGTTTGTGAGCCACCCAACATGGGTGCTGGGGGCTGAGCTCAAGTCTTTTATAAGCTCTTACCTACTGAGCCCTCTCTCCAGCCCCTCTAATATCTTTAATGAAAATGTCATCTGCTTTGAGAATAGGCATGTATAGATTGAGTGCATGAACTTTTGAGTTTTTTCCCTCATGTAGATTGGCTATCTCCCAGGGTTTTCTTTAACACCAGCATATGCTCATGGCTACATTTCTACTAAACCAGTATGTTAAGGATGCATATATATTATGAAAAACTTGATATTTGTTGATATTCTTTATACTCAGCCAATAGGAGGCTGAAGATATGCCAATTAGTCTTTGTGAGAAGGGATATACTCGTCAAGTAATCCAGCTTAGTAACCAGTAACCCAGAGAAGAGATATAATATGTGACCTTAGCCAGAAGTGATGTTTCTTCATTTTCCCTATCCTTCCTTTTGAAACTGGAGTGATATCTAAAATGTGTCTGAGTATTAAATAATGACATAGACCTGTACATGGCTACTTGAGGTTATGAGGTCTCACATGAGATCATCAGACATATTTTACATATCCTAACTTTTCAAAAAAAATTACAATCTCAATATAGCTTTCCAGTTTTCAACAATTACTCAATAATGGTAGAGTTAATTCTGAATCTTGTTCCACCAAACAAGAAACCATTTAAACTGTTGCTCAGATTGTTAGTTGGGGTCATCCTTGTAGCTCTAGAACATTTCTCTAGAGTCAGTTTTCTCTTCAAACCTATAATGGCTCCCTTTATTATGGTTCTCTCTCTCTCTCTCTCTCTCTCTCTCTCTCTCTCTCTCTCTCTCTCTCTCTCTCTTTGCTCTCTTCTATTTGTCCCCCAACTCAGTCTTGATAATGAGATTTATAACTAACTTATATGCCATCATAGAGCCCCCATCTAGTAGCTGATGTAAACAGAAGCAGATACCCACAGCTAAACACTGAGCTTAACTTCTGGAATCCAGTTGAAGAGAGGGAGGAGTGATAAAAGGTGTCAAGATCAGGCTACAGAAACCTACAGAGACAGCTGACCTGAACAAGGGGGAGCTAATGGACCCCCAGACTGATAGCTGTGTAACCAACATTGGACCGACTCAGACCCCCTGAATGTGGGTCTCAGTTAGAAAGCCTGGGCAGTCTAAGGGATCTCTGACAGTGGAACCAGGATGTATCCCTGGTGCACAAAAGGACTTTGGGAGCACATTCCTCATGGGGGGATACTCTCTTAACCTAGAGGCAGGAGGGAGGGCCTAGTCCCTACTCCAAATGACTTGACAGATTTGATGATCCCTCTTGGAAGGCATCACCCTCCCTGTGGAGTGGGAGGGGGATAGAAAGGGGTTGGGAGGCATGGGAGGGAGAAGAAACTGGGGTTGATATATAAAATGAGAAACCATTTTTTTATGCTGACTCAGTCATGGATCATTAATATAGCTGATGAATTGTTTGTGCATTATTGAATATAATGAGCTGTATTTAAGGAAAAGATTTAGTTTAGTATGTTTTACTTTAGTTGATCAAGATACTATTTCCCAGCAATTGATACAGCTTGCTAACACTCAAAAAGGTTTAGCTTTCTCCATGTTTATTTTTAAAACAATGTATTACCAGTGTTTTAACAGTCAAAAGCAGGAAACAAAGAGGAGGTTATCACACATTTGGTAAAAAAAAAATACAGTGTAATGAGATTCTAACATGTGATCCACAAACACTCATTCAATGGGGAAAAATATCCCCAAAGTTTTGAAGATCCTAAAGGATATTGCACTCACTATAAACACTCTTCTAATTCACCATGTATATTTTTATTTTAAAGCATCCTATTGCAGTCTAGCTCTTTTACTTGTTTCATGAAGGTTTTACATTTGATCTACTAACTATAAAAAAGTGGAAATGCATTACCTAGTGCGACTCTGGCTGCAGATGCATCATAGTTGATCCAAAATGACACCCAGGACAGAATTGTAATCAGTGTGGAAGGCATGTAGGTTTGCAAAATGAAGTAGCCGATGTTTCTCTTTAGACGAAAACTTAGTGATAGTCGTGGATATGCCCCTGTGTTTAAAAAAAGAAAAGAAGGAAGGAAGTATGGATGGGAGAGGGAGGGAGGGAAGAAGAAAATGAGGATGTGTGGGAGGGAAGAAAGAAAGATCATTATTTGATCAGAGCCACCACCTCCCTTTTCTACATGCATGGATTATTAGGGAAGAAACATCTTCACCTGTTGTGAATTCCACCTTCTTGGACACCATCTTGTAGTCAACAATTGAAAATTGAGGAAGCTCGATTTTATTGACCCCGGTTACTGCTCCCTCTCCTCCATTCCAGTAAAACTCAATGTCATCAGTGGTATAGCCATCTGAAGTGAAGAAACACAGCCTAGTCACACAGAGCACAGATGCTTTCTTAAGGCAATCTTCCAGCCAGAGGGAAGATTCATAATACACTGGGCAAAGAGTATCATTTTGAACTTGAATATCAGATAGCTCCTGCATGGCATGCTATTTCTGATGGATTGGGGATGGCTACGTTGAGGAAAGAGATGCATCTAGATATAGTGAGCATAAGCTTCCTGAACTTTTATTACCTTGTATCACTGCTACAAATTTGTTTTTATTGCATCTATGGATGAGTGCTCTTTTATTAAAGCAAGGGGTGGCTGCATTCCAGGGCTCTGAAAATGGATTTGGATTATGCATTATCTAAGAACAAAAATGGAATTAAATGACAAACACAGTTACTAAAAGGGGAGCCTAAGGGATAATGGGAATATAGTGAATGATCAAATCTTAAATAAATGACCAAGCCATTTAAAAATAAATACATATTTCATTTAAAAGAGTAACCAGGCTTATATCCTTCCATTGTAGCTAGTACTATTATAGGCAACAGTCAGGTAAAAATCTTAGGAATGACATACATTCTTGATTATACTAGGTACTTTATGAATTAGTGAACCCTTTGGATCTCTGAGGGTGGGCTTTAATGTCAAGGAACCTAGAGAAGATTAAAGACAGTTGAAAGTGTGTCCCTGGCTTAGGCATGGAGGGTCTTATGTTCATGTCCTGCTTTCTTCCTATGGTCTGTCCCCATTTGCCAGTGCCCTGGCTGAGTCATGGAGGTGTATAAGAGTAAATTGTATAACAGAAATAATGCATGGATATGTTTTTAAAAGCCTGAAAATAATTCAGCTCATTTAAAATCCAGTTTAACCAGTTAAACACACAATTGATTTTTCCATTTCTTTTTATATTCACCTGAAATAAAGACACATCATTTTTTATTAGAGTTACTGATGTGTTTGAAAGATAACCCTATGAGCTTTTTGTAGTATGCATTATGCTGTCCTACTTTTGACTAAAGCAGCAACATCTTTCCAAGAATTTTTTTTAAGTTAAAAATTTGGAAGCTGAATGAAAGTGTCAAAGAATTGCACCAATTTACCACTTCAAGAGTGAAATAAATTTTAGTCATTCTTCTCATCCCCCTTTTGGATATGTATGTCTAAAAAAAAAACTGTCTCAATTTTACTTCTTAAAATTTTAATTTACTAATTAAAATTCCTCTTCAAAAAAATTTTAAATTCTTATACTTGCTACCCTATAAAATTACTATTTATAGGATCTTATTATCATACATTTAATTTCTCATTAAACCATCACCTATTATATTAAAGAACTTGCCCTCTCTCCTAAAAGTAATATCCATATGAAATAATCCATCCACAATGACCCAAATATGGACATTGAAATAAAATGTATTTACTATTATATATAAACTGTTTCTGAGAGGCTGCATGATCCTCTTGACCTATTAGACTTAATATAATCTGCCTTGGACTAATTGATGCATTGGAGATTTATGGCAAACTTGGGTATGAATGTGTAACAATGATGCTTAACATTTTCTTGAGTATATGAAAAGAATTTATGAACAGTTCTACAGGAGACACAGAAATAGATAGTTTGGTGATGGATTGATGGGTAGATGGGTGATGGACGGAGACACAGATAGATGTGTGATGGATGGATATTTGAGTAATGGATAGATGGAGGGATAGGTATGTGATGGATGACTGATAAGTAGATTGATGGGTGATGGATGAATGGATGATAGGTGATGGATAAATGAATAGATAGGTAGGTGATGTTAGACAGACATAGAGACAGACATATGGAAACAAAGATGGATAGATAAACACATAGATGTAAATTCTCCATATTCAGGAATGAAAAGCTCCTGGCTTGCTACATTAACAAGGTGATAGGTTTCAACCTCCAGCTGCTATTTCAATTTTCAGAATCTTAGGTAGGGGAGAAAATGTAAGCAGAAGTTCAAGTTGGGAGAGTCACAGACAGTTTGTAGTTTGAGTTAAGATAGAAGGGAGTGGGTGAGCCAAACTGGCAGCCCTGTTAGCTCCTACTTCTGGGCAGCAGCATAACTCTAAATAAAACTGGAATGTGACAACCAGACAAAGCAGATTTTAATATTCACGATAGTTCTCTCTTATGTAAAATTTCCTTTCCCACAGTCTAGGTGGCCAGTTATATTAAACAGAAAATTCTAAACATAAACATATCATGGGCTTGAACTATACATCATTCCTAGTTGTCCTATGTGATGCCATGCTTTAACCCATCCAAGATATAAGAGGCTTCTTTGTCCAACACATACTCACTGAGCAGATTAATCTTCCCACCCATTTCTCACATTGTAGTCACATCAGCTATCCAACCGTCTCAGTACTGCAGTGGTCACACTACAGTAACCCTTCTTTTAGTGGGACTATATCCACACAAGCCTGACTAAAGTTTGTAATAGTTGTCATTATGTATGTTCCATTTATTATGATTTGTTTTATTTTGGTTATTATTTATTTTTTCTTTTGCCTAATTTATGTCCTAGATATTTATGTAAAGGAAAAGCATAGTGTATATGGGTTTGGCTTATGTGGTACTTTGGGCATCTATCTGTTGGACATCTAGAAACATATCTCCCTGGGGATAAGGAAGGACTATAGTATTCAAGAACTTATGCAGGCAGTCAGTAGTCTGGGTCTGTAGCTTCGGGCTCATTTCACTTTGTTTAACTAAAACTCATTACTCACAGTGCTGTAGGCACCGAGATAATTACAGATGATTTGGGAGAAAAAAAGAATGCTCACTCCCATTTATATAGATATTGAAGTTCTCATGGGAGCAATAATGGCAGCTGGATCCAAGCAAAGAATAGAGGCCTAGAAGCACACTATTATTCAAAGGTTACACAAGAACATTTTGCAACACAGAGAGAACATCAATTTACTCACACCTAAACAATCTATTTACCAAAGGTTTTCCTTTATGAACTGTGACTTCACACAGTGTTTCTGTCTGAGTACTCCGATACTGAGGATGTTGTTTCCTAGCAACAACCACAGAGAAGCACTCAGAATTTCCTTCCAGCCTCTGGGGACTTCTTAGTGATGCAGAAAGTACAGATAAAATTAAGTTGATGTCAACAGATGAGGATTCACAGAGCTAGTCCAACATAGATATTTCTGGATATTAGTATTCTTTTTATTTGAAAAGCTTTATTTTGGATGTGGAGCCCTGGCTGACCTAGAACTTGGTATGTAAACCAGACTGGCCTTAAACTCAGAGTCCATCTTCTTCTTCTTCTTCCTGACTGCTAAGACTGAAGGGGTGAAGCATGTGTTTGGATCTAGTTTGGTCCTTTCATCCTTGTGGTTTCATCCTGTGGTTATTTGTCTTTTCCCTTACAACAGAGGGTGATACAGCAAAAGGACCCTTGCTGTATCAATTGCTGGTCCTCTGATTTTAGACTTATCAACTTACGTGTCTATGAGCCAGTAAACTTTTTGTTGTTTAATAAAGAAAAACATTTACTCTACCATATTTGTGATAAAAACACAAAACAGGCATAGGTCTAAAATAAATAATTCCATTGTTGTGACTTGGGACAGATTAACTAGAAATGAGCATGTGATATGAGTCGGTCTGGAGAAATCTAGGATTCCTATTTAATAGTTGGATGAAAAACCATTTCTCTTTTAGATGTTACACACAAGGAACCCTGAGTAAAGCAGGCAGTTCAGAACTTTCTGGATCATATCAGTCATTATTTACACCTAGTGAGAACATCCTATATCTCACTCATGCTCAGCATTTCTCTTTCTTTCTTTCTTTCTTTCTTTCTTTCTTTCTTTCTTTCTTTCTTTCTTCCTTTCTTTCTTCCTTCATTTCTCTCTCTCTTTTGATAGTTTTTTAAATTTAAATTTGAAACAAACTTGTTTTACATGTCAATCCCAGTTCTTGCACCCTCCCTTCCTTCCCTGTTCCCTCTTCTCATGGAAGGGTGAGGCCTTCCATGGGGAAGGAGTCTTCAAAGTTTGTCATCATTTGAAGCAGGGCCCAGGCCATCCCTCATGTGCCTAGGCTGAGAGAGTGTTCCTCTATGTGGAATGGGTTCCCAAAGTCCATTTGTATACTAGGGATAAACAATGATCCACTACCATGGTCAGAATTTCAACCATTGCAGTTCTTGACCACTCATTGGTCTGGATTCATGGTACTCTCAGGGGCACTATTGGCCATGATAGTTTTTTCCTAGAACATAGTCTTTTGTGTTCCATAGTTTCTACCTTGTTTTAGATCATGCCTATTTAAAGACTTACACTTCAGACATAATAGCTTTTGTTTATGTTTTTTACATATTTGTTTATTTTTTATAATATTTGAGGTGGAACCCAGAGCCTTGACCATGTAGGCAAATGCTATACTATTGACATTATATTTTGACCATATTAAGATGCATCTCATATGAAGCAGAACTTATATATATATCTAAAATTATTGAATGTTACTGGCTTGTTAACAAAGCATTATTAGTTTCAAAATTAAAGGCTTTAAAATATATTTTACAAGTAATTGGAGGCTCTTGAAGAGCTTGTAGAATGTAGACACATTTCACCCATACTGACTAGTATCTTACTTATTTGATTAAAACTTAGTCACCAAGGGTTGCTAGTACAACATTCAAAATTTTCCTTCAGATTTTCATTTACCTAGAATGTATCAAAATTCACCTAAATTTCAAATTGGTAAGAGTCCAGATGTCTTCAGTAGGTCTCCAGATCCTGGTTGTGGCTGATCTTGGCTTCTAATTAGTAACCTTTCAAAATGAAATTGCCAGGTGCTGTCACTGGGGCTCACTCTTTCTTGGCCTTCATCATCACTTGCCTTATGCTAGGTAAAGTCAGTGGCCTATCCTATCCTGTATGACCCATGTCCTTCTTGGTGTGTTTGACTGGTGAAGATTGGGAGTTTTTTTTTAAATTCTATTCACTTATTTTCTAGTGGCTCAGCAGATATTCAATTAGCTTTCTCAATAGTCAAGTGATTTTTCTACCCCTTTTGGACACACATGGAGGCTATAATACTGTCCCATTAAATTTTATCTAATTAAATTTCACTCACTGTCTTAGTCCATGGAGTTTTTTTGTTTATTTGTGTCTTTTTAGTTTCACATTATCTTTAAATTGAGAAAATACATCACTTATCATAAGTTTCACTTGATTGAGATGAGTGTGTGACTGTGGAATAGCAGAGACAAGGAGTGAGCCCTTTAATACTCTTGTGGCAATATCCCTCTAGGCAGACATAAAAAATTCTAAGCAGCATTTTAAGTAGTGGTACCATCATTTATCCATTACTATTTATCTGATTGTTTTAGCCTCATGTTTGCTTTTCTCTGTTTATCGAAGTTTGCTTTAAATCCTCATTAAATGAGAGCAAATACATTTTGACTTCTGTTTAGAGAAATGAAGCTGCCTCATTCATATTGCAGAATATTTGATATACTGTAAAGATGTGTCTTTGCCAAAGTGCCTTCTGATTGGTTTAATAAAGAGCCGAATATCCAGTACCTAGGCAGGAGATACAGATAAGATTTCCAGGGAGAAAGAGGAAGAGGAAGATGAATCTAATTGTGTGCCAGAGAGACACTAGGAGTCTCAGAACAAGAAGGACATACAGGAGGAGAGGTGGTAGAATGTAGATTAATAAAAATGTGGGTTAACTTAAGTTATAAGAGCTAGTGTGATAAGCCTAAGCTAATGGCCAACCTTTCACAGTTAGTAAGTCTCCGGTCATTATTTGGGAGCTGGCTGGTGGGACAGAGAAAGACTAGTTACACATTAGATTACTGACTCTGTCTACATCTTGAATCTTGCCCAGACCGAATTGAAATTTTCAGCCTACATGTCAGCAGAATTTAGATTTCTTATGCTCTGAAAACAATTGAATGATGTCTTTCTTACTGTTCACAACAATTGCCCTGTGGTATACAAACATCAGGTTTATGATAAAAAAACAATCTCTTCTACCAATGTCCAGCCTTAATAAATTCCAATAGACCTACACTGTGTTCTTTCATGTAGATGAATGTGCTTTAGGGAAATTTTTGACAAAAAAATCAGAATCAAGGTTGCTCTAGTGGTGAAATAACAAATTATCAAAAGGAAATGTTAATCTTATTAATAAATAAACATCTTGTTGTTTGTTTCCAGAAACATTTTATCAAAACAAATAGCCCCTACCAGGTATATTTTAGTTGTGTTAACAGTTAAAGGACAGAATATTTTGTATTGGAAAAAAATTTACATCTTTTCTTCCAAATTTTTGTGGTATAAGACACAGATTCCTTTTTTCTCTGTTTCTGACACTGAACTCCTAAACTACTGCAACTTTATAGGTGACAAGTAAATCTTTTGTTCTAGTGAGGTGCTCTCACATGCCAGTCAGTAGCTTTGGGATGGGGATTGGTTGCCAAAAGACCAAACCTCATTTAGAAGCCTTTTTAGTTCTGTTCCCAGTACTGAAAGGAAGATAGTCTAGAGTTTGTGCTAACAATCAATGTATCTTTCCTGAAAATCCTGGGGCTAAGAGAACCTGTGGACTGGTAATTACATCAAGGTACTAGGAGAGGTTAGGAGAGGGTCCAGGGCTCTGCATCTTTAACCATACCCTGCCATACCTTAATGTATGCCCGGCTTCCATCTGACCATTCATGAACAAACCTTTTACAATTATAATCCAATAGAGAATGAGCTCTCTTCCTGACTCCCTTGATCTGTTGGGCAAATAATCTTGCTGGAGTTTGTTAATGGGAACAACAAGACCATGTCAGGTTACATCTGGTGTGGACAGCCTGGATCCATCCATGTGACTGACATCTGAATAGAGAGAGCAATCTTGTAGGACCCAGCTCTTAAAACAGTTGAGTCTGACCAACTCTGGGGCCTAGGTGTCTGGACTGAACTGAGTTGTTAAACATCTGGCTGGTGTACAGGAAGTAGGGGAATCGGTTGGCTTACAGAAAATCTGTGTCTTTTTAGAAACATGAGCAAAAGCATTTAACAATTTTACATGTGTTATTAACAATCACAGGGCATATTTCTCTGAGATACCTTTGGTCATTGTTTCCTTTATAGTCTTGAAATCCTTTGATGTTCTCAAAATATTTAATGATCATTCCAACTTCTTGTACCTTTTTCTTAAAAATAACACTTGTGGGAAAGATGGCAATAAATAGTGACTGCTAAATCTTGTTCTTAATTTCTGCCAAATTCTGGGTACAGTCAACCCAAAAGGATGATTTTCACAGTATTCTAACTAAATAAAGCATGCACTTGTTGCAAAATTGCTGAGAAATTTAGACAACTTTATGTTTAATATATCTGTCAGGGAAGGGGAGAGACTTGTCCTTAGATGAGATCCAGTTATTGTGACTGGATGACAGTAACTTCTGATCTTGATAAAAATCCTTCTGTACTTGGAATAGGTATTTGGCTGTTAAAAAACAAAAGCGCTTTACAGAATGTAAAATGATCAATTTTTTGGATATATGAAGAATTAAATATTTAAGTAGAGAATTTTAGAGTGTCAGTATCCAAATGCTATTAAGACAGAAACAGATACCCACAGCTAAACACTGAGCCGAACTCCTGGAATCCAGATGCAGAGAGGGAGGAGTGATAAGAAAAGGGGTCAAGACCAGGCTACAGAAACACACAGAGACAGCTGACCTGAACAAGAGGAAGCTAATGGACCCCCAGACTAATAGCTGAGAAACCAGCATTGGACCAACTCAGACCTCTGAACATGGGTCTCAGTTAGAAGGCCTGGGCAGTCTAAGGGACCTCTGACAGTGGAACCAGGATGTATCCCTGGTGCACAAAAGGACTTTGGGGGCACATTCCCCATGGAGGGATACTCCCTTAACCTAGAGGCAGGAGGGAGGGCCTAGTCCCTACTCCAAATGACTTGACAGATTTTAATGATCCCTCCTGGAAGGCATCACCCTTCCTGTGGAGTGGGAAAGGAATAGAGTGGGAGGAGGGTCGGGGGCATGGGAGGGAGGGAGGGAAGGAGGGGAAACTGGGATCAAGATATAAAATAAGAAAAATTATAAAAGAAATTATAAATAAAAGAAAAAAAGATTGTTTTAAAACATGATTTAAGTATAGCACGTTGCTTAAGAATGCCTGGTCTATATGGAGTTGCTAAAGTTGTTTGTCACTACTTTATTGTTAAGTTAGAGAAGGGAGTCACCCTCAATTTTGAGATACACTGAATACTACCAATTTAATTTTATTTTCTAAAGCATAACAAATCCTGTAGTGTAAATGAGATCATGAAGGAGTAAAACAAAGGCTAAGGCTGTTATTTGGTAAATCACAATGTTCTGTTTGAAGCTTCATGCAGGGGTAATTTTGGCCTGAAGCTATTGATAAATTTTGGATAAAAATTTGGATTATCAAATTTGCTTTGTTATTGCTATCTGATATCCCAAGTGTGGGAAATCATTCATAATTTACTTATATTTTTATTTTAAAGGGTCAAAACACATTAAAACCTAAGATTTTCCATAACTAATCTATATCAGTTATGGTGAAAAGTCTGTAGTATGTTGTTAAGAGAAAAGAAATAAAAAATTGTATGTAGCTGTACATGCATGCCAGGCTTGGGGTACCTCTCTATGAGTTGTGAGGAAGTCATGGCAACAGGAGCATGAATTTGGTTTGTCACATTATACATTGACAATTTAAAGGCAGAGCCAGGCAGGAAGTGGGTGGGGCCAGGCTATAAAAGCAACCCCCAGTCACATACTTCTTTCAGCAATCACCCACTTCCTTAAGATTCCATAACCTTCCCAATTAGGACCAAAGATGGGGACCAAGTGTCTAAAGATGAGACCATAGTCTATATGCAAACCAAATGGCCAGAAGTTCCCAGAGACCTCCAAAACAGCACAGATTATTGCCATTGACTTTGGGTGCTCATTTGAACTATATGGTAAGATTCTATTGCTGAATATACCACACATTTTGAATGTAGGACATAGAGGAAATATGCTGGAACTGAGCTGTAAGCTTCCTCCCTGGTGACTAGCATTCACAATGGTAGAAACTGCAATGTAAAACCCCAGAAGAGAAAAGTCACTGGTCTTACCCAGCTGCAGACCTTGAATACCAGCCTTCAAGACAAGATATGCTCACTGTACAATAGTGGAATTACTATTGTGGGAGTAGCCAAGTGCATTCTGATTGGATATGAGGACAACTACACAAGAAGGAATTAATGCATGGTACTATGGCCCACAGCTGTGGAAATCAGAGGCCCTAGGGGGTGAACCTAATGCTTCTGTTCTGATAATTGAACATTTTGTCATACTGTCTTCTGAGTATTTATATTTACATCTATGGACAGATGTTTTTCTCAGCCTTGGTCATAGATGCCTCTTTTTGCAGCAAATAGCTGTTAATGCAGAGACTCATGTGTGGCCAAGCCTTAAGAATAAATGGATATTGATTGTTCTTCCCTCAACTTCACATTATCCTTTCCAAAGCTGAGGGCATACCAGCGAAGAGTGACTTAAAAGAATGATTAAGATTCAGATGATGGGAAGAAAGGCTGTACACATAATGGGAAGAATGGCCATGTAACACTGTTGTCTGTGAATGACATGACTGTTGCCCTTATGAACTCAAAACAGTTGCAGTTGCGTGTACAGAACTGCACCCTGCCAATATGTAGTTATGGGTACCAGGGAGAGCTCATAGGGCCAGCCACCTCCCTGGAGAGGTATTGACAGTTGATGGCTGCTGGAGGAGGGAGGAACATTGTCTTCAGCGATGTAGCACTAGTTAGTTACCCATTCTCTGATGGGTTACTTCATTCTCAAGCCCATGCCAGGGGTCCTGGTTAAACTCAGCAGTTCATAAAACAATAGAAAAAAAATGACATGACAGTCAGAGGGTGACTTAGTAGAAAGAGGGTGGGAAGAGAACTAGAGAAGATGGAATGTTGTGATTGTTATATATGTTTATATGTATCATGTTTAAAATCATCAAACATAAATTGATAGTAGCAGTAAGGAATGTGTACAGATGTAGTTAACAGTAGTTTGGTTGTTGTGGGCATGGATAGCATTTTATTGGAAATCTTTAGTGTGTGAATATACCATAGTGTTGAAATGAAGCCCCCAGTAAACTATGTTCCAGAAATTTATTTTGAGAAGGGCAACACCAAAATTGAAAACTATATAGTTAACCTGTAGAGGGCACTCAAGATTTTTAGACTAGACAGTGCTTCCAAATCTGAACATTTTATTGCTTTCAGTTAGGCTTAAGAAAGAGTTTTAGCTCTTTCATGAAGTTTTAATTTTGGATCACTGATTCTCAGAAGGTTTTATTTTTTATCCTTTGATTTTTTGAGACAGGGTTTCTCTGTGACTTTGGAGCCTGTCCTGGAGCTAGCTCTTGTAGACCAGACTGGCCTCAAACTCACAAAGATCCGCCTGCGTCTGCTTTATCAGTGCTTGGATTAAAGGTGTGTCACCAATGCCTGGCCCCAGAAGGTTTTATTTTTAAATTAACTTATATTAAATTATCCCAGAATCATTATGATTAATATACCTTATCATAAACTTAGATTTTAAGCTAAGGGTCTATTTAAATAATGAAACTCCGGTTGGTACCTAAAGCAAACATGGCAAATGCCCTGCTTTAGTATACTTGATGCTTGTGTTCTGATCTTTTCACTGTCATCTTGAAAACGACGAGCTATAGTATCCAACTGTGTTCAGAGCAATGAAAATTGATGTGCTGTGTGCGCTATGAACCCATTCTTCACAACCCTCAGTTGGGACTAAGCAATCAATAGAAGGAAAATGAAGATATGTTAAAAAAACCACATCATTATGTCATTATGTTCAATTTCTGACTTTACCAGCCAATCACATTCTGATTTTCAGTCTCATGTCCCCTTTCATTCACTTGCAGGTAAGAGCAAATCTACTGTGTTCAGTTTCTAGGTGTATGGTCCCTGCCCTGTATTTTCACAAGCCTGTTGCTTACCACTGACTAAATTCATGTAATATGAAGATATTACATGTTTAATATAAGTAGATTTCATTTTCTAGCAGTATAGATTCGTTCTTTGACAAATCTCACCTATCTTCTGCTATCTTGTGTTCTTAGCACCTCTTCTGGGTCAGGTTGGACAGACTTTGAGGGACAGAGGCCACTACTTTCTGGGGCTCATAGACAGTTATAGATTTTTCCTACAATTCCTTGGCTTTTGGAATTCATGTGAATTAAATGTTGGGAAGCTGAAGCCATCCAGTGATTTGTGTCTAGAGCTTGTCTACACTCAATTTCATGTGCTAGATCAGTGTTGCAGAGGTCATTATATTAGACATGTTGGTCACATTAATATCTGTGCTTTTAAAATTGCATTGTTTGAGGGTATACTGAAAAACCCCACTGTTTGATTATGATTGGTTTTTCTGGAATTGATTTTTCGCTTCATATAATTTGGCAGTTACATTGATGGAACATGTGGCTCGTTGCCATTTTCTTTATGTAGAAGGCTTTCATTCTGATGAGCATGAAGTAGGAAAGCAGACAAATATAAATTGCATTTTTAGAGTTGCCTGTTATGGAATGGTTTGGGGGATAGCAGTCACAGAAGCATATTACTCTGTAGCTATTGTCCGATATTTGGCCTGGAAAGAAAAGCAGTGATGATAATTTTTATTTTTCAGGTGGGAAAAATGAAAGTACAGACATTCATGACCTGATTGGGAAGGCTGGATGCTTCCAAGTTTCTATCTGTGGAAATGGGGCCAATAATCTGTGCTACCTGACTCACAGGGAAGATAAAAAAGGTCATTTTGCAAAGTTACTGCTGCACAGTGCTTCTTAGAGGCAATCCATCATCTGAACACTTAGAAACATTACAAAAGCATTACAGGTGCAAAAGCATCAGCAGGACTTTGGAGCGGTGGCTCTCAACCTCGGGTGCATTCCCTTGCTTAAGGAACACTCAACATCTAATTTTGGTTGTCACAAACTGGGCTGAAGTGCTGTTTGTATCTAGAGGTCAGATGCTGATAAACAGGGCAATGGCTTGCCAGAAAGACTTGTATCAATGTTGAGGAGCCCTTGCCCTGACCTAGTGGATGTTATGCTGAGCTTAATGATTCGTGCTATGATCATCATGTCATGATAGGAGGTACACAGAGATACCTAGGTTTAGTCTGAGAGGATAGAATTTGTAGATGTTTTGCAATCCAATAACAAATAGACATATCTCACTGTAATCTAATGCCTTATCTCTGTCATGATTCACCTGATATAAGATATAGTTGTACATTTCCATAGAAAACTGCAGGTGAAAGAGGTAACTGAAAAACCTGAATGACAGGCATGGGAAACACTTTGCCTTTTGTAGAAAAGGCTATTGGTTTGAAGAATTCTGATCATACATACAGTAGTTAAAGAGACTCCAGGCTGAGAATGAAAAGGAGAGGAAAGAAGTAGGTAAGAAAAAAAGTGAGATATGAATTGGAGAAGAACTATGTTTGCATTTTTCTTCCATAGGTTGGTTCTGGGGCATTATGTAATACTATGCTCTTTATAATTTAGATATAGCCATGAAATATAGTAAACTCAAACAGTCCCATAGCTGAAGGGAGATGTCATTCTATAAATATGTTTCTCTTATTGGTTAGTGAATAAAGAACTGTTGGCCAATAGGAAAGCAAGATAGGTGGGACTAGGAGACAAGGAGGATTTGGGAAGTAGTAGGGAGAAGATTCAAGATGTAGGATGGAGAGAGAAGAATTCTGGGTCCTCTTACGTGGAAATACTTAGATTAATAGAAATGTGCTAATATTTAAGATAGAGCTAGCTGATAAGAAACCGGTAACTGGCCAACAGCATTATATCTAATACAGCATCTCTGTGTGTTATTTGGGGCTGGCACGGCTATGGGACCAGAGACCAGACTGGTGAGAAAAACCTGCTTGTAACATATAGCAAAAAAGGAGATAACTTTACTAATGTGAGCAATAGATCTAAATAGACAACTTCTCAAAACAAAAGATGTTGAAAACATGATTAAAATCAATTACCAGAGAAATGCAAATCAAGCCACAATGTGCTATTATTTTACCTTCAAGCATCATTGCTACTAAGAAAGACAAATGATAAGTGTGGGTAAGGTTGTGGAGAAAAAAGAATCATGGTACGTTGTTGGTGGCAATGTAAATTTGTACAGTCACTGTGGAAATTGGGTGATTGTCTTGGTTATTAATTAATGCAGGAGGCCTCAGCCCATTGTGAGCAATACTGGTCCCTGGGCAGAAGTCCTGTGATGTGAGGTCGTTATTAAACAAGAGCCTGTGAATGAACCAGCAAACACACTTCTCCATAGTTTCTACTTTGAGTTCCTTCTGTGATTTGCCTAAATGATGGACAGTAACTGTGAGCTGAAATAGACCCATTTCTTCTTGATGTTGCCTTTGACAAGTGTCTTACAACAACAGAAACATTATATCTAATAAAATTTATATTTATAAAACTTGAAGAAAAGACTTTGAATGGATTTACCATTAAATAAATGATAAAAATTTGAGGGGACTGATAAGTTTAAATTGATCTAAACATTGCACATTGTGTACACATATTGGAATATTGCATGGCATTCATACATATGCATGAGTTTTACATTTTATACTTCAGTAAAACTAATTCCAAGTTATGAAAGTCCTAAGGTTTGGTGATACTCATCCTTGTAGAAAAGGCTATGGTCCCGCACTCCTTGGGGGTGGTATGATCTGTTAGAGCAATGCGGTGTCAAATGCTACCCTGTCTCTTTCTGTCAGTCTGTGATAATGAGGGAGGATGTAGAGATATGTTTGTTGCAAAAATATCCTTCAAGAGAACCCATGGTCATGGAAGAGATCTCAGGGCCACTGTCTTGGAACGATGGTTCTTGTCAGGATGTGACAAAGATCAGTAAAATCTAAGTCATTTCTGGGCACTAATCTTTTATGTCCAAAGGAAGATTTTTTTGACTAGGTTGTTCAAATTTGTCTTTGAAACTCTATTGTTTGGCTTCTTCTTTTCTGTCTAATAGTACTTTTTCACTGAAAGCTATTGCTTGGCAGGTAATTGATTGTTGACACTCAGTAGATGTTTTAATTCTCAGGCAAAAAGACATACAAAAAGTACAACATTGAAAGAAATTCCAGAGAAGTTATGTGAAGAGTATTATAGAAAAACTAGAAAGTCTACTACAGAATGAAACTTGAAAAGAAAAATTATTGAGTAAGCACCACACATCCAAACTTCTATGTCTCCTTGTGATCCTATTTACCACAGTAATTGATTAAGCATCTTCCATGGTTCAGGTATAGAGTGGATCATTTTTTTTCAGAGAGACATGAACATATTACTGAATTTTTATAAGAACAACAACAACGACAACGAAACCCAACTTGATTCTAAAACTTAGAATCATAGAGAATTTAAGTAGTATGGCCAAAGATTACATTGTTGGATTATTCCCAAAATCTTTCTTTATCATAGTGCCTAGTTTCACATGAATTTTTCATACTATTAAACTTGCTTAGTTTCCTATCACTGAAATAACTACCCTGTAGCCTATTAGGGTAACCACATGGAGGGGTTCATATTTGGCCCTTAATGTTTGACTTACTTTGGTATAGTGCTTGAAGCCATGATCTAAATGAATGATTCTCAAGCTTCCTAATGTAACCCTTTAATACAGCTCTTATGTTGTGGTGATTCCCAACCACAGAATTATTTTCATTGCTACTTTATAACTGTAATTTTGCTACTGTTATGAATCACAATGTAAATATTTATGCTTCCTGATGGTCTTAGAGAACCCATATGAAAGGGTATTTTGACCTCCAAAGGGGTCATGAACCACAGATTGAGAATTACTTATAGAGAATGCTAAAGTATATATCCTAGTTGCTTTGACTTGCAGTGACAGAACCAACCCGGGGAGAAAAGAATTTACTCATTCCTAGGCTTACATGTCTCAACCACAGTTGATCACTGAGGGTAGTTAGAACATAAACTGAAGCAGAAACTTGAATGTAAGAACTGAGACCTGTATGAGTGCTGCTTATTATCTTGTTCAGCTTTTTTTCTTTTCTTTTCTTTTTTAACGCAACCTGGAGTTCTCATCCCAGAGGTGGCACAAATTCACAGTGTACTGGGCCTTCTCACATTAAAATTAAGGCACCTATAAGCTGGAGAAGCTTAGAGTAGGGGGCAAAGTGATAAGAGCCAAGGAAAGAAAAGTTGCCAGCTTGGACTCCTTAACTGAGGAGGCTTGCATACAGTTTGGTATGCTAATAGGCATACTTATTTGTCTTGAGTTTGTTTTGGACTTGACACATAACACAGTTTATAGTACAATCTGTTTAATACTATGCACAGTAGCATATTCAATAGTGAGTTCATATTAAGAGTGCACGTTCATCAATGTTAGTATGACATATTGGTCTACGTACATTTTATTCTGTACTGCTAGTCTGTAATCTCAAATACAATGAAAAATTTAAAAAGCTACATATAACTTTGCAATCCATCATCCCAGGAGGAAAAGACATCAAAGTTCTTATGATGAAAGAAATGCATGAAATCCAAGATCTGGATTCTGTTTTCAGCTTCATCACTTGCTATTTGTGAGTTTGCTCAGTGTTAGTGACCCCTATTTTCAGCTGCTTGCTCTTTGGCCTGGGACTAACTACAGCTGTTTCCCAGTTACAATGACAAAATAATACATTTACATAAAACCAAAACACATTTATTATATGACTTCTATGCCCAGACACATTGATGAGCTTTTCCAATGCAGAGATTAATGAAAGTATTATTCTTGTCTTTATCTTGAAGGAGCTGACTGTATCTCTTTGCCCACGCGCTTCTCTTTCTGTGCTGCATGCTCAGAAATGTGCAGGTATTTGATTGAGCAAGGGTATGCATGCAGAGGCAAGGCCAGGAGTCAAGTGACTTCCTTAGATGTCTCCAGTTATTACCTCAACACAGGAACTCATCTCACTGAACAGAAGCTTGTGGCTTAGACTAAACTGGCAGACTAGTAAATCTGTGTCAACTTCTTTCCACCCCTCAATATTGGATTATAGGCACATGTAACCATGTCTGGCTTTCACTGTTAGGTCTAAAACCTAGATGAATGGCTAACTGAGTTGCCTATTTAACATATAAAGACAGATCTGGTCTTTGGGTTGTTCCAGCATCCCTCAGTCCCTATCTGTTAGAGAGTAAGGCTGGTATACCTTGCTTCCACTACCATAAACATTTCCAGCCCACAAGCTGGGCCGCCTTTGCCACAGCTGCCCTTCCCTATATAATTCAGCCATTGTAAGTATCTTTTACTCTCCTGAATTTCCCCTCTACACTCCTCCCTCCCCTCACATGGCCCAACACAGGGTCATGTTCATTCTGGACTCTCCCAGATGTCCCTGCCTCTGTCTATGCTCTCCCTTTTATCTACAGTAAACCTCCTTTGCCAAACCTAGAAGCAGCCATGTCTTTTTGTTTTATTTCCTCCCTACCCAGTTTACACAGGTTAAGAAAACGGAGAGAGAGAGAGATTTGGATTTTGGTCCTCATGCTTCCAGAATAAGTCCTCTTATCCACTGAGCTATTATCTCAGCACAGATCACACTATTAAGAAGGAGATGAAGAAATACATGCACTCAGTATAATGTGAAAAGTAATAAAATAAAAACAAATGTACAAATGTTACAGGAAAGCTGAGGGGAAAGTTTAACCTTCATCTATCAGCAACTTTATGGGGGTAGACATTGGGGGGCTGGGGAGCTTATCTGTCAAAACCAGTGTTAGCTGAATAAATGGTGGAATGAAGGGGATTGAGGCAGGAGCTCAGGAGTAAACCTTCCCAGGTTTCTCTCAGCTCCTCACTTCCCTCAAACTGCAAAACACGTAGGCCCTTCCACTTCCCACTGACTTCCTCCTGCTGAGATATTCAGAGGTCTCTTGATTTGCAAATTAACTGTTTCCCTGACCCTTTTGTCCTCTGGTTCACCTGAAATCTTCGTAGTGTGTAACTCTCAACCCTTTGGCTCCTTTAAATCCACATTCTTAGATCTATCTCATGAACAATTTCCTTTCCTCTTTGACTTTTCTCTCACATTAAAAACTTTAATGATCTCTTGGATGACATTTCCTCTCTTGGTTTTGACTATTGATCCTGACACCTAAATCTTATCTCTAGAACAAAACTGTCTCTTGAGATTGTTACCAGTCTGTCGTTTTCTAATGAAGACTCACCAGGAACACAAAATTTCAAGACATTTGAAATGGAAGATATCATTTATTCTTCAAACATAACAACTGTTGTGGTTCCCTGTTGTGGGTACCGGTTCATGGCATTGTTACTTTATCTAGTCATTTACAGGAGTCATAGCTCGTTCTCTGTTTTCCCACACTGTCTGTGCAAGGCATTGTGACTGCTTGGAATATTACAGAAGTGCCTCTGGAACTGGGCAGGGTCATAGACTCTAGCCAGAGGCCAGAATGGCAGATGTACTTGAGACCCAGATCAAGGTCTGAATCTCCACATTCCATCCCCCTAACATTTTGTCTCAAGATTCCTCTTTACAGGATGGTTCTACTTCCAAATGCCAGGACTCCAACATCTACTCCACTGAGTGGCTCTGGGACACACCCTCCCCATCAACTCAGCAGAGATGACTACCCTGTGTAACCTGGATAGCAATGGTCTTCATGAGAATGCACTGGGGTGCTGGTGTTTATGACTTCAACATGATCTAACCACACCAGCCTCATCTGAAAAAAAAAAAAAAAACCAAAAATGCATTGCAGATATTCAGTTTTCCTTGTTTCTATTACCTTTACTTTTCTGCATGTGACAGTGTTCTTGGATTGCTTCCATAATCTCCCAACTGGGTTGGTTCACTAACTGCTCACATCTTGAGACTGTCAAATCCATTTTTCACATACCCATCAGAATGCTTAATTTAAAATGCAAACAGGACAATGTCACTCCCAGCTTGAGATCTTTTAATGATTCACTCATTATCTACAACAGTGATTTTTTTTAAAGCTTATTCACTGTAACAGTTAACTGATGCACTGGAAAATGATCTCCAGTCAAGTGTACCATCTTGGGAGCTTACAGATGCATGTCAGCTGCTAAAATATTATGTGACAAGGAAATTAGTAGAGTTTTTTTTTTTGTTCTTTTTTTTTTTAAACAATCTTTTCCTGGAATTATGGGACACCTAACAATTTTTTAAAAGAATGCTTTTTGGAATGCATGGATTTCTCTGAGAAGCAGAAATAGATGAAATCTCCTGGGTAAACTGGGGGTGTAGGGTGTGTGTGTGGAGGGGAGGGGATGGGGACAATGGAAACATGAAGGATCTGGTTGGTCGAGTGGGGGGCTGCATGGAGGGGGAGAGTAATGAAAGATAAATTTTGATAGAGGAGTTCATTTTGGGATTAGGGAGAAATCTGGTGCTAGGGAAACTCTCAGGGATCCACATGGATGACCCCATCTAAGACTCCTAGCAATAGTGGAGAGGGTGCCTGGATTAGTGTTTTCTTGTAATCAGATTGGTGACTTCCTTAATTGTCTTCATAGAGCCTCCATCTAGTAACTGATAAAAGCAGATGCAGAGATCCACAGCCAAGTACTGGACTGAGCTTCAGGAGTCCAGTTAAAGAGAGGGAGAAAAGATTGTACAAGCAAGGCAGGGCAGGAGGGTGGTTGAGATCATGACTGAGGAAACCCACAGAGACAGTGACCTGAGATAGTGGACACTCACTCACCAACTCTGGAATGACAGGTAAGGAGCCTGCATGGGACGAACCTAGACCCTCTGCATGTGGGTAACAGTTTTGTAGCTTGGTCTATTTGTGGGGCTCCTAGAAGTGGGATGCCCCTGGTGCATGAGTTGGCATTTTGGAACATATTCCCCATGCTGGGATGACTGTGGTCCTGCTTCAACTTGATATGCCAAGCTTTGTTGACTCCCATAGGAAGCCTCCCCCTTTCTGAAAGGAGGAGGAGTGGATGGAGGAGTAAACAGGAGGTGGGGGGGGGAGGAATGAAAAGAGAGGAAGGAGGGGGAACTGTGGTTAGTATCTTAAATAATTGAAATTTTTAATTGAAATGATTTAATTTAATCAAAAAAGGAAAAGAGAATGTTCTTTAATATTAAAATGTTGTCACAATGTCTAACTCATTGTCAGACCTAATACAGAATTCTGTAATAGTCTAACTCGTTCTATGGCCCATAATAGAATACTGTAAATGCCTAGCTCATTGTCTCTCCTCATGTAGAATACTGTAATAGCATCTAATTCATTGTCTGGCCTACAAATTCATTTGTGAGCAGCCTTTGTCTACCCTTCCAGCTGCTTTTCCTGTCACCACCTGCAGCTAATATTTCAGTGGCATTGAGTGAGCATGGGTCAGGTGTATCCTGCCTTCAACAGCACCCCTTGCTTGACCCAGAGGGCAGTGGCCCTAATCTCATGCAAGTCCTCTTTATTACTGCTGCTCCGGTCTTTAGACTGAGTTCTGATGATGCTTGCCACAAGCTGGGAAGCAAGGCTTGCTGTTCATATCGGTTATTACATACTGCCTTGACATCTGTTGAAATTAGGAGCTGCAACAGCTTCCTCACAGAAAGTTCTCCTTCCTCTCTGCCCCTGTGAGTAAGTAAGTCACTTCCACAGAAACAATTCTTATTGTGGAACCAGATGCAGGTTCCTATTTAGCCTTGATTAGCAAGTTTCAGCCTCTTTTTAAAAAATTTATTTATTTATTTTTTCTTATTTTTACATATCTATCCCAGTTCCCTCTCCCTTCTTCCCACTCTTCCCCCCCTCCCATCCTCCCCCCATGCTCCCATCCCAACCCCTCTCCCCTCACTCCACAGGGAGGGTGGTGCCTTCCAGGAGGGGTTAACAAAATCTGTCAAGTCATTTGGAGTAGGAACTAGGCCCTCCTTCCTGTCTCTAGGTTAAGGGAGCATCCCTCCATGGGGAATGTGCTTCCAAAGTCCTTTTGTACACCAGGGATACATCCTGGATTCACTGTCAGTCCCTTAGACTGCCCAGGCCTTCTAACAGACTGTTTGTCAGCACAAATGTTCTTCAAGCAAATCAGTCATAGGTACTCTATGGAGACCAGAGGATTCATGCCTTTCAATACTACAAACCCTGACCCCCCCACCCCGCTCTAACACCTGCTAGAGCACGTCTTTTCTGAGCTGGATATGGTTTATAGTATCTTTCCTTCTTACTCAACTTCAGGCTGTGAGAAAAGCCACTAAGTGTGAATCAGCTCATTTGCCCACCAGCAGGTATCAGATGTTCAGCCATCCCATAATTTTAGGGCTGAAATCCTCTCATGAGGAACCACAACAGGGATTTTTTTTTCTGAATACTTTGTCTTATAGCTTCCCCCAGTCCCAAACACCATACACTTTTCCTTGTACTTCTCGATTATTATAAATACTTTATTGTAAATCTCTCCATGCTTGTTTCTGCTGTATTGCATTCTTGTTGATGTTGGAGTACATATCTTCCTTAGCCACCTTAGCCACCCACCTAGTCTTGTGCATGGTTGTCCTGATGCTATTTGTAAATCTGATGATAATATGGAGTATTCAGAACTTTTAAAGTTGTTACTCAAGGTCCTGGCAAGAGCAGTTGGTCTTGCCCTTCTATAAAGCAAGTGGGCTCTGATTAGATAATTTCTTTAAGAACACAGAACATATTAGGAAGCACACCTGGATCTTGAACTTGGGCACACCTGTTCATAGTGTTTGTTATCTTGTGTGCAGATGATGTACTATTCTTCTGAGTTACTGAGGCTGTGATGTGCCAAGTGATCTGGTAATTTAAGGGTGAAAGCTAGGCAACTGGGGAATTTAATTCATCTCACAAATAAGTTGGATGGGGCATGAGGGATACAAAGTATGTAGTATCCTGAGGATATCTACACACAGAGGAAAACTGAAAAAGTGGTACATTAGCTGTCAACATAGAGAATGTTATGTTACTTTTTTTTTTTAATTAAAAATATTCTGAGAGCCTGGCTGTAGTGGTACATGCTCCCAGTACCCAGGAGACAGAGGCAGGTGGAGCTCTGTGCGATCTAGGCCATCTTGGTCTATTGAGTGAGTTCCAGGACAGCCAGGGCTACACAGAGAAACCCTGTCTCACCTAAAAACAAAACAAAACAAAACCACAGAAAACAAAAAAAATTAACAATAACAACAACAAAACACCAAAAACCTCAAAACAAAAAATCCCTCAAAAACCAAAAAAAACAACCAACCAACCAACCAAACAAAAAAAACCTTTCCCTCCTGTGTGTTGCTGAAGATTCATACCTCAGTCATCATGGGCATAGGGACCTCCACCAGGTGCCCAGAGCATCTGAGCAGGCAAAGTGTTGTGAATCACAAGGAAATGTGGAGATTAACTCCCCCATTTTGTCAAGTGGAATCTGAGGCACAGAGAGATTAACAGACTGGGTTGAATTCATACTATTGAGGGATGGCAAGTTTGAAATGAAAAAAAAAGAAGAATGAACTGAAGATGTGGACAGATCTATTGTAGAAACCCATCAGTATTAACAGTATTACTCTGGATATTTAGGTGTGTGTATATGTGTGTGTGTGTGTGTGTGTGTGTGTGTGTGTGTGTGTGTGATAATTATTGAAAATGTTGTCTGGACAGAAGACTCAGTGGTCCACCATTTCAGCAAGATGGAAACCTGAGCTCAGAAGCACTGGGAATTATCCAAGGTCATGGTAGTCAGTGTCAACATAAAATAAACATTCTGTTCTCAGGGCTAGCTTCTCCTCTATCCTTTATAAACTTTTCTTGTATTTATTCTTTACTGTAATCAAGAATAAATGTTAGTATACTTTAATAAGCTAGAAAAATTGATGCTGTGTTAAATTTATCCACACAAGTATATTATACATGCAAATACAATTCTAGCATAGGAATTGAGATAGGAGGATTTTAAGGTAAGTTTAGGATACATACTCTAAACCTGTCTCAAAACCAATCAAATACACAAGTAAAATGTATTCACTTCATGTAAAGAGTCATGTGCTCCTCAGACTAGTAGCTCCAAAGCGGTGTGACATCTCTCTTTCTCAATGTTGCACTATGTCTTGGCTCAGTCAACTGGACGTCTGTGACACATAAGGACTTCATTTCTTCCAACTCCATTATTCTTTTACCCAAGATGCCTTTTAAGCTCCCTAATGCTAATCTAAATATTTCTGGTAGGTCATGTGCTAAATAATTAGTACACATTACCAATATTTTACCTGCCACTCAAAGTCATTTCAAGCACTTTCTCCAAAGATCTCCAGAGATCTCAATGTTTACCAATGAACTTACCCTAAGCTACGTTAGAGCATACCACCTCAGTCACTGACAGAAAAGAGAAACTCAGTGCATGGTTTATGGGCAACACCATCAACCAAAGGAAATCTAAAGCAGTGGCCCTCAACTTTTCTAAAGCTGATACTCTTTAATACAGTTCCTCATGTTGTGGTGACCCCATCCATAAAATTATTTCCCTTGCTACTTTATAACTGTAATTTTTCTGTGAAAGGGTCATTCAATTTCTAACAGGGTCATAACCCACAGGTTGAAAATCACGGCTCTAAGGAGTTAGCGGTCCTAATTTGTTGGAAAGGGATAAGTTAAATAATTGCCTTCTCTTAGCTGTTCATAGAGATCTTTACCTACCCACCAAAGGAAAGTGCTGGTAACCAGTTTCTCTTCTAACCAGAAATGAGTCAGTGGTTAACTGAGGCTAACTCAGGTAAATTCTTGGCTTCCCTGAGTTCTGTCATCCTGTACACCAAGTCTTTGCAGGACCTATTTTTTCCCCAGCCTTAGTCCTCCCAATGATCATCTAGCATTGTTTCCAAGTGTACTTACTGAGTAGCACTAAGTTGTGAGGAAAATCAACTTTACACTAATGGGAGTCTAGGGCAAGTAAGTGGCTCTGATCCAAGAGGATGTGTAGAATTGTGTCCTCATGGCATAAAATCTAAAAGCAATAGATAGGGAAATTCAATAGCACATGGAACCAGTGATTTGTGAAATCTAAATCATAGTTCTGATTGTTCCATGACTCACAGTCTTTTATGAGGTTCCCATCATGATAGATAGTAAAGTCAAGGAGCAGTCATGAGAGCAGCCTCCTGTCCACTTCTGCTGCATGGCATTATTCTGCTGTTGAATAAAGGAAGAAAATGTCTTTTGGAAATTGGAGGTATGACTGAGATATATTTCTATTCTCCATCTTATGCTATTGCCTGATGCTAGGTATCTCTAATAGTGGATAAAATTAGAGACCCAGTTTGGAGCCAGATTGTGGACCTTAAATGGTTGAATTTATTTTGTGGACAATGAGAAGCAATTGAGGCTTTTGAAATCAGTGGGTAGCATAATGAGAATGTCTGTATAGAGAAAACAACCTGATGGTAATGCTGAGAACAGATAGGTGGAACACAAAACTGGAGGGAGAGATGCTAGTTAAGAATTTCATTTGCAATAATCCACACCTATCTTTTAATTTGAGGGCTGTTAGGAGACACTCTGCTACCTGGGCAGACTACAGTATATATTCCAGGAGAGTTTAGTGTGGGGATTCACCTGCATGCACAGTGGGAAGATCCAGGTCTTGGAAAAATTGGTGAGTGAGAGAGGAAGTCAGACACATTCCATACAAAGTGATGTCATCCAGTCCTGAATTCATCAAAATGGGAACCTCTGGGGAAGACACCGAGTGTTAAGGTGGAGAAGGCTATAGTTACATTTGCTTGTGACATACTTTCTACTGTGCCGGCCGATCAGGGTCCCAAAGAGAAACAGATGGTACACTAAGAGTAAGCAATTCAAGGAGCTCCTCAAAACGCAGTTTGCAACCATAAGGGCAGGGCCAAGGAGCCAGGGACAGCCAGATATCCCAGGCGGCAAGTAACAGCTTAGAAATAGTTTGGCAACTGCCTGTTGGTGGAAAGGTCAAGTTGAGAGAGCAGTTTACGGGTGCCCAGAACCCAGTGCGAAAAGCTGCCAGAGAAGGTCAACCAGTAGGAGACTGCTAGTAAGAGGGGTGGATTCCATCCCTCCCTGCCAGTGATGGAATTTCAGGAACACTCAGTCCTCACTTTCTTCTCATGTTTTGTTATCCCATTCATGCTATGACCTGGGAAAGCAGCCAAAACACAGAGGGGAAGCACAGCCAATGTGAGTCATCCTCTCCAACACACAGAAGAGGAAGAAGAGGGAAATAAAGGTGGTATATGGGAGGACTCTTCTAACATGACTCTCCCCCTGTGCTGCCTATAGTTTAAACTTAGAGTGGTGCAACAATCCTAAGAAAATATCTTCATGGTCTTTCCTTTACATTCATATATTCTGGAGCTGTTAAAATTTTAGTAATTTGCACTAAGTAATTGATTAATAAGTTAATGAATGATAGATAACAGGGTAGGGGGATATATAAAGGGTGGGCCACGCAATTAAAAAAAAAAAGATTAATTCCTCTTCACTCTGCCCCCTGTAGAGCTACAGGTTCACCTCTTCTGAGCTATAGAGGTTTCCTGATGGCATCATATTGTAGATGGTCATGCTAGCTGAGCTGAGCTAAAGATGAAACAGGAAAAACATTCTTTAAGGATGCTTTGTCTTATCTATTCTAGGTCAGAGAAACCTCCTGGTGGCAATTGAGGGGCAGAACACCCCTTCACACAGTTTACTGGTCTCTTTCTCTTTTCCCATTGCTTCAGTTAACTTGGCATATAGAGAACACATTCTGTGCCACACGCCAGCATCTTGATATTATTTTAGAATTCCCCGTTACCATGGAGTGAGTTGATTACTTGTATTTTTTCATATTTTTATTTTAGCTTGTTCTTTAAGATCCTCATTTTTCCTTGTCTTTACTTTCTATCTCATTTTTTTTTTCCTATTCCACTTTAAGGAGAAAATAAGTTTTAAACAGACTTTAAAAGTATTTTTTTTCTCAGCTTCTAAGTACTGCTTTTAACTTGGATTTTCTTGTTTTAGCTTTTATCTCCCTTCCCTCTAACTTTCATGCTTCCAGCTTTTTATCTCACTGGTTCTGGCCCTTTTATGTTTTCTTTATTTATGCTGATCTTATCTTTAATCTTTTTTTCCATTACTTTCATGTTTTGCTCATAAATCTCATTGGTTTTAGTTTCTCTTTCTTTTGACTTTTCTCTCCTTCCATTTCTTATGTCTCATTTATATTGAACTTTGTGTTTGTTGGTGAAGATTTTTTCTTATGGTGTAGTAGTTTTAGTTTTAATTTGATGATTTGATTTTCTTCAACCTAACTTCCTTCTTGGATTTTAGCAATTTATCATAACGTTAGTTCTTGGTTCTCTGTCCTCTCCTCCATAATTTTTTCTATTTGTTCTTTCAGATTTTATTTTTTTTTTAAAGTTGGATTTTGTGGTTACAAGAAGGCCAGAAGGTTGGAGATATGGGGATCTTATAAATTAAACTTGACAGTTTTATAGCTTTCTCCTTTCATGTTTACTATCCCTTCAAGGGCCACTCAGTTTAGTGAGATAATCTTCCTTAAATTCTCACACTAGGATTCTGAAAAAAAAAATCCCTTGGCCATGCTACTCTTTTCTGCTTTCTCTTCTATTGGCTGCAATAGATAGCTGTGTTGTTGGTATTCTAGCCTGTGAAATTTGCATGTGTAGGTTAAGATCATCTCAATGGTGAGGTCAATGCATCATTTGGTGGGAAGAGGTTTGGGTTCTTTCCTTCCTTGATTTCATGAGTGTTGTTGAGATGGCCAGTTCATGGGACAGAATTTTTGTCTGTTCAGATTCAGTGTGTTCTGGGAAGCTGGCCATGATAGGTGTTCATGCCTGTTAGCATTGCCATTGTGAGCCTCTCTGTGATCTCCTCAGTTTCACTTTGTGTTTAATGGTGACAGTCTCCTTTGGCATTCTAAGTACCAACTCTGCCTGGAGGTCTGAAGGATCCTGATTGCCATTATCAGGAAAGGGCACAGTGGCTTCCTTTTGGTCATTTTCTCAAGATAAACCTCACTTTAGTGGAAAATGACCCTCAAGCTCATCTGCACTAACTTTACAAAGGACAAAAGTCAACAACACATCATGTTTCTGTTCTATTCCAGTGACCTTGGTATCAGAATCATAGAGGATTTTACTCTTGTTTATTGGTATCCTAAAAGTGACCTTGGAAAGTGGTCATGCCCTCCTCCCACCCCAAGAAGGCTCCACACTGCAGCAATGGCCAGTGTAAACTTTCTATATAGCTCAGACTATCCACAATCATGGCGATTCTTTTCTTTCACTCTTCTCAGTGGTGCCATCTATAATTAGATAAGAATGTGCTTATCTAATGGATACAGAGTGTGTTATTTTTTAATATGGGTTCCAGAGGATAGAGTCTTGAGAAGATCAGATTCAGATCCAAGCTACAACACTCACTAGTTTGCACTAGTTTGTGACATCATAAACAAGTTACTTCCACTCCCTTTTCCGCATTTCCTTGTCTCTAAAGTATGCGGAAACAATTCATTTGAATGTGAGATGTTTACTACCTTACCCATCACATTATAATTTCTTAAAAAAGCACTTTCTTATGTAATGTTCAAGAGTCAGTTCAGTTTTCCATCTCCACGAACTGTTCTATGATTGAATCCTATGAAAGTAGGTATGCAAGCACACACACACACACACACACACACACACACACACACACACACACACACCACTCATGTACTCTGGTTCACACAACCTTCTGGTTCATCCTGGTACTTCACATAGCCTTCTCTAAGGCATCCTATACACATCTCTCCATAACATTTCCTATGTGTCTGCTTACATCTATTCCTTTCCTGTTTTCCAGTGAATACCTGAAGGTCAGGAATTGTGTCCTATTCACCTTGCTATCCTTACCATCTCACAGAAAGGTTGGCAAATGGTGTGAGTTTAATAAATATTTAATAAAAATGAGGTTCAAGAACATTTCCACAGCGATGTCATACATATTTTAAGGAAAAACTTCTTTAATTTCATCAGCAATGGATAGACACTATGCCAACTTTTTGCCACCATGCTCTGTCTTTTGAGATAATCAGTGGATCAGGCTTCTCTGTAGTCAAAATCATAGTTGGGTGAATGGACAATTATACAAAAGATAAATGTCCTGGAATTCTATGAGAAGATCATATTAATTATAAAGCACTTATTTCCTTGGATAATGCTCAGATGCTATAATTCCATGTGAGCATCTCAATAGTCTGGATTCTGAAGTGCGGATTCTGAAGTGCTGTGATGAGAGATTTGAATTCCACAGTTGACATCACTCCTCCTGAGCCACTTTGTTCTTGTTTCCACTCTAAGCTTTCTCCCTCTGACAACCAGATTCCTGGAGCTGCCCCCAGTCCCTTTCTCCATGTGTTCATCACCAACTTCTAGTGCTGAGTTTGCAGCAAGCCAGCTTGACTATGGCCCTTGTCCTGCGTCATCAGTCTTCAGGCCTCACTTTACTTGGCTTCTCGCAGCAGCTGACCTACTGTCCTTGCCTCTAATATGAGTGTCTCTTGTTCATTCTCCTGTGGGCACATTTGCTTCTCTGAAAACTGGAGACTGGATCCTAGCACTTTTTTTCTCAGTTTAGATTTTTTCTCCTTGGGTAAATTAACTATGTTAGAGGCTGGAGCTTCCTTCTCTTCTGGTAAATCCTAGTTTAGACTTCCCTTCTGAGCAGGAAAGCTGTAGTTTCAGTGTTCCCACTCTAGTAGATGACTTCATGTCAGGACAAGACCTCTAAATCATCCACCAAAACCTGTTGTCCACAAAGTGGACACTGGTCAGAAACTTTGGGCTTATCTCTGATATCTTATTTTTGAACTCTCCCAACAAGTTGCCATCATTTTCTGGAATATCTATTGAATAATTTTAGATTTCTTCATGAGCACTGCTGTTATTTTAATCACATCTGGCTGAAGCTACCATATTCTTCCCTGAAATGGCCTCAATGGTTCCATTCTCCATCTTTTTAAGTTGTTTTCCCTAATGGCTGACTTCAACATGCTTATCTTTTTGTGCTATTCTCTGGTCTTAGTGGTTTCTATTTTATGCAAGACATAGACCAAGGCCTCCTACAAAACCGAGGAAATACCTAGCAGACTGTTTCTTCTTTGCTCTAACCTTCTCTCCAGCATGTTCTTTAAACTCTGACCCAAATAAGTCTGCCTTTATCCCTTCAAACATTCAGATTTTTCTCCTATTGCAAACTTTTAGACTATGTACTAGTTTTTTTTGGAATGTGAATTTTTAAAAAAATATTCCTCTTACCATTTATTTTACTATCTGTCTATAGGACATTTTCATTGGCAAATTTTTGCTAAATCATGAGAAATTTCATTAACTAATAATGCCACAACTATTAGTTTCTGACCACCGACCTCTTTTTTTCATAGCTTTGTTTTACTTTGTAGACAAAAAGATCTATGAGATATACCATGTTTCTTTGCCAGTTTCTAGAAAACCTGCTATGTGGTAGTTACCTGCTTTGAGAACGGATCTAAACAAATCAAGTTTCAGTTCTGACTTCACATTCATATGTTCTCGGTTGAGATACTCAGCAGTTCTACATTTGAGTGTTCCTATTGATAAATAATAGCAATATTTAATCTCACAGAGTTCCTGTGGAAATACAGTACATTTAAGGCTTTTACAATAATGCCTACTACACAGTAGATCCTTAATAAAAATTCTGAATTGTTTTTATTTTGTCTCTGAGTATAGCTTGCCTTGCCAGGCTGCCACATAAAAGTGACTTCTCAGTCACAATCCTATGGATTCTTGACTTAAAGTTTACTTTACTTTGCATATAATAACACACACAGTATTTGAAAAGTATTTTGGGTGTTCAAATTTAGAGTCAAAAGAAATACAGTAAACTACCAATTGTAGTAGTGGATTTTATGCACTAAATTAGGAGTGATGTTCTGTGTAGGACTCAGGGTGAGGCTTTATAGTTTACTCCGTAGAACTGAAGACTCAAGTCTCCAATGGAAAGCATTTTTACAAGACAGTTTTATCTGTACTTCTACCTTCACTGATATTACTAAATTCCATCATTAGAATCTAGGAGTAGAAGAGACTTGCATTATTAATGTAGGCATGGCCAGATATCTTGTTACATGAAATTATTTCCTTAGACATAGTAGAAGGTTTCATTTTATAAAACTAAATATGTGGAAAAAATTAACTCTGAGCTCTAGCACCCCTGCAACCAATAGCTTGAAAAACATATTGGCAAAGGAGAAGGCTATTTCTTACACTTTTAAGTCCCAAAAATAATTTTTCTCCTCTGTATTCTTTGTATTTCAGAAAAATAATCTTTCTTATCCCACATCACAGATGTCTACATAGCCACAGACTCCACTAGCAGAATAACAAATGGATTCTCAAGATTATGCTGCATCTGTTCATAAAAAAAAAAGCAAACCACCTCCCTGCAGAGAGTAGAAACAGCCAATGCTTTTGTTGAATCTCATGTAATTATACTTGGACAAATTAGGTGGTCACCACCCATGTCTGTCAATGGAACAAGATCTTAAAGGGAAATACAAATTCATTTTTTACTTCTTGTCTGAGGCAGAAGGCACACAGGGAGAAACTCAGATTACTATTGCTTCAAAAAAGGAACCACCATCTGCTTTATGTAGAAGCTAATACCCAGTAATCCTCTAACTGTGGTAAGAATTTTGACACTGAGACCTTTTGTCCACAAATGACCCTTGTCCACAAATGAAAATACATAGATTTAGCTAATAACAGAAAATCAGAATGGGAACAAAGACATGTTTTTGTCTGAAAATTTAATATGCTGAAATTGGACTTGAGAACTAGCAATATAGAAAAAGGTGTCTGTTCCCCCTGCCCCCTACCCCAGAGGTGGACCCTATTCCTGAAGAGACCACACACTAGTGTTCAGAGACCCTTGAGCTGGAACTGGCCTTGAATGCCCCTTCTTGAGAACAAGCTTTCATGATGCCACAATGTGCCATGCAAGGAGGAAGGCAAGCAGCAGTCCTGCCCAGCTATGACACCTATCGACCATGTCAATAACCATCATGGTACAATAACACTAAGGGTGGCACACATATCTTGGGGGTAACCAAAAACTCTGTAACTGGACTTTAGAATCTCTTAGCAAGAGGGAGACCACACCTGGTCCCGGAAACCTAGCTAACTTCTCAGTGCTAGTGAAGCCTTGGCTTTTGGAGGAGAATCAACTACCATTGATTTTTAAAACCATCACAGTTCCTAAGAACAATCTGTAGACATTGCCTTATACCCACAGGTAAGTGTAATATAAGTGTAGTCTTCACCCCTCATCAAGAAAACTTCTTTTTGCCATGGAAACCACAACTGAAAACCACATCTAATAAAAAGGCAGAGTTGTTGAGATCAGTCCCAATGGACACTTCTACATGGTATTCCCATATGTAAAGCTCTGGGAATATTGTGGAAGAGGAGGAAAGATTGTAAGAGACAGAGAATGAAAGAGTTTGCTGTGAGATTGTGTCTTCTAGTAATGTCAGGAGTTACACTCATAAGATCCCACCAACATTACTCCCAAATGTGAGATGAACAATGATGACATCAATGGGTATGTCAAAGTGGGTAGGAAAAGCTCATGAAGGACATGTGGGTCCCACCCACCACAAAGCATACTTCTAGGATTATTAGACATTTGGGGAAACTTTTTAAACTATCAGGCCATTCAAAGGCTATCTAAACTAAAGAACCTAATATTTTTACAGGGCCTTTTGAAAATGTAAAGATCTCTACAAATAACAGAAGAGGTGTGTTATTTTTCCAAATGCTACTTTTACCCACAACTTCTGAGTAACAAATTTCTAGATGAAGTCCCAAATCTATGTTCATGGCTAAGAGGAACACTTCAGAACTCACAGTACTGCCTGGCTCCATCGAGATTTGAAACCTTAGCAAGAGCTAGGGCATTACAGCCTACATCAGAGATATCAGGGAAGAATATTTGGAGAAATCATCTCATGCTGTAATGAAGTTGATTTCTTCTGGTTCTTACAATATGTTTATGTTTCAAATACTTGCAATGTCATTCTGGTCATATTATTTGAAGGAGATAACCCAAAGTTTCTATGTCACATCACCATTCCTGAGCTTTTAAAATTAAGCTATAAGAACTTTGCTCACAAAGGATGTGATAGTAATTCTTTCAAAAGTGGCTATGGGAAAGTCTTTTGTCTTTGTTTTCACCTTTTATTTTGTTCAAATCATAAGTCAAACAAGGGCCAAATTGCATTATCTGATAAGTATTTTGCTGCAATTTGTCATTTAAAACAATTTTTAACTTTAAATAAATTTTGATCATATTCTTTCCCTCCCCCAAGTCCTTCAAGATTGTCTCAGTCTTCCTACACTCTCAACTTGAAGTTCTTGCTCAAAAAACAAACTAAAACCCCATACAACAACAAAATTCCCCACACCAAGGAAAAAAAATATCACCTGAAAAAAAAAATAGAAAAACACCTGTGGTGGCTTGAAAGAAAATGCCTGTAGTGAGATATTCACTTTGTCCACACCTATAGCACAGACCATGCACATTGGGGGTGGGGACAGGGGTGGATGTTACCTGGAGAAACTAAGTCTGAGGAGGGGGCTCCAAGAGCTCTCTGGCTTGCAGACCAAGGACAGGAGAACATCTGGAGGCATCCTTGGGACCAGGAACCTGTCTATGTTGTAAGTTATTTCTCCCTGAATGAACATCTATTCAGCCTATTTGTTTCTCCTGATCCATATTAAACCTCAACAAATGCCCCTTTGGGTAAAGGACATTATAAGAAGTATGACCTTGTTGGAGTAGGTGTGACCTTGTTGGAGGAAGTGTGTCACTGTGGAGGTAGGCTTTGAAGTCTCATATATGCTCCTCATGCCCACTTAGACAATTCACTTTCAGTTCAGATATAGGACTGTCAGCTACAGCACCATGTCTGCCTACACATCTGCTTTGTTTTTTGCCATGACGGTAATGGTCTAAACCTCTGAACTCGAAGTGAACCACCACAATTAAATGTTTTCTTTTATAAGATTTGCCAGGGTCAATCCCACTCTTAGGCATATACCCAAATGATCCACATCCATGCAACAAAGACATCTGTTCAACTATGTTTGTAGCAGCATTATTTCTAATAGCAAGAATCTAGAAGCAACCTAGATGTCCCCAAACTGAAGAATGGATAAAGAAGATGTGGCATATTCACACGATGGAATACTACTCTGTGGAAACAAAACAAAACAAACAAACAAACAAACAAACACAACGGAATCATGAAATTTGAAGGCAAATGCATGGAGCTTGAAGAAACCATCTTGAATGAGGTAACCCAGTCACCAAAAGAGGAACATGGTATGTCCTCACTCATATATGGATTTTAGACAGAGAGCAAAGGATCACCAGCCTATAATTCACACCACCAGAGAAACTAGGCTACAAAGACAAATCTAAGAGATTCATTCAAGGTTCCTCACAGAAGGGGAAAGGAACAAGATTTCTGGAGCATATTGGGGGTGGGAGGCAGTGAGTGGGGTGGGAGCTAGGAAAAAGAGAAGGGGAGGAGAGCAAACCATGTGGGGCTAGGAAGATTGAGTCGGGGAGGAATAGATAAGAAGAGAGAGAGAGAGAGAGAGAGAGAGAGAGAGAGAGAGAGAGAGAGAGAGAGAGAGAGAGACGCCATAAAAGAGGGAGCCATTATAGGTTTGAAGAGAAAATTGACTCTAGAGAAATGTCCAGAGACCTACAAGATTGACTCCAACTAACAATTTGAGCAACAGTGGAAAGGCTACCATAAATGCCCTTCCCTGATAATGAGATTGATGACGAACTTATCCACCATCATAGAGCCCTCATCTAGTAGCTGATGGAAACTGAAGCAGATACCCACAGCAAAACACTGAGCTGAACTGGAATCCAAATGCAGAGAGGGAGGATAAGACTAGGCTACAGAAACCCACAGAGACAGCTGACCTGAACAAGGAGGAGCCAATGGGCCCTCAGATGGATAGCTGGGAAACCAGCATTGAACCAACTCAGACCCCCTGAACATGGGTCTCAATTAGAAGACCTGGGCAGTCTAAGGGACCTCTGACAGTGTAACTTGGTACACAAAAGGACTTTGGGAGCACATCCCCATGGAGGGATACTCCCTTAACCTAGAGGCAGGAGGGAGGGCCTAGTCCCTACTCCAAATGACTTGACAGATTTTGTTGACCCCTCCTGGAAGGCATCACCCTCCCTGTGGAGTGGGGTGGGGATAGGATGGGAGGCTGGGGAGGCATGGGATGGAGGAAGAGAGGGAGGGAAGGAAGGAGAGGGAACTGGGATCAATATGTAAAATAAAAAAAAAAAGAGTTGCCAGGGTCATGGTGTCTTTTCACAGCAACAGAAATCTCAACTAAGACAAAAGTTGGTATCAGGAACTGGGTATTGTGTTACACCAGACCTTGGTTTTGTTGGAAAGAATATGAATATTGGGACTGTGTATTAGAAAAACAGTTGAATGTTTTAAGTGCTGCTTAATGGCCCATACTAGTAGGATCATGGAAGACAGTGGTGCTGAGTGTGATTTGATGAATTGTGGGATCCTGACTCAAGATGTTTCAGAGGAGAAGAATATTAATATGTGACCTAGTGACTATTCTTGTACCATTTTGGTAAAGAATATGACTGCTTTTTGACTTGTCCCAGAAATCTGCCTGAGGCTAAAGTGAAGAGATTTGGATTAATTCTGTTGGCTGAGGAAATCTCAAAAGAGCTTAGTGTATACTCTGTTGTGTGGGTACTAGTGTTCATGCTTAAATATATTTATAATGAAAAGGAGAAAGCTGAGCAAGGAAAAATAAAAAATGTAATATTTGATGAGAAAATGATCACCAGGAAGTGGAATAGCATTCAAGGAGATAAACAGATTAAGAAATGTAATAAAGGGAGTGGTGACTCCAGGGCAAATTTCACCTAGCTACATTTCCGATTTGTGAGAAGGAATTGAAGAAAAGCTTAGAGCTGGATGTAGTGGTGCATGCCTTTAATCCCAGCACCCAAATGGCAGAGTCTGACAGATCCCTAAGTTTGAGGCCAACCTGGTCTGCAGAGTAAGTTTTAAGAAAGCCAAACACCCAATGAAGAAAATCACAGAAAACAGAAAGCTGGTGAAGATGTAATTGAATGAGGGGGCCATATTCCGGCTTCAGCAACAGCAGAACTTGGCATCTTTAGCCATGAGGTTCTGGCTTTAGAGTCAAAGAAGAAAGGAAGGCATTATGGAGTCTCCCCTGCAACCAAGGAAACCTGCTGAGGCCAGGCAATTGTTAGGGGTGTCATTGAATGGAGGCCTATAGAGGTTTTTGCTTGACCCCAAGATGTTGGAGATGCCAGAGCTTTGGACACCTGCTGAGGAGAGCCACAACAGGGAGTGGAACCAACCCATGAGGTAGAAGTGTGCTGAAATGAGTTTGAGGTCTAAAAAGCATTTTGACATCAGATGGGGAGATGCAGAGTTTGGTGTTTGCTCTGCTGTTTTTTTTTTTTTTTTTTTTTTTTTTTTTATCTTGCTTTGGTCTAGTATTCCCTCACCATGCTTCCTTCCCTACATTTTGGAATGGTACGCATGTCCTGTACCATTATATGTTGGAGTACATGTTTTTTTTTTAAGTTTTATTTTATAGGAGATAATAGTTAAAAGATTGCATCAATCTCAAAAGAGATTTTGAACTTTAGACTTTTAAATAAGTTTGAGGCTGTTATAGACTATAGGAACTTTTGAAGTTGGACTAAATTAGGGACTTTTGAAGTTGGACTAAATTATTATTTTTTTTTTTTTTTGCATTATGATATGGATACAAACCTTTTGAGATCAGGGAGTAGAATGTGGTGATTTGAAAGGAAATGGTCCTCAAAGGGAGTGGCACTATTAGGAGGTGTGGCTTGTTAAGAAAGTGTGTCACTGTGGAGGTCAGCTTTGAGGTCTCATATGCTCAAGCCATTCCCAGCGAGAAAGTTTACTTCCTGTTGCCTTTGGATCAGGATGTAGTGCTGTCAAAACCAGCACTATGTCTGCCTGCTTGCTGCCATACTCCCAACTGCCTTGCTTCCCACCATGATGATAATGGGCTAAACCTATGAAATGTAAATTATGTACCCTGATTAAATATTTTTTATAAGATATACCATGGTCATGATCTCTCTTTTTAGCAATAGAAATCCTAATACAACACCAAACTGTAACCAAATAAAAGAACACACACAAAATGTAGAGTCCGCTGTATGTTGGTCAACTACTCCTGAACATGAGGCTTGTCCTGTAGTAGTTAATTTACCTAGTGTCATTCCATTGTAGAAACTGATTTTTCCTCTCCCAGCAGGTATGAATGACAGTTCAGTTGTTAATGTTTACCTTAGTAGCTAAGTTTTCATTCATTCATTGGAAATACACTAAATAAAATATAAGTTAAAGAAAAGACTATTACATCAAAGTTGAACAAGACATACAAACAGAAGGAAAAGAGTTAGAGACCCACTAATTCACACACTCAGGATTACCATGAAAACACTAAACTGGATGCAATGCAGAGAACCTGATGCAGACCCAGGCATGTCCTATATGTGCTACTTCAGTCTCTGTGAGTTCTTATGAGTTTTGCTCATATTGATTTAGAGGGTCTTGTTTTCTTGGTGTCCTCCACTTTCTCTGGCTCTTACACTCTTTCATCCCCCTCTTCCACAGGGTTCCCTGAGCTCTGAGGGGAGGGATTGGATAAGAGAGTCCATTTATGGCTGAATGTTTCAAGGACTCTAACTCTCTGTGTAATATTTGGCTGTGGGGCTCTATATTTGTTCCCATCTTCTCCAGGAGGAAGCTTCTTTGATGATGACCAAATATGGCATTAATCTATAAATATAACAGAATATCATTAGGGTTTATTTTAACATTACATTTTGTCCCTAAGGTATCTAATCTAGTCTCAGGTTCTTGATCTCCCAAGCAGTGTTGGGTATAGGTTCCATCTGGTGGAATGGGCCTTACATAAACTCAGTTATTGAGTAGTTATTCCCACAAGCTTTGTGCCACTGTTGCCCAGCATATCTTGCAGGTAGAACACTGTTGTAGATAAAGGGTTTGTGGCTGGTTTTATATTTCTATTTTGGTAGCATGCAGAGTACCTTCCTATACCAAGGGGTAGGGAATCTAGGGGTGAAGTCTCTATGAAGGTACCAATCTACATTTCTATGCTTAATGAACTGTACAGATGTTGTCTTTAGCAATGGGGCCTTGCTATCAGTTTTGTCGATAAACCTTGCTATCAGTTTTGTAGACTTAGTAACACTATGGATTGTTTGAAGATTCCCATGGGGCCCCTTTGGCCAACATCTCAATTAGATATAACCTAATCCTAGTACTGGAAGCTCCACTTGGTGACAAGAGATGGCCAGTGGGACTCTGTCTTCCTCATTATTTTGCAATTTCATTTAGGTCACCTTCATATATGTATATATTTTAGAATGTTTCTGATGTTATGTTTCCATACTAACCCTCTAATTCCCCTTAAATTTAGTTGTCTCTCCCTGTGTTCCCTCCCATACTCCCCTTCTCTCATCCCTCTCCTGACTTGATCTTCCTATGTTGGGACCTCAAACAGACTGTAGCTCCATCATACAAACTAAGAAGTTCTGAGGTTAAGTCAACTTTATTATACTTTCAGCTTGCACTCGTATTACCTTCTATATTAGGGTCCATTGGCATTTGTAGTATTATTGTTATGGGATGCACCACAATGCCCCTTCATATATTGAAGTCCTAACAACAGAATGTGAACATGTTTAGATATAGGGGTTTAACTATGGTAATTAAGTTAAAATGAGTTAATATGACCAGAATTATTATATGAAGAGGAAATTTGGAAAAGGATCTGTATGAGATTCTATCTTATTGGGGAAGTCAAACTGGTACTGAACTGTGGGATTTCTCCCTACTGGCTAGTTCTGGACATTAGTATTTAGGCTGCTAAGGGGAACGAGTAATTGATAAATTTACCTAGATAGGAATCCTGTGTTCTATAATAATGACCAGCCTGGCAAGATATAACCATTGGTATATAATGGCACAAATGCATGGGTTGACCAACCAATTTTTTTTTTCCAGAATTGAATGTAAGGCGTGCATGACAGGAAGGAACACATATCTGGTACTATAAGCTTGGAAGGGTACTATGGCTAGGGAAGTCATAAGTCCCAGGGGAGAACCTCACATTATTATTGTGATAAACTCTTTTGTAAATACTAGACCTGTAAATACATAGACCATTGCAACTCTCAGCCATCATCCAAGAAGATTCTTTGTGCAGTATCTAGCATTTTAATGTAGAGACTCAGAAGTGCTCGAAGTGCAGAGAACAAGGTCAATGTAGTAGTCTGCCTTAAATATACATCTTTATCATCCCCCTCTCCTCCCCCATAGCTCATAAAACATTGCAGAAGAGGTGGCAGAGGATATTCGAGAACACTATTTAAAATCAACATCTTCTTGGCACAACATTAAGTACTCATGAACTCACAAGAGCTATGGTTGCCTGCACAATACTCAAGATCAAGCCAATCAACACTCCAGCATATGTTGGGGAGGAGATCACTCAATTCTTTCTGGAGCTGAGGGGCTTTAATCTGTTGAGGGAGAATTATTTGTTTTTCTTAATGTGCCCCAATATGTTGCCCATGCTCTAGTGGATGGCCCTACTACACCCATGTGCACACTGATTACACTACTTGAACTCAATAAACTTTCAAAAATAAAATGAGAAAGTCATTAAGCTGGAAGAAGGATGTGATGTGTCAAGGATCAATCTGGAAGGAGGTGGAGCAATGTTTTATGTTAAATATGATAAAAATATATTGTATCCATCTGTGGAATTTTCCTTTGGATGTCCTGTAATATTCAATGCCTAGGTCTTTGACCCACCAGTTTTCCGTGATTTATTAGTCCTCTCAGACATATGGGACAAGCCCTTAAAATGTATCTCTCTCCTGTATTTCCATGTGTCTTCCTGACACCCCTCCATTTATGTTTCTAGGGAGTTAAATAAGTCTGATTTTAGACTTTATCTTATTTATAACTAATTAATCATCTATAAGCATTTATAATCTAAAGGGAAGAATATCTCTGAGTGGGCTACCTCTACATCATTCAGGGTTAGTGACATCATTGTTGTGTGGTTGAGTTTACCTCTTTCTAACAATAAATCTGAAAGCAAGCCACCAAACTTCTTGACACTATAGTTTTCTTATCTGAAAGATGGGAATGAATGAATGAATGAATGAATGAGGATTTTGAGCCAAAATGCTCTTATGCAGTGTTTGATTCATGTCTTGTACCATCATAAGCTCTCAAGACATGTTAGTTAGGAGTTTCATGTTAATAGTAACAGATGGTTTTAGCTAGATTTCTTCATTATGGGTATTAAGAATCAGCTAAGGTTAGTTTAAGCATCAGAAAATATGTTATGAAAAGCATTCAAAAAGATGTTTTGTAGCTCATGGGCTACCAAGAGCATAGAGGAACCATAAACTGATTTCAGAAATCCATCTTAGCAATTTTTCACTTCACCTGCCCTGATGTCACTCTTAACATCAATGCTGTTGAGAGTGGAGAATGGGTGAGGCCATTAGAGCCAAGCCAGCAGCTGCTCTTATAAGTCTGCTCTTGCCACAGTGGACACTCTAGGTTGCTCCTTTCTTCATATTACTGGCTTCCATTATGTGCCTAGTAGACTCTAGACTCTTGATTGGCCTCGCATCTAGCTTCAAAGGGTGCAGAGATCAAGTAGCAGTTGTGTTCAGGTTTGACAGTTGGAGATAGGTTTTGATTTCAAGATGGCAGACATGTGAAACAAATACCAAGTTCTCAATGAGTGGCAATACCCTGAATAAGAATTGAGATTTGGGAAAAGCTTGTTACTGGCCACAGAAATTCTTTTTAATTCTGTCTTTTTCCTTTTAGAACAAGATTCCAATCCTCTCTGGCCTTTATTTTTTACCATTGCTGCTCAAAGTGACTCCCCAAATCTCATTCAAAGCTTCCTAAGTCATGTGCATTGAGTGGCAGGTATTATATGAATAGCCAATATTGTTTTGTTGCACATGAGAAAACTGATTCCTTGAAAATATCTCATTATAAGAGAGGAGTGTATCTAAAAATATTAATTTTTAAATTAGAAAGGTTGGAACTTTCTGCTTAATATCATAGGCAGGTTTCTCACCACGGGCCTCTCACTTTCCATTTGTAAAGCAAATATAAAATCTGTATGCCTGACCCTGAAGGATGTTTGTGAGAATTGAACACAATACAAGGTGTATAAATAGCACAGGGAAAAATGGAATCCACTGTAATAGTTTGTTGGCTTTCATCAATACCAAAAAAAGTCAATGAAACAATACTTTCAATACTTTTATGTGTTTTCAAATGCAAATTATTTTGTGTTTCTTTTTTATGAGTGATACTATTAATAAACATGGTCTAATGGGAACTTTCTAGATAAAAGAACTGGCTTGAAACAACAACAACATAAAAACTAGACCAAATCTTTCAAGCTATTTTTATTAAGGTCAATGACCCCCTTTCTATGCTACATCAACACATCACTCTCTCAACACAAGAAGAAAAAGGTCAATTTACTCATGGCATTTACTCTGCAACCTTGCAGCCCACTATCTCTCCATTTCCTCTTTTGTTCTGTGTGTAAGTGCAGCTACAGGAGACAGCTGCAGACAAGGAATTATCAGTTTGGATACAGACAGTAGAAAATCTTTGTCCCAAATCTGTTCCTTGGAAGTGTTCAAGTGCTGAACTGAATTTGATAACCAGAGCATGTTCCAATACACACAAATGTTCCCAGATACACAAATCTAATAATTAAAAAAATGTTTTGTCATCCTAAAAGTCAACATTAGACACTTTCATTTATTTTATTTTCTTTTGTTGCTGTTATTGGTAAATTTACTCAATCAGTTGCTGATATATACTGTGTACCATGCCTGTGTCTGGCACCAAAAGTACACAGGAAAGAGGTATACAGATATATCTTTCGTTATTTTTATTGTTTACAAAGTAGTTAAGTGACATTACTTAATGAGTTTATTAATTAAGAGGAAGGGTTCATTTATCCATCAATCATTCATTTAAGAGTTATGTGCAGGATGTCTGCCAAGTGCTAAGTGATGTACTCTATGTGCTGAACAGTAGCCACTTTCATTGTAAACATACCAGATGCCAGGACTTATACTCGTTCTTTTAGATGTCTGTGGTGGTCTGAATAAGAATGGTCCCCATAGGCTGATAGATATGAATGCTTGGTCTCCTGGGAGTAGGTGTGGTCTTGTTGGAGGAAGTATGTCACTAAGTGTGGGCTTGGAGATTTCAGAAGCCCAAGCCAGGCCAAGTGGCTCTCTTTCTGCTGCCTGCAGGTGCTGATGTGCAGGTTCTGATATAGAACTCTGTTACCATATTTGTCTGAGTGCTACTGTGTTCTCTGCCATGAGGATAATGGACTAAAAACCTCTGAAAGTGTAAGCAAGCCCAAATTAAATGCTTTCTTTTATAAGAGTTGCCTTGGTCTTGGTGTCTCTCAGCAGTAGAATGTTAACTAAGACAATATCTTTAATGTTTTCAGTAAGCCTATGAGGTATATATTATATTATATAATATTACATGTGAGGAAATACAATGTTAGAAGGGCTAGCTAGCCTGCTCAAGGTGACAAAACTGGAAAGGGATAGAGGTGAGTGATAAATTTGACTCAGAATCCAGACTTAACCTCTGTTCCATGGCCTCTCAGGAAAAGTATTGCTTGTGATTCACACAGTTGATGAACCAAGCAAATAGATTCATTTAAGTGCAGCAGGAGAGTTATTGCTCCCTCAGGGTCCTTGACATAGCTGCTGTAGTACTGCTACCAATTTCTATAAATTAAGAAAACAGTAATTAGGCCCTACTGAGTTGAAATCTGGGGCCAAAGCGATGCTATAATAGTTACAGCCATAAGTAGGATCCAAACAGCTACACAAAGCAACTTGCTGCCTTGGGGAATAATCTTCAGCAGACTCTGGTTTTTTGCTTTAGTCACTGCAAGATCAAGCAACTTTACCACCACCTCTAATTATTTTTAAGATTTTTTTTGTTTACAAAAATGGAGTATTTTCACTCTAAAAGGTTCTGATCAACTTCAGCAAATGTACAGTAGAAACGTTTGAGAAATGAACATGCCTACTCATAGATTTCTAGACACTCAAGACAATGGCTGTGTTTGTTCCAGAGTGATACTTCTATGCTAATGAGTACTGAACAAAAGAAACTCTGGAATGTAGAAAGCAGATGGAAGAATGGGAGGCTGTCACTACATTCAAGGAAACCAAAACTCTAACTTGGCGATGGAGTGAAGCTAAGAAGCACCTGGTTTTCATCATGGAGCTACAATCAAGAGAATCTCAGAAGCTGCGAGCACCAAGAATCTTGTAAATGCAAAACGACAATTAAACCATCCAGTGTATATCAAGGGCATATTGACCTCAGTATGGAAACCAATATATGTACTATGTTGGGGTAGGGGTTTCACCTTTGTATCTACAGGAGTGGTAGCACCTTTATCTACGGTGCTGGAGCCGCTTGGCAGAGGCTGAAGTCTCTCTCGGGGTGCGGCGTAGTGCCCCCAGTGGCTTCTGGAGGTGGTGGCCCAGAGCACTACACACAACAGCTCCACAAAAGCGTCTGAGGGTCAGGGAAGGAAGCCCTCGGGTCAGTGCCTGTGAGCATTTAGAGCAAGGGAACCGCAGAACACAGGTGCAGTGGAGTGTTTGTCAGGGAATGAAGCAGCACTGCAGGTGTGCCCACGCCTGGGTGAGACCTGATTCCCCAGATCCATGGAAATCTATGTCCCACTTTTGACATCAGATATTGTGGAATAATAAGGATCAGGGAAAACAGATAGGCTAAATAGATGTTTATTCAGGGAGAAATAACTTACAACAAAGACAGATGAACTCCAGCAGGTTCCAGTCCTAAGGATATCTCCTTGGATGCCCTCTGTCTCTGTCCAGAAATCGAGAAAGTGCTCTGGGATCCCCTCTCCAGACCTAGTTCCCCCAGGTCAGGTCTGCTCCTGTCCCTACCCCCAATGGGCATGTTCAATGCAACAGCTGTGAACAGAGTGAGTATCTCACTACGAGTGACAGAGAATTAGTTACCTTAACTATGGTTTATACACACAGTACAACATCACACACACACACACACACACACACACACACACACACACACACGTACAAATGAGGGGTTTTATGACATGACATAGAGGAATGAATAATGTTCATAAATGAAAAAAACAGTATAGAATGTTACATACAGAATGCCATTCTAATAAGCAATATATATATATGTAATATATATAAAATTTGTATTTGTATATATTTATGTAAAGACTTAGTCAGAACTAAATAAAATGGATTGTAAAGTATGGATTTCCATGGTTGATGTCCAGATTAACTTTTAACATTTAATTATGTTTTTATTTCCAAATTATATAAAATAAATTTCTTTTATAATAGCTTGAGGAAAACAATAATATAAAACACTTATTGAGCACTGGTTTTGACATACACAATCAAATATTAAAAAATGAATACTAAGGAAACAGTGCAACAAGGAAACAGACAGATATCTTCATACGAGAGAAGTGATGGCACATGGGCATATGATAAGATGCTGGACATCATATGGCACCACATGATGGAAGCTGTCCATCATGTGCTTTAATGGAAGCTGTCCATTAAAGCAGCCTTGAGATGTTACTGTGCACATATTAGGATAGCTGAAGTGCACAGTGCTGAACCCATGAGATGTCAGCAATCACAAAGAACAAGAGATGCTGTGGTAGTTAATCTTGATTGACACCTTGGTGGGATTTAGAATCAACCTGGTGAGGTTATTTCCAGAAAACTCTAACCAAGAAGGGGACAGTTACTCTGAATGAGGGTGGCACCATCCCATGCTTTATGGTCCCAGACTGAGTAAAAAGGAGGCTTCTAGAGGCTTCAGAGAAGGCTCAGCAGTCCAGGGTACTTTTTGCTCTAGCAGGGGACCTGGGTTTGGTTCTCTGCACCCTCATGGTGAATCACAACCATCACTAACTCCAGTCCAGGGAGATCTGTTCCACCGTCTGACCTCTATAGGTGCCATACTCACGCAAGGTGCACATACATGCAGGAAAAATACATAAAACAACATGAGTACTTTTAATATAAAAAAGGAGACATCTCTACTGTGGATACATTTGTAGAGATACCACTATAGGTCCCCCCAAGGATGGGCTGGACCCCAAAATTGTGAACCCAAACAACCCCCTACTTTTTAATTTGTTTTCATCAAGTATTTTGGCATAGTGATGAGAGAAGTAACAACACAGGAACTAAACCTCACTTATGATTGGTGGGGAGGAAAACAGTAAAACTACTCTGAAAGGCTATTTTATAGTTTCTTAAACTAAATATATGATTCTGATATGATAGAATAAACACTCATTTGTTACTTTGTTACATGTGATAGAAACACAGGAGACCTACACTGGAGTATTTTTAGTAGCTTTATGTACTATGCCTACACATAGAAGAAACCAAGATGTCCTGTCTGAAGTAATCAGATAAATTATAAGGTATCCATACAATGGAATATTGTTCAACAGTAAAGCAAAATCAAAGCATTTAGGCATTGAAGATACGGAGAAACTTCAGTGAATATTCTCAAGTGAAAAGAAACTAAATTGAAGTGTTCTAAGTCTTGGATATTCTAGAGGTTGAAAGCCCCACCTGTTTCTTAATCAAAATGTTTCACAAAGAGCTCACCTAAACGGGGGTTAGTGTGTTAGAAAGGAAAGAGAACCAAAATATTTCCAAAAGGAAAACTATCCACATATAAATTCAGGAACTAGAAAGGCACTGGTGTTTTAAATCAGAAATCATACTGAAAGCTAGAAAACACAAACATCAAACTGATTCTTAGCATAAAACTAACACAGACCTCATTCTGTCAAATTCAGAGGAGTATAAAATATTGTCAGACACACAATGTCCTTAATAGTTTATTATGTATGTATGTATGTATCTATCTATCTATCTATCTATCTATCTATCTATCTATCTATCTATAGCTATCTGATATATGTGTTTGTTTGTATGTTTTCAGTTGCCAGAGTAGGCCAAAGGTTAACGTCAGATGTTTTTCACCAGCATCCATGAGGGTCTCACATAGTCCTGGAACTTGTCAAGTAGGTTAGGGACAGTCCAAGGGTCTGCCTGTCTTTGTCCACACTGGCCAGTGTTACAAGTGTGTGTCACCACACCTGGCTTTTTAACACATGGATCCTTGAGATCCCTGCATTTGCAAAGCAAGCACCTAGTCAACAGAGCCATCTTCCCAGTGTCTCATGGTTTATTGTTAAGAAGAATTATTTCTCAGGAAACTACTAGTTCACTGAAGGCCTGGAGAACAGCCATTGTGATTAAGAGCATGAGACGGCAGAGCTATGGAAAAGAGTTCTTTAGTACTTTGAGAAGAAATGCATACCTAATATGATCGTGGGTAATTTAATACAGAGAAGCAAGGGGTGTTTTAAAGGAAGGTAATCTAACCATCACCCTGAATAGCTCAACTGTGGAAATGTGCACTCAGTAACGGAAGTGTGAATGCTACATATGTGTTACAAAACATTTTGATATGACTAAGAGTTCTTTTAAACCTATTAAATATTTACCAACTCCTCTGTAGGGCTACATTGAAGATTAAGCAATAGTGAAGGCCATCTGGAGCTGCCTTCATTAGGCTGTAGCAATAGAGCAGAGGTCTGTTACCTTGGAACCTCAGAGAGGTAACCATCTCACAATTTAATAGGAATTAATTCTATATTATAATATTGGTAGATGCTAGTTAATCACAAGATAGTAATATTTGGAAGACAGAAGGCAGAGGTGTATGTGTGCGTGTGTATGTGTGTTGGTGTATTATTTTGAGGATATGGGAATGAATGTTCAAAAAAAAAAACTGTGATGTATAAACCACAAAACTCCTCCCTCCCTTTCTTCCATCTTCCATTCCTTCCTCTTTTACCCACTTCTTTTCCTGTCCTGGAAATGGAACCTAGGGCTGGTAGCAACCACCACTCAGCTGCACTCCTAACCCCTTTCCATGTTTTTGTCAAGACAGGGTTTCTTTTCGTAGCTTTGGAGCCTGTCCTGGAACTTGCTCTGTAGAACAGGCTGGTCTTGAACTCAGAGATCTGCCTGCCTCTCCATTTCATTTTTATATTGCTCAATAATTCTTAACTAAAAAACTGAAAACATTTGAAAGAAGTGAATAAAGACAAAGATTTGGAAGGACCTGGGACCTTTCTTTCCAGTCTGTTACTGAATGCTTACTACCATCGAGAAAGAAGCAAGATATCCACAAATCATCAAATTTAAATATGCTAACAAGTGAGTGTGACATGTGTCCAACAAGCAATGAATAAATGATAATATGCCTGCATGTTCAGAAGGTAGAAGAAAACACCCTAAGTAAATGCAATGTATGTGGTGATGGAGATTCAAACACAGACATCTGTGTGCTTTTACACTTTAATATTTCCTGGGCCCCAGGGGTGTTTTATTACAAAACCAGGACACCAATATTGACAATTTTAGCTATATAATACCACTGTGGCACCTGAAGAATGTGGCAATCCCTGTCTGTATACTGTTTTATACCCAAACTATTCTATTGTTGCCTTTGACAAGACCTAGTAGCCTTGAGGAACATCTCATTCTGAGACAGACCAGTAAGGTCTTCATGCGCAGCTACAGGAGTCAGGTTGCTGATCTTTCAGATCTAAAGTTAGCCTTTAAGTTTGGATTCTTCCCACAGCATTTTGTTTTCTTTCTTGTCCTTCATAATGTTAACCAAAGTATTTAGTCATGAAACCTATAACTATCCTAACATGCTGAGAAAATTTATATTTTGTTGAATTTAAAAACACTAGATTCTGGAGCAGTCCTCTGGGCTCAACTAGTTGAGTATGTTTGAGCAAGTGTGTTTAAAGCTTCCGAGCCATTGTTGTCCCATCTAGAGGTTCATTGTACCTTTTTTCTGTGCAGATATTTTCTTGTAGGGAGGAGAAATGTGTGTTTCTGTGTGTTTCTGAGTCTGTTGGGAGCTAGGCCCAGCAGCCTTGTCAGCTAGTTTCTGAGTCACAAGCTGGTAGATCCTTGGTGAGGTCATTATTTTTAGCTTGGAACTGTTAGGAAGTCTGCAGGGGATTTTCACACATTTAGCAAATTAGCAAAGGTCATCAAAACAAATCCATGTACTGAATTTGTTGGCTTGAAATTCTATCAAACCAATGCAGCTATCTTAAATTAAGATTTCCACTGTCTGCATTTCCCGTATTTCCACTACAAGGGTCAAGCTGAAATCACAGTTAAATTTGATTCATTGTGTGCATTTCATTTTTCTAAAATTTAGATTTATTTATTTTTATTGCATATGTGTGTGTGTGTGTGTGTGTTTTGCCTGCACATATATATGTATACCACATATGTGTCTTATGCTCACAGAGATCAGAAGAGGGCATCCAGTCCCTCAGAACTGATGTTAAAGACAGTTGTGAGTCACCATGTGGATACAGGATTCAAGCCCAGTCACCTGAGAGAGCAGCAAGCACTTTTAACCACTGAGACATCTCTCCATTTCCAATTACTGCATTTAAAATCACAAATGTTAACCTCAATAAAATCTATTTGCTGTCTATCTACCCCTGCCCCCATATGGTGGTGTTTTTTCTGACAGTGTAAAACTTTGTTTCTCTTCTCTGTTCAAGTTCAGGACCAATTTAAAAAAAAATCACTCTGAAATTTTCTTATGCTGTGTGCATGACTGTTTTTCTCTTGATCCAGGATTGACTTGTATTGAAATTTGGGTCTTGTGTAAAGGTCTGAAATGCTGGCTCAGATAGGGCCTTTATCTTTATATAAGTCTCTAATAACATTCCTTTCTTCTTGATTGATCATATGAACTTTAAAAGTAACTATAGGCATCATGACAGTGAATCCATCCCATGCCTTACAAAACTATTGCAATGCTGTGGATAAGGAAATGGATTGGTGGTTAAAATGCCTATGAGGGCATGAATTAGTGTCTTTGGAACCCAGAAAGATGCTGAGTGGGCAAGTCATTCCAACTTCAAAATACAGAAATTGGAGGCTCCATAACAAGCTAGTTAGTGACACTAGCCATATCAGTAATTGAATCATTCCTGACATCAACCTTGGGCTTGCACATACACATACATGTGCCCACACACATGCAAACATGCCTGGGTATACATATGCACACCACACAAACATAAAGATGGAAAAAAAGAAGTTACAACTTTGAACTCCTTGCTTCCAATGCTGCCATAACTAGTGTTCAGAAAGGTCAGATAATTAAATTATTTTCTACATTTTTTTTTGTATATATGGTACCAAGGATTGAACCTCTTATATTAGGCAAACCTTTTACCATGAACTACATCTTCAGTCCTTGCTTTACCACGTTCTCTGAATGGTGCTTTTCCATCAGCATGAACCACAGTTTCTTTCAGCTTCCTCAGCAACATAATTTTGGATCATATAATCTATATATATATATACATATGCACATGTATATACATATATATATCATTGAATTGTACTTTGTTGTGGATGGATCACACTGATGGGTTGCAGAGAAAAAAAATGTATGCAACTCGGGGCCTCTATCTTCTGAGTAAATATCACTCATGTCTCTTCAGAGAAAGTTTCAGTCTTATGCCTTGTTTGTAGTTTGTTTACTTCAAAAACTAGACAATTTAGTGATTTTGGAACCCATTTTTTTCCAGCCTTAATAACATGTCTGGGTTTCTTATTTCTTTATCCTAGTTTTTTTTTTTTTTTTTTTTTTGTTGCTATAAGGACTTGTGTCAGAGCTGCTCTGTGTGTGTGTGTGTGTGTGTGTGTGTTGTGTCACACCTTTTGTAAAATGATAAGGAGATTAAAAAAAATTCTGTTTCTACTCTTTCACTAGACGACATCAGTTATAGTTTACAAACCATTATTTTTTAAACTTATTTCCTTATCTTAAGTTCTTTGATTGCTTTCTGTTGGCCCAAGAAGATTATAAGTCAGAGAATATCCTCAGTGTGTTGCTATGGTCTCTTCATCCAGAATAATGTGTGTTCATTGGATCAAGTCAAATTCCTATAATCTCCTTTCAAAGAACTAGTTATATGGTTTTGACCACATTGTCACTCAGATCTGTGAGGTAGAGTTGACCAAAATAGCCTTTTCTGGCTCTGAGATTCTGAATTTCCATTTTCAATATTACAACTCAAAATTATACTTACTATTATTGCCAGACATAAACATAGATAAATATGAATCTGTAAATATGAACATAGATTTCAGGACTTAAACATAGGTAAATATGAATTTTTCCAAGTAACATATCTATTAGAAGGGAAGGTTTTGTCAAAGGAAGATTTATTAAGGTCTCTTCTAAGATGAAAGGGCTTATTGAGTTATTATAGTGACAGCCAGAGATGGATCAAGTTTTGTGACTTGTCTCTGCAGCTCCCATCAGAAAGTCAGAAAATATTGCCATTCATTTGCCATGAAACAATGAAAAGAACTCTTCTAGTCAGTGGTTCAGAATTCAAGCTGTAAGAATGTTTGTATGTGAGCATTAAGCTTGATTAGAAGGTAGAAACTACTGTTATGAATTGTAATGTGATTATCTATATGAGACCCCCCAAAGGGGTTATGACCCACAGATTGAAAACCACTGTTTAAGAGAAAAGCAAGCAGCATGATGTAGTAGAGAGATAAATTGAGTTAAAACCTAATTTGGTGTCTAACAGTGATTATTAATTAAACTATTTTCATTTTGATTTTCACTAACAGAAAGATAAAAATTACCTGCTCGATATTTTGTGAGGGTAAATGTCACACTGTGTGCAGACAGGGAGGAGTGATGAGCAAAGGAGTCAAGACCAGGCTGGAGAAACCCACAGAAACTGCTGACCTGAACATGGACTCCAATCTGACAGTGGGGAAACCAGCATGGGACTGACCCAGACTCCTTGAATGTGGCTGTTAGTTAGGAGGGCTGGGCACTGTATGGGCACTCTATGAGGCCTCTGGTAGTGAATCAGTATTTATTTTTAGTATACGACTGGACTTTGGGAGCCCATTCCACATAGAGGGATACTCCATCAACACATGGGAAGGGTCTGTGCCTGCTTCAAATGATATGACAGACTGAAGATTCTCCATGGAAGACCTCACCCTCCCTGGGGAGCAGAAAGGGGATGGGATGGGGGTTGGTGAGGGGAGCATGGGGAGGACAGGAGGCTGGGGGAACTGGGTTTGACATGTAAAACAAGCTTGTTTCAAATTTAAATGAAAAAATTATTTAAAAAAACACATAAATAAAAAATGTCACACTGTGTCATGTAGATGTCTTCTATGATTATGATTACATTGCTAGAGCATGCCAATGGTGTGAGACTGAGACTAAGAATCAAGAAGTGGCATCTGGTGACTCAGTGGGGACACTTGCTTGCCTTTATAGGCTAACTGGATGGCTTTAAAAGTTGTTCCTCAAAATAGCTGAAGCACTACAATATTCTTAGTGTTCTCCAAAACTGTATATGACATGAGGACTGCTTGAGCAAACTTAAAAACTCTCTTTAGTTGCAAGCTGGTATAGAGAACAAAGCTCTATCAAGATGTAGGCACACAAGAGCTGAAGCTTTGTTTAATCTACTGTACATCAAATACTGTAATTAAACAATCACTGGATGGATACAGTGAAAACTTACAAACAATAAAACATAGGATTCCAGGGACTCTGCTCATCCTGTGACCTGTTATCAAGTAAGCTACATCATTACAAATATCATAGCAGAAGAACTGGAAAAGAGTGCCAGAATCACCTTTACTCGGTTTGAGTTTGTAAGAAAGCGGCATTGAGATTATTCTCTAGACAAATTGTATGCTAAAATCCCATGCATGGAGATGAGCATATTAGAGAAGAAGGGCTTTGGACAGTAATCTATTTCTTTATATTTCACTCCTGAGATTCTCTCTTCCATCTCTTGAATTCTGTTGGTTATGCTGTAGTTCCAGATCACTTGCCCAGTTTTTCTATTTCCAGCATTCCTTCGGTTTGTGTCATCTTTATTTCTCTATTTCAGTTTTCAAGTCTTGAACCGTTTCCTTCATCTGTTTAATTGTTTTTTTTCTTGGATTTCTGTACTTTCTTTAAGAAATTTATTCATTTCTTCCAATTTTTTGTTTGTTTTTTCTTCCATTTCTTTAAGAGATTTTCTCACATCTTCTTTGAGGGCCTCTATCATTTTTATGACGATAATTTTTAAGTCGTTCTCTTTTGCTTCATCTGCTTTGTTGTGTTCCCGTCTAGTTGGTGTAAATTCCCTAGATTCTGCTTGTCTTTCTGCTGTTAGGTGTTTTCTTGTATTGCCTTCTTCTCATAGCTTCTTCCAGTAGGTGTTGGTGGGGTCTCTCCCTCTCTCTATGGGCTTAGGTGGGTCAGAGGTTCGATGTCTATAGCTCTGTGAGGTTCAAGCTCTCTAGGAGGTCTCTTTGCAGACAGGGACCTGGCAATGGGGGTCAAAGATCAGGCTCCAGCAGAGGACTGGCAATGGGAGTCAAAGATCCTGAAGGCTGGGACTCAGGATCTTCCTTAAACTGATAGGCAGATCTAGCCTGGGCCTGGCACTCTCCAGCTGAGGCCTCTTTGGCAGAGGCCCTGCGATGGGGGTCACGGGTTCAGTCCGAAGAAACTCAGAGTGGTCCTGCAGAGATAGGCCAATCTCTGGGAGGGATCCAGACTCCAGTAGAAGACCAGTGGTGGAGGTCAGAGATCAGGAATGTGGAAATTACGGGTGGTCCTGCATGGATAGGAAGGTCTATTGTCCTCAGATCAGCTCCAGGAAGGTGGCTGGATTGTTGGCTCCACCCTCTGTCTCAGTGCTCAACCAGAGTCGTGGGACAGTGGGCAGGATAGGGCACAGGGTAGGAGGAGGGAATGCTCTCGGTAGTTGTGGGTGTAGGTGTATCAGAGCTCCAAGAGCACTCTTGATGAGGACAGGACATAGGGGCAGCGAGATCCAGGACCCACCCAGGGATTTCCTGAGAATCCACCCAAATTGGACCCAGACTCACCTCTAGCCAAGGCCTGGCGATGGGGGCTGTAGAAATGACTTTTAAGGCATTGAAACATTTTATGATTCAAGTGTAAACAATGCAGCTAATTTTGGAAGCATCAGTGAAATGTAGACCTCTGTAGTCTGTCTGTCTATAGGAAAGGCGGTGACTAGTAGTGGGGCCAAGACTCTTGGAGACAACAATGGAAAAATTTGTCACTACATTGGAAATTCATTAATGTACTTGAGACCACACAGACCACACAGGAGGGTGGGGGAAACAACTCTCCATTTATGAGTCACTATTACTATCATATTTTATCTTAATGAAGTTAGGTCAGGGGCCATTGAAATAACCTCTAATTCTACATACTCCCTGGTAGTGAGTTCACTAAAGCCACTGGATAATCATAGAATTTATTTAATATAGACTCTTAATTAGTAACAGTAACAGGCACAGCTGGGGTATCAACTCTAGCAAAGAAAGAAGATGGGGCCAACAGAAAATTGTTGAGTGTGTTGATGGTAGTGAACAGATCTTTCAACACTTGACACTTGATTTTCCTGGCTTTGATATATCATATATATATTAGTATGTATATGTATTAGTTAGGGCTTCTATTGTTGTGAGGAGGCATCATAAAGGACAGCTTTTAATTGGGTCTGGCTTACAGGTTCAGAGGTTTAGTCCATTATCATGGTAGAGAACTTGGTGGTGTTCAGGCAGACATAGTGCTGAAGAAGTAGCCAAGAGCTCTATATCTGGGACGCAGGTAACATGAAGATAGAGACATGAGAGCTGCTTGAGCAACTGAAACCCCAAAGTCCACCCCCAGTGACACACTTCCTCCAACAAGGCCACACTTCCTAATCCCTGTCAAGTGGTACCTCTCTTAATGACTAAGCTCAAGTATATGAGCCTAAGGGGCCATTCCTATTCAAACAACACTGACTCACTTTTTCTTCATAAAATTGCAACTGTTGCTTTCTACAAATTCCCTATCCACAGCAGTGAGTGTATGCATGAACCTCATTCTTATACCACACTCATCCCTCCCTCCCCTCAATGTTTTTCCTTATTGATCTTCAACCTGTTTTACATGATTGTTTTGTTTTAGATTTGTATAATAGACTAACAGGTCGTTAAACCAAGGTCCTTATTTTACAGAGATCACTTCATCACACACATCAAAGACTTTAGGAACTTTGTGAGTGAATGAATAAAATTAAAGGTCTAACTTATTGCTAATAGCAAGAATTACTATTATCATTATAAAGTATCAATTAAGGTGTATTTATGATGTTCTGTTCGATTCTCCAAACTATTAAGATAAGACTGAACTGTTAAATTTCCAAAGAGATAGTTTTGGGAAACATGTCAAAGAATGAGTATTTTCTTGCTACCATCTTTCTCCCTTGAGGGAATAGAAGCTTTACCTATAGTCGTGTAAGGGCCACAATTACTAACTGCAACAAGTGATTGCTGGTTCCCTTCTAGAATTTTGAAGAACTGTGGCCAAAGAGCCTTTTTGCATTACTTCTATCTTGTCAAGTCATCCAAGCAGCTGTTAGCACACTAACTCATAGAACACACAGGAGAATGCTGAAAATTAGAGTGCTTTACTTAGGAATATATGGTAATCAATAGCTGTGTCTAAGCTGTCAATGATAGGGACAGAAATATGCCCCTGTAGTCTTGTAGTCTTTTTAAAAGGATTAATAAATTAACCTGAGGGCAACCAAGTTACTGGCCTGTGGATGTGACAATGGAGTGCACAAGAATTTAATGTTGAGTTAAATTATCAACAGAATGTTTTTCTACTTGATGATCCAAGATCTAATTTCTATTGATCTGGCTTCAAGAGAATGGTTTTGACAAATCTGAAGAAATGCCACATTAGTGATCCAGGATTTAAGAGGTTAGAAGCACTAACTGTGAAGTGGTGTGTGCCCCACAAATCTAGGCGATGAAAGAATCTGAAACTCCCAGGAACCTACAAATCGGCAAGGAGAGATGGGAAAGGAATGGAGCTGCCTGGGTGCTCTGCCATCAGTCAGCTTAAGTGTGGAGGCGAAGAGGGCTTTGGTTGACTGGTGATGTACAAATCATCAGCTTTTTAGGCTAAAGCAGGCAATGCCGGAGAAAATGGTTAGGACCGAAGAGGGGAAAGTGATGGTGTTGACAGCAGCAGCATCAGCAGCAGCAAGCTGAGAGGTGGCAGGTGGCAACACTGAAATCAAAAGCACACTTCAGCTGGTGCAGGAGCTGTAGCACTGCAGATCTGTGGCAGAGCAAACAGCTGACTGCTCTCTGCATCAGTGAGAGTTCTGTCCATGCTTCACAGCATAGCTAACATGCCATAAGCATGGCGCAGTCTCTGCATGTTATCAGGTTATCATTCTATTTTATCTCGATCAGCCCTCCATGGTTTTAAGCAATGGTCCAATACCTTCAATGATCTGGTCTTCACTTCTCGCTCTTGTCAAATTTTGGCTCTCTGAAATGGCTAAAACAAAAACTGATTTTACTATTCTACCCCTGCTATGGAGCCTGGCACTCTTAGTAAGTGATGCCTTTCTCATTGTTCCTTCTATATTTTTCTTCCTCTTTCATATTTAAAATCTCCTGAACTGAGGTCTCACACCATCATATTCGTGATTTCTGCCAGGCCAAAGTTAATTCTTCTGGAGATGTTTAGCTTCTGTTACTCTTCCACACTCCTCTCATTTGACACAGAACTGTCCATTTGACTGCATTTTGATGCTCTCTCATTTCTTCTCAGCTGCTGTTGTTTTCTGGATTGTGTGTTAGAGGCACCCTCTTTTACATAGTTTCATCTCCTTTCCTTGAAGCTTAAATGGAAAACTCCAAACTTTGATAAATCTACTGTCCTACTCTCTCCGAACCTGACATCACGTAAATGTACAAGGCTAAAGGAAAATAAGAACTTGTCAGGGTGTGACATTTAGTGTCCTCAATATACTCATAAGGATACACCCTTTTCAGACTGCTCCTTTTACTTGTCATGCTTCCAGATCAAATGTCTCCACTTAGCTTTAGACTTTGAACTCTAAACTTGATACACAGACAACATAAGCTTAAAATGTTGAAACTGGTTGGTTTCTACCTATGTTTTTCTTTTTGTCTTTTGGCAGGTAATGGTGTTTTCTCAGATGTTAACTTGTAAAGACCCATTCTTCATAAGATTTTGAATATCTGCAGAACCTACTCATTAAAGACCACACATAAATTCCCTTTGGGTGATGTGTATCTCAGAGCTGGTGGCTTATCTCGTTTCTGCCATATTTGGATTTTTTTGATTCAGGCTTCTGGATATATTTAACATGTAGTAACCTCAATCTACCTATGAATTGCCATTTTTATAGTCTGGATTTTGTATGTGGGAATGATATTCAAGTGATCATATCTCAGCTCTATCTTCAGATTTTGCTACTTGGATTTATCACTTCCAGTTGTATTAATAACATCCTTCCCTTACTATTGTCATCATTCAGATACACTTAGAACAAAAGGTAGAGTTTAGAAATATTTCTATGATATTCAAAAATCAAATGTGAAGCAGAGGATTATTATGGCATAGTACCAGTTACAGAAATTACTTTTTAAAAAATTTCTGCAAGCTAGGAATGGAGAGTAACTTTATTGGAACTTTACATAACCACCAGCAAACTGAAAATTTTGCATGTTCACACTTGACTCTTTTATTAGGCTATTAACAAAAAAGGTTGTTGTAAATCATCAGGAGAGTAATAGGAATAGCACCATTTTGCATTTCTTGTATTGGATAGAGGCATTTCCTAATACAAGCAAATGTCAGAGAAGTATGTAATGTACCTTTCCTGCAAGAGAAGCATTGTTTTGGCACACACTGTCTTTACTAATTCTGTGAGGAAGTGAGAAATCCTAATCATGGTAGTAAGTCCAGGGAAATATGAGTGGAACTTTAAATTCAACAAGTGGGTTCCAAGTGAATGCAGGTGACTGCTGAGAGACCGTCACCATTGCAGTCAAGATGAGAGAGGGTGCTAAGGAGTGGACTTAGTATCTGGATATTGGCTAAGACCCTGAAGCTGACCATTCATCAGACAGCAATTGCTAGACCTTAGTGAAGATATTAGGCTACTTAAAGTGAGAATTAAAATCATTTACATAAAGTTGTAAAAATATGAATCATCCACCAGATACATATTTACTTTTGCTTTACATTTTCTTTTGGTTCAGTCATTGCACAGAACAGGGGCTTCATCTACCACTCAGAAAGACACATCTTAAGGTTACATCGAGGATCAAAGAATAAATTGCTTTCATCTATTTTTGCTTCACATGAAGCAAGAGCTTTAGTACACCATGAGAAGTGTTTGCAGTTATGACTCTGAATCACCAAAAAGGATGTCACTTTCAAAATTCTCTATTGAGAAAAATTCTCATCAAGAATGGCTATGACAAAGGCTGGAAAATCTGTGGTCTTCAGAACGATTCACAGGATCAAAGGCTCTCCATAGATGAGTTATGACTTCAGCTTCTCTCACCAAGAACCCCCTACTTTGTAGACATGAAGTCAAAGTAAAAGCAAATGGAGTATTTGCTACTTTTCTCTTTATTAAAATTAAGTACCCCACCATAAAATTATTTACCCTAACAGGATTTTCTAACATGGTTTGGCTTCTAGCTCCAAGTATTCAAGTGTGATTAAATAATCTGTAGTGGTTACAGAAATGGGGAAAGTAAAAAGGGTCCATGGTTGGGAGCGGGGGTGTGTGGGATAGAAAGGCAAACAGCAGGTAACAGCAGGTAGTGTGAAGAGGGAGAGGGAGGTCGATACAAAAAGAGGGAAAGAAGAGGGATAAATAACACTAGGGACATTTGATAAAGCCTCAAAAAACTATATTATTTTATATTTACCTGAAATAATATACAATACAAATAAATGCATCGCTGGGGTCTAGATAGAGAGCTCTGCAGTTAAAAAGACTTGCTGCTTTTACAGAGGGCAAGAGTTCATTTCCCAGTACCCACCTAAGGTTAAGTAACCACCATGGTAACTCCAGCTTCACCTTCTGACCTTCATGAGCACCTGCACTCAGTTTCCATTTAAACACACACACACACACACACACACACACACACACACACACACACACACACACACCCTAGAAATCAAGCATCTTACATGAAGATAAAGTTATATTACTGGGGTTGATAGTACTCCCCTAAGGGGCCACAAACTATTCAGCAATAACTCCAGTACCGGTTATGAGAAACCTTTTTCAAGTTGTTGGTCAGAATAGCCCAAGTGATTCCCCTAAATTATATAGGTTATTGCTATTGCCCTTGAGTTCCCCACTGGGGTTGATAGTAAATTCCTATTGCTGAAGACACTGAAAATATCAGACACAGGACTGAGATTTGTACAGATGCTAACCTGAAAGACTCCTTCCTCTGTACTAACTCCCATAGTAACAGAATGGACTGTGCAGGCTATGATGGAGGAAAGCATCAATAGTACTCTCCAGCTATGTTCAACATAGCAAGATGTCTCTAAAGGTGCGCCAGTGGCACTCATGTTATGATGGTAACCAACAGCTGTCTATTTGGGCAACAATACTGATAAAAAACTTGGAAGGGAAAAAAATCTTTCAGGGTAACACCCATAAACAAACTATAGAGGACCAATAACTGCTGAGCAGGAAAGAGAATTGTCCCCTTCCAGGTATGAGGTATGGGCCCACTGTTTAGTTCATTGGTACAAAGTGGTCAGCCCTGAAATCATATGCACACGAGCCAGGCTAAACAGATTCAGCCAATTGTATTGATGTATCCATATGCTTGCTACAATAATAAGAAGAAGGGAGGGAGTGAAGGGGGAACTTAGGAGGTGTTAGAGAGAGGGCACATGGGAGAGGTTGGAGGGAGGATGGAGGAAAGTAATGTAATTATATTTTAATTAAATTTGTTTTATTGAAGAAAAGAGTCCTGACACTACAACCCATTTCTGAGAATCATCTCTCAATGAGAAGTAAGCCACAAACAGATGTCATACACCGAGGTGCTTCGATTTTGAGTTGATCAGATTTCAGTGTTTGGGCGCTATTTAGATCACTATAAAATGACTTTTCTGTATCAGTTAATTAAAAACTTATAATCTCTTGAATAAAATGCAGAACAACTGTCTTGACATAGGCTGGCAGCTAATGATGTCAACCACAGTGGGTGGTGGCAGGCTGGAGAGGTAGATTAAGGAGCACTGGTGAGACCCTACAGCCATCTCACCCTGAGTAAATGTTCTGTCACAACAAAAGAACCTTAAAATTCAAACTGTGGACTATGAACCATTAACCTTAGCATTGTCTTGAAGGTGTTCAGCATTCAGCTTCCTGGATACTATGCAGCCCCACAGAGCCTGAGTTTCAATCATCTCCATGTTTATGTGAGACCCCTGACATGATCTGCTGGGCATTAACAGACAAGTTTTCATTTCCTGTAGATTGTAGATCAATCTAATATAAAAAGTGGAGATACAATCGATCTTGAATCGATGCAGTTATCTTGTGAGGGCTCAATGAGCAGCTTCCCTTTCTAAACAATCTACAATCAGCTGAGTACAGTTAGCCTTGGTAGGATGGGATGAAACCTGAAGCATTTGTTCTTATTTCTGCATTTGAAACAATTAGGTTATGCTTAATTTCAGTTTGATGCAATGTTCCTGCAAAGCCTATAATGATATTTATTCAAGTGTAAAGTTTTGTTAGCTCCTTTTCCCCTTTTGTGATAAAGAATTTATTGCAGTGGCTAGTGTCCATGATTCTGTCTCTACAGTAATTTCCATCCAAGAGTATCATTATATAAACCAACATTTAAATTATCAAATTTATATTAATGTTTGGTACATAGATATTGAAAGTAGTGTAGCGTACTGGAACAAGTTAACTTTCATGTGCATGCACATTTGTGTGTGTGTGTGTGTGTGTGTGTGTGTGTGTGGTGTGTGTGTACCGACTACCTCAGGTATCAATCACTAGGCACTGTCCACATATTTTTGAGGATACCTCATTGTCCCAGGGCTTATTAAGTATAGCAAGTAATCTAGGCTATCTAACCAGCAAACCCCAGGGATCAGCCTATTTCCACATCTTCAGCATTGGGATAACAAGCACTTACAATATTGCACTGGACATTTTTTTAAGTGGGTTCTGGGCATTGAACTTGTGTCCTGATGCTTGCAATGCCAGCACTTTACTGATGGAGCTACTCGACTCAGGATTCAGAAAGCAAAGTCAGCTCAAGCTATAGAGATCAGGCAGTGGTGGTACACACCTTTAAACGAAGAACTCTCTGAGTTCAAGGCCACCCAGAGTTAAATGAGATTGAATCTGTCTAAAAGAGTATATCAGAGCGCATGCCTTTAATCTCAGCACTAGAGATACATAAAAGGTAGGAGCAGGGTCTTCAGTAGCTAGTCTCAGGAGTCTCTAGCCATGTTGGGGAGAGCATAGTAATCTGAGTGAATCTGAGGAGCATCGAAGTTGGGAGCAGTTTGAGGATCACCTATTGCGATTTAATAAGGATCAGGATAAACAATTAGGCCGAACAGTTTATTAAGGGAGAAATAACTCACAACATAGGCAGATGTACGCGGCGGGTTCCAGCGGATCCTAAGCCTTCCAGCGTTCACCACCAAAAAAGGGCAGCCCGACCCTTTCCCAGCCTTTTCTCCCAGCTCCCATCCAGCCCTGTCTCCGCCCCAATGGGCATGGCCTAAGCCACAGGTGCAGACAAGGTGAATATCTCGCTAGTGGCTGGCTGCTTTGCTTTTCTGATCTTCAGCTCGAAGCTTGAACCCCAATATCTGTATCTGGGTCATTTATTACTTGTGCTACACTTCTTACATATATTGACTATTTATTTGAAGCACAGAGTTCATTGTGGTTCATTATGGACCACCTGTCAATCTGTTTCAAAGCATGTACTTTTAAAGAAAGAGAAAATGGAGGTTTCTGTTAGATGACATAAAGTAAATAGCTTGAAAGCCTCCCTTTGATTATTTCAGTGATTCCTTTCTCTAAACATCACACTGTTCTTTGCTAACATTTCTTCTTGAGTTTCTATGTTACCATTCTGCTTCCCATTTAGAAAACTCCATTAGAAGACAAAGTGAGAGATAAAGAGGTAGGGGAAAGTGAAGCCTAATGGTCTGTTAAGCTTAAGTGCTCATGCCAGGACTTGCCTTTCCCAGTTCTTGGCACTGGGCTGTGTGGAGGAAATGGTCTTCATACTTTAAAAAATTTCCATTTTAATATCTTTGATGTTAAAGATAAAATAATGCAATTTTATCTTTAATAAGGGTGATTGAAACCTAAATGGAAACTATATATATGTACATACATACAGACAGACACATTTTGAAAGAAAGTCTAGGACTGCTGAAGTAGGCAGGTCCAGAACTACACAGATTCAGGGACTCTATTTGTAGCTATGTAGGAGAAAAGGGTTTCTGAGTTTTTGATTATTATTTTGTTTGTTTGCTTTTCAAGACAGGGATTTTCTGTATTGCTTTGGAGCCTGTCCTGGAACTGGGTCTGTAGACCAGGCTGGCCTTGAACTCACAGAGATCCACCTGCTTCTGCCTCCTAAGGGCTGGGATTAAAGGCATATGCCACCAATGCCCAGCTATTGTGACATGTTTTACTTATGGGAGTGATCTAGTAAAATAATTTTGATCACCAAAATAGACTTATTCAGCTTCTCCAGCAAGAAGGTCTGAAAACAACAACCCACACAGGAATTGAACTAGGACCTATTTGGTGAGGAAGAGAACCAATAAAAACATGCTTTACTCCAAGATTTTTGTTCTCTTCTGATGGGAGATATCATTCTGTAAATATTTCTCTTGTTGGTTAATGAATAAAGCATTGTTGGCCAATAGGAAGGCAAGATAGATGGGACTAGGAGACAAGGAGGATTCTGCGAGAGATAGTAAAGAGAAGTCAAGATATAGGATGTGAAAGAAAAGGCCCACACCCTCTCTCTGGTAAGATAAGACCACATGGAAACATTTAGATTAATAGAAATGGGTTAATATTTAAGACAGAGCTAGCCAGTAAGAAATGCTAGTAACAGGCCAACAGCTTCATAATTAATTAACAGTGTCTCTGCCTGTTATTTGGGGCTGACACGGCAGTGGGACCAGGCTGGTGGGAAACTGCTTGTAACAAAATGTCACCCAACATGGGGCATGAACCCATGACCCTAAGATTAAGAGTCTCATGCTCTACTGACTGAGTTAGCCAGGCAGATATGTAATGAGCAGACCATGTGGGGAGGGGAGTAGGGAAACTGCAAGCAATTGCTGAATAGCTGGGGTTGGGGGAGGGAGCTGTGAGGTGTAGATTCCCAGCCATCTGGGTGAAACCTAATTCTCCAGATTCCAGGAGAGTCTATATCCACTCCTGACACCAGATATTGCATGGTAAATAAGAATTTGGAAATAATAGGCTGGTGGATATTTATTCAGGGAGAAATCACTTACACCAGAAACAGATGACTGCCACAGGTTCCCATCCCAAGGATGCCTCCTGATGCTCTCTGTCTCTGACCAGGAAGCAAGAGAGTGAGCTGGGGTCCATGATCCCAGACCTAGTCCCCCACCCCAGGTCATGTCTGCATGTGTCCCTACACCCAAATGGGCATGATCAGTGCAACAGGTGTGGGAGGGGTGGATATCTCACTACATTCTTCCTAAGTGAAGTACCTCGACAAGTTATCTGTGTAGTCAGACAGCTAGAGGGAAGAAACCATGAGGGCAGAGATTTTTCTTATGAAGCTGCAGTATTAAGACTTAGCTGAACAGGTCAGCGTGAGGTCAAGTCCCACTCATAATATTATGGTTTTGAGACAGTAAGTTACTGTCTTGGTCCTTTGTGTCCCTTTGTATAATGAGGACACAATGGGTATCTTTGTAAAGTACTTTACCGTAGTATCTAATAAATCATATTAGTTATTATTATTGTCACACATTTGGATCCCAAGTGAATTGAATCCCTCAGTTAGCACAGGCTTCTAATTCTAGATGATTGGATTAACACCATAAAATATATCTTTAAATCCAGGCAGTGGTGGCGCAGGTCTTTAATCCCAGCACTTGGGAGGCAGAGGTAAGTGGATTTCTGAGTTTGAGGCTAGCCTGGTCTACCAGAATGAGTACCAGGACAGCCAGGGCAACACAGAAAAACACTGTCTCAACCCCTTCTCCCACAAATGTCTTTAATTAATTTCTGTAACATTTAGGCAAAAAATGTGAGTATTATTGTATACTTCTATTGTACTCTTGTCCACTTTTTTGTGCTCTCATGCTAATAGCAAAATGGTTAACCTTTTTAAATATTAAAAAAAGAAACTTTCAGAAACCGAAATATGTCAAATAAATACCTTAACCAATCTATGCAGAATCTTTCCCATGTATGGAAAATAAATTGTCTATAAAGCTAGTTTGAATATATGTGAGGCTAGCTTTATAGTTGAATTGGCTGTGAGACAAGTTTTTATAAATGGTACTCTATTACTCCACTGAATTTTGTTTTAACTTGCAGAAGATTGGGGACTTTGGAAGGAGAGGAGGAACAGAAGGGGGAGAGGGCTGGAAAGGAGAGATGGAGAGGGAGGGAAGAAGAGAGAGATTGAGATAGATAGATAAGAGAGAGAGAGAGACAGAGAGACAGAGAGAGAGAGAGAGAGTGAGAGAATAAGAGAGGATAAGAGGATATTTTCAAAGAATCAGGCTAGATAACGGAATAAATTAATTCAGAAAAATTCCCCATCCTCCCCTCTGCTCATCAAAAAACCTACAGGCACTAAAATTCATTAACATTTCTATGAACATAAATTTGAAATATTCATTTTCATTAAGTAATCTACTGAATATGACAAAATCAAATTTATCTAAGGAGATATCCAAGGCTGCTAATTTCCTTGACAATGGGGACATAAAGAAAGAGAAGCTATGAATCATTCATGAAGTTCAATTTACTTCTCTTATTTTTTGGTACTTAATAACCATGAGTAGAAAGTATGCAGTACATTGTATATGCTATTTTTAAATTATTTTTGATCTAAATTAATGATTTAGCAGGAGGGATAATGTAAAAATGGTTCTAAGGCCTTTACTTTTAAGCATCACATATTTCATATTTTTTTGTGAGCATTTATTTAGATGTTCACACATTCATAATAATTTTCTTATGTTCAGCTTTGCTTTATATACTCGAACCACTTGAACACTAATATTATTTAGGCAGGTGCCTAAAGTAATTTATTGGTGAAATAATGAAAATGAATGAACTCTAAAAGTTCTAGTTTAGAGGTTGAAAGAGACCCTCAAGGTTATAAAATGAAACTTGTCTCCTACAGAGAAATCTCTTATGCATTATTAATGGTGGGTGGCCATTTCCAATTAATTGATGTGTCTCTAGAGGAAAAGAAGCTTTTCTTCTTAGACAGGAGCTTATTTCATGAATATCCAGTGCTACTTATTTGCAATAACTGAACACTGATTGAGACATGTGGTGTCATAACTCACAACATGCTAGTTTAAGCTGATTGAGTATCCATACTGACATTCTAGCTTGGTTTAAAGCATGAACTTGACTATGTTCATGTGTAATGGATATGTCATATGTGCAGAGAGTCTTCTTGCTGTTCCTGAGAAGTTCTTTACTTAAATAAAAATAGGGAAAGCAGGTTGCCTTTCTAATGTTGTTGGACCTTTCCAACTACCTACATGTTTGAATAGAAAAACAGAACAAAACAAAACAAAAACCCAAAAAATTCTCAACAACTCTTCTCTGGTTGAGATAATTTCTCCTGTTGGCTTTCAAACTGGGGCATCGACTTTGTTCTGCCTTTGGACTTGACTGGAAACATTGGCTTTACTTAGGTCTCTAGTCGGTTGACTTTGTAGCTAAACTACACCATTGACTCTGTTGGTTCTCAGGTATTTGTATTATAATTGAAACTGCCATTAGCAAAAGGTGCTGACTCCTTCTGCAGCATACATTAAGTGTATGACCCAATTTCTTATGTTTAATCTCTATATCTCTGTATTGCCTGGGTCCCTGTCTCTCCTGTTCTGGATTTATTTTCCCCGAAGAACCCCAGTTTATTACACAACTTTGCAGATATGTTTTGTCTCCTGTATCACAGTGTTTAAAATGTTCAGAAATGGCTGTTAGAGTTCTCTAAGTTTTTTTTTTTCTCATGTCCCTTTTTTTCTCATTTTGAATTAAGTTATCTTAATATAGCTTTAAAATTTATGTGCCATACATGATACTTTTATAGACTTTTTTGTCTGGATACCATGACTATTTTGATTTTATTTCCAGGTGTTATTACATTACATAAATAAAACTTAACATTTCAATTCTGTGAACCTCATATTTTCTGAGAATATTTTACAGTAGGTAGATGATTATTTTTAATCAGTCATTTTGTTGGCTGTGAGAACAACTTTATTCTATAAAACTTATTTCATAATCAAACATGGCTATTGCCCAGAATGATGTCTACACATGGTTACAGACAAGCATTTGAGTAGAATGGTACTATTCTATGACTAACAGAGTGGATGGTCAATTAAATTTAGTACATGAAGATAGTGCTTTATGCTATATAATTCCTAAGAAAATAGCAAGGTGTCACCAAACTTTCCCATTGCTTGATGACTTCATGATAGTTTATGTAGGAGATGTGTAGACAGTTTATGGATTATAATAGGGCAAAATCATAGGACTTCATGATGTTTATTATTAAAGGTGTTAAAATACTAGGCTTTCTTCTAGATTGCTCTTTGGTGACACATTTATAATCATTTTTAAGGCAGTCCTAAGACAAACATATAAAATTATACAAAGGAAGGAACGATGGATTGCAGGTACAAAGCTGTGATTTCTTATCTGATAAGTATCTTATCTGATAAGTTAAAACTATTCTTGTTTTTTAAAATTAAAGTTTGCAGGGGTTACTTATACATAATCCCTCACATATTTCTTACTGGAAATTACCTTTTTTTTTTTTAAATGTGATCAGCCAGCTTCTTTTCCTTTTTTCTGTCTTTTTTTTTTAAAGATTTATTTATTTATTATGTATACAGTATTGGGCCTGCATTTATGGATGCAGGTCAGAAGAAGGTACCAGATCTTATTACAGATGGTTGCCAGACACCATGTGGTTGCTGGGAATTGAACTGAGGACCTTTAGAAGGGCAGGCAGTGCTTGTAACCACTGAGCCATCTCAGCCCCTAGTCTTGGTTTTAATGAGTGGGTAATGAACCATGCAATGAACCCTGTCCTCCTACTTTACAATCAGCATGGTGAAGAACCAATAAACTTGGAAACAAAGAAGTACGACTAAGTGCTACATTCATATCTTAGTCCTTTGGAGATGTGGAGATGCTAAAGCTAGTAAAACAAACAATGCACTTTATAAACAGCAAAGATTAATACTCAAAGTTTTGACAGTTCTGTACTGGGGGAGGTCCAAAATGAAGGCAGTGATAAATGTTGGTGTCTGGTAAGGGTTCATTTTCTTTTTCATAGATGGTACCTTCTAGTTGTGACCTAATACAGTGAGTGGAAGGGAAAAGGTGACTCTCTGGGAGATACCTCCATTAAAGAGAACTCCACTCATCAGCCCAACTTTATCACTGTATCTGGTTACAATATGAATTTAGGAAGATGCACATCAGCAATAACAGCAGCAACAGTTGCAGCTGCAACAACCAACTAGAATGTTTCAAAAGAACCAGGGCTTCTTTGAATTGAAACATTCCTTCTAAGAAGGAGACTCTTTCAGATTCAGAAAGGAAGCAACACCTATAAAGTTTGGGAAGTAAACTAAATCCACAAGTCTCAGGAGAGTGTGACAGCGACAAGATTGACAAAGATCCTCCCTAAGTTTACATAACCAGTAACAAAAGCTGAGATGTAGTTATGCTGCCTGAAAATGATCGTGCAGAGAGCTTTAGGGATGCTTGTTCTTGTGAGTCATCAACTGTGCTGAGGTGAGCGTCTCAGTGATGCCTTTGCGTCACCATTGATTCTGTATTAATCGTCACCTATAAATAACCTCTCTAAGTAACCTCAATAAACTCACTGAATCTTTACACTGGATTTAGATGGACTTGTTTCTTTGTTCTGTTATTGGTGACCTATCTAGGGTGAATAGATGCTCACATCGTTCTAGGAAAAGTCAAGCAATACCCCTACCCAGGGTTATAAAAGCACTAAGCAGTTGCTAGTGAGAAGGGGACTCTTTATCCAATAGAACTGCCTACAAGTTGTATAGGGAATTCCACTGATACAAGTTTCATGAATTGTTTCCCGTTCTGGGGGTAGGCTTTTCATTGATTAGCTACTTTTGGCTCACTAACCAAAATGCTTGAACAAGCTAGATGTGAGTGGAATTTTTTCTTGGGTTTGCCAAAGGATACCCTTTGTAAGGAGAACCTACATTTTTCATTTGTTCCTACCCAGAACATAGGTGTTGCTCAGGATGGTGAAGAATAAGAAGGGTTATATGTGGTAAGGACACAGATTTCAGACTTGAAAATGGCTTCTACTTCTTTGAATGTAGTAAGAGGTAACACCCTATATATTGAACATATGAGAGAGAGAGAGAGAGAGAGAGAGAGAGAAGAGAGAGACAGAGAGAGACAGAGAAGAGAGAGAGAGATTAAAGTTTTCCTTAATCTTGCTGAAGAACTCAGGGAAAGACATCCAAATAATTCTCCATGACTTTTATTCTAAGACTACCTGTGTCTCCACAAGGCTTGTGGCTATCTAACCTTCATTTGATAGCTTTATTGATTTTGAATTTCAAATCCTCATTATACTAAATTCTTTGATTGATTTTTCTATATGCCATTGCTTCATTTTATGGCATCCCGAGGCTATCAAGCTATTACTCTGCTCCAAGTTCAAGTAAATTTTCAGTTTAACAAGACTTTATGGCCTTTGCAGATTAGTTGATTAGATGCCATTAAAAATAAGCAAACTGTCTTTAATTTGTGTCAAAGGACTTAGCCATGGAAAACGTTCCCAAGTCTTAATAGGATACACATAGGAACTAGTAAATTCTGTGATATAGGCAATGTTTCCACTTGGTTGGTCACAGAAAAGTTTAGTTGGCTTACTCTTATATTGAGCAATGCCCACTTTATTATTCTCATAATCTAATTGATATTGGATTCATTAAACCTGAGTTGTAGTCCAGTACATTGTCAATTGAGGATGATCTGTTTCATAAATCACACATCTAGTTATGGAGATTTAAAAAAACATAAGGGAATACCAATTTATTATATATTCAGCTAGAAAAAAAGGCAAATCAAGCAAATGCTAGCAAGTAGGTTGATTCCATAGTTTTAGTATATTTTCCTAAACCACACAACAGTTATTTTTTCTTAAGGCTTTACATTTCATTAATTAGTTATTCAATTGTTACAATGAAAAATATTTTAAACACACTGTTGAACTATGCAACACCAAGACTTCTGGGTGAGTATGTGCATACACATATGGTTATTTTTTAATGATATCAAGGTCTGCTTGGTTTTCTGAATCTACAAGATATTCTCCCTTTCAGCTATAAATATTAGATACTTGACCTAGGAGCTAAATTCTGTTTTGGCTTCTAGGATTGGTTCTGACATGTAGTAGAGATGATATTGGGAAACCTAGACCTGTCTTTGATTAATATTGGATTCCTGGCCCTGCCGAGAGTAGCTGCAACACTAGTCATGGAGCCTCTGCTCACTTCCTCACCTGTTGATTTCAGAGGTCTGTGCTGGGGTAAAACTGGGTTTGGAAACATAACTGGGCTTGATTCCCCACCCCTTCATAATTTTTGATTTTGGTATTTTAGTTTTCTGTATCCCAAATACTGTATCTTCAGTTGTTGTCACAATGATTTTGTCACAGAGGTTCCACATGCCACTATGCTGTTAAACACATAGAAGACAATGGGTCTGTAGTTCTTGTTTGGCTTTTAATTTCTATTGTGTTTCTGCCTCTCTAGAGCCTTTTAAGGCAATATTTAATTTCTGCTTTATTTATTGTGCTGGTCAATGCATAGTATGACAAATGGATTGAAATGTTGCATGCTTCCTACTATGATTAAAGAAATTTGTCATTTAAAGGAAAATGTCAATCTACAACTCACTACGAAATTGTAGGAAATCTCACTATGCATTGTAAAATGGGAATTTTGGGAAAATGTGCCGGTAATTCTTAGAACAGAATCAATTAAAATACTTTGCAAATTCATTGCACCTTAACTGAACAATAAAATCCGAGGATCTTAGAATTTTTAAGACAGTTTCAGGTTGCAAAGTTTTCCAAAGGAAACCAAAGTTTACTAAAATCATAAGATCAGTGGACAAATTGACGAAGGTGAATGATAACCCACCTCTGTTATCAGCCCATTGGTTATTCCCCTCTTCCTACAACAGTTTCAAAAACAATGATTTATTTGCTGAACAAAAGTTCTGTTTTATTTATAAGCTATTATCATCCATTAATTAATGATCATTCTTATGTGTCCAATTTGGTCATTTTGCCATTTAAAGCAAGTTATTATTTATAACATATAAACAATACCTTTCAATATTTATCATGTTCTTTATGACCTTTAAAATCAAAATATTAATTGAAGAACATTTCTGAATTTTCTTATTCATTCCAGTGGTAGTAGGATGAAGACTATATTTAAATTTAGTGCCCTCTCTGTAGGAACAGTTTTATTTCTGTACAATGAGACTAGAAAGTTTATATAATTGCTTAACAGCACAGTAGAGAAACACATTTATTCTTCAATAATACTGTAAGGTCAACTGGAAGGTTTTCATTTACCTTTCCTTCTTGACATTTATATTTTAGATGCTCAAAATACATACCTGCTCATTTTTCACATTTCAGTAAATGATAAAGTTAATTCATGCTTTTTTTGTGTTCCTCAAAACAAAAACAAACAAACAAAAAACCAAACCAAACAAACAAAAAAGGTCTATCTCCAGTAATTCACAATGAATGGGCTCAGAGGCCTACAGGTTGATAGCTGAGAAACAATGACCCCAAGGTAGCTTGTCAGGTTAGAACTTAGTAATTTAAATGTTCATATTATTAATAAAATAATCAATGATAAACAGCCTTATAATACAGACTAAAATCAGCCTGGCGACATGAAAAACATTAACTGTTTGACCTGAAGCATAAGCCCACTGAGGTGTCATTTATTATTATATATTTTTCACTAGTTAAAACAAACCATTCACAGCCTGGAGTTGGTGGCACACACCTTTAGTCCCAGCACTCAGGAGGCAGAAGCAGGTGGATCTCTGTGAGTTTGAGGCCAGCCTGATCTATACAGCTAGTTCCAGGACAGGTTCCAAAGCAATACACAGAAACCCTGTCTCAAAAAACAAAACAAAACAAACAAACAAAAAACCCCAGAAAACAAAAACAAATGATTCACACAATATTTTACCACAATGTATTTATAAAAGACCATTTCTAGTCTTCCAGGTTAACAGATAAAGAAACGTTTTCTTTTTTCACCTAATTAAGCTTGTATATTAGGAGGTTATGAGAGAAGATGAAGAAAGCAAGAGTTTATAAATTTATCAATTGAAATAAGTGGACTTTCTTTAATTGTCCAAAGGATAATGCCACTGAAATAACCCTTGAACCACCAATAGTAGGGAAAATGTCACGGACTGTGAACCCCTTGAAAAGGTGGCAGCTAAAAATATTCCAGCGCCAATTAACTAAAAGGAAGGTTGACTTTAATTGGGTCAAGCAACATCCCTCTTTCTTATCCCCATGCAAGGAACTCACAACTTTCAATCTCCAGGGTGCAGTTTTGCTCATCCAGAGGGTACCTTCGAAGATCCATCATGCATGCTGCAGTGGTTGTGATCCTACAGGGTGAGAGAGAAGAATGACATGATTTAAATGGGGACCTTTCATGGACACACAGAGACCAAGCAACAAACAAGTGTATATTAAAATTTTTATTTTATTTTTTTATTATCTTTTTCTTATTTTACATATTGATCCCAGTTCCCTCTCCCTCCCCCCTTCTCTGCCTCTCTTCCATCCTCCACCCTCCGCACTCCACAGGGTGGGTGTTTTAGTGGTGAAATTTTATTTGTAAGCTTCCTAGCCTCAAATCATTTTGGAATGTGTAGACGCTCCTAAGAAACCACTGCAAACAGTTATACAGCAGTAGAATAAATAAGCCAGGTAAAGACAGAAGTGGATACTTTCTAGAGAGCTGCACCTTCAAGAAAGAATGAAAAGTGTGAACATCCCAATGACTTAGAGATAAAATCAGTAATCAAAACATTAATAAAAACAAACCCAGGGAGGGAGCCTGTGTGGCCTCCCCAGAGTCTGTCAGCATCCTGGTTCTACCTCCAATCATGGTAGGAGATAAGCTTGGGCCTGTTTCCAGGCTGACTCTGGGGGCCCTGCACAGAGCCTCTTGAGGCCTGGGGCCCTTGTGCATGCAGGGGAGCGCATCCAGGTGGACTGGCATGTCCAGAGTCTGCCAGCGTCCTGGTCCTGCCTCCACTAATAGAAGGAGCCCACCATCCAGTGGCTCAGAGCCTCCTGAGGACTGGGGACTGTGTACAGGGTAACGGTACCAGCAGACTAGCCCATCCGGAATCTTCCAGCATCCTAGTGTTATCACCACCCAATGGACAAGGAAAGACATCAGATTACTGGACCTGCTTGCACCAACCAGAAGAGAGCCTTGGTCTTGTACCCACCAGGAGAGGAAGAGACCCCATCAGTATGAACTGGAAGAAACAATGGGTAGATGACAGTATAAGAACACAGTCAACAACAGAAAGATCAATATGATACCCCCAGATTCTAGGGACTCTACCCCAGCAAGACTTGAACATCCCAAACCAGATGAAGCAGAAGAGAACAACCCTAGAACAACTTCATAAAGATGATAGAGACCCTAAAAGAGAAAATGAAAAAAAAATCTTTAAAGAAATGAAAGAAAACAAAACAAACAAAAAAAAAACCAAAAAAAAAAAACCCAACAAATCTCTTAAGGAAAGCCAAGAAAAAACAATCAAACAGATGTAGTAAACAATTCAGACAGTCCATGACCTTAAAACTGAAATAGAAACAATAAAGAAAACACAAACTGAGGGAATTCTGGATATAGAAAAAATGGGTAAATGATCAGGAACTATAGATGAAAGAATAACCAACAGAATACAAGAGATGGAAGAGTGAATCTCAGGCATTGAAGATGCACTAAGAGAAATAGATTCATCGACCAAAATCATAAGTCCAACAAATCCCTAACACAAAATATCTAGAAAATATGGGACACTGTGAAAAAACCAAACCTAAGAATAATAGGTATAAAAGAAAGTGAAGTAGCACAACTAAAGTATATTCAACAAAATCATGTAAGAAAACTTTCTCAATGTAAAGAAACACATGCCAATGAAAGTACAAGAAGCTTACAGAACACCAAATAGAGTAGACCACAAAAAGTCCCCTTGCCACATAATAATCAGAACACCAAATGTGCAGAATAAAGAAAGAATATTAAGAGCAGCAAAGGGAAAAGGCAAAGTAACATATAAAGGCAAACCTATCAGAATTACACCTAGCTTCTCCATGGAAACTCTGAAGGCGAGAAGGTCCTGGATAGATGTTCTACCAACATTAAGAGACCATGGATGCCAGCCTAGACTACTACTACCCAGCAAAAATTTCAATCACCATAGGTGGAGAAACCAAGATATTCCATGACAAAATCAGATTTAAACAATACTTATCAACTAATCCAGCCATACAGAAAGTTCTGGAAGGAAAACTCCAACCCAAGGAAGTCAACTACACCCACAAAAACATAGGCAATAGATAATACCACTTTACCAACAGCCAAAAGAAAAATGGGGGGAAATACCACCATCACCACCAAACAAACAAGAATTACCATTCAATGGTTATTAATATCCCTTAATAGTAATGGTCTTAACTTGCCTATAAAAAGACACAGGCTAACAGAATAGATATGAAGACAGAATCCATCCTGCTGCATAAAACAGACCTCAACTTCATTACCTCAGAGTTAGGGGTTTAGAAAAGATTTTCCAATCAAATGGACCCAAGAAACAAGTGGGTGTAGCTATCCTAATATCTAACAAATTAGAATTTAAACTAAAATCAATCAAAAGAGATAAAGAAGGTAATTTCTTATTTATCACAGGAGAAATCCATCAAGATGAAGTGTCAATTCTGAATATCTATGCCCCAAATACAAAGGCACACACATTCATAAAAGAAACATTACTAAAACTCAAATCACACATAAAACCTCACACACTGATAGTGGGACATTTTAGCACCCCACTCTCAATATTAGATAGGTGCACCAGACAGAAACTTAACAAAGAAACAAAGGAAATAACAGAAGTTATGATCCAATTGGGTTTAGCAGACATTTATAGAACATTCTATCAAAACATAAGAGAATATACCTTCTCAGCACCACATGGAAGCTTTCCTAAAATCAACCACCTACTCAGCAATATAGTAAACTTTAATAGGTACAAAAAATTGGAATAATCCCTTGTATCTTGTGAGACCACCATGCTTTAAAGTTAGAATTCAACAACAACACAAATTCTAGAAACCATACAAACTCATGGAATTTGAACAATGAGCAATTGCATCATTCCTGGGTCAAGGAAGAAACAATGGAAGAAATTAAAGACTTCTTAGAATTCAATGAGAATGAAGACACAACATACCCAAACTTATGGGACACTTTGAAAGCAGTACTAAGTTCATGGCACTAAGTGCCCACATGAAAAAACTGGAGAGTAGTCACATTAGAGTATTAATAGCACAACTGAGAGCTCTAGAACAAAAAGAAGTAAATTCACCCCAGAGAAGTAGAGGCCAGGAAATAATCAAATTGAGGGCTGAAATCAATAAAGTAGAAACTAGGAAAACAATACAAAGAGTCAATGTAACAACGAGTTGTCTTAGAGAAAATCAACAGGATAGATAAACCTTTATCCAAACTAATGAAAAGGCATAGAAATAACATGCAAATTAACAAGATCAGAAATGAAAAGGGGGACATAACAAACGAGGAAATCCAGAGAATATTCAGGTCATACTATGAAAACATGTACTCCACAAGATGTGGAAACTCAACGGAAATGGACAATTTTCTGGATAGATATCACTTACTAAAATTGAATCAAGAGCAGATAAGCAATTTAAATAGACCTATAACCCCTAATGAAATAGAAGCAGTTACCAAAAGTCTCCCAACCAAAAAAAAAAAAAAAAAGCCCAAGGCCAGATGGTTTCAGCAGTGCAGAATAGTGCAGAATTCTACCAGAAATTCAAAGAACAGGTCATACCAATACTCCTCAAAGTGTTCCACACAATAAAAGCAGAAGGGTCATTACCAAACTCTTTTAATGAGGCTGCAATTACCTTGGTACCCATGTCACACATGAACAAAACTAAGAAAGAGAACTATAGACCAATATCTCTCATGAACATTGATGTAAAAATACTCAGTAAAATACTGGCAAATTGAATACAAGAGCACAGCAGAGAAATCATACACTGTGATCAAGTGGGCTTCATCCCTGGGTTGCAGGGATGGTTCAACATATGAATATCCATCAAAGTAATCCACCATATGAACAAACTGAAAAAAGAAAATTACATGATCATTTTACTAGATGCTGAAAAAGTCTTTGACAAAATCCACACCCCTTCATGATAAAGGTCTTGGAAAGTCAGGGATAACAGGAACATATGTAAACATAATAAAAACAACATATGGCAAACCAACAGCCAACATCAAACTAAATGTAGAGAAACTCAATGCGATTCCTCTAAAATCAGAAATAAGACAAGGCTGTTACTTTCTCCATATCTCTTCAATATTGTACTTGAAATTCTAGATAAATCAATGAGACAACAAAAGATCAAGGAGATAAAAATTGGGAAGGAAGAAGTCAAACCTTCACTATTTGCAGATGATATGATAGTTTACATAAGTGACACAAAAAAACTGTAACAGGGAATTCCTACAGTTGATAAACAGCTTCAGCAAAGTGAATAGATACAAGATATATAAAAAAAGTCAGTAGCCCTACTATATACAGACAGGCTGAGAAAGAAATCAGAGAAACATCACCTTTTACAATAGCCACAAACAACATAAAATATCTTAGGGGTAATGATAAACAAACAAGTGAAAGACCTATATAATAAGGACTTTGAGTCTTTAAAGAAAGAAATTAAAGAAGATACCAGAAAATGGGAAAATCTCCCATGCTCTTGAGTAAAAATGGCAATCTTGCCAAAAGTGATCTTCAGATTCAATGCAATCCCCATCAAAATCCCAGCACAATTCTTCACAGACTTTGAAGGAATAGTACTAATGATACTCAACTTTACATGGAAAAATAAAAGACCCAGGATAGTGAAAACAACTTCTACAATAAAGAAACTTCCAGAGGCATCACCATCCCTTACTTCAAGCTCTACTATAGAGCTATAGTCCTGAAAACAGATTGGTATTGGTACTAACATAGACAGGAAGACCAATGAAATCTAATTAAAAACCCTGATATTAACCGACACACCAATGAACACCTGGTTTTTGACAAAGAATTTAAAATTACACAATGTAAAAAAGAAAGCATGTTCAACAAATGGTGCTGGCATAACTGGATGCTGACTTGTAGATGATGCACACAACACTTAAGTCCAAATGGATCAAAGACCTCAACATAAACCCAGCCACACTGAACTTCTTAGAAGAGAAAGTGGGAGGTACCCTTGAATGTACGGGTACAGGAGATTGCTTCCTGAACATAACACCAGTATCACAGACACTGAGATCAACAATTAATAAATTGGACCTCCTGAAATCAAAAAGTGTAACTGAAATTCAAATGCCTACTCTATTCTCAATAATCTTTTGATATCACTTTGGAATTGAAAAATACTTCCTTTAAAACATAGTTGTCTGTGAAGTGTAAGGATAATTTGAAAAACTCAAAAGCCACAAATTGAACTGCAAGTTATTTTTTCCTTCATAAGCCTTAGGAGGTATGTTCTTCTTATTCTTAGTATTTATTTATTTATTTATCTATCTATCTATCTATCTATCTATCTATCTATCTATCTATCTATTTATTTATTTATTTGGTCAACTTGACACAAGCTAGAGTCATCTGGGAAGAAGGAATCTCAATGGATAAAATTTCTTCTGGGCAAGTCTGTGGGACATTTTCTTGATTAATCTGGGAGGTGGCAGCTCACTGTTGGTGGTATCACTGCTGGGCATGGTGGTCCTGGCTTCTATAAAAAAGCAAGCTAAGAGCAAGTCATGGGGAGCAGATTAGTAAGCTGATTTTATCCCATTTCTCTGCTTTACTTCTTGACTCCAGGTTCCTGCCTGGAGTTCCCTCAAATGATAAACTGGAATTAGAATGTATAAGTCAAATAAACCCTCTCCTCTCTCTGCTGCTTTATAACTTATGGTGATGATCTTTGTCAAGTAATTGTAAGTAAACCACAGAAAATTACTAGATATGAAAAATTCTATGCAAAAGGAAGAACTAATTGTTTTAGGGAGGGAAGGTCTCTTTTATAGTAGTCCACAAAGTTTCTGTATCAATAAATATTGTGCCATTATTACTATTAGCATACACACATGTAAACTATATACAATACAATAAGATACTAAATATGTATATCTGTCTTAGTTTAAAATCAATTATTTTAATATGAAACATCAATATGTTTAACATTATTATATATTTGTATTTAAATATGTACATATGTAGCATACTAAAATGAAATCTTATAGCATAAATTAAAACCATTATTTGTTGGTATTAAATCACTTTGTCAGCTTAAGTGTTATATCTTTTTTTAAAAGAGAGCACACATTTGAAAGCAGGGGCAATATATGATGAGACTTTGGTTCTAAATCTCCCTTAGTAACAATTTATTTCTGTTGAATTTTAAATTATCTTTTGTTTTTGAAATTAAAATATGATTTCATTGTTTTCCCTTATTTTCCTCCCTCTAAACCCTCCCATGTACCCCTTCTTGCCCTCTTTCAAACCCATGGCTCCTTTTTCATTAATGTTTGCTACATGCATATGTGTTTATATATATTCATATATGTTCTTAAATACATAAATACAACCTGCTCAGTCTGTATATTGTTACTTTTATGCATGTTTTTAGGGCTGATTATGAAAACCCTAAATTTTGCAAAGAGTTTACTATTTCTACCTATTATGATTAATTAATTCATTTGTAAGATATAAAATTGTTTTCATTACCAGAATCCACATACTGTACTCAGTGTGCTTTGTACTCAGTTGCTTGAGTTCCTTGGTCTGTCCTCCTTATATATCCCATTGTGATGTAAAAGAGAAATGATTAATAAATCCAGCAAGGGAAGCAACCCATGAACCGGTGGAACTGTAGCTGCTGGAGTTGTCTGACACAAAACCACCTCCATCTTAGGGTGTCTGTCTTCAAATCTCAAACTCCCAGAATGGATTTTCAAGCCCAATTTGCCCTAGGCAGGAACCCTCTCAAATCATTTAATAGTAGTTGAAGGAAAGCCACAAAAATACCAGTGTGGTCCACAGATACTCATTGGGACCTTTGAGAACAGAAAGAACACTGGGACTCAAACAGGACTCAAACTAAGAGTTTGGCATTTCTAGAAGTCATAATACCTATGGTTAAGTGAGCTGAGTGCATGAGCATTTGGCACGGGAAAAAAATTGCTCAGCAGAAATCTTCAAGATCATCAATAACAAGAGGGGTGTCCCTGGGCAGAACTATTTGGTTCTTTTGTCTTTGGGTGAAAAGTGCCAGTGAACATCTCTAAGAATAATTGCTCCTCATGTTCCCATTTGTCCTCCTTGTCTAATATGATGGCAGGCAGTGGTGAACCACTACTACAATTACTTGACACCCTCGTGGGGATGTACTCTCTTTGGATAAAGCAAGATGATCATATGAACATTTCATGGAATTAAAGATACCAAAGATTACAAAACTGAATTGATTAAAGGCTTCAAAGTTTAATTGTTTCTGTTTGAAATGCTGTTTCTAATGTTTGACACTGAAGATATTTATCCACAGTGTGTAGAAATACTGCTATTAGCAGGCAGTGAATCAAAGAACAACAGGAAAGAACCAGCTACAGGCAAAAACATTAACTAATCGTTCTTCTAAAGACAAATTTCCCAGAGGTGGCTTCGAGATAGCAGAACATTCGTCTGTTCTTTCAAAGACATTTAGAATAGCTTACATTATAATCTAATTTATTGACATTTTGAAGGTTAGGTCAGAAACTGCAGTGGGTTTTTAAAACTGTGGTCCCAGAGCAGGGATTCTGCTGCCGTAGTTTCTATTCATTAAGGTTTAAGATGCACGGCCATCAACCTTAGGCACCAGTGGAACTGCAAATTTTCTTCAATGTCTGAGGCTAGCACGGTTCTCAATGCTGACAAAACTCTAGCCAGGGACTATTGGCCCATAAGTAGCTTAAAATCTAGGTATGCATGACTGTGAGATTGTTTGTAAGGAGCAGTGATAAGATTGCTATCTGCCCCATGTAGTGAAGTGTTTGCAGAATGGCCTATGGATTGTTTGGCTTCTCAGATAAAATTTTAATCCTTTTTTGGTGTATCACCTAAAAGAAGCTGATGTGAGAAGACAGTAGGCTAGCCTTTGTCATGGCTTATAAGCACATAGGAATTATTTCCCCCCGAATGTATACTACCACATTGCCCACTCTAACTTGTCTGGGTGCTAGGGAGGCTACCTGTGTAGCAAACACATTGAAGATGAAATTTTATGGGCATGAGGCATGACTAAAGAGAAAACACATAGAGATACCATACTGTGTGAGATTTAAGAGCAACTTACATGTGGGAACTGAGTGGTGCAATGGTTAAAAAATATCAAAACCACAAGACAAAATATTTATGAATAACCATATCTGGCATCGAAGTGTAAGATTTTTGTCTTACACTTATACTGTGGCATTCATTTTTCTCTGTTCACCTAATCCAAGGCCAGTGAGCACCAAATGTACACCTGGGGGCGCAAGAACTCATTCACTGAAGACTGCATGAACACTTCATTGTGGTTGCTGAAATGAATTACATATTGTGACAGCATTTATGGAACTGCTTTCTACTAAGACAGTTGTTCTTGACTGAGCTGATTCATTGAGAGCAGACCTTCTGTGCTTCCATGCTGAAGATGGAGATGGAGAAAGCATACATCTGGGGAAGACATTCAACTCACACAATAGAAGACTGTAGGTTTAACCCACTGTTACCCCCTAGACTTATGGGGTCAGTGTGGCTTAGGCAGTATCTTATGGCTAGGATAATATGTGACTGGTTTTTATTGCTACCATAACAAAGAGCCATACAGTTAGTGGTTTAAAACAATACAAATTCCTGGAGCTCTTGCTGGAAGGACAGAAATAACTCCTCAAAGTTATCCTCTGATCTCCACACATGCACCATGGCACTGTTTGTCTGCATACACACACACACACACACACACACACACACACACACACACACACACACACACACACACCCCACATCATTCCTTTAAAACACACATGAACCTAATAAATTTAAAAATTTTTAGAAGTCCTGAAATCCAAGCAATGGCTGTTCAATATGGAGGCTGTGAGGGAGAATCAGTTTCCTTGCCCTTTCCATCTTCCATTTGCATCCTCGGTTCATGCAGCCTTTCTTCCATCTTTGAAGCACGTTACCTCCAACTCCACCTCTCTTCCCACATCTCCTCCATCTCTGCTTTACTCTTTCAGGACTCCTGTGCTTCCATTGGGCCCCTCTGTAACATCTCCACCACTTTATCAGGTAATAAATCTCAGGCTCAGAGAAGTAGGACATGACATCCCAGAGAAAGGTGATGTTCTGACCACAATAGTAAATTATTTAGTCCCCTACTTAGATTAGACTTACTGTCCTGCTGTCATCCCCCAAATACCAAAGCTAAGGAAACTGACACCTGATGGGATATAGAAATGTTTTATGTTCAGAGTCTGTAAGTTTTAATATGGAGATTCAGGTTCAGCTAGCTAAGCTGGGCTCAAGAGCAGTGGCCTCTCCAGATGTTTTATTTAGGCCAGATGCATCTAAGAAGAGAACATTTGGTCCAGTAAAATTTCTACTGTTATCAGGCAAGTACACTTAAAATTGGAAGCTTATCATAATTTTAACATTCATTTAGTCAGCAGTAACGTGGGACATTTTCTGATTAATATTGAATATTGAAAGGTTAGAAGACCTACCAGAAATCAGGAATATAGTAAGTACAGATATAAAGGTTAAAAATATTCAACTGCACATTCATGCTGCCATTAGTTTTAGTTTTTCTTAAAACAAAACAAAACAAATCAAAACCACGTCAGCAGTTACATATGGTGGGGTCATAGACCACAGTAGCAGGAGAAAGCCCCATATTATGAATAGGACAGGCAAGGATTCTTTATGGGACCTCAACTATAGCTATCCAAGCTAAAGCGCTATACAGGGGTTACCAGTGTGTTCACTTATCAAGGGGACTATTAGACTTTTCATGGTTTGTCTGCAGTGAACTAAAATTTGGTAGTTGTTCATGGGTCAAAGCACAATTTTGGAATATGCTTCCTGTGCACCAAGCTTTCAGGCCTTGCTTGGTGGGCAATAAGTGGTCAACTCCTTTTGGCAACTGGCGATTTGTAGCTGGTGTTATCTTGCATCCAGAACTGTGATACGAGTGAAAGACTTTCAGACCTGGAATTGATGGGAAATACAAGGGCAGAGAATAACTCATATATTTGATTCTATGGGCAATAGATCAAGCTAATCTTGTATTACAGTTTTGGACAACCACTTCTGAAATGAATGGCAGCTATATGCAGAGCCTTGTCTTATATATATGTGTGTGCATGAGTATGCACTGGCACAGATACTTCTGAGTGCTTATGTTTATAAATTTCTGTGGGTGTGCATGTGTTTGGTATGTGTGCAAATGTAGGCATGAATGTATGGAATCCAGAAATCCGCTTTCTCCTTTTGAGACAGGGTCTTTGACTTGGCCTTGAGTTTCCCCGGCAGGGCAGGATAACTGGCTGCTAGTTAGCTAGCAAACTGCAGAGATCCACTTACACCCATTCCTCCAATCCAGAGTTTCTAAGCATATACCACCATGCCAAGCTTTTTTACTTGAATTTCTGGAACTAAACACAGGTTGCCATGTTTGTTTATTAAGCACTTTAATTACTGAGCTATCTCCTCACCTGTTCTTATCCTATTTTTATAATCCATCAGACATCTATAGGCTCTAGCGAAAAACTGATGGGCCTTCAGCTTCTGTGTTTAGCAGACATAGCCTTCAAGGTTTTTTTTTATAAAGTTACATCAGCAATGGTTATCATAGCCCATGCATCAGAAGTATTTCCTCCAGCAAGCCTCTGGGAAGCAGATAATTGCATTTCTTAGTTGATCTGCTTTCAAAATCAGTGATTTTGAACTCAAGAACAAGTGAAGTCAGTGGGCATGCCTAGGCTTTTCTTCAGTCATAATTCTTTCTTGGCTTTGTCATTTGTCTTCACCAGTTCTCACTGGGTTTAAAGAGAAGCACCCCGTAGGTGTGGGAATAGGTCTGTAGTCTAACTTTATGACAAAAAAAAAAAAACCAAAAAAACAAAACAAGCTTCCAATAAAGAACAAGCTAAGGGTTCAGGTGCCTACTTGTTTTTTTTTGTCTGGAACTGATTCTTGCCTGTCTTACAGGCTCACAAATAACAAAACATAGCACCCTTGTCTGTTAAACACATATCTTCCTAATTTTATTCTTAGTTTGTTTATTCATTAAGTTCTTTTTATATCAAAAATTTTACATATGTTATGCTTTGACCATATTCTTTCCCCTCCCTCAATTCCTCATAGATCCTTTCCACTTCCTTGCAAATTGAACTTCATGTTTTCCCTTTCTTTCTCCCTCTGTCTTCCCCCACAAAACAGAAGCCAAAAAAACAAGGTCAAAACAAACAAAAACTAAACAAAAAAGCAGTAAGAATAAATAATAAAATAACAAAAGAAAATAATAAAACAGAACAAAAAGAAAAAAACCTTCAACAAAAACAAAGAGGAAACAAAAAAGCAAAAACATAGACAAAACCAAAACAACCCAAACAACCAAACAAAAATATCCCCTGAAATCTTTCTTCTGTTGGCCAATTACTCCTGGGCATGGGGCCAGACTTGAAGATATACCCAATGACATTCCACTGAAGAAAACTAATTTTCTACTTCCTGACAGGTAATCATTTCCAATAGCTTCTTGGGTAGTGGTAGAATTTCATGTTCATTTTCCTGTTTCTGTAACTGGATTTTGTCTGATTTAAACTTGGGCAGGCCTTGTGTGTGCTGTAACAGTCTCCATGAGTTCATATTTGTACCACATTGTTATATCTGGAAGAAACTGTTCCCTTGGAGACACCCACCACCTTTGAGTCTTAGATTCTTTTGGCCTCCTCTGCTACATAGATTCCTGAGTCTCTAGGGAGGGGTTTTGAGAAAGACATTCCAATTAGAACCTAGTGCTCAAAAGTTTCTCACTGTCTGTGCATTATCCAGTTGTCAGGCTTTGTTAAGCACTCTTTACTGAATGAAGAAACTTCTCTGATGAGGGTTGTGTAAGACACTGTTCTGACAACAGTATGTCTCTAGAGTCATTTAATTGCTAAGTTCCCTCAGTAGAACAATAGTAGGCTTTCCCCTAGTGCCCATGGATTTTTCTAGTCTCAGATTCTTGGCCACTTTAGCAGTGTTAAGTATGAGTTCCATCTCATTTAGTGAGCTGCAGGTCCAAGCAAAAAGTGGTTGGCTACTCCCTTAATATTTGTGCTACTGGTATACCAGTGTATCTTGTAGACATGTCTGTTGTAGGTGTCAGGGTTTGCATCTGGGTAATATTGATGATTACTTTTCTCCTCTTGTAGTGTCCAAAGTACCTTCTAGACCCCTGAAGACTAGTCAATAGGGCTAAAGCTTCTAGCTGGTCACAGGCTCAAATTCTCTATGTTCAATGACAGCAGTGCTGTTCTCAGTAAAAGGGTCTTGCCATCAGATTGTGGAGAGCAAGCAACCAATAGACTTGGCAACAGACTGTGCTATTTGTGTGTATATGGTATCAATGGGGCCTGTTTAGCCAGTAATTCAGTAACAATAATCCATTTCTGACACTGGAGGTTTTACTTGATGACGTGAGATGTCTAGTTTCATTCTCACCCCTATTTTATGGTGACTCCAATTAGATTCCTTTCATGTATGTATGTATGTATGTATGTATGTATGTATGTATGTATGTATTGCATGTATGTTTGTTTAGGAATCTTACTAGCTATACCCTGTGGTGGTTATCCTGATTGAAACACAGACATCTAAAGCTTAATAGATAACATCTATACTTAAGAGAAAATGTGATATTTGTCAATTTGGATTTTCATTATTACACTCGGATAACGGTTTCTAGCTGCCGTTTTTCTGAAAAATTTATTTCTCTTAACAGCTGAATAATATACAATTCTATTTATCAGTTGGTGGATTTTTTTTTTGGCTGCTTCTAATTCCTGACTGCTATGAACAGGGCAGCAATGAACATGAATAGACAAGTACTGTTTGCATTAAGATGTAGTCCTTTGGATATATTTCCAAGAGTGGTATAACTAAACCTTGCAGTAGACCAATTTTCAGCATTTTGAAGACATCCAAATATTGATTTCCATGCTGGCTGTACCAGCTAGCACTCTGAATGCCTAAGATATATTACTTTGATGTAGCAGAAAGATGGACATTGTTTTCCATCAGTCTTTAGTTTTTGTCTTTTTATTGGAGAATTGAAGCCATCAGTAACATTAGGAATTATTAATGAGCATTCCTTATCAATATCTGTTATTTTGTATTTGTGGCATAGATTTCTCCCAAGTCCACTTATTTATTGATCTGGGTTTATTTCTTATGTTTCTTTAGTGTAGTCAACCTTCCCATCAGTTTTCCTTTATGTGCCTCTTGTAGAGCTAGTGAACAGAAATTGCTTACATTGTTTTATTGTGAAATGTTTTTCTTTCTCCATAGATTGTAATTGATAGTTTTGCTAGGTATAGTTGGTATCTATGGTCTCTATTTGTTGAACATCCACCCAGTTGCTTCAGTTCAGAGTCTCCACTGAAACATAAGATATTATTTTAGTGCTCTGTCTTTAAATGTGGCTCAGTCTTTTTCTTTAACAGCTTTTATTAACATTTCTTTGTTCTGCACATTTAGTGTTTTGATTATTATGTGTTTTAGGAAGTTTATTTTCTGGTACTGTCTGTTTGCTGTTCTGTATGCCTTTTGCACTTTTGTTTTCAATTGGGGGACTTTTCTTCCATGAGTTTATTGAAGATAATTCTCTTCCTTTGACCTGGGTTTTTTCTCTTTGGTCTTTTCATAGTATCCCAGATTTTCTGGGATGTTTTGTGTACAGATTTTTAAATTTACCATTTTCTTTCACTGAGCTATCTATTACTTCTACTTTGTCTTCAAATATCTCTTCCATGTTTTTTTAATATGTTGGGGAGGTTTCCCTCTGAGGTGTTAGTTTGACAACCTCAGTTTTTCAAATCCAGTTTTATTTCAGTTGGGTTTTCTTTAGTGAATCTATTTCTATGTTCCACTTTCATATCTTAAATTATTTTCATTACTTTATTCAACTGTTTGTGTTTTCATTAACATAAATAATTATTAAGGCATTTTATTAGGACATTTATTCATATCTTCTTTAAGATCTGTGAACACATTCATAATTGGCATCTTGGCTCAGCTAAATTCCCTTTCTTAGGGCTTATGCCATTACAGTTGCTAGCTTCAGAAGAAGGCACTGTCTTGGTTTCTTGGGTGTGTGTGTGTGTGTGTGTGTGTGTGTGTGTGTGTGTGTGTGTGTTTGTTCTGGGACTTGGGCATATAGAATTTGAAGTGACTACTGGTGTTGACATCTTTACTCAATTTCTTGGGTGGCTGTCCTGTTCTTTGGTGGCTGTGATCCCCTCTGGATCCCAGAAAAGTATGACAGTTGTGGATCTTGATTCCCAGCCAAGTATGGTAGTTCTGGGATGTCTGATAGAGAGCAGTTCTATTAGATCACAAGAAGTAATAAAGATTGGATATGGTGTAGAAGCAATGGCTAAAATGAGTGGTAGGTAAGAGCTAGGGAGACCATGAACTCTGGGTCCATATCTGGGGGCAAAGTTTTAGGGAGATGAAGGTGGAATGGGAGGAGGGGCTGAGGTGGTCAGGCACCAGCAGATTTAAGACTAAATCTATAGTGACCAGAATATAGGTTTTCAAGGGACTAATTTTTGTTTTTTAAATAATAAATTAGCAATTAGAGCTGTACATGTTTGCAGGATACAAAGTGATGTTGCGATATATGAGTTCAGTGTGTAATAATTAAATCAAGGTAATTAACATATCTACCATCCCAAGTACTTATAATTTATGTATTATTTATTTATTTCTGGTGAAATCAATTGGCATTAATTTTCTTACCAATATCCAAAAAGCACAACATATTATCAGTTAGTTACTAAGAGAAAAAAACAATCCTTTTTTCTATTGAACAATAAAAACCATTTAGCCAAGACAGTCACAACTAAAAGCAACAAAATGAAAGGTACCACAGTTCATGATTTCAGATTGTACTACAAGGTGAAGGAAATAAAACAGCATTTTACTATAATATAAATAGATCCACTAGATAGTATGAAAGAATAAACTTTCCAGAACTGAACCCTCATGTGTGGAGTCAATTGATTTTGACACAGGACTGTAAATATAGTTGTCAAAGGATGGCCTCTTCAACAATGGTGCCCAGAAGACTGGATATTCATAAGTGGAATAAGGAAATTAGGTCTTTATCTCAGTTTTTATCTTTGTGATCCCAGGCTCTACTTGTCTCCTTCTGTTTTGTAGACTTGGTGTTGAATGTTAATGATTCCACCCTCTGTGCAATCCCAGGCAGTCATTTCCAGATAATTTTCTATATTCCAAATGTTATTTAAATGGAACCATTATTATTCAATTCTGTTGGGCCAGAATGATTCATGGACCATTTTGAAATATAAAAAGCAGTTCACAAATCAGTGTGGGGGTAGGGTGTTTAGAGAAATACTAATAGAGCAATAGTGATTAAACAGGCTCATGGCGAGAACACAGTGCCTGCTCTGGTTATGTGTTACCATGGGTATTTGGCCAATTTTTTTTCCTGAATGATATCATTATAATCATGTAACTTTGGACTCTATAAAGTTTATAATTATTTCTACAATGTTTAATATTAGCTGGTACAACTTTGCCAAACTATGCATTGGGAAGCAGAAATAATCAACCAGACTGATGGTAGATGTCATTCTATAAATATATTTCTATTATTGGTTAATAAATAAAGCCCTGTTGGCCAATAGGAAAGAAAGATAGCAGACAAGGAGGATTCTGGGAGATGTAATAGGAGGAGTTAAGATGTAGGACATGAGAGAAGAGGTCCGATCTCTTTCTCCAGTAAGATAAGACCACCTAGAAATACGATTGATAGAAATGAGCTGATATTTAAGACAGAGCTAGCCAATAAGAAGGTCTAGCCATTGGCCAACAGCTTTATAAGTAATAGAGTCTCTGTGTATTATTTTGGGACTGACGTGTCTTTGGGATTTGGCTGGCAGGAAAGTGCTCATAACACTAGACCACCTTTCTACCCTTTCAGTTCTCATGAAAGTCTGTACTGGACATGTTATGAATAAATAATCCAGTAGTAAGCCACGGTACAATGGGAAGGGACCTAGATAATGAACTAAAAGTGACAGCAAACTGAGTGTTAACTTCAAGTTGGTGCTGTGGCTGAGATATCAATAATTATGTATTGTGATATTCCTAGGATAATTTACAAAAGCACTCAGAAGTAAGAGGCAGGGCAATAAGTGTGCCTTTCTCCAGAGCTGCTAATTTTGTTTTTATGAGTAAAACTGATATTGCCCCTTTATTGTTTTCTCCCCCAAACCAAGACTTGACATGTTTGCTCAAAAGTGATTGTCACCCTCAAATATTATTCACTAGGGAGGAAATATAATGTAGGGGTCACCAAACATTTAAGATACTGCCTTATCTAGACAGAGGTGTTACATAGAGGCAGAGAATAGAGCCAAAATATATACAGGGAAGGAAAGCATACACATGAAAAATGCACATGTAAAATTTGGCACACTATTATTTTCCATTAAATAAACAAGAATGGAAGAAGTCCTGAGACAAGGAGATGGCATATCAAGTATAATCCTTGGAGTAAATTTCCACCTGTTTCTCCTTCTTGTCTATGGGCATTTTACACACATTGTTAAAATGGATGTATGATTCTTCTTTGAGTCTTATTATCAAACACTTTACTCATGATGTCAGGATCACAATGTTTGGAATAGGACATGATACATGTTATATAATACATTTAGTCGCTTTTCAAGTTATAAATTTAAAGAAAAAATGACATTTTAGTGGAAATGCAACTTTTCTAATTTTGGCATATCTCTATAGCATCAAAATTTACAAATAAGGTTAATATCAGATGACATAAAAATTTTGCTACTTGCTGAATTATCCTTCTTGTACCACCAACAAATCTGTTCTTTCCCACCCCCAGCAAGTTCTCACCCATTTTCATGTCTCTTTGATTTGTTCTTGTTAAACATAAAATTTTTAAATTGGTATTATTATGTGAGCTGAAAGATAAAATTAGCTTCTTTACTAACTTTTATAAAGCCAATGTTAAGTGAGTAAATTCTGTAGGGGTTAGATATAGCATTAAATAGTATTTTAAAATCAGGGATAATATATGTTTCTATAATGAAATTATAAATTAAAGATTTATGTTACAAATTAAAGATTATGTTACAGCTACCAAATTAATGTGGATAATAATGGATGTTTATATTTCCATGGAGAATCTAGAGTCATACTGTGGAATTTAGATGTCATAACAATGGAATTATTTAAATGTCATACAATGGAGAAAAATAAGTGAATTCTTTTGCTATGGTAAGCATTTTGACAAAAGTCTTGACCTGGACACTTTATTTACAGCTACTTGATTACTAGCATACAAAGATCCGAGAATTGTTCCTTCTCTCTTTTAAAACTGTGTGTGTGTGTGTGTGTGTGTGTGTGTGGGTGTGTGTGTGTGTGTGTGTGTGTATGGAAGCTGAGTGCAGGTGCTTATGAAGGTTAGAAGGTGAAACTGGAATTACCATGGTGGTTACTTAACCTTAGGTAGGTACTGGGAAATGAACTCTTGTCCTCTGAAAAAGCAGCAAGTCTTTTTAATGCAGAGCTCTCTATCTAGACCCCAGCGACGTTCATTGTGTAATAAACAACAACTGGTAAACACCTGGTATAGGTCTATGATAAATGGTAATACAACTCTTGTGTACAATAGATTGCTTTGCAATAATTAAAATAAACAAATAGATTTGGATGTGTCAACATGTGAAACTTACATAGTGTGTGGAAAAGTAAACAAGCAAGATACTGAACTGGAAAGGATGTTTATAGAAAGCAACACCTATGTAAAGTTTTGATAAAAACAAACCACTAGCATGTGTGCCCTAAGAAACTACAGGTAGTCAAATAAAACTTGCTGAAATATTACACTGGGGAAGAAGGGAAGAGGAGGGAGAAGAGATGGGTTGAGGCAAATGAGGATGGAGTTGCAATGACTTCTGAGTTCTTCCTCCCTTTCTCTGTTCATTCTTTTCCTTACCCCCATCATCTTTTCTCCCTTCCTCCAGCTTTCCTTTCCTTTTCCATTTTCTTTATTCCTTTCACTTTGATCATTTTGTCATTCTTTGTTCCTTAAAAGAAAATAAAGCCAATAGAGGCACATGCTCATATATTTTAATATCTTTATCAGACTCAAATTTGATGTTCTCATAGCAACAGAAAAATCCTTGAGCAATCCCTACTTACACATACATGTAAAATGTCATTTTAAACTGGAGAGGATTGACTTCTTGTACTCTATCACTGAATAGCCAAAATGAAAGGAAACCAAAATTTATCTTTCTTTTAAATGAATTTATACTAACTGGTATTTAATGGTACTGATTCTAATTTTCTGAAATATATCCTACCTATCAAGCATCCTATTCCCTTAGCTGGGGGCTGGTGTTTGGAATTAATATGCCTTCCCTCACATTTCTCATTGAAGTTGGCAATTACACATGTCTTAGTTTGACTAAGTTTCCTTGTGGGACTGCTGTTTGAAAAGATGGCAAGAATTATAAGGCAAATGACCTCATAATGACTCATTTACCAAGGTCTGCCCAGTGTCTGCTTCAGTATTGATGTATAGGCTTAATAGATTTAACAGGAACTTAAGGGAATACTGAAATCATGATTTCTCAGAAGAAGACAGAAAAAGACCAATGTGCTGTCTGCATTAAAAAAAATTATGCTAATGTTTGGAAAACAAATTTATGGTAAAAATCCACATATGTCATTCTGATTAAATTTTACTAAAAATCATCTTGAATACACTGGTTAAATAAACAAACATAGATTACTGGCATTTGGATAATATCCAAGGCCAAGAATTCGCTTGAATTATGCTTACATTAATGTCATCATAAGACCTCCAACCAAATTTGATAAGATATGACATTCAGGAGAATTAGCAAAGTTTACTTGGGAATATAGCAAACTATTCAATGACACATTTATACTTTAATAATCTATTTTAATATATTTAACAGTATACTTAAATATTTGGACATACTTTATTAGCTTATTATCAATTAAATATCAGTAATATTATGATGAAGGATTTTAAAGTAATCAGCACTTATCACTCATGTAAATGGAAAATAGTTTTGAAGAGAATAAATGTGAATAATGCCAGCCCCTTAAGTCATTTCTTGAAGTTTACACTCAAATTTCCTACAAATTAATTTCATTTGTAAAGAAATGTAAATGCTTCCTTGACTACTGAAGCTCGAGGCATGTGTGCTGAAGAGTTATGCTGGGCCCTTTACAAACCTGCCTTCCTCTCTGTGGGTCATTATTGCTGGATCAGAAGGAAAACTGTGTAGTCAGGGAAAGTGTTGGCCAGGAGCTGTGCTTCTGTGCTGGGTCTTCTTCTGCCTTGAAGGCCCAGATCTAGTTTTAAATCACCTCCCCTGCCTTTGTCTATCTAGCCTGTTTATTCTTAAGAAAAATTGTGCAAGATTTGGAAGTGAATTGGAAACACTTCCGATACCTGTCCAGCAGTCAGGATTAACTGTTCTTTCATTGCTTTTGAGCTATTCTGTAGTCTTACATGCTTTAGAAAATAATAGGATGATAGTAAGTAAGGCTTATCTGTAACTAAATCCATAGTTGATGTTATTTGATGCCATGTGAAACTTGTCTGGCTGTGGTGATGTATTGTTTATGATTTATTAGAGCCACTGGTGATCAAAATAGCAAAGCAGCCATACTAGTTAGCGATAGAAGCCTGGAACACACCTTTAAATCCCAGGACTCAGGATTAAGAGATAGAGGGATCTCTGTTAGTTCAAAGCCATACTGACTACATGAAATTGATTCAGTCCTAAAAGAAACAGCTCATGCAAAAGTGATCTCAGCACTTGGGATCACATGCCTTTAATCCCAGCACTAGGGAGGTAAAGACAGGAGTGTTATGGCTTAAGAGCCTTCTGCCTCTGAGGATTTGTGGAGACAGGATTGCCATTTCAGCTGGTTGGAGGTAAGATCTACTGTCTTGGCTGCCTTGCTTCTCTGATCTTAAGCTTGAATCCCAATATTAGTCCCTAGGTCTGATTTTTATTTATCATGTTTTACCTGGGCTTGCCATGGTTCCTCCATTTACCCACTATTTTAATGTGCTATGTCTTTTCAGAAAATCTACATCTTGGAAGCCCTGAACTGGATATAACATCTTATTTTCTCACCAATTAATCTCTAAAATTTTTGTGTCATGCTTTCAATAATCCACGTGCTATAACAGTTTGTGAGGTATCTTACCATTATATCATACACTATATCGCATATAAATAATATCATATCATATCATATCATATCCTGATAGATCCCAGTTAGACACATTGTCAGACTATGTGTCTCATACCAATATGGAAGGAGAAGAGGATCATAAAGTCCTGCCCCTATCTGACAAGCTATCAGTAACTGATGGTTGTTAGAGAGGGAATCAGTTCTTCAGGTATGTGATCTTTTATTTATGCACAAAGAGGAAGTATTAAGTGGACTCAATAGGTTTTAAAAAAGCATGTGTAGTTGGGAGAGAAAATTAGTCGGGGAAGATAGAAGGAAGATTGGAGGTGAGGGAATAGGGGTGAATTTGACTAAAACACATTGTATCCATTTCTCAATAAAAATATTAAATGTATTTCATGGGACATGTGAAACCAGGTATGCCTGTTATTGCTTCTCCTAGAAAATAATCTCAAGCAGCAATGGATTATGATATTGTTGGTTCTATAGCTCTTTTCCACCAGCTTTTTGTTTTGTTTTTGTTTCTCGTCTGCATACAGCCACTAAGATATTTATTGGTGTCAGCACAGATTGGAAATTTGGTTTCATGGTCTGACCCTTTGATGACTTATGTAAATAGGTTAATGGATCACAGAGGCAGAATTCTGTACTCTGCTGGGAGAGAGGCAGCAGAGTCTGTTGGGTTAGTCTTCTTTGTTTTGTCTAGTTTTCCGTTTTGGATGCAAAACAATTATGCCCCGTGATGTGGAGAGCAGCCATTTGACATCTGGGCAATGAATTCTAATGTTTTTGTGTTTACTCCTGACCTGTGGCAAAGTGCAGGTCTGAATTTATAAGCACTTTTGTGTTTTCATATCTGTAGTTCAGAAAAGTCTTTGCCTCCTGTTACATGAGACTATTAATAAATTAGATCACAAAGCCTCTTGGCATAAAGAAATGCAGTTTTGATTAGTGTATATAGATACATAAATACATTAACTCCTAAATTCTCCAAAAATAAGGAAAAAAATTAGAATTTTTTACTGTTTTCTCAACTAAAAAATCATTTCTCAAAGAAGTTAGCAGAGCTATTTTAAAGATCCAAGTGCACTTGGGAGCACATTCCCCATGGAGGGATACTCCCTTAACCTAGAGGCAGGAGGGAGGGCCTAGTCCCTACTCCAAATGACTTGACAGATTTTGTTGATCCCTCCTGGAAGGTATCACCCTCCCTGTGGAGTGTGGGTGGATGGGATAGTAGGGGTTTTGGGAGCATGGGAGGGAGGGAGGGAAGAAGGGAGAGAGGGAGGGAAAGGGAACTGGCATTGATATATAAAAAAGAAAGAAAACAACAATAATAAAAATCCAAGTTCACTTAATCTAAATTTTTAATTAATTAATGAATATAATAACAATTTTTTCTAACATGAAATATCTGTATTTTTATTTGTCAGTATCAATTTAATGTGAAATACATGTCCCTATGCCTTGTTTCCTTTGATTTATACAAACTTAGGAATCTTATGCAAACTTTAACATATTTGAGATTGTGGTACATATAATTATTCTCAATTAAATTGGACCATTATTCTGATATAACCTTTACTTTATCAACACTTGCTTTTGTAATATTCCAGCTTGAGAATGTTTTTCAAGATATTGAAATTAGAATCTGAATTAAGATTAAACTGGGTTAATTAGTGGGTAATTGTTGGGCACCTAAATAATTTCTAAGTAAAATAGAAAACTTAAACACTAGCTATTGTCATAGTTAGCTTTAGATGCCAACTTGATTCATACAGGAAGTAGGAACTTTGTTGAAGAGTTCCCTCTATCAGATTATATGTGGGGTATTTTCTTGATTGCTAACTGATGCAGGAAGCTCTCTGTTTACTGTGGGTGAGTTCCAGACCTAGGCAGGTAGGTCAGGAATGTTAAGAAAGATTACTGAATTTGAATCTGGAAGCAAGCCGGTAAGCAGCGTTACACCATTGGGTTTTCCCTCCAGACTCTTGCCTTGGGTTCTTATCTTTGCTGTGCCTTGACAATGAATAATAACCTGTAAGGAGAAATAAACTGCTTCCAAGTTACACTTGGTCAGTGTTTTAGGAGCAGCATCAGAGAAGCAAACTATGATACCTACTAAACATACCTTTACATGTATTTTTGTTTCTTGTTTTTAAGCTATGGAGATGTGCCTTTGAGGTATGTTAATGTGTGTTTGTTTTTATATCTTTAAAAATACTTGGGATGACTATAGTCAGTTGTAGAACATTTGCATGTCTGGTGTGGTCTTTTTACTCTATTGACCATCTGAAATGCCCTCTAATAATATTGTTTTCCATATTCCATCCTTTCCTTTCCTTTCTGAGATATAAATGGCTTGTTCTGGTTAGTGGGGCCAACAAAAACTATTTTCGGAGCAACAGTGTAAAGAGAAATAACTGTGTGTGTGGGTCTTTATTATACAAGAAGAGAAGATTTGTCCAAAGCTGTGGTCCACATAATACTTAACTCTCTTGACCCATACACATTCCTCAAATTTAGTAGTATATATATATACTTCTTGTGAATTGAAATTAAAAACCACTTTGCAGTACTACTATTGATGTAAGCAAGCAATAGTGAACACATTGCTTATGAACACCCTCATGTATTTTTGAAAATGGTACTGACTCCTGAAGAAGCAGCAGCATTACATGACATACATGTTTGTGCCTCTAGAATGTAAGAGATGGAGCCAGGATTAACAGTGTAGACCTGTATTCCTCAGCTACCCTGGAGGCTGAGGCAGGTGAATCACGAGTTAGGAGCTTGTCTAGACTACACAGTGAGTTCAAGTCCAGCCTGAGCATCTTGGTAAAAGAGTGTTTTAAAGGAAAAAAGTTAGAATGGGTGGAGGGGCATTGCATTATGTCAGATAATCCTGGAAAATCCAAGCATGGCAAATAGGTGGGGAAATATCAGAAGTGGCAAATCTTGAAAATGAACTTTGCCTTGGTTTACAAGTTCTGACATATAAAACACATTATAATTTATTAAGCTGGCTTTATCTTCATGTTTGTGCTTACTGGATTTTCTCATTAATTGCTCTTCCCTGAAAAAAAATCTTTTTTTTGCTTCCTATGTGATTGTCAATGGATAGTGATTTTGTTTCTTATTGTTAAAGGTTTTTACATTTTAATTTATGAGTATGTGGATGTGTCTGTATGAATGTATTCCATGTGAGCAGGTGTCTGTGGAGTATAGAAGCTGGATTTTCAGGCAGTTGTAAGCTGTTCAAAGTTGGTTCTGGGAACACAACCCAAGACCTTAGGAAAAACAGCAAGTATTCTTATCAACTGAGAGCCCTTTGCAAACTCTAAGACTCTGTATTTTGTCAGAATAATTTTATGCTCTGTTTTTGTTTTATCTTTATCATGTCTTTGATTACTGAAGAAAACAAAGACCCAGCTGCAAAGTCTGGCACTTATAACCCTATTTAATAAAAGGCCCAACTCTCTGATGATTCTGATTTATTTTGTAATTGCTATATCAGATTATCTATACTTCTGTATCTGTATCATTTCTATGTTTACATCTTTTTATATAATGTTAATTTTTTGAGACTGCCATATACCAGCACAGCATATACTCCTGCCCTCTCCCCCTCTAACTCTTTCTCTGATTTCTGATTTCAAATTATTCATCTTTTTTGAAATTATTATTACACGAGTATGTACATATATGTATATTAACTCAGTGTATATAATCTATTAAGTCCATTTGTTCATATGTACATGTGTCCAGGGCTGATGACTTGGGATTGGACAACCAGTGTGGAAACCCCAACATGATGAAAACTAATTGTCTCTGTTAGCAGCCATTGACCAACTGTGGTTTTTCATCTATGGGTTGGGACCATGTGGAATTTCCCCTGTCTACTTTACATGTCAATTGGTAATTATGTTGGCTTTGTTCAGATAACCATGTTGTTTATGGGTACATTTTTCCTGTCATGTCTTCTGGGAACTATCTCACAGCAGGTGTTCTGGGCCTCTGGATCCTACAATCTTTCACCCAGCCACTGAGCTCAGTGTAGGAGTTGTGTGGCAGATATATCGGTTGGAGTTGGGAATGCCACAGGCATTTATTCTCTGTAGTTGTGGATCCTTGAAATAGTCTCCATCTGTTGCAAAAAGAAAACCTTCTTTGATGAGGAGTAGGAGCTACACTTATTTCTGGGTACAAGGATAAGTATTAGAATGCAGTTATATTGGTTCAGCAGTGTGAAGGGAACTGATTCTCCTGTTGGGTTTAGAGCTCTCCATCCATGAGTAGTTGATTAGGGTTATGGTAATAGGTATGCATTCCCTCCTATTGGCCTTAAGCCCAATTAGATAGCGGTTGTCCATATTGTAAAAGTGCCACTATGGTGCAAGTGTGGATTACCTGCTGGTACAGTCATTGTTGTAGTGCACAAGCCTTACAGTTTTGTAGGAATACTAGTTGCTCCTCTCTCTTAGCAGCATGCATAGTACCTTCTGGTCTCCTGAGAGCCAGTCCTGAGGGAGCAGGCTTTCAAGTCAGTTCCAGTTTGACTCCATGAAGTTCATGTCTAAAGTGTGTGGCAATAACAAAACCTTAACTTCAAATTCTTATGTCACTTAATTTTATTTGAAGTATATATCTATGTATATAAGCAAACATATATATTATATGTAATTTGAGGTAATCAGAAAGTGTCCATAATACACATTTTATGTGCAAAGTACTTTTAATTTTCTCAGTGTCTTTGTTAATCACAAAGTTATAGTGTACATACTGCACACTGAGAGTTGGGAAATCACAGCATGTCTGACCTACACTCAATTAAATTTCTGTACATAAACTATTAATATATATAATTCTGAGACAGTATTATTATTATTTGAATATTTGAACTTTCTAAAGTCATGTTGAAATTTGACTACCACTGTAGCAGTATTAAATAGTGAGATTATTGGGTGATTAGAGCTGTGAGAGCTGTGTACCCCTGGAGATATCAGTTCCCTGTTCATGAGGATTGGTTTATATAAAAGGATGTCATACTCATTGCATGTTATCTCCATTTAAAGTAATCATATGTATATATTTTCGGAAGCTCTATAATAGTTTCCATGAGTCTTTCAGAGGCCTTCAGTGTTTGTGAGCCATTCCTCTTCATATTCTCTCCTTTGCCCTGACCTCTCATTTAATCTTCCTGTTCTAGTTTCCCCTTTACCCTTTTATAACACTATATTCTACCTCCCTTCCTTGGGAAGTCTTTTTCTCCCTGCTTGTTCCTTGCTAGCTATCCAACTTCTATGGGTATTCTAAATGAACCACATCATTCCTAGGGAGGAAACCCACTACTATTATTCTGATAAATGAATACAGCAATAAAATAACTCTGAATGAAGTATTGCTATTCTCACAAACCAGAGCATCATTCAAGTCTCATTAGAGAAGCTTCTTCTTGGAGTAAATGGCAATGAACATAAAAAAACCCACACTGGACAATGAAGAAACTAAGAGACTTTGAACACTCAATTCTAAATGGGATGTCTTCATCAAACCCCTTCTCTAAGGTTCAGGGATCTATGAAGAAGAGGAGGCAGAAAGAAAGTAAGAGCTCCAAGCAGTGGATGAGGCCAAGGAAACAGTATTTTCCAGATAAAATAGGGCTGATTCACATATGGACACAAAGACACTGTTTCATAGCACAGAAGACCTCAGGATCAAACCAAATAAAATCCCAGCAGGGAAAGGGGGAGGTAAACAGAAAATTCCATTCTATAATAAGAAAGGTATTTATATTTTATACCTATTGGTAGAGGGAAAAATAAGTTTTATCTAGTGGAGTGACCTTGGGCATACCAACTATACTCCAGGGCAGACCCCATGCTCAGGAGTAATTGGCCAACAGAAAAACAGACTCTCTTTTTTATGTATTTCTTTCTGTTGTTATTTTGGTGAGGTTTGATTTTTTTCTTTTTAATTTTAAGAGAGAGCGAGTGAGCGAGAGAGAGAGATCTAGAGAGATCATGAAGTTGGGTGGGTAGGGAGGGGGAGGGGGAGAGAGAGGGGGATATCTAGGAGGAGTTGGGGGAAGGGAAAGAATATGAACAAAATTATTGTATGAAAATTTTAAAAATTAATAAAAAGTTGTTAAGATGATTAAAAGGGGGTGTGGGCATGAACAGCATGCCCCGTAATAGGTCAGGAAAGGGTTTGAGCTGTCACTTTGGGGCTGGGAACTCCATCAGGATCTTCCACAAGAGCAATCAGAGCTATAAACTATGGAACCATCTCTTCAGCACCTGTCTTTGCCTTTGCTATCTTTTTTTTTCTTTTTACTTCTTGTTACTACAATATGCAATACAATTTCAATTTAAGGTGCTGTGCTAGAAATGATTGAAAAACCTGTTAGCATTTTTTTGTTGTTTTGTTTTCTTCTTGTGATTTGAGAAAAGATGTGAAGCATCATAAACAACAAGGTTATATAATCTCCTGGAAACCATGACACATGAGACCATAGTGCCCTAAGTCACCCTGACCTAGTATGCAGGCTTCTGCAAACTTCCTTACACCACTAAGATAGCAAATAAACCAGGTCCAACCCTTTCTCTGCTTATCACAATTATTAGCTGTAAAATAGAATGACTAATGTACTACTTAAAGTAATAAGTGACTAATGACCAAATGATGTATGGTGTTATTCTTGTCAATCAATGAACTGGCTTGTCGCAACCTCCTTCTTGACATTTTTTTATTCTGTTAAAAGCATATGAAGAACACTAGCTAGAACCAGTGGGTTAAAAAAATATTGATAGCAAATACAAAGTATCCCATGACCCTAGAAGTTATTTCTGAAGCACAGATTCTGGACAATGAAAATTTGTTTTCTCTCCTCAGTTGGCTGGTTCTCACTTTTGCTCTTCTTCTGTGTTTCTGTTTCAATGCACCCCAACTTGTTTTTTTTTAAGTCAAAACACTTTGTTCATTGACTCAGTTTTATGGAGAGGAACAAGGTTGATAAACCCTCTTCTGTAACATCCTGGATTTCTTAGTTTTTCATTTTGTTTTATCTTTAACCTTATATATTTGAGTATTTGGGTGCATGTATATATGTGTACTAAGTGAACATCAAGTGCCTGAGAAGGCCAGAAGGCGATATCAGAGTCCATGGAACTGGAGTTACAGGTAGGTTTGAGCTGCTATATGGGTGATTGGAATCAAACTTGTGTCCCCTTGAAGAGCAGCCAGTGCGTTTGTCTATTGAGCCATCTTTCCAACCCCATACATGGCTTTTAACTACTTACTATTCCTCTTTAACAATTGACTCTATTATTTGATAAGCCAAGCTCATAAAAATTGCACACATGTTGTCTGATAAAACACCCAATTTGTCTTTGTGAGAAGAGCTCAAATACCAAATAAGGAAGGTATTTCAGTATTCTGTGTTAAAGATTAATCTTCCAGAAATGCTGGTCAAGGATTAAGGACAAGACGCACAGCTTCTCGCATCACTGGGTCTATTAAAGTCCACGACATCTCTCCAACCACTGAACAATCTTGATTTGTGATTAGCACCACTCCAGGTTCCACTGTAACTGTGAGTCAATGAGATTGCTGTGTATTAACAGATCTTATTTCAAGAAGATAACACACTTCTTTTTCTTTCTGAGTGAGCTCATTTAAAATAATAGGTTTAAAATGGCAACAAAAATTGGCAGTAATGAAGGCTCTTGAAAATGTGCCATTCTGTAGTTTCTACTCAGACAGCATGGGGAATTGGAAGGGTCTCTGTGGACTGATGGTTTCTGTTTCACATCATCACAGATTATAATGGATCCTTAGGGAAGAGTCAAAGAATTCCTCTGGTGCCAACGTGCAAGTCTCCTTGGCTCAGAAGGAATAAAAGAAAACCATCCAGAAAAACAATGTGTGATGATGGTTTTTAGCTGATATTTATCAATCATTTTCCTTCTTCAAAGGCAGACTATTAGTAAATATGTGTAAATTAAAAGAAAGTATGAAATAAACAGAAGTTGAATTTAATATTAATGTGGTTAGACGGTTTTACGCAGACTGCTGTATTCATTGCTAGGCTTCATCAGCTGTTGACCTTAGACAAATGACCTCAGTCTTTGCAGTTCAATTTCATTCTAGGACACAAAAAGTGTCAGTATTAGCTTGAATAATTTCTACAAAGCAGGGAAAACATTGCTCTGAAAGGCAAAGACTCAATAAATGTTTGCTTGTTATAGATTGTGATTAAGTTATTTATCACAAAATCTTTTGAATCATTATTATCATCATGAACCTAACATGTTTACGTGAATGCAAGACCTTAGGAGAGAGAAACTAACTTAGAATCTCTGTCTTTCAGGGGTTAACAATAATATGCACGGGAAAGTCCAACGTGCTAGGATAGATGTATGTATGGAGAAAATGGTAACTATTAATTGCTGTACTGTGCAACAAATCACACCACCCCCTAAATTCATAGCATAAAGCAGCATCTGTATACTTTAAGACTGTGTGGGCCAGGAATATTGGCTCAATGTATTTTGATGCATCTTTTTCAAGGCCTTTCAGGTGATTATAATCATGCTGTTGGCTAGGACTATAGTTCTACCTGAAGGCTTAACTGAGGAAGGGCTTGTGTCCCTGAGTTCATTCACATGGGTTTTTATGGAACTCAGTTCCTCACATCTGAATGAATTGAGGATGTGAGTTCCTTTCTTGTGTCTTCTTCACTGATTGTCAAAAGAATCCCATCCACAAAACACTTCTCAGTTAGCTTTTTATCAGTAATAGCAAGAAATGGTCATATAGCAAATCTTTTTAAAACACAATTTCAGTCATGACATTGTATCATTTTTGTTTTTTTCCTGTCCCTTTGAAGTGACTCACTAGGTTCAGCCACACTAAAGAAAAAGAAGCTACATAGTGATGCAAATATCTGAGAGCAGAGATCACTGAGGCCTGTGTTAGAAACTGCCTAACAAAAGGTGCAGTGGTAAGACAGAATATTTTTGACATAGAATCAGCATGCTTTGGCTCCTAAAGGATAGATATTCTTTTGCTTGATATCTGTGATGAAGGGTATTCTAAGATAATAAAATGTGTGCAGGAGCACAAATGAAGATATGACACAGTTGGGATCATAGGAGAAATTACCTTGATGCTTACGGCAGCTTCCACACAGAGTAACATGCAAACTACCCAGAGATCATGAGCTAATAGTAACAGTAAGGCTCATAGGTCAAGCTGAACTACTCAAATTACTCAAATTTAAGTATTAAATTACTTAGAAACAGTGAGAAGAAATGGAAAAGGTATGTGACCAATTACATTATGAGAACCTTACTCATGAATTCTAAGGTGCAAATTCTCTCATATACATAGATTCTTTTCATACTTTCCCATTGCTTATAATCAGCAAAGCTGAACTTTGAATGAGTATTTCACAGATGATAGTTATGTAATGATACTAAAAGAAAGGAGTAAGGAAAATTTTATCTAACTACACTAGGCTGATAGTAGTCGGTCCTTCAGCAACCATGGGCTTCGTTTATCTCTCTTGACTAGAACATATTGTGCCTGAATAGTCAAATTCAGAGATATCAAAGCTATTAGTGAGTGATCAGGACTTAAGCCTTTCTATTCCTTTCTGTTTTTAGGTAATATTCTTGGTTGCTCCATAAGATGCATAAGATGTTTTCTACTTTTCTTCTTTTTTTATTTGTAATGTCATACATACTATTAGTTATTTAAAAAATATAAATAGAGTACATTTAATGGATTCTAAATTTATTTTATAAGCCATTTATTCATTATTCTCTGAGTATTGTCTTAACTGCAAATGCTAATGGCTCCCTTACTCTGTATATTCCATATTTCATATCTACTTTTTAAAACAACTGAAGTTGAAGATAACATATACATGATTGGGAACTTGGATCATGTTACTATGGCTGGAACATGAGGACTTGCCAAGGGAAGACTGGAGAGGAAGACAAACAGGCAGAGAAAACTTTGACAGAAATATGAACTTTTACCACGAAGGCACTGGTGTGTCCCTGGAAAGTATAAGTAGTAATTTGACTTTATTATGCAAGTAAGTGGAATAAAAAGCAATGGTAATAAATTCCCAACAAATGGTTCCCATAAGAAGATGTATACATATTCTGGGTAGTCCAAAGATTGCCCTATGACTTAGCATGTTGATTAGTCTGGGAGGGAAGGAAGGAACTTTTGCTGGAGGTAGAAACCATGTAGGTGAAGAGAAGGCTACAATAAATCAATGGTTCTCAGCCTTCCTAATGCTGTGATTCTCTAATATAGTTCCTTATGTTGTAGTGACACCCAACCATGGAATTATTTTTGTTGCTTCTTCATAACTGTAATTTTGCCACTGTTTCCTTTTTTTTTACAGATAAAGTTTATTTTTAAATAAATTTGACAATATAGTTAACAATAATATACAAAAATCCCACAAAAGTTTACATGACTTTTCTTACATTTAAATGTTACAAAACATTTAAATATCTGCCACGAAGGCTTACAAAAATTTAACCCTGAAAGTCAAAGTTGACCACACTTTTAATGAATCCCAGGAAAGATGTTGGAATAATGTTTATGTTTGTTATAATTTATTTCTTTTTTCTTTTTCTTTTTCAATTTAAATTTGAAAGTTGTTTTCCATGTCAATCCCAGTTCCTTCACCATCCCATCCTCCTCTATCACCCCCACCAAACCCTAGCCCATCACATTTCTACTCCCGAGGAAGGGTGAGGCCTTCCATGGGGAGTCTTCAAAGACTGTCATATCATTTGGGGCAGAGACTAGGCCCTCCCCCATGTGTCTAGGCTGAGAAAGTATCCCTCTATGTGGGATGGACTCCCAAAGTTTATTCATATACTAGGCATAAATACTGATCCATTACTAGAGGCCTCATAGACTGCCTAGTCCTCCTAACTAATACCCACATTCAGGGGGTCTGGGTGGGTCCTATGCATGTTTCCCAGCTATCAGACTGAGGTGCATGAGCTCCCTTTTGTTCGGGTCAGTTGATTCTGTGAGTTTCTTCAGCCTGGTAAATTTTGCTAATGTTATGACTCATAATATAAATATCTTTGTTTTCTGATGGTCTTAGGTGACTCCTGTGATAGGCTTGTTTGATGCCCAGGTTGAGAACCACTGTCATAAACAATAAAAGTGTCTCTTTTGTGATACCTTTGTATATTTATGAGATAAAAGAAAATAAGATTATACTCAGTGTACCAGACAAATGATTTATATATAGTTAATAATTTTAATTTTTACTATTTTAATAATAATAAGGTTTATGAACACAGTCAATTTGTGGTTTATCTGACACACAAAGTTAAATAATGATATTCAAATTAGTTTCTTATTAGAACTTTTGATGTACTTCCTTTCTTCTAGCGTTGCATATCAATGTAAAGAAGGTAAAGAAAACAAAATTAGGTGGGTGAAAATGGTTTAAAAACAACATGTTAATTATGTAGGCACTGTTTTAAACATATGATCCCCAGTAATTCAAAGAGTCAATACAAGACAAATAAAAATCTCAATAAATAATATTCTTCACAGAAATAGATAAAAATTCACATGAAAGAACAAAAGACACTAAATGGCCAAACTAATCCTAAATCAAAAGATCAACACTGGAGCTGGGAAACCAGCATTGGACTGACCCAGACCCCCTGAACATGGGTCTCAGTTAGAAAGCCTGGGCAGTCTAAGGGACCTCTGACAGTGGAACCACATGTATCCCTGGTGCACAAAAGGACTTTGGGAGCACATTCCCCATGGAGGGATACTCCCTTAGCCTAGAGGCAGGAGGGAGGGCCTAGTCCCTACTCCAAATGACTTGACAGATTTTGATGATCCCTCCTGGAAGGCATCACCCTCCCTGTGGAGTGGGGGGGGGTGAAGTGGGAGGGGAGTCGGGGGCATGGGAGGGAGGGAGGGAAGGAGGGGGAACTGGGATCAAGATGTAAAATAAGAAATAAAAAAAAGAGATCAACACTGGACACAATATCATAACTGATTTCAGATTACAAGGCTATAGTTATAAGAACAGAATGATGAGTATAATATCAAATACACAAATCATTGGAAAAGAACAGAAGACCCTGAAATAAACATTTGCAGCTACAGCCACCCGATTTTTTACCAAAAAATACGTTGGTTAAAAAATACTCTTCCCAAGTGGTGTTGTGAAATTTGATACCCCATGTACAAGAATAAAATTGTTGTTAACCTCATACAAATATCATGTTAAAATGAATCAAGTCCTTAACATAGAACCTGACCCTCTGAAACTGTTAGAGGAACATACTTTATGATATAGGCTTGGGCAAAGACTCTGAAAATGGCTTAGACTGCTTAAGGGAAAATAGATCATCAAATGAGATTGTATGAAGTTTAAAGTTTCTGCGTACTAAAAATAAACAATGAAAGAGAGACATATTACAAAATGAGAAAATTATTGATAGTTAAACATTGAATTTAGGATTAATCCAGAACATTTAAAGAACTAAATAACCAAAATAAAACAACAATCCAAATGCCACCAAAACAAATAAAATAAACAAATGGGCTAACAATATATACAGTTATCAAAAGATAAAGAATAATAAGTACAAGTAAAAATTTCATTATGCTTAGCTATTGAGAGAATGCAAATCAAAGTTACATTGAAATTCCAAGTCAGAATGACCATCCAGAACCCCAAATCGATGGAATCCTGGTGAAAAAATGCGGAAAGGGAGGCCTTGCATACTATTGTTGTGATGTAAATTACTTCAAACATATGGGTAGTCCAATCAGGTTTTTCAAGAAATGAAAAGTAAATATACCATATGCTGTAGTTATGAACTGTCTAGGTTTGTACACAAAGGCTCTATGTCAGCATAATACAGGGAAACTTGAATATCTATCTTTTTGCGGCATGGTTTCTAACAACAAACTAATGGAATCAGCCTCAGTGTCCCTTAAAAGAGCTTTATTCAGCTATAAAGAAAAACAAAATTATGCCATGTCATGTGTAGGAAAATGCATAAAAAATAAATCATTATAGTAAGTGAAATAAGCCAGACATGGAAGACAAACATCCTAGACTTTCTCTCACTGGTGGATGCTAGGTTTTATATGAAACATAAAATTAATTTCACATATGTGGTACACACACACACACACACACACACACACACACACACACACACACTACACACACACACGCACATGTTGTTATGTATGCCAAGTGTCTCAGGTCACAGGAGCAGAGAACAGTATTTGGCTATAAAACTTCATGTTGCTTACATTGTCAATTTTTTCTGCATTGTTGGCTTCTGTTGTTTTAAGGTTTTAAAATTAAGCCTGTGACTTCAGAACCTATGCTCCAGTTTGCTGTTCATTTAGTACCATTGTGTTAGAAAACAGAAGAAGATACAGGAAGAGAGAGTCACTACTTACACATGATGTGGCTATTGGTGATCTCATCTCATGGATAGGGTTTGCCTGAGAAGTCGGGGCCTACCGTCTAGTGTTTCAATCTGACACTTCTTACAAAGTGATAATGTTTCATACTTTCCAATTGTTCATGTTTTTAACTAATGATCCTTCTTGATCATTATTGTGTAACAGTTTTATTTTGCCATTGAAAATATTCTCATTTGAGAATATCTTTTTAAATTAGGAAGCTCTTTTGTGCTTAAACAGTCAAATCCTTAGGGTATTTAAGACTAAAGAACTACTGAGAACCAAGAAGAAAAACCAAATGCTGTTGCTCTTCATCTATGGTTTAAAAGCCCTTACAATGGACTATAGTAAGAAAATCACTTTAGGGTTACTTAAGGACATCAATATTCATACTGGGTAAAAATTAATATAAACAACTCTGAAATGCATGGCATAAAAACTCTGTGGAGAAAGGTAGGAATATTTTTACACTCAGAAGAAAGGAAATAAAATCTACTTTTGCCGGTGTAGAAGAGTACAAGAGACAAGCACAAATTTTGTTGGAAAATGATTAAATAAATGTTCAGGAAAATGTAGTCCTAACTGTAGTTTATAAGGACATTCGTCAGAAGCTTTGTGTTTCTCTTCTAACTGGCAGGGAGTCATTTGGACATATTTTTCCTACTTGCGGCTATAGACATGTTGGTATGAGTCCCAGGTCTAATATTCATATCTCAGCAAAACAGCCGGGTCATTTTATGGGACAGAAGCAAAACAAAACCAATATCATTGGTCAAACCTGTCCTGAAAGAATATTAATGGGTTTGATCTTTGATTGACATCTTCAGTACTATGAGAGAAGCCTGCTTCAGCAATGAATCTGTGGCTGGCTCATTAAAATTTTATAATAAAATTTGTTTTATAATTCATCAAAATTACATTTGATAGGTTTGTGCAAGTGTCTCCAAACATAAGCAAACAGAAGTCATGTGATGAAGGGATCTGAGGCCAGAGTGATAGGAAGAGTGCAAGTTGTACCAGTGGCCTTTAGAAAGGGCAGAAAAACTAACTCCCCTAGATAGCGCCAGAAGGAATGAAGACTGGACAAAAATTGTAATAGATTTTTGATGTGTACATTATATAAATGTGTTCTGTCTTACATCAGTATGCGTCTGAGGATTTGTGATTGTAGCAATCATAATGTGCACATGCATGGATGTGGAAAATGATGGGGTTGATGGTGCCTTTTACTAGCCTTCTTAGAAGGATGAGACTCTCAGATGAATCACAGTCATCCACTTATTCATGGAAAGCTTGGAAACAAGCTTAGTATGTGTCAGTAAGCAAGGTCCAGAGTAGAAGGACTCAGAGAACAGAACCTGCACAAAGAAGCAATGCTTGAGCTGTCACGTGGTCTAGATAAAGTCATAAGTCAACCTAGCCTCCACCAAGTAATCTTACTTCATCACAGACAATTATATAAATCAGAATTGTCTCTTTATGTGAACCAATAGGAGGAAGTACATAACATCTTAAGTCGAGTTGTTATCAAAAGTTTGAAACCTGAACCTGATCTAATTTCAAAATATACAGATTGTGCAACATTGCATAATATAGCTGACCTGAACTTTTCAACTATGTCACCATCAAGAAAAACAAGTGAGATCCAACAAAAAAGCCTAAGCCAAAGAAGACTTAATATTCCTGGCAATAAAAAATGATGTCTGGTCCTTGGTTCAATAATTTTTATTTTTTCTAACAATAACAATGAAGAAATACCAAAGATGTTCCAAAAGTAGTGTAGATTCTATTTTTTAAATGATTTCATTCATTTAGGGATCTTGACTATCCCTAAAATGCTCATAGGTAGAAGGCTTTGTCTCCAGTCTTTAGTGATTTTGGTGGCCTTTTAAAACATGACAACTAGGGAAAGGAAGTTGGGTTGAGTGGGGAAGTACTCTTGAAGTTTCTTGAGAGCCTAACCCCTCTACACTTTTATTTCTTGGGTCACAGGGTTAATAGGCCTCCTGTTCCAAATCATGTGGTGATACACTTACTATTCTACTAGAGATCCGGAGCAACAGAACCAAATAAACATGGACTGAAATTTCTAAAACAAATCAAAGTAAACTTTCACTCTTACATAACTGACTTTCTGAGGTTATTTTCTTTTTTACTGTAACAGAAAGCTGATTAAACTGACCAATTCACTCAAATTCCTGTAGTTTTAATCCATATTTTGTTTGCCTCCAGCATTAAGGAATTTGCACTTTATTTGGGAAAGTTTTGAAGACAAAGTGACATAATATTCAAATGTTGGACATATATTGTTGGTAGAGAGAATGATCAATGCATCCAACAACCTATTGACACCTGAATTTCTGAGAAAGAAGGTAGAATGAGAAGTGTTTTATGTTCAGATCACACTTTTGTTTGGTTCCCCAGGTACCTCATAAGTAGAATACATATATGGGCAATGAAAATAAGCAAATAGAGCCAGCACCCTGGCTGCTGGAATTCAAGTAAAGATTGTGTTTGCTGACCCCCACAGGCAATCCTCCATAAGCAGTATCTCAGTTCATCTAAGTCACGAATTATCACCATAGCTCTTGTTTCCATAGAAACAGAGCAACTGATGAATCTCTTGGCCATAGAAATCTATGATGAAATATCTAGTAGCCAGATGGTCTGGCAACTGAAATTGTCATGCCTTTGTGAGCATTTATCATGAATTGGCATTACAGGAAAAAGAGATTCCTTCCAGTGAGAATGGAGCAGGGATGGAGACGTGAAATCAGCAGGTGTCTGTTGGTAATTGGTACCAAGGGGCAGATGAAAGGCTGAAAATCAGGCTGGGGCTCCACCCAGTTCAACAGTTCTCAGTTTACTTTTATTATTACTGTTTCCATTGCCTTCTCACCCTCTGAGCACAGCACTGTGCAATAACCCCATTTGCACATCTCCGTAGTGTCTAAGAACAAATGTAGTGACAAAACCTTTCAAATTCCTCTTAAAAATAATGAATTTCTTATATTTGGTTTACAAATGGAAAATTTTAGCTGCCAAGAGAGAGGCCTGTATGTATTTTTATTCTCTGGCATGTGTATCAGCAATTTTTTTGTATGCTATTAAAGCCAGCGCTACTGGCCAAATACCTACTGAACAGCACAATCTGAACAAAGGCCACATTCTATGACATTAAAACAGTAGTACAACTTATGGTTATTAAATGCTTCCCAAGTGCTAAGTACTTAACATATTGAGAACCATATGAGGTCTATGCTCATGTCCTCATTTTGCAAGTAAAAGAACTTGGATGGAAAGTTTTTTTTAGCTGAGTTAAAGTCACAGCAAATAATTAGAATGCGTGTAGAATACAGAGCCTGTGACTTAACCATTTAACAACTTCACTAATAATTTTTTCAAATATAAAGCATTTAAGATTCAGGAGATTTAAGTTGTGCTTCTTAATTTTTTTCCATCATAGAGCCCTTTTATACTCAATGAAACTTACCGATATTTATTCAGAAAAATTTACACATGCAAAATATTGAAGAAAAGATTATAATAGAAAATAATTTATTGAAGTGCTAGCAAAGTTTTAGTCAGAGCAGAGTTTAGTTAGTGGTTAGCAAAGTTTTAATAATATAATAAGTTATATAGGCTTTTGCATTAAATAAGATCACACAAAGGGTCAGACACCGACCATAAATTTGAAGTAGTTATAGAGTATAAATGTTATCTTGAATCATCTACATTAATTGTAATTAGGTATAAAATTTGATATTCACATGATTTATGCTTGGTATTAGTCTTAAGCATTGACTAATAACTACAGAAGTCCATTTTCTTTACAAATCACATAAATAATATATTTCTTATAAAATTTAGTGAAAGTGATAGTGTGAATCTTCCACACTGAAGTTCAATAAAAATCATGAACTCTTTTGGGGGTCCATGGATGTTAGGTTAATAATACTGGGCTAAGAATGATGTTTTTTTGCTGTGTGTGGTGGTGCAGGCCTTTATTTCTAGCACCTAGGAGAAAGCAGGCGGATGTCTGTGAGTTCGAGGCCAGCCTGGTCTACAAAGCGAGTTCCAGGACTGCCAGGACTATTACACAGAGAAACCCTGTCTTGAAAATAAAAAAAGAAAAATGATGGTTTCTAAGGTGTTGAAGAGAACTCTTAAAAAGTGTGATAAGAATGCTGAAGTTAGCTCTCCACAACTGATGGCTTTTGGCAGTAGTGCAGGAGGGGAGTGACTCAGCTCTATTTAAGGGATAGGTCACTGAGAGTTTGCCCATGCTCCAGTGAGTATACAGATAACACAAATTGAACTTATGTTTCCTTTTCCTTTTTTAAAAAATCATTATTTATTTTATTTTATTTTTAGGGGAGAATGTTGCTAGGGTAGGGAGCAGACATGGAAGGAATGGGAAATGAGTGTGATTAGGGTGCATGTGAAATACCCAAAAAATCAATAAAATTGTACTTAGAAAATGAACACGGTTTCCACATTTCTGTTTTGATAGTCTGTAGAGTAGCAGAGTACCTTCTCTCACCCAAGAGGCCAGCATCTGGCGGTGGAGGCTCCATGAAGGCACCAGCTAACTCTCTCCACATTCAGTGAGCTGTGTGATACTGTCTTCGAAAATGAGGTTCTGCTGGCAGTTTGCAGAGAGCAGCCTTTGGTCCTAGTTTAAGCCTGGATTTTTGGGGAAGCTCCTTAGCCAACAACTTAACTGAATGTAACCCAGTCCCACCACTGGGAACCCCCTACTAGGAGTCTTCACTACGACCACCCTCACAGAGTTCCGGAGTTTCCACTCACTCCACTAGGTTTAGATACTGCCTCCCAAATGTCCCCCAGTTCCAGCCATCCTAAGACCCCCACCCCCTGTTTGGCATTTAACAACTTCCATGAGCCTGCTACCATAGAGATTATGCTAGCTAAAATTTCTTTTGGTTAAAATTTGCCTGAGTGTAGCAACTTAAGAAAAAGACTCACTTTACTTACATTTCTCCTATTTTGGTGATTGTCTTCTCTATACAAGCATTGGAATACATCAAATGAAAGTACCAAGATACTCCTATTTCAAAACTACCTTTGCTCCTCCTAGTGCTGACAAGGAGCAGAAGTATCATTTTCTCAGCCTCATGCATATGGTAATCAGGTTGCTTTCCTTTGAACTAGATAATTGTAAGAATCACAGACTATCTAAAGCCTGTCCATGTATATTTATGTTCTCTAGCACTGTTACACGTGGGATCAGCAGACATACTACTGGTTCTGTTGGTTTAAATTAAATTCCTTAATCAATCCCCTGAGAAGTGTTATCTTGGAGCTAACTGCCGAATATGCATGAATCTTTTATGTGCCTCATTCTAGACTGGCTTCTGGGAGGCCTGCAAATGGGAATTTTGTACAACAAAAAGAAGCTGCTGCTATCAGACCAGCATCTGGCAGCTTCCCCATCTTGGTACCCTAGTAACACAGGCTTGGCACAGGTAACAGGTTCAGGTGAGTGTTCCTGAGGGAACGCTCCTGGCTCTCCCCTCCCTCAAGAGTAGCAGTTAAAGTCTACCCTTGGCTTTCACATGTCAAGACTTTATTATCATTTACTTCCCAGAAGAACCATGTGTAATTGTAACTGTCATCATCATCTACTTCGTTAATCCAGGAACCTCTTGCTTAAAGAAATGCAGCAATTTGCCCAAGGCAATTAGCTTTAAAGTAGTCCAATGAGAACAGGCCTACCACTTTTTGACTTCTGAATTTCCCCCAAAGGCCCAGATGTGGGTCCTAATGGGACATCTTTGGATCATTATAGGTGTGAGTATAAAACAGATTGTAGGACCTTGGGCTTTTCATATTTTCCTTTGCTCCCATGACCCCCCCTTCCCATTTCCTATCTACTCCCCAGGGAGGGTGAGGCCTTCCAGGAGGGATTATCAAAATCTGTCAAGTCATTTGGGGTGGGACCTAGGCCTTGCCTTCTGCCTCTAGGCTAAGGGAGTATCCCTCCATGGGGATTGTGCTCCCAAAGTCCTTTTGTGCACCTGGTTTCACTGTCAGAGGTCCCGTAGTAGACTGCCCGGGCCTTCTAACTGAAGCCCATGTTCAGGGGGCCTGGGTTGGTTCTATGTTGGTTTACCGGCTATCAGTCTTGGATCCATGAGCTCCCTCTTGTTCAGATCATCTGTCTCAGTGGGTTTCTGGTGTATTCTTTCAATGTTCTACTACATTGCTAAAGGTATAAGGTACTTGGCCTTCTAGTCCTTTACTGGAACCTTTAATACCATAAATTAAAACAATTTTCCTCCCCTCCCCTCCCCTAGATCTGATTGTATGGGTGTGTGCACACTTGGGGCATGTGTAAGCCAGAGCAGTCTTTGAGTGTTTTCTTATGCAGACTGGCCATCCCATTCTCCCAAGAAAGACTAGAATAGGCTGAGAGCTCACTGTTTGGGCTAGGGAGGCTTATCAGTGAGCCCTTGGGATTCATCTGTCTCCATATTGTTGCTTATATCCAAAGATTACTTTAGGAGCATGAATAGCTATGCCTGGCCTTTGGTGGGGATAGTTGGGATTTGAACTCAGGTTCTCATACCTACAGAGCAAGACTTCTTACCCAAGGATCTGTATTCCCAGTCTTTAACCTTTAGTCTCTATAAATTGTCTCAAGCATGTTACCATGACTGAGAGCTGGCCATACAGGAACCTGATCATTTTTATTTCAGAATTTATAGGCTTAGACACTGCTAGAAATTACCTATCTCAATTTAACCTTTGATCTCCTGTATGACCCAGAAATGCAGTGGTTATTTAAGACCTACATTTGTAGATAGACTGAGGTGGAGTAAGCTATCCAAAAATGAACAATCTAGTGGTTGACTTTCTTCCATTGCTAAAAAAATTTTTTTAATTCTGAACAAAAATGGCCGCTTGGAATCAGATGAGACCAAAGAGAAAGGTCTTCAAATTCTCTGCTGTGGGTGTAGTTAACAGTGACATGGTGCTTGTGACACCTAAGCCTTGAAAGCAAGTGTTGGCAGGGCCTGGGCTTTCTTCATTTCTCCAGCTAGTGAGAGTCCCCTGTTGTCTAGAGAAGTTATTTATTGCCCTTAAAATGTTCTGCAGAGTTGATGTCTGCTTGTGCCTCTTAATTTTAAAGCATATAATGGAGTTGAACTTGGGGTGATGTTATATTTACAATTGTGGGGATAGTGTATTGAAAGAAGGAATCCCATTTAGGCAGGAAGGGGGAATTGAGTTGGACCACCTGCCATATTTAACAGTGCATGGGAAGCTGCAGAAAACAACCCCCACATATGCACAAATGACACTACTTCCTAACAGAGTTTAGAAAATTGTCTCTAAAAATTATGTGATCCCAGAGGGAGGGTGATGATAATGGGCTCAATGTCCATCAATAGCTATTTTTCTAAGGTAATTTAATTAGTAATTATGATACTAACATTAACTGATTTCTGAATAATGTGCCAGCAATTTTGCTCAGCATTTTATATACACAACTGATTACAATACCCACAAATACTTGTAAAATGGTATTGTTCTTCTTTGATATCTATATGTACCTTCTTTTTGCAGAAGAAATTTAATCTGGGATGGAGACTGAATACTACAGGTTGTAGACCATCTTCACTATCTTTCAGATAGTGAAATAATGATTTTTATAATTGTCAATGCTGAGAATACTTTGCCACATAAATAAGCACAAAAAAGAACAGAAGCTTATTTAAGGCTGTTCAGAAATTGTTTGATACTCTGTCCCATCCCAAAACTTACTTAACAATTTTCAGCAACTCAAACATCAATTTTTAAAATGAAACAGGTTGAAAAAAAAACCTGGGGCTTCTTTGGCATTGTTAAGAAAATTTGGCAGAGACCATAAAACTGACAAAACCACATTTTTTATTTGAGCCAAGAATTTAGGTTTATTTTAGTTAGTCAATAAAAAACAAATGAAAAAGAGAACTAGATAGCAAGGTGAGATGGGGGGGCTTTCCATCTATCTCTTGTAGATAGAAACTATATGTATGGGGGCTGGGGAGACAATATGACAAGTTAAGGCACTTGATGCAAAGCCTGATGACCCAAGTTGAATCCCTAGGACTCATGTAATGGAAGAGAGTACCAGCTTCCACAACTAGTTCTCTGACCCACATATAAATACCATGGCATTATTACCACCATATACACATGACTCACAAGTACATATGTATAATAAAACCCAGAAAAATATGTATGCAAATATTTGTATGTATAAAATGTTTGAATACAAAATCTTCAATGTATGCTGTGCGTGCTTGTGTATCTCAAAAGAATCTTAGTCTTTATAGGAGGAGATACCATTTTAATGATAATATAATGATAAGCAGCAGATATTCAACAATTGAGTGTGATGATTTAGTATGTTTTCTTAGATAATGATTTTTTTCCTCAATTGTTTGTTTTCTGTGTCCCGTCTCTTTATGTCTTGAGTAGAGACTGTAGATTGTTTACTTTTTTATCCTACAGCTCAGGGAAGCCCCGACTAGCTCAGATTCATACATCAGAAACCCAGGAAGATCAGTGTTAAAATCAAGTTTTTAACTGCCACTTTGCCTTCCTTCTCACAGGATAAATCTCCTGAGTATATCTTACATTGTAGTTTTAGGGTCTGGCTGACTCTTTGGTGTGGGAGTGAATCCTATTCGCCTTACATTCTGCACAGAGGAAGGGTAAGAAATAGCCTAGCCAGAGAAATGTTGCCCGACTCTAAGCTTCAGAACGAAACCGAGTATCCATAGCTCTTGCATCATCCTGCCAATTTCTTATTTAGCGTGTTCGTTGAAACATGAATAAATATAGCAGCTTAGGGTGCCCCAGATGACTAGAAGCTGCCTGGGAGGATTTTTCTCTGCAAAGCTTCTGCATACCGTGATGGATAGAAAGGTTCATGAATACTGCACATAAATAATAGATGTGTATGTAAAAAGGGAACTTCTTAAGGCTTTTAAAGCCAACACATCTTGGTCCTTTTTCTTTTCTTTTCTTTTCTTTTCTTTTCTTTTCTTTTCTTTTTAGGCTGCTGTAGTTAGGTTGTCTAAATTATAGATATTCCATCTATGGATAATTATTGAATGAGCTAGAGTGCACTGCACTAATGATTTCCATAATCTTGTATTGTGTAGTCACTGGTGTGGCCTTCCTTTTGGGATCTGTTTATTGCCTATAGGCAGTATCATAAAATTAGACTGAGATGAAGTCAGAAGGTGGGAATAAAATTTGTACAGTGAAATATTTAACAGATGACTATTTATATTAGCAAACCTTGGAAACTTGCACTACTTGGACTAAAGAATATTCTAGAATATGGAAGCCGTTCACTGTGATGGCTCTGTCTCCAAATACTTAAAGTAGAACACACAATGGAATATGCAAGCCCTGGGTGTTTGTAGTGAATCATCTTTAAGATTCCTTTTTTTTTTTTTAAAAAAATCATATACAGTTATTTAAAGTGAAATATAACAAATAAAAATAGTGGTGAAAAGAAAGCCTGAATTACAAAAGTCTCCCAATCTTGAATATTTTATATGTTAGGTAAAATAACTTGTAAACATGAGAATTACAACATAAAAATTGGGAACCATAAATTAATGGTTTCAAATGGCATACATTAAGGAAAAATGGACCCCCCCCTATCCTGAATACTCAACGTTTCATTACATTGTTTACACTTAGAATTCTGGAGTTGTACTAAATGTCTCTCAACTCTGTTTTGCCACCTAACACTCATTCTGTTGATTTTGAATCTGACAAAATACAGCAATGTGCATGCAGGCACCCAGTGTACAAGTTGCATCCAAAGAGAGCCTGAGTGATTCTGAGTCCTTAGACCTCACTTTCCAGAGGATAGGAAGAGCAAGATCTAGTTCTCAGTTCCTATTAAAAGAGGAGGCTTTGTAATTAACTCTCATGTAGGCTACCAGATTGGTGAATGTTTCGAAAGTGAAAAAGTACTCCTCTGAAGCTCTTGCAATGTATTACATCAGTGAAACAAAGTCTTCACTATTTAGAATTTATATATAGAAAGATATTTGGGAGGAAGTCAGGTTGTATAAGTTTAATGGCACACTGGGAAAATACAGAGCAGTCTCAAGTTTGCTTGATATGTTTTAGTTATTTTCAATTTCTCTACCATGCCCTTTCTCTTATTGCCTCTGTTCCTTCTTGTAGCTCCATTGAGAATATGTCTTTGAAAGAATATACGAATTTGTGTACAGTGTATTCTGGAATGGAGTACTTAAAGATGTCTTTCACCCAAAAGGCTGATGTGGGCTACTGATTTCTAGGAATTCTATCATTTGTAATACTTGAAACTAAATATGCCTCTTGGGCAGAGTTTGATTATGCCAGGTAAAAGAAACACTCCATGTTGGATGGTGGCCAACAGGCCAATCAGAACCTCTTTTTGGAGAAACAGGAATGCCAAATGAGGTAGGTTAATTGCATCAGCTCACTCATTAAAGTATGACTTGTTCTTTATAGAGCCAGGCTTGGAAATATGGGCACTCACTTCTTAATTTTACTTTATATTATCTATCAGAAAAGGCATTAAGGCAGAAAAATTATTAGATAATTGTATTTTCTATTTCAACTTGATTACCTTTAAAGTGGAAGAAAATCAAAACAACTTTTATCTATGCAATGTCCTGCATAGGAGTGAATTTTCTTTCCCATGGTAGGGGACAAGGGTGGGGGTGTAATGAGTGTACAAACTAAAAGTGCTGTAATCTGCTGAGATCAAACATAGTTTATTCTGAGCTGAATTATCTGAAATTTTGTTCTGTGCTATGGGATAAACAGACCATTCGATGTTCTTACAGAGCAGAGGGAGACTGTGATTATGGCCAGCTAGATACTTTGGACTACTCAGGTGAAGTGGGTTAGTGCCGTTAACAGTCTCTTGCCTATACTGAAAGGTTATTTTTGAAGACAAGAGGACTGAATGTTCTAAGTTCCCACCGTTGTCATGGAAACCTTTCAGCTAGCTGAATAGGTTAGCAGGATTTTATGTTCCCCATTTTGACAAATACAAGAAGACATGATCCCAGCTTTGCTTTACTAATCAGAAGCTTCTGTTTTCCAGGCTTCTGGCTCCTGATTAGTCACATTTTCTTAATGTTTTGTTTTTGTGTGTTCCCCCTCCCATATAAATCAACAGGCGAGTTGCCTTTCAGAAATCATTTCCACTTTAGAAGCAGAGCCAAAATCGTGACTGCGCTGACCTTGTTGTGTGGGGACTCATACTGCTCGAAGCTCTGAAAGGCTCCTGTAGATTAATTTAGGCTCCTGCTGAAGCTCTTCTGATTTGTACTGATTTCCAGTGGTTTCCTGGAGGTAAACTCACTTGCTATTAGGCAGGAATTATTCCTCATTTTAGCAGCAACAAACTGCCAACACTGGTTTCCAAAGCGCAGGTGAGATTCAGGAAGAAAGGCACCCAAGGTTGAAACCAAAACAGGCTTGTCATATGGGTAAATTCGGATCCAAAAGATATGACTTTCCCCTCTTACTTGTGTCTAATAACCCTATGCATTTCTTAATATGATAGCAGTGGTTTAAGAACCTAAGTGCAAGCTGGAAAGGCAATAACTGCACGTGGGCATCAGACTGACTGTTTCGGGTAGACTAGCTGAGGCTGGACTTCTTTGGGCTTAATAAAGTTTCCCTATCTTGGGGAGCCTGGCTACATGTGGTAAAGGAGGAGACAATGCTGTAGTCTCAGGAATGATGAGCAGTGTGCTGTGAAATGATCATGTAATAAAGCAATGAAGAAGGTGGTCTCGTCAGGCTGTGTGAACTGAGGAAGTTGTTCTTGTACTGAAGCTTCTTTATCAATAGTACAGAATCAATTCCATCCTCTTGTGCCAAAGGGTGGAGTTAATTCCTGTCCCTTGCTCTTTAGCCCCCACATGTCAGATATATGCCATCGGCATATTTGACAGGACATAGCCTCAGGGGAGACAGAATAAAATGATAGAAAGCAATGAGGAGGCACAAAAGAGCATGGGGGACAGAGGTGCTCTTGCCCACAGGCAGCATTATTTTCAGCTGCATCCATCACTGGACACTGCCAGCATGACCGTGCCAGTCCTAAACTCCACTGCACCCATTTCTGTCTGCATGCAACTAATTGAAATGATTTTTCACAGAATTCATTTGACTACCAGTTATTTCTGTTATCTAATCATGTTCCAGTGAAATCTTGCTTCCTGTTAAATGCCCCATTGTCTGTTCTGCACCAATATAATCAAGCTTGACTAAGAAACATCAACTTAATAAAGAAAGACATCATTAAAATCACTTTCTTAATGGGGCATAAAGGGCTTTTAATTCAGGGGTTTCAGTCTATCTGTATTAGGGTTATATGCCATTGAGAATTTGATAGTGTATTGAAATGCATACACTCTCATTGCAAGCAGATAGTAACAATTTGATTTGTACACATGGATGAGAAAGAATTCAACTCAAGTGTCATTAAATAGGTCTTGAATGAGTTCAATGATTTAGGAAGCCATCAAAATAAAAGGTAGCACAGGTCTTAACTCGAAAAGTGCAGGCCAAACAAGGCGGCAGGCATGATGGTAAAGCAGCTAGGGTCCTTGGGACTGTCTTGAAGATGCTTGTGTAAAAGTAAACAATAGCTTACATAAAATAAACAGTATCCTTTTAAAAATTAACTAATTCACTATGTGTTATGAAGTTTACATGCTAGGGAAATTTCCTCCTTCTTTCATGTAATGCTGCTGCTGCTGAAAACAAGTCTTACATTTAATCTCTTCATTCATCGTAGTGTTCTTGTTTACAATACACACATCAACAAAAAAGCTGAGGCACGAGGATTGAGGCTTGTCAAAGCATACTGGAACTACATAACGAGTTACAGAACAATTTGTACTATAGTATGAGACATTATTTCAATAAATAGAAACAACTAAACAAATCAAAGCAAGAGAAAAGAGGGATATACCTTCTAGAAATGTAAGCTACTTAATATGAGACAAATCAATGAGTGAGTAAATGACTAAGTGATTATCTTTAGATTTGGAAATCTTAGAGAATACTTTAAAAAGTAGGACTCCTAGCTGTTTGGTATGATAAATTATATTTATGCCATTTTAATTTTAATTAATATGATTCACATTGTAAACTACTTTTCTAAGTTGTAAGAAAACACAGTAGCCCCTGCCCCTCTTTTCCATCTCTTGATTCTGGGCTTGTTTCCCTTCTTCTAAACAGTATACTTTCCTCAGTACAGTCCACATGTGGTCACACTATCCTCAGTACAGTCCACATGTGGTCACACTTTCCTCAGTACATCCACAGCTGGTCACACTTTCCTCAGTACAGTGCATAGCTGGTCACACTTTCCTTTATACAGTCCACAGCTGGTCACACTTTCCTTAGTACAGTACACAGCTGGTTTTGACACCAACTGAGTGCTCAGCAATGCAGATGAATGAGGACTCACTTCACTATTCTTTCTTGGGGCAGATATGCTACAACAACTTTCTAAGACAAAATGTCAGTGTCAGAAAATATTTTAATCATCTTTCACATTTGATAGGTGGTGTACAGCACATAGAGTTATGGAGTTCAGTTGTGTACAGCACATAGAGTTATGGAGTTCAGTTGTTTTCTTTCTAAAATTTTATTCCTGTTCAGTTGAAGAGACAGGGGCTTTTCACACCCCTGTGTTTATGTGCAGGATTTGTTTCCCTTCAGAATCTGACTCATTTCAGGGGGCTATGATTTTGATTTGCACTATTGCCTATAAAATTCTGTAATCTGGGAGGTTATAGGACTCTTTCAACCTGGAAACTAATTTCCTCTGATCTGCTAAAATTATTTTTGGGATCCTCCACATTGTCAAAACAGTGCCTTCTTTATCCCAGGCTGGCCTCTAGTCCTCTATGTAGCCCAGGTTCAGTTTGGATTCCCAATTCTTTTGTCTTCACCTCCCAAGTAGTGGGATTCTTAATAGTTTATGATTTAGAATAGATTTCAACATTTTTGGAGGATTTGGTAGGAGGGAAGGTTGAGGGTGTTAGAGATATACATGTAGAAATATGAAAGTTCAACAAGTACATGAAAAAAAGATAGATTTCACTTTCTTAGAGAAACAGAAATCCAAGCTACATGGAGAATGTATCTTATCCACCTCAGGGTGGAATTAAAAAAGTAAACAATAACAATTGTTCTAGATGTGGAGAATCATCCTTGAGACTGTAAATGAGTGCAGCCATTACAGATATCATTATAGAGTCTCTTCAACAAGCTAGAGAGAGAACAGAGACAGAACTTGCATATGCACTGGACATGCCACTCCCAGGCTCATACCCAGAATAACAAATTCTACTCACAACACAGGTAGCTGAATGGGCAGGTTCAATTAAGTGCTGTTCACAATAGACAAAGTATAAAATGACCATAGACAGAAGAATGAGTAAAGGAAAGTGTGTGTGTGTGTGTGTGTGTGTGTGTTATAGAAGTGTGAAACTTTCATTTACAAGAGAACAAACAAATCTGGAAATAGTCGTGTTAAGTGAAAAAGACTAGACTCACAAGAATTAATGCGGATCTCAGATATGGAAGTTAAGGAAAACATATGCAACTAAAATAAAAGAAGAAGTCATAGGAACACAGAAGGTAATGCAGAAAGAGGAGGCAGATAAGAAAGAACAATAAAGGGATTGATCATTGTACATTTTATATGTATGGAATGTCATAATGAAACCACCTATTTTATATGGCTAAGATACAATAATGAAAATTGCTATGTCTATCACCAGAAGGAATACTGTGGCCTCGGTTGTATGGGAGGCTTCATGTTGCTATGGGAGCTTTCAAGTCCAGGTTTTCCCTGTCAGTGTTTTGGTATCTGATCCTGAGCAAGTTATTTAGCCTGCTTTGTTAACCTTCCTACTTCCTTCTCATAAATTGTTACTAATACTGCTGTGGGATGTTGAATAGGCTGGATAACGCAGTCAAAAGAATGACCTTACCAGGTTGACGGTACTGAGTCACAAGTGATATAGACTATGCAGTTGTTAACGGTATACTCTAAATACTGGCTGCATTAATCTATGACCTTGCCTTATGGATGTTACAATGGGGAAATCTGGTTGTTGCTTCAGAGACCAGGGTTGGCTTTGCCTGTTTTTTTTTTTTTAATTACTACTTTTATACTCTCTCCCCATTTTCCAAGTTTATGGATGTGAATAGGTGGACAACCTACGATAGTAATGGTAGACATGAACCATATTTGGTGGGCTGGGGAAATTTGGTCATGTGAAGGGCAGACAGACTAGTCTGTACTCAAAAATAATAGGCGAAGACATTCTGGTATTGTTAAATGTGGCTGTCTGGAAGACAGATGTCTATTTCTGTGTGATCAATTCAGTTGTAGGGACTAGAATTGATCACACTCATGGAAGCAATAAAATTCTCCTTCAAGGCTGCAGTCTACTTAAAACAACCATGAGACTAGATGACTAGAATAGAATCTCTTGTTTAAGCTCCAACACAGCAGGCAGAACATTGAATAAGGGGAATGGGAATTGAGAGACTTTATTAATAGTTTTTTTTTTGGTAACTTGTTAGAATAGAAATTTACTAGAGTGAAAATAACCCTGGGCTTAGAGACAAGAGATCAGATCAAGATTTTACAATACACTGGAGTCTCATTCATTTCCAATGCAACAAGACACATTCCAGGAAAACAAAATTGAATTGCTTTTGGTCACACATGTGTATGGATGTAATTATCACAGTACATATGTGGAAACTTCATATTGTTTTGTTCACATAGATTGAGCATGCTGAGTATGAAATTCAGTAGAATTGGGTATTGACTGGTAACTGAATCCTAAACTTTAAAACATAAAAATATATGTATGTGTACAATATATATATACATTTGTTGTCACTTTAAACATTTCCTATAAAAACTAGATGTGCAGCAGCTACTAACTTATTATTTTTGTCAGTTTTTGAAAGTTTCTGTTTTCTTCATGATGTCTATGTCTCCATGTTCTCATTGTATGGAAGTTGTATAGTAAGATGAGGAATGTGGGAATAAAATGGGTTAAGGAAATAATACATTTAAATTTAAAATGTAACAGGCCATACAATGGTAGATGCAAAGGATAAATAAATTAAGAAATTCATTACACAGAATGTAAAATACAATAAAAACACACAGAATCGGAACAAATGTTTGTTCTCTTGGTATGAAAAGCAAAATTAAACTGGGAATCTATGTGAGATGATAAATGTGCTATTTGGTTTATTAGTTTGGGTTTCTAATGATGTGATAAAACACCATGACCAAAAGCAATTTGGATAGAAAGGGATTTATTTTGCATACACTTTTGTATTACAGTTCAAAATGAAAGAAAGTCAGAATAATGGGAACTTGAGACAGGAACCTAGAGGCTGTAACTGAAGCAGAAGCCATGGAAGAATGATTATCATTGACTTGCTCTCCATGACTTGCTCTCTTGGCTTTCTCATAACACCCAGGACCATCAACCCAGGAGTGGTCCTACCCACAGTGAGCTGGGCCCTCTCATATCAGTCATCAATCAAGAAAATTCATGAAAGATTTACCTATAGGCTAGCCTCATGGAGACATTTTTTTCAGTTGAGATTCTTTCTTACCAAATGACTTTAGCTGGGCAAAGCTGACAAAAATCTAGGCTGTACAGTTGGCTTTATCTGCATAGTAACCACTTTTATATATAACAATAACATTATGCTGTCTTCTCTAACTAATTTATTTTTAACAATGTGTAATAGTAAAGATATGACCTAAATTAATTTCCTTTTTATTTCTAAAGATTTATTTATTTTTGTTTTACGTTTATTAATGTTTTACATGCATGTGTGCAAGTTCACTGCAAGTGTACCTAATGCCCAAAAGGGCAGAAATAGTAAACACGATCTTCCCAGAACTGAAGTTATGGATGGGGTTAAGCGGCCATGCAAGTGCTAAGAATTGAACTCCTGTTGTCTGCAATAACATTTGTATCAACCACTGATCTAACTCTTCAACACTAAGCTTATTTTTGTCAACTCAGAAATCTGTGGATTCCCATATCTTATAGAAGTCTTCTAGGAAAGAGTGTATAAATCTGGTATCTTGGCTGAGATCATACTCTTCTCTGAATTCAGATTAAAAATCCTAATTATATACATATAAGCAAGTAATATTGTATGAATTGATCAGGTTATATTTAGGAATATATATGTACACACATATACATATAGGCTTGCAGTAATAATTTGTTAAAATGGATGTCATATATTTGAAGGAGAGCAGGGAGAATTATATGGAAGGATTTGGAATAAAGAAAGGATGAGGAGAAATGTTGTAATGATATAATAATCTGAAAAATAAAGTTAAATTAAAAATAAAAAAGTTATAACTAGTCTGGGAAGTCGATCATCCATTTGTTTCCTGATGACTTCATGTATGTTAACTTTAGTACATATAACTGTATAGTTAGAGATATGGTGCCATGTACTCTAGGAAAATGAGTTCTATTTGCAGAGGGTATAGTTTTAAAGGAATAGAAAGACAGCATTCTAGAGAGATCCTTCTCCATCTCACTCATTCAAATATGAATACACATTGTGTTCCAGGTTGTTAGTTTCAACAGACTATTCAGAAGCATTATGGAAGATTACTCCATTCACTCTCATTCTTCCACCCTTCATTTTAATTGGTCATCTTGTTAATGGACAGGGCAGACACTGGAGTGGGATGTGAGACTGAGAAAAATTAAAGCTTGCCTCTTATAATATCTATAATGACAAAGCTATCAAACCTATCAGCTTTTGATCAAACTACTGGTGTCATTTGAAAGGTATTGAGGATTGTGCCAAGAGTTTTCTCTTTTTTTCCTCAATTTTCTTAATAATGGACTGATCAAGTGGCAAAGAATAAGCATTACTTGGCTTGGTGTTTTTTTCTGACTCTTAGCTTTTCTTGATTTGTAGAAATCTATTTAACTGGTCACCCTTGGCTCCTGTCCAAATTCTAATTCAAACTGAAGACACCCTAACCAACCTATCCTTCCTTCCCTTGTAGTCTCTGCTGCTGGCTTTGTGAGTCTGGCAATGTATGTCAGGACTTCAAGTTCTTGCCTTACCTGCTTTTATTTTTTAAATATTTGTTTTGCTTGTTTTTAATTATAATTTTTATACAATATATTTTGATAATTCTTTTTCTCATCCCCTAACCCCTTCCAGATATTCCCACCCAACCAACTTCATGTTTTCTCAAAACCAAAATCAAAACAAACAAGACAGAAAATGTAAAAACAAAACAAAATGAACTAAAAACGTCCACAAAAGCAAAGCAAACCAAAACATGTGTAGTCTGTCTTGTGTTGGCCAACTACACTTGGGAATGAGGCATGCCCTAGAGTGTGAGAACTTCATTAAAGGTGTGAGCACTAACACCAAAGGCCTTTTGAAAGCCATATGCAAACCTACCACTATCGTAGTTCCATAAAATACATACATGTATGAAAGAAATTTAAACGTAGAGTCAGCTTATAATTGCTGGTATGCACTCCACTGGAGAAAACTGATTTTTCCTTTCCTAACAGGTATCAGTTTCAAATTACTTCTCCACTAGTGGAGGGATCCTACATCCATTTCACCCTCTAGTTAGATTGTTCTCAGTTCTGGGACACCATCTAACTGGAACCTGTGCATACTGCTACAGCATCAGTCCTGTTGTGTCTGGAAGACATGGTTGCTTTGTAGTCATATGTCATTTCTCACTCTTAGAAATTTAGTGCCTTATCTTCTGAATATAAAGCTGATCCTTGAGGGTAAGATTTTGATGAAGACATCCTATTTAGAACTGAGTGCTCCACATCTTTTAACATTGTATAGATGTGGATCTCTGTGTTATTGTCTACTACAAGAGGAAACTTCTCTGATGAGTGCTGAGTTTGGAACTTCTCTATGGGTATAGCAAAATGCCATTAGAAGTCACATTTGTTCAGTAACTTTGGCAGAATAACAATATTTGGTTTTCCGTTAGGACTATGACCTATATAGTCTCAGGTTCTTTGTCACTTCAGCAGGCTCAATTTTACGTCATAGTGTGGGCCTTAAATCTAATGGGAAAATGGTTGGTTACTCCCATGACTTTAGTGCCACTATAGTACCAGAATATCTTGGAGACAGCTAGGTCTCTGTTGTAAACTGCAGGGTTTTTAGCTGGATGATATTCGTGATTACCTTTCTCTTCCAATGGCATGCAGAGTACCTTCCAGCATCATGAATGCTAATCAGTAAGGGTAAAGCTTTAAGCTGAGGAATAACATGACTTCTTCATGATGGATGACATAAATAAGTATCACCTTAATCAATAGAGCCTTACCACCAAGCTGTGAAAAACAACCAGTAGCCTTGGAAATAGCCAGTGATGTTTTTATGGGGTACACAGGACTCATTTAGCCAATGATTCAACAAGATGTAACCTATTTCCAACCCTAGAGATTTTTCTTGGTGGCATAAGATGTCTATTTGGGGCATTGTCTCACACATTATATGCTGACTCCATATTTAAATTTCTTTCATAGATGTATGTATTTTAGGAAGCTTCTATAGTAGTAGGTTTCCATATGGCTCTTCAAAAGGCCTTAGTGTTAATTGTCCTTCCCCCATTCCCTCGTTTACTCTGCACTCCCTTTCCCATTTAATCTTCTCATTCTAGTTTCTCCTTTATCTCTTTGCGATATTATATTCTATTTAACCTTCCTAAGGAGATCTTCTCCTCCATCCTTATCCCTTCCTAGGCACCTAACTTCTGTGGTTATTCAGCTTGTAGTACACGTACTGAAAGCTTTAAAACTAACGTCCTCATCTGTGAGAAAACATGCAATACTTTTTTTTTTGGGTCTGGATTACCTCACCCAGGATTATTTGTTTTTGTCTAAATGCATCCACTTACCCGAAAATTTCATAATTTCATTTTATAGCTTTTTAAACTATGTGTTTTGAGCAATTATATCAGCTGGGACTCCAGTGGAAGAGGGGTGGTACACTCTGAGTTCAAAGTTGGAGAATCTGATGAGGGTTATAATTAAGCACTGAGATGAAAGTGCTTGTGGTTTTTCAGGAATATCTCAGCAATGTGCATGCCCCTTTCTAAAATCTGAAGACTTATTGCTGTGTCTACCTAGAAGGGAAGATAGTGAAAATTGGTCTCTGTGTTAATGAGAATGTTGGGTGGACAGGTAGTCATTTTCAGAAAACCTGCTTCCTTTTGTTAAAAGACATGACATGCTGATTTTTAACAATGAGCAGAGAGAGTCAAAAATATTTTCTTTTCCACTTGTTTTTTCTTTTTGCCAGGTCCTCCTCCTGGTTAAAACAAAATGGAGGTAGTTCATATAATAATTGCACAATCCTCTACCTGGGGCAGAAAGCAAATGGAAAACAAAGCATGATGGACTTGGAGGAGATACTGCAGTTATCTGAAACAAACATGATTTATTGTGTAAGACAAGGTTTTCTCATGTATGAAACAGGGATCATACAATATTTGCATTGCAGAGATTGATGAGGCTGAAATAAAATACTAGATGACGAATATAGAAAATAATTTATGTTGTAAAGCAAGCACCGAGTGCACATTAACTGTTATTATTATTCCATCTCTCTCTTTCTTTATCTCCCATGCATACACAATAAATATTTTTTTACATACAAATGGGCAAACATATGGGATGAGTCAAAACTATTTTAGTAGATATTTAGAACTATTAAAGTCTAGCTTGTTCATAATAGAGCCAGATTGGTTGTGCCAGCTATGGGGAGTCTCAAGGTCTGGGAGTATGTCCCTTATTCTAAATAAAAGCTGGGTAACACCCAAATTCAAAGAAAACAGTTTTAGGGATTGTATAAACCACCAGCGTTGAATGGAGGCGGGCAGCAGGGAGTCAGGTGTGGCCCAATAGAGTGAGCAAGCTCATGGCGGTTGGCATCTTTCTCTGTCCACATTGGGCACCAAAATAAATGGAGTTTTTAATTGGTCTATATAATAAAAATTCAGAGCCAGATATAGAGGGAAATGTGAAGAGATCAGAGAAAAGAAGCAAGCCACAGAACACCTTATCTCCTTAGTGTCTCATTAGACAAGAGAACACTTTCCTGTCTCTCCCTGCTTATATCTTATTTCTGCTCAGTTACCTCACTTCGTGTCTGTCTTTATAGACCTCCAAACATCTATGGTTAGTTAGTAACATGCTGCATTCTCTGACCTTCAGACAGGCTTTATTTATACAAGAAGCTTAGCTTGTTATAATAGACTGTGGTTGTTTGAACTGCATGTTCAAACAAGGTATCTCTTCCCTTCCACATACCCTGCCATCTCTATTTTATTTTCATCTTTAAACTTAGCTTAGCTCAGATCTGCATCATCTCTTCTCTGTATTATTTATTATACCAAGCTTCTCACCTAGATAAACAAGCTTCAGATTTCTCACTTTTTAGCTCATCACTATCATGTACATCTTTTCAAATTGGGCCTCAGACTAAATTTTTTACAGTTTTTGAGATCTATACTTCTGTAGAAGTCCATGCTTTTTCAGGATCATTGACCTTCTGTTTTTGCTGGTTTGAGTCTTTCTGTATGCTCATTACATTGCTTCATCAGAAACAATAAAGTCACAGTGGTACTCTGACATGTCACTCATTTCCAAAAGGTTCTCAGAATGTGGTCTCAGGCCAACTGCAACAAAGTTAACTGTTAGAAAAATCTTCAGATGTAACCTGAATTAATTTAAGTGGCAACTTTGAGGTTGAGGTCTAGCATTCTATTTTAACAAGACATTGGAACCCAGAATCATGCCTCAAAACATCATGGAGGCCCTCAAAGTGGTCCTTGTTTCTGTGATACTTGTTTTATTTCATCTTCAAGATCTACCCCAGTCATCACAGACTCCAGGATTGGTTTCCTTATCCATTCTTTTCTCAGGAAAAGGATAGCAAATGTTTGTTGATTTGTAAGTGTTATGACGAAATAACTTCACTCTTCCTGAGCTCAAGTCTTTTGATAATATGTGGCAGTGTAATGTAGTAGAAATGGTTATTTAGGTCCTAATCTATTTATTAGGAAGAGAAAAATAGCTCTAATCAGATAATTCATGAAAACATGCTGCTATCAGTTGATGATTCAAGCTCCATTTAATTGGCTTCACTTTATCGATGAGTAGGCTGGAGCTCAGTTGGTTTATACAGTTTGTTCAGGATTGTCAGTGCAGCTCAAGGTAGACAGAACTAGAATTCAGGTCTGCCTGACCTCACAGACCAAATTCTGAAGTATTATATTATCTCCAAAATACAGAGAAGCTATTGTCCCCACACAGCTCCCCTTTTACTTCAAGGACAAGAGAGTGAAAGGAAAATATCATTTTCTTGTAGGTGAGAAAGTCTATCTCTAACTCATCACTGGGGGAATGACTGAAAATGAATGCTCCAACCTTACTTCTCTGTCGGTGTTACAATAAACTAGTTAATTCAAAATGACTAGTCGTAAAATTTGCAACAAATAGTACATGCTATTTATAATGTATTTTCATAAAGGTGGCTGTACTCAATCTTGGCACAAGGGCGAAGAGTTCAAAGCTGTAAGTCACAAGACCTAAAGGTCAAAGGTGTGGCTACAGAAGGATGTTTCTGCTGTCTTAGTCTAAATAACAACTGACCTGAATCTGAAGTGTCAAGGCTTGGGAAGGAGCCTTGAGTTGTGGCTACTCCTGATCTCAAGGCTAGGGAACAAGAAGTTGGAGCTAAGGTGTGGTTACTGAACCCTTAGAATAAGTGAGGAAGAAAAGTCTGTTTGTCCCGTATACATGATACTGTGCTCCCCTTTTTTTGGTTAAGATATATGAGTGGTGAAAAATAAACTCGTGGCGTTTCAGTATTGACTGATCTGCCCTCTTGACCTTTATTCTGTCTCTCTGTTTTTCCTTTATTTCTATAGCTAGCCTTTCCCTCATCCACACTCCCCCACTTAGGTACGGACTTGGGGCTACTTGGATGGCTCTGATTGCAGCCCCACAAAGACCGTTCCTGATTATATATATATTGATGAAGTTTTAAGGTTCCCTATATACATAATTCCCCTCTGAGATACTTGTATTTTAATGTGTTTTTGTGAAAGGGAAGACACTAATGGTGTTGCTACCAGACAAGAAATGGTGCATAGATTATAGTACAGTTTGAGGGCAGATAATTTATACATTGCAGCAAAAGGAAAACACAATACTGTAAAGCCTCACAGCCATAGAGTCAAAGTAATGAATGTGTGATGTGGTGAAGCAGATAAAGGCCAGGAACCCACGGAAAGCCTCTATTTTATTTCTCAATAAAAGTCAAAGAAATTTTCTGACAGGATATTCTCATGTGCTGTATGGTGAGATTGACTGCTCTTGATTGGTGACAATCAGGACACAATTAGAAGAGAATATGGTCTCTCCTCTCTACAAAGTAACCACTTCAGACTTTCAATAATTCTAGTCTTTTAAAAACAGGGTGCCTCCACTGTGAGCACAATGCTCCATATTTTTGTTTTTAAGCAATGTTAGCTCATTTGCTATTCCAATCTCAATAAAGTAAAGCATGTTTTTCATTTTGTGCCAGCACATTAATGATAAGTACCAGCATATTCAAGAAAGTATACAATTACCAGTCCATTAGCCATTTCACTAAAGAAATTTCATTATGGCGTTTCTTTGAAAAATGTGACCATTATGGCCTTTTACTTATGTACTGGAAGATTGTGTCCTAAAAATTAAGCATCACAGTTCTTACTGGCTTTTCTGAATGTTCTTCACAGAGACTACCTTAATGATTCATTTTTATATTTTGATTTAATTGTCTTAAATTAAGTCGTGAACAAAAATGCAAGAGTACTGGGCCAATCGAGTGAGAATTTTACTGTCATAAAGGAGCATAATTCTTAAGATATTATATAACATCATTGTTTAAATGTTTGAATAAGATAGCTCACAGGAGAAAGGTAATTTGTAAATAAGTCTAAGGAAAGAGAATTACAGAATGGGAGACTCCATCACATTGAAGGCATTCTAGCAAATGAAGGAGGAATGTGCAATCATCACAGTTACTCTTTAGAAGTTTTAATAAAAGAGAAGAACACATTTTCTAAATTACTTTTGAAATATTACTCAGATTTTAAATTCATTTTCTCTTTTGTTTGAGAATATTTTGCCTGTATGTCTTTCTGTGCAGGACATGCATATCTGGTGCTCATGAAGGTTAGACAAAACAACGCAGCCCCTACAAATGAAAATTGTTGGGCATGAGAATCAAAGCTGGGTCTGCAAGAAGAGAAACCAGTGCTCTTAAGCATCAAGATATCTCTCTAGTCTCCCAAAGTTACTTCTAGGTTACCATTTTAAAGTTTTTCTATTGGCAGTCAATTCTTTCTGTTTTATCTAAAATGAATAGTGGTTTCACTGTAGATATAAACCTATTAATCTTTTGTTCCTTGTTCATTTTCTCTTGTCTATTTGGAGAAAAATCACTCAGCCACTCTCCCATTCTTTGATGTCTATTTTTTTTATTTGAGACAGGGCTTCTCTATGTTTCCTTAGCTGTCCTGAAATTCACTCCATAGACCAGGCTGGTCTCAAACTAGAGATTTGCCTGCTTTTGCCTCCTAAGTCCTGGGATTAAAGGTGTTTGCCGTCATTCCTGGCTTTTTCCTTTCCAAGTATATTCTTACATTAAAGTGGTTTTATTCAGGAGCTCATGAATCGGAGCCACAGCCATGTATTCTTATTTTTAATCCCCACCAAGTTCCCAAACATGGTACCTGGAGCAAGAGATTTTTCTCTTTGTGGATGACTTGCTGATGTGTTAAATGGAGACAGAGAATATTTCTGCCTCTTATAGAAGATGTGATGATTGTCTGGTGACTATGTCTAGAACATGCTAAGTATAATAAGAAAGTTTGCTGCTGTAAGTGTTGAGTTTCTACAAGTGGACTTCAAGAATCTTTTCTCTTATTAATTAAAAGCAGTATGTAGACATGACAAGGAGTCTGGTGGTCTGGTTAGGAATGGCCCCCACAAACTCATGTGTTTGAATACTTGACCCATAGGGTGTGGCACTATTAGGAAGATGGCCTTGTGGGAGGATGACCTTGTTGGAAAAAGTGTATCATTGTGGAGGTGAGCTTTGGGGTCTCATATATGTTCAAGCCATGCCCAGTGTGATAGTCTCCTGATGCTGTGGATCAAGATGTAGAAGTCTTAGCTATCTCTCCAGCACCATGTTTACTTGCATGGTACCATGTTTCCCACCATAATGGCAATGAACTAAATTTCTGAACTGCAAGCCAGTTCCAAGTAAATGTTTTCCATTATAAGAGTTGCCAATGTCATGGTATCTCTTCACAGCAATGCCAACCCAAACTAAGACAGAAGTTGGTACCAGAAGTGAGGTATTGCTGTGTTAGGCCTGATCATGCTTTTGTTTAGAGGAAGGTGGACATTGTGACTTCAGATTATAAAAACAGTTGAATGTTTCTAAGTGGGGCTTAATGGGCCATCCTAGCAAAAACACAGAAGACAGTGATGCTAAGGGTGATTTGAACTGAGGTTTCAAAGGAGAATATTTGTATGTGGCCTAGATGCTGTTCTTGTGATGTTTTGATAAAAAAAATGTAGCTGCTTTTTGCCTTTGTCTGAAGAAAAGTATGCCTGAGGATAAATTAAAGAATTTTGGATTAATTGCATTGGTAGAGGAAAATTCAATACAGTCTAGTATTGACTCTGTAATGTGGTTATTATTGTTCACTCTTATGAATTTCTATAGTGAGCAAGGAAAGGTAGAAAATACACAATTTGAGGAGAAAAGGGGCATCAGTAGAATGGAGCTAAATCTTGTGTTTAAGGAAATAAACATATTAAAGAAAAAACCCAATATTAAATATAATAAGGGGAGGAGTGGCTTCAGAACAAGATCCCACCTAGCTAAGCTCCCAACATATGAAAAATATTTAAAGAACAGCTTAGATCCACAGAGCCAAGCAAATCTCTGAGTTCAAGCCACCCTTGTCTACAAAGCAAGTTCTAGGACAGCCAAGTGCAGGTAATGAAGGAAACCATAGAAAACAGAAAGCTGGTGAAGCTATAACTGAATGAGGGGGTAATGTTCCAGACTCAGCAAGCAGGCCAAATTGGCAGCTTCAGCCATGTGGTTGTGGCCTTAGAGTTAAGCAAAGAAGAAAGTGGTTATGGAATATCCCTTTGCAACTGCCTTTGCAACTGGGGAGAGCCATTGAGGTCAGGCATGTAGCAGGGGTGTTCCTGCATGGAGACCTAGAGAAACCATTGCATAAAGCTGTGAAGGTGAATCCTGAATTGCTTTGAAGATCTTCAAAATGTTAGTGATGCTAGAGCCATGGGATACCTGCTGAGGAAATCTGCTAAAAGGGAGTGGAAACAGCCAAGAAAAAGAATTGTGCTGCAGTCAACAAAACTGAAAAGATATTAGATCTGAAGAGGGTTTTGACATTAGACAGAGACATAGAGTTTGGAATTTACACAGCTCATTTTTGGTCTTGCTTTGATCCAATAGTTCTCACCATTCTCACTTCCCCACCTTTTGGAATGGAAATGTATATCATGTGTCATTATATGTTGGAAATACGTGATATGCTTTTGCTTTTGCTTTTACAATCTCTTTTTGATTTGATTTTAACTGGAATGTCAAGAGATTAATTAGTCTCAGAAGAGACTTTCAATTTTGGACTTTTAAACAAGTTTGAGACTGTTACAGACTATGAGTAGCCTTAAGGTTGAACTGAAAGTATTTCTGAATTGTGTTATGGCTACAAGCCTATGAAGGCCAGGAAGTGGAATGTAGTAGCTTGAATAGGAATGGCCTCATGGGTTTGAATGCTTGACTCATATGGAGAAGCACAATTAGGAGCTGTGGCTTTGTAATAGTGTGGCTTTGTTGGAGGAAGTGTGCCACTGTGAAGTTTGAGCTTTGAGATCTCCTATATGCTCAAACCAATCCCAGTGTGACAGTTTCAATCTGCTGCCTGTGAACCAAGATGTAGAACTCTCAGCTACTTCTCCAGCACTATCTCTGCCTGCATGTCAGCATATTTCCTGCCATGACTATGATGGACTAAATCTTTGAACTGTAAGCCATCCTCAATTACATGCTTTCCTTTTAAGAATTATCATGGTCATGGTGTCTCTTCACAGCAATGGAAACAGAAACTAGGACAAGGAATTTTAAAAGCAAAGCTTTGAGTACACTTACCACCACATCAAACATTGGCTCCTATGTTCTTCCAGAATGTTTGTATCAGCCTCAATATTTTCTAAACAAAAATGAACACAGTAGTGGAGACAATTCTCATTCTCCCACATACAGACATGAAATGGCAAATGTTGAGCAGAAAATGGTCTTAGTATTGGAGAATAACTTGATTTGTATTTGGATACACTGTTTCCCTGGGCTATATTGGAGACTCCTGTCAAGTTCATAGGCCAATGCCATGGAGCTGATTATTGCCATTATAGTCTGTTTTGGCTAGCAGGCACACTCAATTCCATACATGTTAAAAAGAAGATTATCTTCTACAATTCTTTCCTGATATCCAGGGTCTCTAAAATGCTTACCAAGGCACAAGGAAAACCACTAGCTTCATTCCTGACCATTTTACATGATGTACATCAGTATCTCCTCTTCTTTTCTGGATTATAAATTTAGAATTCATAAAACAAAACTGATGGCACTCTGAAAAAACTCTTTACCACTTGATACATATCTATATACATCTATATCAGGACAATAAACATGTCTGCATTTAAATTACTGGGTGAAGGAACCTTTCTGAATATATGTATCTGGAAAATTTCTCACAGATAATGTTCTGTTTATAATTCTTCAGAAGTCAGATGAGAAACTTCTGCATACATGATTGTGTGTCTCTATTCAGATAGAGTTCAGGAATTCCTAAGCATGACTGAGCTTTCCTCCAGTTGCAAAGGATCTGAGCCTCATGAAGAATACTATTCTGAAGGAGAAAGGAAGATAAGCCAGCATGTGTTTGTATTCTTGCAAGGACAGAGCACAGGCTGTAGATGGATGATCTCCAAGGAGAGAAGGAAGACTAGAGTCCACAGAAAGTCAACGTGGGACCAAAGCCATTGTACCAGCCTGCTAGCTGTGCAGGAAAGAAGGTGCCTTCTCGTTCCACCACCCTCATAGTGTAGGAAGGACCATAGATGCAAAACAATCTAATTAGCTGTCACTAACATACAATGACATCTTCACTAACACATAATGATGACTTCAGTCAACCAAGGTGCTTGAATAGGGTGGTGTGAAGGAAAATATCCAATACAAACTCCCATCCTTCAAAACTTAGATAACACTTTTCCTCTAAAACAACTAGCATTTAAAACTTTAATTTTCAGCTTGAAGTTCTAGAATTGCTATCTATCATATGAAATCATGTACATAGATTATTTTTCTTTCCTACTTGAAAAATAACCTGGACTAATACATATGATACTGCAGAGTTGAGCCGCATGAAGGAAAAGTGGTTTTCTGAACTGTGAAAGTCTGAAGCTGATCTGCAAGGGAAAAGAGGAATTCTGATTCATCATTTAAATCAAGACTAGCTCTTCCACGGGTGGGTCATCTGTGACACTTTCTAGTCTTGCAGGTAAGTTTAACAAATACGTGAGATTTACAGTTCATTTGTGCAGGGGTTGAAAGCTGTGAGAGGTGAAAGAGGCAGGGGAATGAGAAGGAGGAGGAGGAGAAGAAGAAGAAGAAATAATAATAATAATAATAATAATAATAATAATAATAATAACATAGACAACAATAAAGATAGCCGAGATTCTTAGACACCACTAAGGACTAGGTATCTTGCTATATGCATGTGCCCCTTTGCTACTCCCCATTTGTTCTATTTGTTAGTATTGTTAAACACAGAATGAGATACTGAATATTCTCATTATTTCTAACTTTTACATACACTGAGGCCATGAAGGGAAAAATAACTTCTCTTTCTAGTTCTTGGTATATCTAAATTCCTCACATCATGGAATGCAGAGCTGAAGGGATGCTCAGGAGATGTGGCAGGTAGGATGCTTTGTCATCACCTGCTTGTTCTCCCTACCTTATTACAGGCATTCGGAGAGTGCCTGTTGTGGCATCTATTGATTGTTATTGACATCTGGAGAAAATTTTGTTAACCTTTCACCAATGTAGCACACATGCCACTCTTGGAAAGTTCTGTATTCATCTACTGAGGATGTGCAAGCAGCAGGTAGCCATAATCTGGAGACAAAGCTTTTCTCTCTTATAGAACTGCCCCCATGATCACTTTGGAAAAGGGAGGGTCTTAGAGCAGTACTTTGAACCTGTCATGATTTTGCCATGTTAGCTCATTTCCCCAATTTCTTTTCTTTTATTCCTCTGCTCCTTCTTGCACATATCAAAGTATCTCAGAAGAAGGCAACACAACAACATCAACAGGAAAACAGAGTCTGGAAATGTTATATAGCTAGCTGCCTGCAAAGTGGGACTAATCATTATGAATAACAAATAATCACAAACATGCCTTTCAGGCTGAGTGACAGGGTCGATGACAGGAATTCCTAACAAGGCCAAGGGCTGAGCAAATCGCCTCTTGATTTCTCCACTGAGAATAATTTCATGCAAATCCAGGAAGGCTAAGCTGCTGCTGCTAATCCACCATGTGTGGTGACTAATTTTATTAAGTGAAATACAAGAAAGAGAGAGATCTTTGCAGTACAAGTGTACACAGCTGACTGCCTGGCCTAAACACTGTGCCCTGTGGCTGTGCACTGTGACGCAGGCTGATTAGTTTGGCCTGTAGGCAGCTCCAGAACAGAGTCAGGGCTTGTGCCAACCCGCCCCAGGGAGACTTGTGAGCATTTAACTGTGTCTACTCTGCATCACAGGCAAACTGGAGAAAAAAACATTTCTCTTGACTTTGAGGTAACCTTGCCACTGAGTAGATGTGTTGACAGTATTTGGAAAACTTTACCTTCCTGTAGCCAAAACCCACAAATACTAAAACTGTGTAATTTACAATTTTAGATAAACCAGTGCCCTTACTCCTGAGTATTAGTAGATAGAAACTCAAACTGTCTGGAGGAAAGAAAAATGAAGAAGAAAGAAAGAAAAGGATTCCACAGGACAGATGGAACCTAGAAGTAACTGAACAGGCCTCTTATTTATGCATATAAATTTCAACTCCAAAGCATCTTAGTAAATCTAATTAACACAGACTTCATCTGCGCCATTTTACTCCAGTGTATATCTTAAATACGTGTACAGGAGATGTGAGTAATAAAATTTATCAAAAGACATTCATAGGCAAATGTATTTGTAAATACCAAAAGTGGAAGTAAGCCAAACATATTCTGACAGGAAAATGGATGGTTAAAGTGTGCTATAAGGATGAAAAAGCACAATACACGTGGATATAAAAAAGCAGAATACATGTCATCCAACAATATGAATATCTTCCCAGTAATAAAATGATTCAGAGAAAACACACAGAACTAAGATTGCAACATATCATTTATGCTAAGTTCAAAGACAAAAAAAATACAAAGTGTTGTAAGTCAGAACATTGGTTGCTTTTTGAGGTGAAACACTATCTGAGAAGGGTCCAATGAGCCCTTTGGGGTGCTAAAATCTTCAATGCCTCCATCTGGGATGTGGCTACATGTGTGTACACATTTGAACAGCTGCACCTCACTGAAATCTACTATTGAGTATATTATGTGTTTGCAGTTGACGGTGTGTGTGCCACACCTTAATTGAAAGCCAGAAATTTCTGAGAACCAAATGAACAATACAAAATGAAACAGTAGCTGTATTAGATAATTAAAATACAGAGCTCCCTCCTGGAAGGCTTTACCCTCCCTGGGAATTGGATGGGGAATGGGATGTGGCAGGGGATTGGGGAGAGCATGGGAGGATGGGAGGAAGAAGGAACTGGGATCGATATGTAAAATAAGAAAAAAATATAAAATAAAATTAAATCAATTAAAAAATACAGAGGAACCACACATTAGATTAGTGACAATGGTTGTATACCCTCAACCAATGTTTCACTGCTGAAGCTTGGGTCATATTTCTCCTTTGGGTGGGGAAAGATTAGAATAGCAAAAGAGTATATATCCAGCCTTTTCATACAGGGAGATGCTAACAAATCTTTCTCAGGATCCTCAGAGTTTATATAGTTGCATCAGTCAGTTTTGGGTCACTATACTGGAATATCTGAGGTGGAGAACTGTGTAAAGAGAAAAGATCTGTTTGGCTCATGAGATTGGAGGTTTGTTATCCAAGATCAGACTGTCCATTAGTCTCTGATGAGGGTAATGTCCATTAGTCTCTGATGAGGGTAATAAATAGTAGCATGTTGTGGTAGAGGAACATAAATGTGGAAGATGTACATTGCTAAACAAGAAGTCAAAGAAGAGAGCAAGAGATATTGAAAGTGTGTGTGTATGTGTGTGTGTGTGTGTGTGCATGTACACACTCATGCGCAAACACACAAACACACACATGCACACATCCACTGTAGTCTCAGTTACAGAGTTCTAATGGCATGTTCCAATTATATATGGGCCTCCTAATAATGAGAAGTTGCCCCTGGCTTCCCCAGCTGTGTTCAAGGACTCAGATTGTAAGGTAGTCCAGTATTGTGGGTAGGTGGGGGCTCACAGACCATGCATAACTTCGGCAGTTACCATCTTAGATTTTGGATTTTATTTTTTATTTGCTTATCTATGTTAAAACAGAAGTTTATTGATTAACACTTGCACTTGCCAAAATTATTAGATTACCTTAGAGTACACCATTTATTTTTAACTTGAAAATAGTTTTTTTCATGGTATATTTTGATTATGGTTTCCCTCACTCAACTCCTCCTAGATCTTTCCCACTTCCCATCATGCCCAAATCCACATTCTCTTTCTCATTAGAATACAAATAGACATCTCAAAAAGATAAAAAATATAAAATACTTAAGAATTTACTAACAATATCTTCCCTTAACTTTTCTACTATATTCACTCATGATGCTGTTGATTTTTTCATTAAGAGTAAACAAACCCTTGTGGTTTTTTCAAAGTGGCTCAACCCCTTGTAACAGAGCTAGTCAAAGAGCATGAGCTGATTCCCACAGCCTGTATCTGAGCCATATGCTCTAGTGCTAGGTTATTAAAATATTTAAGAAAGTCATATAGCATACTGAGAAATTTGTATTTGGTATGCAATGGGGGCACAAAAAGTTATAAAAAAAGAGTACTTTTTCTGGTCTAAGTTTCCTAATTTGTAAATGTAGGGCCGATATTCTGAAAGAGCTTTCCTAGTTCTCAAATGTTGAGTCTAGATTTTATAGTCAATAAGGAACCATAGGGAGACCTTTGAAAATATAAATCCTAACTATGTAAATTGCTTTGCCAGAAAGTCGGATGAATCCTTGGAATTGATGTGCTGGAAATGAAGTGGATAGAGCTCATTAGTATAAACGTGGGAAAAGGTAGCAGAGAACTTGAGAGCAGTAGGAGAAAACTGTGTGAGAACTGTGTGAGAGAACAGCATGAATGACAGCTTCAGTGCTCATTAGGAGTCCTTGAGTGTGCTGTCTTTCTGTTTTTGCACCCTCAGAAGCAAGTACAGCAGGAAATGGCAATGTAGGTGCCTGGCAGCTGTTTTCTTCTGGAGTTAGAGGAGGGTAATGGGAAGCTGTATTGGTAATGCAATGGTAAAGCCCAAACCTAGGCATGCGCATGGTGGAAAGAAAGATTCCATATGCAATTGTGAAACATATGCTCACATCAAGGCATTGATATAGTGAAAGAGCTTTTTCTTTTTTTTCAAATGTTTTAAATTAGGGTAACTTTGGTTTAAGACAATTTTACCAGCCACAGGCTCCTTGAAAGCAATAAAATAGTATAATCTATGAAAGAACTAGGAAATTGTATTCTTTTAAAACAAATAATGCCAAGGGAATAGGGTAGGGGATTTGGTTGTGAATTTTGGGAAATATGGTGATGGGACAGGATGGTATTTGGCATGGTTCTGAGTGAGAAAACACTGCATTATGCTTTGGAAGTCTAAGCTTCATCAAGTTCTCATAAACAACTTAATAGTTTTCATTAAAATATTTCATCAGCCCCCAAGGAAATATGTTAAAGCCAGCAAAGAGAAAGTTCAATGCTTATATTTTTATTATTCTGTCACACTTCAAGTAATATTTCATAGCAGTCATTAGGAGTCACAGAGTGAATACTTCAGAGAAAAACAAAACAGTGGAATTGATTTATTCTTGAGAAGTAGTTTAATGATGTTAGATCCAAATTTCTTAAAAACAGTATGCTCTTATCTGAGGTCTATAAGTTACACATTCGAAGCAAACATTTAGCTTTAAAATAATCTGAAATGTAGCTAGTATATAATTTCTAAAATGTACCACATGCCATTTCATTTTTAAGTAGATGTTTTTACTTTTTATTTACAGTGCAAAGATTTAATAAAGGCCGTGTTCATAGTAGGTAAACACTCTACCACTGTGCTGAATTCCTAATACTAAAATCTTGTATGTAGAATCTGGCTTAATATGTTGAACAGAAAGAAATAGAATTATAGCACAATTGATATTTTTCTAAGGACTGAAATCTCAAAGACTTAGAAACATGAAATTAGTACTCAAATATCAAAAAATTCTTATTAAAAATTTAAGTATGTCACAAATGAAAATTTATTTTAAAGTATCATCATCAGCATGTGGATATGAAGGGGAAGTTAGAAATGGGTCATCTACATTATATTCTTTCTCTCAAGGCTTAGAGAAATTCAAGGAATAGGGAGCATGAAGACTGTAAGAGCCAGAGGTGGTGCCAGAGAGGGTGGATGACTTCCAGGCAATGGCATCTTCTGTATGTATCAGTACACCTGCTCATATGAACTCACAACCATTATGACAGCATGCACAAGACCCGTGCAAGCTCAAACTACACCAAATCCCAGCGTATAGAGGGGAGCTGGACATGAACTCTCACTGATAGCCAAGGAGCTGTGTACAACTGACAGCTGCTAGGGAGAGAGAGGGTCAATTGTCTTTAAGACCTTAGCCCCTGGTAAGTCAATCATGCTCCAGTTGAAGGCAATATCTAAGAATATATGGGTAGCACAAATTGGACTTGATGGGTGAAAAATCAAGTAATACACAAATTCAGGAGTGTGGGGAAGAAGGTATGGACTTGTGAAGAAGGCTGAAAATGTAGGAAGATTTAAATATCTAAAATATGCTAATAAAATAATAATAATTGACAATTAGAAGTCACTCACAAGGAAATACAATACCAGAAATCTCTTATATGATGCTTGAAGACCCTACTCATGGTAGTGGAGAAGAGGAGTTCTGATGTAGGTACTTTAGGGTGGTAAACGCTCAAGGGATGAGGTGGGATCTTGATCCTCGTGTTAGCTACTGTGAGAGGTAAGAGAAGAGCTAAATTTAAGACCTGTGAATAAAATCCGAATTCTAAATCTTTTTCACAGTTCCCTACTTCCTCTCTTCTCTCCTTTTTTTCTTCTTTTCCCTAGATTTAAGAACATTATACATCTCTAATAAATAAAGAGAAGAATTAAATAGTCTACAAAAAGTTTCTAAAGAATTTTGGTTCTAATGTTTAAAAAATACAATGTAATGAGATTTTTCTAATTATGGCCATCACCAACTTACTGCTATGTTTTTTCTTCTGATATCCCAAAGAAGTTGAACATGGATACAGGGCCAGAATGTCACAAGTAATCAATTGTCTAAACTAAGGTTCTACAATGAGCTTTTATAGCATCCATGATTACTACTGTTACTACTGTCGTGACTTGCGTGTGATATAATCCTCGTTTATGTACTCAAAGAATTAAAATATTTTTGGTAGACATGAAAAGTTAATCTAGTCTCCCAGATCACTGGCTTTGTCTGTCACTATAGTTTATAGTATCCAGAAAATTGTTGTGTAATTAGTCTGTTGTCCAATAATAACATACATCACTTAATAGGTGGATTCTCACTGATGTTCTGTGAATTTGTATGCCATTTAAAGAACATTATAGCAGCAAGGCACTTGTTTATCTTCCTAGAAGCAGAACCCTTTGAGCTTGAGGTGATTGAGTCACGGACCGATGGACCATTGATGATTATAATATGTCTGATAATTATCTTTTCACAGATGAAGGAACAAAGGTCCAAAGAAGTCAAATGAGTAATACTAATATTATTGTGATTTAAGTTCAACGTATGACATTATCATTTTCAGCAACCATGATTTTTTTGAAATAGCTAACTTATTTTAAATGACACTCATGGAAACCTCAATTTTCCTAAACAGTATGCACTATTGTTTCAATAAAATGACTTAATCATTAGTAAGTTGATAAGAAACTTTAAATAGCTCCAGAAAAGTTCACAGTGTGGCTCTAGCATTGTGGCCAGAAAATATTCAATGTTTTAAACATTCTGACTTTCATTACTAGTCTGGGTTCAGTTTTAGTTAATTGAACTAACTAGTAGTGTTAACCTGAAGGGATAGAAGACATTAACAATATTTTTTTTCTTTTTCTTTTTTTGCCATTTACTTCCAGGCTGAGAATGAGAAGCAATATGGACAGTTAGTCGAGGGTCTTGGCAGATCTTCACACCATAAATGCTCCCTGAGCCCCACTGGAAGACCTTCTTTCAGTCCTCAGTTTGGAATACCTACAGTGTTCCGGGTGCTGGTTTTAAACAATAGGATTTCTAACCAATGAAACAGATACATGGCTTTACAAACTAACATTGGCAGACAGGCTCTGTGGATTAAGAAGTGACCACATTTTAAGGAACTTTATTTTCAGCTTATTACCTACAACATGGCTTCCCAAATGTGTATTTTTTCCTGGAAATAAACTTTTTATCTTAAGACAGTGTTCAATATAGAGCTATCTAGACAGACTGGTGTAATGCTAACGATTCAATCAACTACAGCTGTCTAATATGTATGGTATAGACAATGGTGAGAAAATATTATTTATTTTTTATTAGTTTGTCAAATATTGGGTTTTTATGATCAAGTAAATCATGAAAGTAATTGGAGTCCACTAAATGTTTCATCTGTTATTCAGTTTCTTTCATCAAACATATTAGATATCACAGAAGGGTTCTAGATTTGAGTCACCTGATTCAAAACCACTTAGCTCACTTCATTCTCCAAATAGAAATTAAAAGAGGTCATGAGTTTTAATGATGTAGAGAGAATGATTTGCAGAGAGGGCTATAGTAGAATATATGAGCTATAAATGGTGAAACAGGAAAAATCAGTGGATCAGAAATTTTAACTGGGGAAAGAGGGAAGGTAATACAGGAGAAGGAAGGAGAGATAAACAACCATAAAGATGTTTGAAAAGCTGTAGGGACTCCTTATTTTATAAGCTTATTTGAAAATGCATGTAATACAAATGTATGCATTAATATCTATATTTGTTTAACAAAAGGTATGCCACATGGGTGATAATGTTTTCTACAAGAGCCATAGACTAACATAACCTAAGTGCTAAGCATGGGAAACATCCCTTGAGTTGTTCAAAGGAGCCCGAGGAGAATCCTAAAACACTTTTGCTATTGCCATTAACTTGAAGGCAAACTGCATTGCTGAGGACACCATGCACTTCACACACAGGGCTTGAAGGGATGAAGTTAGGACTGGCCTGGAAGCTTCCTGCATGAGGACTGCTTCACATAGCATCTGAAGGAGCTTTGAAAATTTCCAAGAGACAAAAAGTAAACACAGTCATATGGAGCGGTAAAGCTTATAAACTACTACAGTGATGATCTTGTAAGATAGCTCCAATGATGCAATAGTGGCACTTGGGGATAACCAACAGCTGTCTAATTGGACTTAAGGAATGTTAAATAGGGTGAGGGATTAATGTAAGGTACCACAAGTCTAGCCAATTACTGATGGCTAGAGAGGTCATGGACCCTAGAGAACCTACCACAGTCATTTTCCTGAGCAGTATAATTTCTAACTGTAGTCTAAATGTATATCCTTATACCCACAGAGAAGCATAGCTCTTACCTTTCATCAAAGAAGCTTCTACTTGCAGCAGACAGATACTGTTATCAGAATCTATGACTAGTAAAAATCATGCATAAAGTGAGTGACTGTAATGCACTATAATGCAGCCTCTACAGCTAATGCTCAGGGAACATCATGAAGGAGGAGGTAAAAATATTGTCCAGAGGATATTTTTTGCTTGATGTTGTACTTTAGACATAACTAGGAAGCTAAATTTATGAAATCGCAACAACATGGAGGCCTAAGTAAGACTTGCATAAAGATAATACTAGTTGACATAACAATATGGATGGGGGGATGTTTCCTAAGGACCCACAACAAAATGAAGAGCTACAATCAATAAATGGCTCTTGAGCGATGGGAATCAGTTTTTTCCCAGGGATGAGTTCCACGATAAGGCCCAAGTGGTCAGTCCTAAACACATGTGAGCACAAGCAACACTATGTTGGTTGTGTTTCTATTGATATAGGTATAGATAGATATGTAGTGTAGTAATTAAAGATGTCATGCATTTGAGAGGAAGTATGTGGAGTTGTGAAAGAAGTGGTGGAAATGATACTTACATATGAAATTCTAAAAATAATTAAAAAACAAGCAAACTTGGGCTTTGAAATCAGACAAATGCATCCTGTTTGTGCCACTTAGAAGCCATTGGAATATTAACCTATCTCTTATGGTATCATTTTACTTATCTTTAGTGGAGAAGTTAATACCCACTATGTTTGGCATGTTATAGGCACTCTACAACAGTGGATATTGTTATAATATCCACTAGACTTCCTTGAAGAGGTAGTCTACTGAGTTTCATATAGTACCTGTCTCCCAACCTCTCTCTCCTAGAAGAAAATCACTGAGGTCCATTTTTATTGAAAGAATGGGTCTTTGAACTGCAATCCAGGGACACAATGAATGTATGTAGCTGTATCTAAAAATAATCTACATTGAAGTCCACAAATAGTCAGGTACTTACTTCTGAGCTAATCTTACACTAACCCCACTTCCTTCCATACATGGATGAATACAGAGTACACAAATGGTTTTCAGTTCTTCTTCACCTTAAAGCTCCCTCACCTTTTTATTCACACTTCATTATCAGCATAATTACTTATAAGAACAAAGGTCCAGAGTGTTCTCAACGTGTCCCAGACTTCTGAGATCCAATAAACCCAAGCTGATGCTACCCAATATGTGGAAGTTACAGTACACACTTACATATTCCACTTTCCTAGTTGAAATGATCTCCACACTTTGCCATACTCCAGTGTATCATAGAATACTACATTTTAGGACTGTATTAAGGCTGTCATACCCAGTGACTTTCTTTAAAATCTGAAAAATGGGAAATAGTGGTAGGAGAATGTTCAGGAGGAGATAAGGAAGTTGGGGTGTCTATTACTATACCGTTTTCTTTATGGGCTCCTTACTGATGATGTCAGTTGGTTTCTTCTCTCACTTCATCCTTCAAGTCCCACATTAATATTTCTAGTCCCACATAGATCCATGTGTATATTGATTTCTCTAAATATTTTCTCACTTTGTTGAGTCTCTAAATTCTCTGTGATTAATCTACCTTGGATATGATGTCTCTGCATTTTTCTGGCTCATGTAAGAAGTGAATATCCACAGTGTAAAAGAGGGGCTTTGGATTTGTAGTATACTTCAGATTTGGAAAAAGACCATTTAGACTTTGGTGTTTCTTGACCTGAGATACATATCCACTATAGAGAAGCATGTCTTTTAGCCCTACAAATTTGAAAATTTTAGAGTTTGATTTTGTAGAACCATATACAAAGTTTTATCATCATAAAAAAACATTATCTGGGAAAACTCCATAAAAATTATTCACTCTACTCTCTTTGTTTTCACAAAATTCTTAATCCTTAATCCTAGAACCCTTTTTCAACAATTAAGTGTGTTGCGGTTTTTCCAGTCATGTCATGTGCTTATTAGAAATAGATACTTATAATAATGTCCATTGTCTGATACAGTTCTCTGATTCGTTAATGTTGTAGTCTGAGCCATTATTTAGCCTCAATAGAAAACAGTAGTTATCACATTTGCTATAGGAATAGACAGATTAATCAATGTTGATGGATGTTGTGAAAACTTACACAGATCTTTCCATTCCAAAGAACCCACCTACCAAGTCTCTTTCATGATGATGGTCATCTCACTTCACTATAGCACATAGAATAACTGTTTAGATTTATACAAGAGCAAAATATTAATGTTGAACTCCAAATCCTACTATGGAGTCAACTAGGGATGCTATGATATTGATCCATGATTCTACTTTTCCTTTTTCATAATTTATATTTTTAAAATCATATCTTATTAAACAGCAACAATTGTTAAGTACTTGGAGAAGTTTATCAAGGTACACACTACAAAAGGCAAATAATGAATATAAAAAGCATAGTAAACCATTCCATTGGTGAAGTGGTAATGATGTATTAGTTTAGAATGTAAGGACATCATTTCAAAAGTTAGATTATTATGTCTTGCATCTCAAGGCACAAAGAAAGATAATGCCTGATAGGCTTTTTTTTCTATTCTTGGGGCAGCACACTTGATGTACATTGAACTCATGATCCTTACTTCTTTCTATTGTTTTCAATTAGAAATGAAACACAAATTTTATACCCATATCACTACTATACTTAGAATGATCTTTAGAATGGTATTGATATAGTTTCTTAGAATTCACAAATTTATAAAAGATTTTTTCATTAGGAAAAATTATGGGAACATTTAATTCATACTTGATTTAACTAGTTGAGATTCTGGGATTAGCATCGATGCTTGAAGGAGTTGAGACTTTTGGACACTTGAAAATGTTAATATACCTTTTCATGTTAGAAAGACATGTGCTTGAGCTTGATGAACTAAATTGTGTTCCTTCAAAATTCACATGTTGTGGCTCTAACTACCAGTGCCTCTTTTTTGTATTTGAATATGAAGCCTTTATAGACCCCAGTAAATAAAAACTAAGGTGTTAAGTGAGCCCTCTTCTAACCTAACAAATGTCTTATTTGAAGAAGCCATTATAACATGCCACGAAAGTTAGTAGGTATGCATGTACATTGACCAAACGTCATGAAGAGTCAACAAGAGAGCAATTATGGGCAAAGCAAGGAGAGATTAGCCTGTAAAAAGTGATGCTACCGATTCCATGGTCAGAAGTGTATGAAAAGAATTTCATCTGTTTAAGCTACAAACTGTATGGCATTTAATCACAATACCCTTAGCAAATTAATGTCTACCCTATGCAATCATTGAGCTATGTGGTGGCATAAGTGTAAATCTATTGATCTAATTGAGGACAAAGTTGAATTCAATGACATCTCAGCTGCAAGACCCATGTAAAGATCATCAAATCCTGTTACAATTGCATGTTAGTCTTTCTCCCTGTTGTAGATACTCTGACAGCACAGCAACAAATTTCCTACATGCACACATGATGGGAGATGTTATTCTGTATATATGCTTCTCATACTGATTAATAAAGCAGTGTGGCCAATTGAAAACTAGATAGGCGGGGCTAGGAGACTAGGAGGAGGAAAGAGGAAGTAGAAGGCGGAGTCGAGATGTAGCCCGGGAAGAAGCAGGACGCCAGCCACGGCTCCCCATAAGACGACCACGTGGAAATACTTAGATAAGTAGAAATGGGTTAATAATTAAGACAGGGCTAGCCCATAAACAATAATGATAACTGGCCAACAGGATTGTATCAAATACAGAGTCTCTGAGTGTTATCTGGGGCTGGCACGGCTGTGGGCCCAGACTGGCGGGCTGGCGGAAACATACATGCTACAGATTGGCGCCAAACCTGCTGTAACACACACATCCATTACAGCGTTCATTTCTGGAAGACATGTCTTAAGAGAAACAAGTTAACTAGATATGGAATACATAGAACTCAGTGAACATTTAACATATGAGCAATTGCTTTCAATGCCAGGTGTAGGTCAATCATTCCAGAAATTTAAACACAGAGAATTTATAAATAAACAACTAACCAATTCATTAATATAATATCATTTGCATGAATTAATTTTGCTGTGTCATATCTCTCTAAAATGACATGTAGGCGAGGTTTCAGAATCAGATTTAGCTTGATAAATAAATAATGTGGAGAAGCATCTATGGCATACCCCTTTCTGGACAAAGAGAAAATGAAAGGTGTAATGCCCTTTCATTCAATGAATCCCCTTTAGTCTATTTTAAATTAGAGTGATCTGAATTGTAGAGCAGCAATAAGTCAATGTTTTATGGTTAATAATGAGTTTTACACACTATACCCATTTTCCTCTTTTATCTCTTGTCAGTTCTAATGTGGTTTGTTGACTAGCATTGACCAGTATTACCAAAAATATACTAAAGATATTTGACAAATACAAACATTGCTTACAGGTACATTTTTAAATCAAATTTAACTAGTTTATATTTATATACTACAATCAATAAGACTCAGAGATAATAAATGTGAAAAGCTCATTTATTGGAAATTTGTTTACAACTATTATTTCTGTTCTCTTTTGTGGCTCAAGAAAGGCAAAAGGCAGAAGAGAGAGCAGGACTGAGACATGTTTGTGTGAAGAAGAACTATCTTGATGATAATTCTTTCTGTACTTTACAAATAAGAAGCTAATTAGAAGGATTCTTCAAGACATGGGCTTGAAGAAAGAGCGAAGGCTGCAGGTGAGAATGGTTCCTCAGGAAAATGGGAATCAGTCTACTACAGGACCCAGCAATTCCACTCTTAGGTATATACCCAAATTATCCACATCTATGCAACAAAGACTGCTCTACTATGTTCCTAGCAGCATTATTTGTAATAGCAAGAACATGGAAGCAACCTAGATGCCACTCAACTGAAGAATGGATAAAGAAGAGGTGACACATTTACACAATGGATTACTACTCTGTGAAAACAAACAATGGAATCTTGAAATTCGCAGACAAGTGAATGAAGAAACCATCCTGAATGAGGTAACCCAGTCACAAAAAGAGGAACATGGTATATACTCACTCATATATGGATTATAAACATAGAGCAAAGGATCAGTAGCCTATAATTCACACCACCAGAGAAACTAGGATACAAGGAGGAATCTAAGAGATTCATACAAAGTCCCTCACAGAATGGGAAAGGAAAAAGATCTCTTGAGCATATTGGGAATGGGGAGGCAGTGAGTGGAGAGGGAGCTAGGAGAAAGAGAAGGGGAGGAGAGCAAACCATGTGGGACTAGGAAGATTGAGTCGGGGAGGAATAGGTAAAAGGAGACAGACAGAGAGAGAGAGAGAGAGAGAGAGAGAGAGAGAGAGAGAGAGAGAGAGAGAGAGAGAGAGAGAGAGAGAGAGAACAGAAAGGAGGGAGCTAGTATAGGTTTGAAGAGAAAACTGAACCCAGAGAAATGTCCAGAGACCTGCAAGACTGACCCCAACTAACAATTTGAGCAACTGTAGAAAGGCTACCATAAATGTCTTTCCCTGATAATGAGATCGAAAACTAACTTATCTGCCATCATAGAGCCCTCATCTAGTAGTTGATGGAAACAGAAGCAAACACCAACACCTAAACACTGATCTGAACTGGAATCCAGATGCAGAGAGGGAGGACAAGATCAGGCTACAGAAACACATAGAGACAGCTGACCTGAATAAGGAGGAGCTAATGGAACCCCCAGACTGATAGCTAGGAATCCAGCATGGGACTGACTCAGACCCCCTGAACATGGGTCTCAGCTAGAAGACCTGGGCAGTCTAAGGAACCTCAGACAGTGGAGCTGGGATATATCCCTGGTGTACAAAAGGGCTTTGGGAGCACATCTCCCATGGAGGGATACTCCCTTAACCTAGAGATAGGAGAGAAGGCCTAGTCCCTACTTCACATGACTTGACAGATTTAGATGGCCCCACCTGGAAGGCATCACCCTACATGTGGAATGGGGGGAAAGGATGGGAAGGTGGGAGGGGACATGAGAGGGTGCGAAAGAGGGAAAGAGAAAGGGAGGAAGAGGGAACTGTGATCGATATAATGATATATATTGAATATATATATTGAAACAAAGCCTGAGCTTCTCAGGACAGAGGGGAGATGGAAGCTTATGCATCTTTTTGTTTGTACTTAACCACAGGGACTTAGAACTTTCTCTTGTTAAAAATTGGATTCTCCCCTTAGATATTGCCAAGGTTACTTTCCCATCTATACTACGTTTTTGTTCATGTATTTAATTATTAAATATCAATTCCCTCATGCCCTATTTTAAATTATAACCCCCACTACCCACATAACAGACTCATCAGCTAATTTTTCCTCATAACATCTATTTGGATATAGCAAAATTAAATATTTCACTCATTTTTATTGTCTATGTCCCCACTACAAAAATGCAAGCATTGTGTCTAACAGCCAGAGTTTAATAATAAATAGTGATGGGATAATCCCTTTAATATATACTAGTCTGGATAATGAGAGCATTCCTGGGAAATATATGAACTGTCAGAGTGCAATGGAACAGGAGTTGAAGATGAGACTTGTTCAAACTTAATGAAAAACAAAGTACTTCATATTTTTAATGATCAATAGTTGTGTCTTTTGCACTACCTTTTATGAAAGTGTTAAACAAATAAGGTTTGAATAAACTACCAGTTGGGGTTAATCATGTTTATAGAGATTAGTAGAGCAAATATGACAATGGTAACCATGTAAAAGGAATAGCATTTTATTATCTGCCATCTGAAAGAGATACTTTTGTCTTCACTTGTCTGAAACAGTTTTATTGAGATTATTTAACCTTGCATAATTAGCATAGATTTGATAATTCTGTGTTTGGAGACATTAGAGTTTCTGTAACCTACTTATCTTTCCTCCCATTCTTCAATTTTGTCTCAGGACAAGAGAAAAGACATATCCCTGATTTTTAAATTTGTCAAGAAAAATAGAGCATATCTCTTCTAGTATTAAATGAGATATATTAACCCATCCATGCTCAAAGCAAACCAAAATGTGAGCACCCAATTATTTTCAAATTCCCCTAGGGATTTGATGGCTTTAAATCCTCAAATAGAATTTTGACCTCAATTCACATCCGCACATGAATCTGTCTGCAGACTCAGGAGCATGACCACTTGGAATCCCTTCATGAGAGCAAGAGACCTTGCTCAAGGGTCATAGAAGACATCAACATTGGCATTCTATTCTTGGTGTCAGAGACAAAATACCATGGAGACACCAGAATTGTTACAATCCCATCATCACAGCGAAAGAATGCACATCAGTGAGAACAGCAAGCAGATTCTGTACCTCACGCTGACAAAGATTTCCTTAACCAACAATATTCTCAGGAGTCTTGTCCTTGTCTTTCTGTGACACTTAATGGACCATCTACTTCAGCACACACTAAATTGTCACAGCCAGAATGTTCTGTTCTCCGGGAACATCACCAGCTTTGATATCTGGATGGATTCCTTAGCTTGCCTTTTGTTTTATATGAAGACCCATCATTTCATATTTAAGGGAGTGTGTGCATGCATATGTGTCAGTGAGTTTTTGTGTGTATGTGGGGGGCGGAAACTGTGTCTTCATGGGTAGGTGACTGATGGAGAGTGTGTGCATCACACTATCTGGAGCTGGACTTACAGGTGATTGAGATACTCTGGAAATAAAGCAAATACTCTTTAAGCACCAGTTTTCCAGTCCCCTGTACTTAATCTCTCGACTAAATTGACTTGCTTTTAGGAAGAGCCACATTAGGACAGTTTAGCAAGACCCCTCCTACCTCTTATGCCTCCTCTTCATAACTGTCTAACCACTAAGCCCTTCTTTCTTCTCTTTTGCAATACATCTCCCCTTTTCCTTCTTGGGTTCATAGGTGATTCCAGTCTCTCATTCCAGAGGATGGAATTTATCTTTATTACAATACTTTTGAACAAAGTCTTCCTTGGTATTTTAAACTATGTCAGAATAATTTCTTTTTCTTTTTTCTTTTTTTTCTTTTCTTTTCTTTTTTTTTTTAGTGTTAGGCGGGTAAACGCAGAAATCATCTTGAATCTTTTGGAAGTGTGGAAAGGAGCAGACAATGAGTTCCACTCGTTCCTGGTAGCGGAGAATCATGGAGTTGGCTAGGTCTACCTACCTTGAGAGACATGTGTCATACTCTTTTTAAGGTTTGAGCATGTGACTTCTGGGGTATTTTGTGTGTGTTTTAGTTCCCTGAGAACATAAATGCTAAAAGTATGGCTTTGAGTACTCCAAAAACCATAACTTTACCTCTGTCTTTTGGGAGCGTTTTTATTTTATACAAATAATTTGGATAGGAGGATTTTTATTTTATACAAATAGTTTGGGTAACACAACATTCTTTAGTATGTTATATAATTGTTAGAATTATTGTTAAAGAATGGAAAACATATCAAAATAAATTTATTAATAATTCATTCACCATTATATCATATATATGTTTAGGTACATACTTCATTTTGCTATGTCTCTTATCTACTACACTTCATATTCCATTATCAGAAGATGTGTTTCTAGAACTTCATTAATAAAATAAAATTGTTCTAGTTCTCATCTATCACAATGTAACTGGAATGGGAAGTAGTTAAGAAACCTTTAAAAAGTTTTACAAGTCAGAGAATTTTGTGGTATTATTGCTGGTGAAAAAAAAAAGAAAGAGAGAGAGAAAAAAATTAAAAATAGACAAGGTTAAAAAAAAGGTGGTGCTGTTTCCAGAGAAATGCCTCTGCTAGGTGACATCAAGGGAACCAATTGCTTCAGGGATGTTGCTTCTTTGCTGGACTATGGGGGACCTAAGAAATTGCATTGCTTCAAATGAGCTTGGGTGGCAAGATGTCATTTAATTTCCTCCTTGAGCACTCATGCTGCTAAGAATCTAGATGAGACAACTCATTATCAGACAGAAATAAGAAAGGGATTTTGGCTAAGATTAGAAAGGTACTTGCTTACAAATAAAGTCTTTAAAGTATACATTTTAATGCTTAAAATTATTGACCTGAAATTTACTGGGGCTATATAAATCATCGATAATTTCTTAGCAGATTACTCTAATATTTAGGGAGGAACTTAATGATGAAAAGTAATTTATTTGCTCACAATCAGGCATTCATTCAATTTGCAATGTCTGAGCTGTTTGATTTTAAAACTGAGTGATATAATCACTTGTGTGGCTAAGATCATGTTGCAACTTGATTATGGCTGGAGTATCTATGATGGTATCACTAACATATTTGATGGCTGTGTTATTATTTCCATGTCTGTGTCTGTAGGGGATTGTCTTGATTATTAATTGGTGCAGCCCACTGTGGGTGGCATCATCCCTAGGAAGAAAGCTAGGGATGATGCATAGCTAGCTCCAGCTATCCATGAACTTGAGAACAAGCCAGCTGGCACTAATTTTCTAGTTTCTGCTTCAAGTTCCTGTTTGAGTTTCAGTTGTGATTTCCCATAATGACAGGCTATAACTTGTACACTTGTACATGTAAGATGAACCAACCTCACCACTTTTTCTTTCTAGTTTGGATTTTTTTTTCAAGACAGGGTTTCTCGATGTAGCTTTGTATACCAGGCTGGCCTCAAACTCACAGAGATCCACCTGCTTCTGCCTTCCAAGTGCTGGGATTAAAGTCATGTGCACCACCACCTGTCTGTTTTGTTTTTCAGAGAATTTTATAAAAGCAACAAAAAGAAAACTAGAGCAATGACAAAGACCAATAATGTTCTTGCTCATGATTCACTAGTCTTTGCTTCTTTAAATAGGTAAAAAAACATTTGTAAGACTTCAATTTTAATGTACAAATTATTTCCATTTTTTTGATAATTTGATTCTTTGTGTACTAACATTTTATTGGTTGAAATATGCCACATGCCAAGTCCAAAATAAGAATAATTACATAAGGGTGTAGATACAGGCAAGCAAGCTTTATTGGAGGATGTTTTTAAAACATTTGATATATCAAAGAAACATATGAAGTCAATTTTATTATTTATAGATTCCACATTTGCTAGTTTACCAACTTGCTAAAATTTATTTGTAAGCCACCAACAAAACTCTACATCTTATGATAAATCATAGATAAATACAGAGACAAGAAAATTTTGAGATGAGTTACATAGGTACCTAGTGAAGTTGGAGAATGATGCTCTACTTTCTAATTTCAGCTTATACTGAAATTAGTGTATTTAGTGATATCACTTACATATTACTTTACATAAAAATAGAAACAGAAATCATTTATTTATTTATTTAATCAAAATATATTACATCATTCCTCTACTCCCTCTTATCCCTCCAAATCTTTTCTTGATCCCCTCAAACTCATGCCCTCTTTTTCTTCAATAATTATAGTTTTGCACACACACATATAAATATAATCTGCTGAATTTATTAAATGTTGCTTGTATGTTTTGAAGTAGGAGGAAATGGAGGTAATGATTTCTGAGAGATGAATTGTCTTTCCCAAGCATGAGTACTATAAGTGTTTAAGCAATACCAAATGGAAGTGGATATCCAATATCAAGTGGTTAAGCATATATTTTTGTTGGTAATTTATTTTTTAATAATAAGACCTCAAGCATACTGCTTAATCTCTGATTAGTGTTTCTAAGCACTGTGTGGCTGTGATATGCTTTGTAAAGAAAATTCATGTGTTAGGTAAATAATAAGAAGCATATTTTTCTACTGAAATTATAGCACACTTTTGTGGAAGTGTTAATATGAAAGTATAGATGGTATTTTGATAGAGGAAAATAAGTAAAAATGAGATTTATTTCACTAAAACTATGAGAAAAGGATATGTTGGAAAGGAAGTAGAGGGGGAATTATGAGACTTTGGGAATTATATACATATATATGCATATATGACATATATATCCTGCATATATAAATGAAGACATGATACTGTTATACATCCAAGGTAGAGAAGTTGCCATTTACTGAGCATTCTATACCATCCTTTGATGGGAGATCTCATTCTGTAAATATGTTTCTCATATTAATTAATGAATAAAGCACTGTTGGCCAGTAGGAAAGCAAGATAGATGGGACTAGGAGACAAGGAGGAGAGAGGAAGTAGTGGGAGGAGAGTCAACATGTAGAGACTTGAGAGAACAGAGGTCCGGGCCCTCTCTCCGGTAAGATGAGACCACGTGAAAATACTTACATTAATAGAAATGGGTTAATATTTAAGACAGAGCTGGCCAATAAGAAATGTTAGTAACAGGCCAAGAGAATTATGTCTAATATAGCATCTCTGTGTGTTATTTGGGGCTGGTACAGCTGAGGAGCTGAGGGACAAGACTGGAGGAAAAACTACTAACAATCCTTGAAGATGGAAAAGATAGGTAGGTAAGTGGTAACTTCAGAAAATTAATATAATCAGAACTGTGCTTTAGCAAAATTTCTGTTTGGCAGACTTGTATTTGATTTTACTGGTAGAGAAGAAGCTACAAGTTGAGGGAGGGCTAAGAACACAGCTAAAACTGTCACAAGACCACGATTATATATTATAAGAGCATCTAGAACTCCAAAGAATATCATGGTTCTACAGACACTGGGGAGTTCTAATCCTTAGATCTATAGAGTGAGTTGAAGCACACAAGAAGCACAAATAAATAAGGAGTTTTTAGTTTATCTGGAAAGCCTAAGTTAGAGTCTCTAACTGTAGTTGTGGAGAAAGAAGTTTTAGTAGGGCTTCCAGATTTGGTTCTGGTTAAAATAACTTTTTTTTTTTTTTTTTTTGCTGGTAGACCCTTTAAGGTGAGACACATAATGGAGGATTGAAGATCCAGGAAAGCCTAAGGTTGGGGTGTGTATTTTGGATCTATCTGTAGAGATACAGTTATGAGATTTTTATTAAAGGTAGCATTATTAAACTGGAGAGTTTAGAGAACAAAGTAAGAAGAAATAATGATGCCTTGACTACTCTTGGAAAAGCAAGTGAGAGAATGGATGGAAGCAATGGAGTAGAGGAACCAGGGAGCCTTAGTAAGAAAATGTAAAAATGAAGGGTCTGTGGATGATGACAAAGTCCTTACAAACCACACAAAGATGCGGTGCTAAGACTGTAAGAATGAGAGGAAAGGTTTACAGAGGTAGAAGTGTATAGAAATGGTAGCTGAAGAAGATGAACAACTGCATACTTACATTTAGGATAGGAAGCCCCCTATGCAGCATCATTCGAAGGCAGATTTTGTTTGAGACCAGAAGAAACTGAATAATACAATGCATTTGATCAGAGTTAGGGAATGGATACTTGGTCATGCAGAAATGTAAAAGTACAAGGAATTCTTAACTTCTTTTAAGAATAGTTCAAACACCAGGTAAGGAGATCTGGGTTTGGCAAGGATGTAATTATTGGACTGAGGTAGCAGTCTGAAAGAACTGAAGATCCCTGTAGAATCACCAGATTCAGTAAGAACAGGCTATAAAGAATCAAACCATAGTCTGTGGGTTACATCAGAGAGCTCATCGTAATTTTTAATTTTGAAGGTAATTTCAGGTATCATTTATGTTTTAGTTGGTGTTACTAGTGTTGTGATTAGATATCAGGTCCAAAGGGAGGAAATGGTTTATTTGGCTATTAACACTTCACTGTGTATCATTGGAGGAAGTAAGGAACTCATGTAGGGCAGGGACCTTGAGGCAGGAGCTGATGCAGAGGCCATGGATAAGTGCTGGTTTCTGGCTGGCTTCTTCCCCTCTGACAACTCTAGCTTGTGTCAGACTGACATAAAAGTAGTAACTACAGCTGACCATTTGTCAAATTAACACACAAACACATCACTGTTAAGACAGAAGTTCCCTTCTTGTCCATCCCCAAGATCACATAGTAATAAAGAAATCACAATTAAAACATTTTACAAGCTTAAAAAGTCTCATAGCCTCATAAATTCAAATGCTTTAAAAGTTCAGTCTTAAAAAAAAGAAAAAACTCAATCTCTTTTAGAGTGCAAAGGCTCCTAGACATGAGCTCCTACAAAATAAAAAATCAATAAGTTTAACACTTTCTTATATATATATATATATATATATATATATATATATATATATATATAATCCTTATTTTATATACTGATCCCATTTCCCTCTCTCTCCCTTCCTCCCATGCTCCCCAATGCCCCTTTCCATCCCATCCCCACCCCTACTCTACAGGGAGGGTGATGCCTTCCAGGAGGGATCATCAAAATCTGTCAAGTCATTTGGAATAGGGGCTAGGCCCTCCCTCCTGCCTCTAGGCTAAGGGAATATCCCTCCATGGGGAATGTGTACCAAAGTCTTTGTGCACCAGGGAACTATCCTGCTTCCACTGTCATAGGTCCCTTAGACTGCTCGGGCCTTCTAACTGAGAACACTTTCTTAATTCAAGAGGGATGAGAAAGGGAAGAGTCACAATAAGATCAAAGCAAAAACCCAACCCCAACAACGCAAATAACTCAATGTCTAATGCCTAGGATCACTTACATTCTTCTGGGCTCCTCCAGGAAGCTTAGACCTTCCTTCCTTCCTTCCTTCCTTCCTTCCTTCCTTCCTTCCTTCCTTCCTTCCTTCCTTCTTATGACTTTGCCCTCTACAGCACATGAAGCTTGTCTTCTAGACTTAAGGTGGCTCCACTCCATCATTGCTTTTGTTCTTGGTAGCCACCTCATCTCTAAAATGCTGCAGTCTCTTGCTGCAACTAGGCTGAACTTTCACCATTAGCTTTTATTTGGTTCTGCTTAGGAACTCTAACCCTGCCACACAGTGTTAAGCCTCAGATGCTCTCCATGAGTCCTTCAGGCCCCCAAAGCCAGCACCATTTGTGTGATGTGTATACTACCAAGTTCACCTTCCAGCATGGGTACAACCTTGGTGATCTCTTGGCAGCTGCTGTGTGCCGACTCTGAGGATACACTTCCCAGATTTCACTTCAGTGATCCTGGTCTCTCCTTAATCACAGCTAATTCTTCAGCCCCTGCTGACCTACATCCCTTGTCCCAGCAAAGCAAAAAGTTTACTTAAGCAGTTTTGGAGTCTTGTTAATCATGGCTACAGCTGATCATACACCAAAGCTTCTTCATAGAAATAGTTGAGTCTTTGCTTCCCTCTGAAATTCTCCCTGCCAGGCCTCCACCATCTGCTCCACTTCAAAACATCCTTATCTTCCAAGTTCCTACAGAGCAACCCACTGACTTCTCAACACTAATGGCTTTTCTAGCCCAGAGTTAGAAAGTTCTTCCTCAAGACTGCCTAAAATATCATGAGATCTGTCACAGCAATAACCTGCTATCCCAGTACCAATTTCTGCCTTAGTTAGGGTTACTATGCTGTGGTGAAACACCATGAGCAAAAAGCAAATTGGGGAGCAAAGGATTTATTTGCCTTACACTTCCATACCATTCCGGCCGGAACTAAAGCAGGGTAGGAACTTGGAGGCAGGAGCTGATGCAGAGTTTATAAAGGAATTCTTCCCACTGTCTTATCCCCTTCCACTCTGATTACTCTAGTTTGTGTCAAATTGACATAAAACTAGCCAGCACAGTTTATGAGCTTATAATAAAATAGAGCAGACACAAGATTTAAGAGGAATAGGACTTAGGGAAATTGCAATATAAATACTGAAGTTATGAAAGGTATCAAATTTGTTTGCTTCTTCTGTTCTGAAGCCAAAGCCACACATTATGTTGGGAATACTCCAGTCTTATAGATTGTAGCACTGCACAAGATACCAGAGCAGATTTTTGTCTTTTATGAAGCATGAACTCTCAAATAACTTACTCACTCTGCATTATTAAAACATAATCCAACGTTCCTGATAAAGTTAAGGAAGCAGGATGAATGTGAGTGAACCAGTAAAGGAAGTAAAAATCCAAAGATCCAAGGAAACCAATTCTATGATTTTATTACAGGGCTGAGATCACTCATGGAATCTGGTGTTGAAGTATTGTTTCTTTAGGGTTGTGGTGTGACCCAGTGATGGGAGATATTATTCTGTAAATATGTTTTTCATACTGGTTAATTAATAAAGCACTGTTGGGCCAATGAGAAAGCAAGATAGGCAGGGCTAGAAGACAAGGAGGAAAGAGGAAGTAGTAAGGAGAGGTCAGGATGTAGAGCCTAGAGGAAGCAAGATGCCAGGTCGCCGCTCTCCTGTAAGATGAGCCATGTGGAAATACTTAGAATAATAGAAATGGGTCAATAATTAAGACAGAGCTAGCCCATAAACAATAATGGTAACTGGCCAACATGATTGTATCAAATACAGAGTCTCAGCGTGTTATTTGGGGCTGGCGCGGCTGTGGGCCCAGACCGGTGGCAGGCGGGCTGTCGGAAAACATACATGCTACAGATGGCACCCAACGTGGCTATAAGTAAGAACTTTCACTTAAAACTAATAAAAGCTTAAGAAATGTTTTAGAAACAAAGGAACAGAGACTAGCAAGACTTCTTGGTAGAGCATTTTCTTGGTTGGATTTGTTTTGCTGTAGACAGAGATTTGCACAGATCCTTTAATGGAGGTTTCCAAAATTAGCATAAGTAGCAAAAAATCGCCTTGCTTTTAAAGAACTCTGCTAATAATTCATTGGTGTGTATGAGAGCTGCAATGAAGGTTTACACTGTGATTTAAAATATACGTAGGCTTGGGAGAGAAAGAGAAAAGAAATAAAATGGTTTTAAAAAGACAGAGGGTGGCTGGGTGTGGTGGCACACGCTTTTAATCCCAGCACTCAGGAGGCAGAGACAAACAGATCTCTGTGATTTCAAAGTAAACCTGGTATGCAATGAAGTCCAGGACAGATAAAAGTTACACAGAGAAACTCTGTCTCAAAATATGTAAAAATAGAAGTAGAAAAAATAGAGTAATAAAAAAGCCATGTAAAGATGGAAAGCACAGAGAAATTTTGGATACTTTACCCGATTCTGCTGTCTTTAAATTGTTTGACTGCTAAGGAAATAACAACTGTTAAAACAAATGCTGCTGGATTAATTCAATATATATATTTTAAAAATACCTTGACTCCAAAATTTAAGTTCAAGGACAAGTTACTGGGGAAAAGGATTTCTATTTTTGTTTCCACAGAAAATAAAAAGCTATGGATTCCTTCCAGAGTAATACGGTTTGATCAAGCCAGACCCCCAGAAACAGTGCCCCAGGTGATCCAACATTCAAAGCAGTTGAGGCAAAGCCTTGCTGACTACTGCCAGGATTTCTGGGTCTTCTTAGGATCCCCCATGACAGTGCCCCCTACCAGCAGGAAGCAGTTTGGAAAGAACGATGCCCAAATTCCCAAATATTGTTTATAAATGTTTGTTTTCATTTAAATGGGCTTTGTTTTAACTGGTTAATGACACAAGCAATCTTTTTTAAAGGTAAAAAGAGAATTATGGTATAGATATGAATGATTTGTTTTGGAATGGATTTTCATTTATTGATACAAATTTAAGGTCAATTTTGTTATATGTATATTTCTCCTCTTTGTTTAGGTAATGTGTTTATATAGCTCAGTTAGAAATGTAATGCATAATTTAATACAGATTATAGAATTCCCTATGATAATGAAAACTTAGAGTTAAGTTACTTAGGATTTCTAGATATGCATAGATGTAATTGAGATGAATAGGCATTCTTCAAACCTTTCAAAGACCTACAAAATATGGCATTTAAAATGGATTAGGGTTTTTCTTGACAGTGAGGCACAACTGCTCCTGGTAACACCACCTGCATCAGAAAGGAAGATGGACATTGAAGAAACACATTATGGAGTTTGCTTCTAATATGGCAAGACAAGACATTTGAGCAAGGTACTGCTCTTCTGGACTGTTTGACTTTATGCCGTATAAACTGGACATGCAGGACCCACAGAAAAGTGACTGCTAAAACAAGATGGACAGTGCTACAGGGTTCCTGCTTCAGGAAAGAGTCTGCCAGACACACTATGGCCTATGGGCTGAAGATGGAACATTACAGAAGAACTTCAGGTGACTGACCAAGCAGTGAGTTGTCTCTGTCATTTCTAGAGTTTATATATTATCATTCTGTGGTCTTTGGAGGAGTTGAAGACAGATAGTTATGGTTATAGTTTTCCTTAGTTAAGATTAAAGATAAGTTACACATAGGACTTTAGACTCACAAAGATAGGACAGATGATATTTTCTCTAAGTCTTACAAAATGTTAATGGACTAAATATTATTAAATGGGATTCTTATTTGATAACTGTTGTATGATATATTTTGCTATGTTAAGGTTAAACCCCTTCTTTTATTTTAGACAGAAAAGAGGAGATGATGGGAGATATTATTCTGTAAATATGTTTCTCATACTGGTTAATTAATAAAGCACTGTTGGGCCAATGAGAAAGCAAGACAGGCAGGGCTAGGAGACAAGGAGAAAAGAGGAAGTAGTAAGGAGGGGTCAGGATGTAGAGCTTAGAGGAAGCAAGATGCGAGGCCGCCGCTCTCTGGTAAGATGAGCCACGTGGAAATACTTAGAATAATAGAAATGGGTTAATAATTAAGACAGAGCTAGCCCATAAACAATAATGGTAACTGGCCAACAGGATTGTATCAAATACAATCTCTGTGTGTTATTTGGGGCCAGTGCACCAGACCGGCAGAGGTGGGCAGGCTGGTGGAAAACAGCAAGCTACAACCCAGTGCTAAAGTACTTTACTGGGACATCGAAGGTCCTCACTACTATTTTTCCTCCACCCTGGGATAGAATTACTTCTAAATTTTGTATCAAGTAGAGAGTAACATAAGCTAATAGGTAGTGCTTAAGGATGCCTTTTCTTTTCTCAACTCTTAACAGCTTTTAATTTCCTAGATGTCTATTAATTGGAAATTTGTACCTTCATTGAGTAAATGGTTCCTCTATAACTATTATATTTCAAACTAAAATAATACATTGTGTTTATTCTTATTTTTACTCATATTTTCCATCTACAAACCTAGACAATAATATAATAACATGGAGTCTTATTCCACACTCCACAATTCAGTTTCATTTTTTTCTTCACTACCAAAACAATGCAATAAGAAGAATTTATTGAAATTCCTTTAAACACATGTATTAAATAGGACATTTAGAGTGAAGAATGTACAAGTTTATTAGTACTTGTTAAAACAGTTCTGCTATTTGTATACAGTGATATATGAAAGCAACAATGCTGAATATATTACTAGAGGTTTTTGTAAGGCAGATGAACATAAGAATACACAGTCAGTTACCAAGAGGGTTTAATATCTTACTTCTATTAGTCTTTAGATTCTCCTAATTCTCATTAGAAATATAGGGGTGATTTTTTTTTGTTGCTCTTGACTCAAAAATTAATCAAGCTATATTGTTACAGTTACATTCTGTTACACTAATTTTTTATATGCATTAAAATGATAGCATGTTGGTGCTTACTGAGGCTCAAGATGGCATCCATGCAGCCCAGTCATATCATTGCTGTTATGTTATCTATCATGTTATCACTCTTCTCTTAACAGAGTACAAGTGTGTTTTGTTATATGATGGCTAAAGAACCCTCATTGTTCTCTTAGTACTAAAGAGAGAAAAACTATATTAATACTACTTTGAGATCATATAATGAATTTTGAGTGAATTGAAAGACAAAAAATGATTGAATAACTTCCATTAAATTTTCTGTAAAATAGAGAAAAGTTCATGAAATCTGGAATGTTTTTTCCATCTTTCTTGTGGAAAGGTCATATTTATTCATGATGTAGTTTTTCTATTATTTCCTGTTTTGTAACTTGAAGGGCCTCTTCTTCTTTGTGACTAATAGATTTCATTCCACTCCCATCTGTCAACCACAGACGCACACACTAGCTATTCATTTAAAGTAAAATATTTCACAGAATGCAGCATCAGCTACTTGAAATAATTTATGCCATTTCAAAGCTCCAGTATGAATAATATGAGAAAAGCCAGGTCAAACAATGTGAATGATGAATTTGACTGAGGTTGCTTTAGGAGAGCATTCATTGCTACTCCATGACCATTCTGGGGGACAGAAATTCAATGTGAATGCCTCATTTAATATGGGATTATCCCTACAAAAAGCCCACTGTAATGAGCTGCATCTGTTCATGAATTAAGCAAATCCATTTATTGAAATTGTTGGCAAATGAAAATAAAATTAATCATTATCACTAAATATATGGATTTTTAGCTTATAAGAGAGAAACTTGATGTCTAAGTGTATTAATTCTTTACTGGTTCAGATCAACTTTCATTTTTTCCTATTAAATTTATTTATTTATTTATTTATTTGTGTGTTTGTGTGTGTGTGTGTGTGTGTGTGTGTGTGTGTGTGTGTGCATGTGGCATGTGTGTTGTGCACGTGGTGTACCTGTGGAAGTAGTAGGTCAAACCTGTAGGAGTTTGTTCTTCCCATTCACTGTATTATGGCTGACTATCTTTGTCAGCCCAAAATATATTCTTTTGTTTATGTATCTTTTGACTTTTTCCCTCTTCTACTTAGCTTGATATTTGAAATGGTTCCTTTTCAATGAAACAGTGATTTTTCCACTGATGCTTCCTGAGTCTTTGAAACACAGAATTATTTTATCTGTGAACCAATTATTGGAATCAGTTTGAGTTTAGTAAGGTTGATGACTGTATAATCAAACAAATTAATCACAATGCTTTTAATTATGAGTACTATAGAAGGCAAATACTTTATTTTTAATAGTAACACAAACTACAGGGTACCTACCACTGTTACAGAGTGTTACAAAGCACATGAGTGACTTCTTAAAGAAATTTGAGGAAGTTAGAGTAGTTATTAGAGATAATAAGTAAAGAGTTTTGCAATTCAGTATGCAAATAAACAGGAAGCAAGAACAAGACCAAGTGAAGGAGAAGAGGGTTAGATAGAGTACAAATTTGAAAACACAAACTATTCTTGGGTTTCTTGTATTGACCTTTGAACTTTTCTTTGTATTTGACATGTTCAAAATAAAAAGTTGGAGTACAAATGCAGCAATATAAAAGTAGTTACTTTCTCCCCTATGCCAACCACTATTCTAGGGGCTGGGACTGTAAGGAATAGAAGCAAAGTAAAGGGGTGAGGGAAAGAAGAAAGGACAGATACAGACAAAAAAGCACAATTAAGTGGGGTTCTACTACTGCTGAACATCTCAACTTCATTGTGTTTCTCACCCCCCTCACCACCAGTGGACAAGAGCAGCTAGTGTAATGGGGACTCTATTCTAGCACTCTGTCTAAAGCTGTAAACATCCAGGAAGAGAAAACTGCTGTTGCTAGTCTTTCCACACATGGAACAGTCTTTCATAAACACTCATCCTTAACTGTTGAGGACAGTTTTGCCACTCCTCTTGAGCTTGGCCCATATGGGTGACAGTCTTGACAATTTCTCATGGGCCAGAAGTCCTAGAATCCCTGACAATACTGTGCTCATGTCAACAATACACACAGTTTAGTATTTAGTATTCACTCAGTCAGGACCTCTACTCCCTACAAAGCTCTCTGACTTCATTTGCAAATCCTTTACAATAAAGTAAATTTTATTTGAAAAGGGTAGGAGAGCAGGTGCCATCTGCTCTTCTCTGCAACCCCTCTTCTCTTTTTTCCTTTCCTCTGCCCCAAGAAGACTGAAACCAAGATGACTTTAGTGGATCCCTTTTGCCTTCTGGTGCTGGTTGATTTGGACAAATGAGAGACCCATTCTGAGGAACAGAGGTAGAAGAGCATGAACACAGGGTGCTTATGTTTCCAGGTTCCTCTGGGGAGGGTCAGCCTAGTGGATCTAGTTGCTTTTCAGAAGTCCACATGTTATATCATCTGACATCACTGTAAAGCTCCATGTGAATTCTGATCGCAATCTCCTCTTCTCCCTCAGGCTCTGATGGGGCAAATGACACTTTACTTACCTCAGAAATGCAGGTCTCACTCATTGGTATCTATGCTTATACAGGAGATAAGACTTGATAGATGTGATTATAGAAAAGACTTGAGTTGATGTTATCCTGAGTCACTTTGCTGTATCCTCATAACAAGACAAGGGGTCAAATATAGACAATAACCAAAGAGATTAAAGTGACTTGGTATGAAGGTATGTTTCCTGGAAAAAGCCAGGAGGAGGTAGATTCTCTTTGTAGAGCCTCCAGAAGGAATGTTGTTTTTCTGGTACTTTGACTTTAACATAGTGAAGTTTATTGGAGACTCTTGGGCCTTCAGATCTATAAACTAACAGATCCTGTAGATGATAAATGTGTATATGTTAAGTACTGAGCTTGTGGTAATCTATTTCAGTGTTGTTGGGGTGTCCATACACAAGACCAGGAATTAAATGATGCTGCTTTTCTAGTGCAAGGTGATACATTACTCCTGGAAGCTAGCTTGGACTTGGTCCATATTCTACAAGTAGTTCCTAAGGTGTCTTCCATCACCCACTTGGAGTGTGCCACAGGTCTGTCTCTGGTGTATCTATGAACTGTTGCTTTAGTTCACTCTTTGAATTGGGTTACAGTTAACAGTCCCCCTCCTCTCTACTCCTTCCCTCTTCTTCCCCACCTCCCTCTCCTCCCCACACACACCATGGAAGTGAGGGTAGGTAGTGGAGTGAGCACACATTTCTCAAGTAGTAAAGTAATATATCTGTTAGCGGAAATGCTTTCCTTCCCCTGTGTTACTTCGTTCCACACATTTTGTTACTTGATGTAAGTGAATAATCAATCTGAAGTGAATATAGATGTCATCAGCATACATTAGAAGGAAGATCAAGTTATAACATTAGATTATGATTAATACTCTCTAGGCAGACCTGGACGGTTAATGATGATGTGGGCAGGACATCACACCTGCCCATGGATAAGAATTGGGGGCTAAGCAATACTTTCCATGTGCCAACAAGCTCTGCCTTCCACATGGGATGGGACTCTGCTGTTGCCTGTAGAAATGCCACACACTGTCAAGATCTTAAATGTCTATTTGCTTTTGCTATCCAATTTCTACTTGCCACTTCTACCCAGCAGCCATGTATAACCCACACGATGAATTAACCAGGCCATGAACCATGTTTCTTTGTCTTTGCAAATAAGATATGTATCCATTCTTCAGCTGAGGGGTATCTAGGTTGTTTCCAGGTTCTTGCTATTACAAGTAATGCTGCTATGAACATAGTTGAGCACATGTCTTTGTTGCATGGGTGTGGATTATTTGGGTATATGCCTAAGAGGGGGATTGCCAGGTCCTATGGTAGACTGATTCCCATTTTCCTGAGGAACCGCCATACTGATCTCCAAAATGGCTGTACGAGTTTGCATTCCCACCAGCAGTGGAGGAGTGTTCCCCTTTCTCCACATCCTCTCCAGCATAAGTTGTCATTGGTGTTTCTAATTTTAGCCATTCTGGCAGAAGTAAATTGGTATCTCAAAGTTGTTTTGATTTGCATTTCCCTGATAGCTAAGGATGTTGAACACTTTCTTAAGTGTCTTTCAGCCTTTTTGATTTCCTCTATTAAGAGTTCTCTATTCAGTTCTTTACCCCATTTTTTAAAAATATGGTTATTTGGTATTTTGGTGACTAGTTTCTTGGGTTCTTTGTATATTTTGTCCTCTGTCAGATGTAGGATTGGTGAAGAACTTTTCTCAGTCTATGGGCTGCTATTTGGTCTTGTTAATTGTGTCCTTTGCCTTACAAAAGGACTTTTGGAGTACATCCCCCTTGGAGGGATACTTTCTTAACCTAGAGACAGGAGAGAAGGCCTAGGCCCCACTCCAAATGATTTGACAGATTTAGATGACCCCCTCCTGGAAGGCATCACCCTACATGTGGAGTAGGGGGGAGGATGGGAAGGGAGGGTGGTTTGGGAGCATGAGAGGGTGGGAGAGAGGGAAAGAGGGAGGGAGAAGGGAGAGAGAACTGGGATTGATATGTAAAATAAAAATAAAAAAATGAAAAAAAAAGATATGTATCCTTGTCTGTCTTCAACCACTCAACTGTCAGTTCTTTGAGAACAAAACCACATATATCATATCTATGTCAGGTTTTTGTTTGTTTGCTTGCTTGTTTTTTGTTTTTTGGTTTTTTTTCTTTGTTGTTTGTTTGTTTGAGATAGAGTTTCTCTGTGTAGCTTTGGAGCCTATCCTGGAACTTTCTCTTTAGACCAGGCTGGTCTTGAACCCACAGACGTCTGCCTGCCTCTGCTGGTATTAAAGGTGTGTGCCACTTACTGGCCATATCCATGTTCTTAACATATAGGAGCATTTAGAAGAGCTCAGGGAAACAGTGACATTTCAGTGAATCCTTTGCTGTACTGTCCTAGTGGTGGATTTGTACACTTTGCACAGTAACTTGACTAACATAGCACACATCTAATCATCTAATGTTAAATCTATATAGCTATTGTATGAAATAAATGTGCCCAGTATTAATGCTTATGCATTTAGGACTTGTTAAAATTAATAGATTTTTTAATAGTTCTCAATGCCCTTATTAAAGACTATAGGTCAAAAATAATGCAAGGGAAATGCCAATATGTAACAATAGTTAAGTTGAACTGTCAGACATCAGAATCCAATAGAAATCCCACATAAAACCAAAAAATCTGTAGACCCCAAGAGATTTCCCTTCTGCTGTCTAAATTAAATGTGGATAAGTTAATACTTCACAGTCTCTTGTGCAAATTTAGCTCTTTGTGTTAGTGATCAAATAAACTGTAAGGTTAAATAACTACTATTGATTTTCTATTGGAAGCAAATAGGCCAAAGATTGGAGTGCATATTACTTAGTAGATGTGATTCCTTAAGTTATGGGGTCCTGTCTTTAATAAGAATGCTATTGCTAGGTTTTCCATTCCTCCCATCCTGGTGGCTATTAAATAGAATACAAACTGAGCAATAGTTCGTGTGAGTAAGAAAGACAGAGGGCACGGTGGAGCTTGAAAAACAGTTATTTAGCCTGTAGTATAGTTCTGAGATGCCATTGTCAGGAAACCTTGCTTACTTTAGAAGATGGTACTGTGCTCGTCCTTAACACACTTGAAACATTTGATGAGCAGGGAAAGAACACAACAAAGGCTACAGAATATATGACCTCCTGTCTAGGAAGGAACAGTATATGATTCACTGAAAGGTTCCCTGGTCCCTTAGCTCTCCCAAGACACAAACTGGCATCTCTCCATTTACTGATTTACTTAGGAAACTTTAATAAAAACAGGATACATTTGCTAAATTCAGAAGGGCAAAATCACAGATTTCCCACTAGTGTGAAGTTCTAGGCCTTCTAGGGAAGTCTGATGGCATAACTGGCAGGCATCATTATTTGCAATCTTGTCAATTTTTTTATTTTGTCTCTTTTATTTTCTTTATTGAGGAAAAAAAGCTGGTGCTATAGGTTTTAAAGTATACAAGGACCTTTAATTTGGAGGCAGAATGAAAGTTCTGGGAATAGTTTTATAATATTGCCAAGGCTCAGATATAGTGGTCAACTCTGTGATCTATATTGTGGTTTAAATAACTGAAGGGAAAGTCAAACAAGGTAGTCACATCCATTTAAATGTAACCACATTAAAAGAGACAAAGGGGTTCAAAGTCAATACTTCAGTTCTTACAGACAACACGAACAGAACCAAGAGCCTCATAAATGGTAGGGTTTAGGTCTCCTTAGAAGATATGTGCCTTCTTGGAATGGAGTTATAGGTGGGGTCAAAATAAAATGCCACTAAAGTAAGAAGCAAGATAGAGGGAAAGTCAGGAGCAGCCTCGGTGACTATACAGGGGTCTGACAGTTTCAGCAGTCACTGTGACATGAGTCTTTCCATGAAAGCCTTGGAATTGAACACCTCCCATTTCTTTATTGTTGATGATGACCTGAGTTTCAGTATTTCTCATCATTTTGTCCATTTTAAACAGTTTAATTGAAATATATAACTACACAAAGTGTAAAACTAAAATTTTTGTGTATCTTATATCACTTAATTGTGGTCAGCTATAGAACACAAAGTTGCCACCTGAAGCATTCTAAGCCCACAATCCAGTGACATTAATCTTCTGCCTTATTATACAGCTACTGCAATTTAAATTCCTTAAACATCCCACAAAAAAACTCTGCATGTATGAATTATTCACCCCTCATTTTGTCTTCCTTCAGTATCTGGCAGCCTCCTGTCTACTTTCTATCTGTCTGAATTTGTCTAATAAGGACATTGCACATAAATAGAATTTCATTCATTTTTCTTGTTGATTTTGGTTTATTTTACCCAGTATTGTGTTTCAGGGTACATCCTATCATAGTGACCAGAACTTTATTCATTTTCATGGGTGTATATGTATGTGTAAGTTATGTGTACTTTTCCCAATCACATGCTAATGGCCACTGGTTTGCTTTTACTTTTCTGCTTATTGTGAATAGTACCGAAATGAACATTTGCATGCAAGTCATATTTTTTGTCTGAAAAAAAAACATTTATTTTCATATAATAAATTCTGGTTACATTTACCCATCCTAACTCCTCCAAGATACTCCACACCTCTCTCCGCACCTCTCTCCCACACCTCTCTCTCTCTCTATGTACTTGCTTTCTCTGCCTTTAACAAACAAACAAAAAACAAACAAACAAACAAACAGAACACAAAGATAAGAAACCCATATAGACATATACAAAAACAAAAAAATCTGAAAACAAAAGACATGAGCAAAAGACCTATAAGACAAAACATATCAAACAAAGCTATATGAGACAAAACAGCTATAAAAATATCATTGAGTTCACTTTGTATTGGACAATTACTCCTTGACGTGAGGCCTATCCAAAAGTGTGGTTAGTATACACAGTGAGACTCTATTAGAGAAGTCTAAGTTTTCCTTTGCAAGAAGGCCCCCTAAATGTAGGTGTTAATTAGGAGGACTGGGCAGTCATTGGGGTCTCTGGTAGTGGATAAATATTTACCCCTAGTATACGAATGGACTTTGGGAGTCCATTCCATAAAGAGGGATACTCCTTCAGCCCAGACACATGGGGGAGGGCCTAGACCCTGCCCCAAATGCTAGGACGGACTTTGAAGACTCCCCATGGAGGCCTCACCCTCCCTGGGGAGAAGAAAGGGGATGGGATAGGGGTTGGTAAAGGACAGGGGAAGAGGAGAGGGTGGGGGAACTGGAATTGACATGTAAAACAAGCTTGTTTCCCAACTTTTTCCCAACCTTTAACTTTAAGGTGATATCTGTCTTTGAAGTTGAGGTGTGTTTCTTGTATGCAGCAAAAGGATGGATTCTGTTTTTGTATCCATTCTTTTAGCCTGTGTCTTTTTATAGGTGAGTTAAGACCACTAATATTTAGGGATGTTAATGACTACTGATTGTTAATTCTTGCTAATTTTGAATTTGCTGTTGGTGGTGGTATTCTACATAGATCCCTCCCCCCCCACATTTTTCTTTTGGCTGTTGGTAAAGGGGGATTACCTATTGCTTATGTTTTTGTGGGTTGTGTACTTAATTTTATTGGGTTGGAGTTTTCCTTCCAGAACTTTTTGTAGGGCTGGATTAGTTGATGTGTTTTGACAAATCTGGTTTTGTCATGGAATTTCTTGGTCTATCTATCAATAGTGATTGAAAGCTTTGCTGGGTATAATATTCTGGGCTGGCATCTGTGATGTCTTAGTGTTGGCAGAATATCTATCCAGGACCTTCTGGCCTTCAGAGTTTTCATGAAGAAGTCAGGTGTAATTCTGATAGGTTTGCCTTTAAATGTTACTTGGCCTGGTCCCCTGGAGAAGGGAAAAGGGAGAAGATTTCCCAAGCAAATTGGGAGCATTGAGGGAAGGGAGAAGGAGTTAGGAGGAAGAGAAATGGAGAAGAGGAAAGGAGAGGTGGGCATGAGGTAACAGGAAGATTGAGACAGGGAAAGAATAGAGGAGATCAAGAAAAAAGATACCATAATAGAGGTAGCCATTATAGATTTAAGGAGAAATCTGGCGCTGGGGAGATCTACAAGGAAAAACCCAACTAACAATCTAAGAAATAGTAGAGAGGCTACCTTTAATGCTCTTCCACAATAATGAGATTGATAACCACCTTGTATGCCATCCTAGATTCTTTACCTAGTAGCTGATGGAAGCAGAAGCAGACACCCACAGCTAAACACTAGCTAAACTACTGGAATCCAGTTACAGAGAGGGAGGAGTGATGAGCAAAGGGGTCAAGACTATGCTGGAGAAACCCACAGAAGCAGCAGACCTGAACAAGGGGGAGCTCATGCACCCCATTCTGATAGCTTACAAGCAAGCATAGGACTGACCTAGACTCCCTGATCATAGGTCTCAGTATGGAGGACTGGGCAGTCTATGGTTGCTCTAGTAATGGATCAGTATTTATCCCTAGTATATGAATGGAATTTGGGAGCCCATCCCACATACAGGGATACTTTCTCAGCCTGGACACATGGGGAAGACTTTGAAGACTCCCTATGGAAGGCCTCACCCTCCCTGGGGAGCATAAAGGGAATGGGCTGTGGTTTGGTTGTGGTGATCGGGGAGGATGGGAGGGTGAGGGAACTGGGATTGACATGTAAAAGAACCTTGTTCAAAATTTAAGTAAAAAATATGAAAAATAAAAGGGTACCAATTGTAGATAGCTTCTTGGTTAAGGATGGAGGCACTTGTCTACCCCATTTTTTCTGCATAAGGAGCCCATTTGTCTTGAACTGCACAGACCCTCTTCCACAGTCTCCCTGAGTTTGTATGTGCATCAGTCTTCTTGTGTCTGGAGAATACTGTTTCTTTGGAGTCACCTATCACCTCTGACTCTTAAAATATTTCTGCATAGATTCCCTTAGCTCTGATGGGAGAAGTTTGATAAACAAATCACATTTAGGTTAATCCAATATCTCTCAGTTTCTGTACATGGTTCAGCTGTGGGTCTCTGTGTTGTTTACCATCTTCTACAAGCGTAAATCCATAGCCTCAAGAGAATAGAAGTTAAGGGTTTTTGTTTCCAAGAATACCAAAGAAGCCATAGTCTGAAGTGAAAGGTTTTGGGTTAATTCAGTTGGCAGAGAAAATCTCAAAACATCCTAGTATTGACTTTGTCATGCAGTTACTAGAGTTCATACTTACAAAGACTTATAATGAAAGAAATTGAGCTGAGAAAGGAAAAATACAAAATGTAAAATTTGAGGAGAAAGGGAACACCAGCAAGTGGGATGGAACCAAGTCCTTACTATGCTCCATTCCATACATTTTGGAATGGTAATGTATCTCCTGTGCTATTATATGTTTGAAGTATGTGATCTGCTTTTTGAATTTGATTTTACACGGGATTACAGTAATGAGATTGTATGAACTTTGAACTTTGGGCTTTTAAGCATTGTTGAGACTGTGCTAGACTATGGGACCATTTTGAAGTTGGGCAGAATAAAATTTTGCATTATGATATGGCTACATACTTCTAGGAAGCAGGAATTCAACTGTGACAGTTAGAAAAAACTACCTCCCAAAGGGAATACCACTATTAGGAATTTGGCTTTGTTGGAGTGAGTGTGGCCTTGCTGGAGGAAGTGTGTCACTATAGAGGTGGGTTTTGAGATATCATATATGCTCAAGCCATACCTAGTGCATCCATCCACTTCCTATTGTCTACAAGGTGTAGAACTTTCAGTTACATCTTCAGCACCATCTTTGCCTGCACACCATGATGTCCCTCCATGATGATGATGGGAGAAACCTCTGAAGTCTTATAAAGAAAACATGTAATTAGGCTGCTTTGCTTTACCAGAGTTGCTGTGGTCATGGTGTCTCTTCACAGCAATAGAAACTCTAACTAAGACAGGGCATAAACTATACTTATTTGTGGGTATAAAGATAAATAGTTTAAACAAGAGAACATAAATTTTAGAGAAGGAAAGTAGTTACTTGGGAGGAGTTAAAGAGAGGGAAGTGAAGGGAGATGTGATACAATTATATTATAAATTTTAAAATATCATAAATGAAACTATTATATAGTTATTAAAACTAATAAAATAAAATCTAGTCTCTGGTCAATATGGCTCATTGGCTCTGTGTGGGTGTTTCATTGTTTTATTGTGAGTTAGACTGTGTGGCATGCCAACATCTATTCTAACCATCTGTGACTTCAAGATATCTACTGACAACATTTGAAATCTACAATTAAACAGGAAAACTAAGGAAACCTGGGTCTGCAGTGGTTTGAGGACTAGATGAAGTAACAAAACACATGGTTATACAAAGTAAAATATTCAGCCCCTATGTTTAATTTTCAGTGATAAACACTCACTATATTTTAAAATAAGGATTTGATGAAGACCTAAGACATTCTGTTGTTCCTTGTATGAGACACTGGCAAGGATGTGAGCAAGACATGTAAGGTCATCCTCATGGGGAAAAAGCTATCTTGTTATCATGTAAAGAAGGCCGTGTCTGTTCTTGGAATTCTTTAGGAGACTTACCTATAGACTATACCAGGATTAGGAGCCTCCATTAATTTTAAAGCAAGCAGTGAACAAAACTTTGACACTGAAGATTTTTACCTTAGCTCTCTCACATCAAGTCAACAATTCTGTTTCCTTTACTCTGATTTTTCTACCATAGTTTGAATAAAATAGAACATGTCCCTACTTGGCAAAATAAAAGCTCAAATCCTTTCCTTAAGGTCAGTTTATGGCTTGAAATCCATTATCAGTGTTTGCTTCATTTTTTATCTTGTGACTCTATCACTTGACTACTTGACTGTGAATATTTTATTAAGAAAATCCCCATGGTTCTTTTGTAGTTAAGTCTGGAGACCATATCTAACTCTGGGAATATACTCTTCGATGATTTATTTAAGTATTCGCTGGTAACGTGAGAGGACATGGGAGAATGGAAAGAGAACTCTAAAAAAATTAGTAAAAATCAGCTAGAATGCCTCATATTTGACAAAATCCTTCCGATAGGTTCGGTTGAACAAGTGTTCTTTTTCTTTATGTTACCCTTTTCTGATCTGGAATGAAAGAAGCTTAAAAAGAAGAATGAGTAAGAATTAACAGGAAAAATGGCTTTGTTCCAGATGAGAATGACTGAAAAAGGCTTGCACTAGGCGATAGCCTATGACAGCTAAGAGGAAGGCCTGTAGGACTCCCCCCAGCCATTTATAGAATTAAGATACTTCATAATGTACACTCCTATAAACCTTAAACTCAACAGCTTTAAGTTTAAAATGAAAAAAGTTATGTGCATGCATTGGTTTCAGACAAGATGAAGGCATAGGAAATCTAGGGAAAAATGTATTTAGACATCAAAGATGTTCCTAGAGCCTCACCAGCAAAAGTATCTTATGAAAATGACATATACCAAGTGCAGAGATTTGACTTAGTCATAGTTCCTGTGAGTTGATTATTTCCTGGAAAACTGAGAAATTGCCAACGTCTAGCTCTTCTGCCACAATTCCTCTAAATTCCTTAATAATTCTTGTGCTTTCTCTGCATAAACATTATTTTCATGAGAAATCCTGAATCAGTCAGTTTTCCTGTGCTTTAGTTCTCTCATGGGAGTTTAGAGGTTCATTCACAAAAGTACCATCTATCATTCCAGGGATTTCACCTATAATCAAGTTATACAAATGACCAGTTTGTGTCATGTACACACAAGTTCTTTGTGTACAAAAAGTGGTGATGAAAGAGGGTTTTAAAACTTTATATCATTACTTTACTTGTAGTAAGTGTCCCTGAACTCCAACAGGTTGTAGTGAACTTAATCTCTGTTTTAGGTACAGATTAAAGGCCAGTATGAGTCAAGAGAACAGTGTTGGACTGAGTAAACACATTTGTGGATAAATGCACTTGGAGACTCTTCATAGAGGGAGAATGGAAGAATTACATGAACCATCAAGGTCCCTTCTGATCAAAGAAAAACTACCCACATGTAATTTCTAAATATTTGATCTCCAGCAATGTCAATATCTTATTGCTTGTCACTGTGTCTACTTTCTATATTTCTGATTTTGATTTTCAAATACAGTGAAAAGTCACAAGATCAAGTGCATGTAGCAGGACACAAGATTGCAGTGTGAACACGAATTCATTCATCCCATTACAGGTCTGATGAGTTAGCACACTGCTACTGAAGTAATTCCATATAATGTAGTCACTTCCTTAAGACCACTGTGGCTTACCAATTACATTCAAATGCATCCAACTCCTTCAGTCTTAAGGCCAATTTCTGTTCTTTTTCTAGACTTTGTTCCACAGCTCTGTTTTCAGAGGAGGAGATTCCAAACTGCAGTGAGATTACTGAGCTGGTTTCTAACTCACCTATTTCAGAGTTTTTTTCCCCCCTCAAATCTCTGGAAGGTCCTCTGAGTTCTTATTCATTTCTCAAGCCCAGAATGAGCAAGTGAAAAAGGCTCAGAGCAGCATGGGAGTTGAGCCAAGAGCAGTACTGTGAGCATACATTTGTCCCTCCACCTACACTCTGAGGGGGCAGCTGTGATGTCTCGATGGGATGAGAAAAAACTCAATATGCATGGCAATCTGGTGCTGTGCCCATGGGACCATTGAGGGAAAAATAGATTGTGTGCAATTCTTTTCCTTAGAGAAAAAGCTTTATGCAGTCTTCGAGTCACAAATGCAGATTGCCACCAGCAACCCAGGGTTCCCTCTGTGTCAAAACAGTTGCTGAAAGAGAGACAGGATAGAAGGGCAGAAAAAATATCTTAGAACATGAGAAGCAGAAAGAAACCCCTCATCTGGTTTCCAGTTGAAGCCCTTGCTAATGATGGAACAGGTTCTAGTGCAATTGATTAATTTCCTGGACTCTTCTTGGCCATGAACCCACAGTTTTCTAGAAATCTCACTCGATACCCTAATTTCAGAGACTCCCTTGCAAAATATTAGTGGCTTCTGGTTTTACCTCGTTAGGTAATTCTATTTAAAGTACCTAATATAACTCATCAAAAGTCAAAAGGGATAAAGGGTTCATATTGACCCTTCCAGATGGTAGCATGAGAATCATTAAACGGAGTATTTGGCCAATACTAAGATAATTAATTGCTTACTGTAACTTGGAAAGGTCCACATCCACACTCAGTATATTTTTTCCTCTGTTATCCCATGGGAAAGCACATAACCACTCCCTCTTTGAGCCTTTCTGTCTTCTGTTTACCCCTACTTCTTTTAATCATGACACTTCAGTCTCTGTATTAAAACATCTTTAATCAAAATCACTAACTCTGCCTCACCAAACTGACCAGTCTTGAAATTCATCTCAGCACTATAGCCATGAGTTCTGACTTGGCCAGAGCATAGGGAAACTCCTCAGGCTGCTGAGAGTAGCAATGTCCAACTATGTGCCCCTGTCCTCATAGCACTGACACAGAAAGACTGATGGATGTCCCCAACAGCAGAGGAAGTATTCCGAACTACATCATTTTTCTCTCTCTAGTCTCTCTGCTTCAAATTATTCCTACTCATTAATTATGCTTCTGTCCATTCAGCATTTTCAAGATATGCCAGAGTAGTCAGGGAAGGAGTAGATTTTGTAATAGATGAGATCATTTGGTGAATGAAATAATAGAAATGACAGACTTCCCTGTCAGGTAAATCAGATCAAGAGAGTGGCAAGTGCTGGCATTTGAGCCATATGTGTGAACAATACCTTTAGAAATTGAATGGCTCCTAATAAAGTAAAAGTCCACAAATCACTTCAGGAACTGAAAGGGCAGGAGATGTATGTTTAGAGACATTGAACACAGGAACAGAAGGAGAGAAAACAGTTTCTCCCTGTATACGTATCCTTGAATTTTTATCTTCAGTTGCATAATTTGTAGATTGAATGTGTAAGGACTTATGGAATACTTAGATGCCTATCTAGTGAGAGCTGTGCATGGCAAGCACCTGCCTAATAGTGAAGGTCACAGAGAACTCATTTTGTTTCTGGTTTAGTCTTTGAATATCCACTTCACAGTCATTGTGTTCTCTTAGAGAAAGACTGAACACAATAGCTATCTTCCAGGGCCTTTGTATTACAGGCAGACAAATCTCACTTGGACAACCACCTAATCAAGAAACCAGTGTGTGCTTCTTTGTTTTGTAAAGAGGTAGTCTGGTCAAAGAACAAGTGCAGATTGAGGCTTTCTCAGAGATTTCTGTGATAAGATTTTTCTGATGCTGGGAAAAAATCTTTTAGACTGGCCATGAAGGATGTGAAATCACTCCAGCAATGTCAAGTAGGTATGGGATCTCATGTCTAAAATGCTGACATGGGAAAGACTATGGCAGCAAGATCAGGTGCTCAAGAGCAATGTTGGCTGTACAAAGAGTTAGAGGGTAGCCAGCATGGGCTTCATGAGAACCTGGATCAGGAAAATAAAGTTTACATGTAGTCCCATATAAAGGAAATGACTTCCTGAATCAATGGTGCTTATTCTGTATTGGCCCTATTATCAAGATGTATTCTCAGTTTCCTTTTCTCTCTACTAGAAACCCAAGGAGATCATCACATGGGTCAGAAGGAATCTGAGCCTATAGTTCCTCACTTACAGAGATGCTTAGGAAATACTTAAGTCAATGAAAACTGAACTAAATTCTCTACAACTTAATTCAAAGCCAAGATAATGAACACTGATAGATTAGACAGTTTCTTGAGGGTAGTGTACATTGGTAAATGGTCATCCAGAAATGAAATCAATGGTCATTCTTTAAGGTCACATAGATACCCTTTAGACCACTTAACCTGAAACAGTCTGGTAAGTTGTCATATGCTTCTATTCTAAAATAATGCAATAAGATGTAGATTCATTATTACATATTTATGACTTTTGTTGTAATTGTTCCTCCTTGCCCTATAATAGCTAGTGTTTTTGGGTGATATGTTTTTCTAATACTATGCAAACACTGTATCTTCATTAACTAGTTTAAGAAAAGTACTTTTCTAGAAGTAAATATGAAACACCTTGGAGAAATGCTGGCCTCCCCACTGCTGTCTCTTAAGGGGTGACTACTGTCAGGGGTCTGATCTGTATCAGCTTCCCTATGACCCCATTCTCTAGGAATGAACAACAAAGAATGAATAGCAAGGATGCTAGAATAAATCATGTTAGTTTCTCAATCTGAAGGGGGCAGAGGATACATTCAGGATCTGAAACAGCCAGACATTTACTAGAGAGCCCAAAAGTAAGGATAGATTTCTTTTTCAGAAAAAAGTACAACAGTAATACTTTTCAGGAAAAAAAATGTCCTTGAACTTAAAGACTATATTCAAAATGTGTGCCTAGGATATTGGGCCATTCCTCCCTATTTTATTTCCATAACATATAATACATTTTGAAGACATTGCTGGCTGAGAGATGATGCATTCCGACATTTGAATGATGAATAGCCAATAAAAAAACACTGAGAACATTTGTTTAAGATAAGGAAATTGCTTCCTCAATTAAGTATCAATTTTTGTGATGTTCTAAATTGTAAAACTGATGAATGGTTACACTAGCTGGATAATGCATTATTAACCATTCTGTCTGCTGGAGAAGTGAGCAAAGGAGAAGTTCAATATGAGCATTATCTTATGCAAATAAGCAGTGTTCTCAAGATGATTTTCTAAATATTTGGTTAAAATAAGGCAACACTGGCTACAATTGTGAGTTTAGTTGCCATATATATGCATATAGGTACACTTATTCCAAGTTAGCACATATTTATTTAACAACTGTGTGTTTCCTAGAATTCTGTACCATCTAGGAATTCAAAGATGACACTGTCATCGCTAGTAGTATCTATCCAATAGTCATATCAACAATATAAGCTAGCTATGTGCACATTATACTCTCTTGTAGATTTTGAACACTGGTAACTCTTAATGAAAAGTACCAAGTTAAGTGATTCAATTTGCTCTAGGTCATTCAATATTCATTAAAAGACAGGAACATGCAATTAACAAAACAAAAACTGTCTTTACTGACAAGCCCTTCATAAACCAGACCCCAGATCCCATGATTTACAAATATCTAGGGTAAAACTCCCCTAATGTTAGGGCTCTTGATTACTGCTGCTCATCTCAAATGATCTGAGCAGTACCCTCACATCAACCACTCAGAGTCTTGACTTTGCAGTATAAACAAGCACATGTCAAATGCACATGTATCATTCTCCATGTACTACCTCCTGTGTTGTAGTGTCTGTGTTGGTTCTTCACTTCTAAAAATATCTTGATGCTGCTAACACCAGCAAACATTGTTCCTACCTCTTTCCCTGTATCTCATTCTTTTCTCAATAAATCTAGTTTAACCTCCACATCATGTTGTCATCATGTTTTCACATATGTTCACAGCTACCTTATCAGTCTCTCTGTGTTGAATTACTTTAGCTAAGACATCATCCTACACCTGTGCCAACTCTTTATATTAATCTTTACAATCCAAAATAGACAAAACAAGTATATGACTGATCCTACTTAAAACTTATAATCTCAGCATTGGCTTCAATATGTTGGCTGACAATCATTTTTATCTGGCCTTGGCTAGCTTCTGGATGACTACTTCTCTTTAGAGTTAGTTTGTACAGAATTAGGTGGTCCTTGGGCTCACCGAAGGAGCACAACTTATTGGTGGAGTTCATGTCATGGATGATTTCAGATTCCAGGCAATAAGATTATCTTAGAAGATGATGTCAATTATTTTTTGAGAAATAACATTTTATTTAATTAATTTTACATACTGACCACAGTTTCCCCTCCCTCCCCACTTGTACTTCCCATCCACCCTCCTCCTCTTCCACTCCTCCTTTGTCTCTATTCAGAAAGGAACAGGTCTCCCATGAGCTTCATCAAAGCATGGTACATCAAGTTGAGGCAGGACCTAGTCTTCCCCTTGTGTCAAGGCTAGGCAAGGTAATACAGCATGATGTCAATTCTATTTTAAATTTGTTGAAATTATGTCCTTCTTTAATTACCTTGACAAGAAATCAAAGCACTATGTTAATGAGTTCAAGACGAATGTGTTCAAGTCAAGCATTAATCATTTTATAGCCAATGCAACTGGTGAAAATTTAAAGAGAAGTGAGGTATAATGTTGTCCTCAAAATAATCACCAGCTGGATCTCATCTTTTGAGCATTACATCTGAAATGATATGTTTTGCATAAATTGTAGAAGATAAAAAGAAGCAGCTGACCTTTTCTTGATCATAAAGATTGTAGTCTGACACCAATCATAGTTTATGTAGTAAACTATGTAAAACAATAGATTTTATCAATGAAAAGTAGTGTATGTGGGCATTAGTTTAATTTCAATCCATTATGCAAATGTGTATTACTTATATACATGTTCTCTAGAATTTGGCATTTCTTTTACACAAAAGTTTTCTATTGATAAAGTCAATTTAGACTAAGGCTTTCAAGGTAGATTGCTGTTTCCACTATGAAAAAAGTTAGATTCAGATAAAATCCTCAATGAATAGCTTTTTATAGAAAATCCATTACCTGCTAAATATTTGGTATATGGTTTATTTAATTATCATTGTTAAAATTCTGGGGAGGGGAAACCATCTCATTTTATGGGTGAGAAAATTGAGGGAGAAAGACTAAGTTGTCAATGTAAACTCTCTTTAAGGCTCCTTATTCTAAAACACAATCTCTATGTTTTCAGAATGGGACAACCCCACATATCTCAAAGACCTGGGTGGGTGTGAAAAACTCAACACAAATGTATGCAAATGTATTTTCATACTGCTTGACTCCTTGTGGGGTGAAAACTTCCTCAACAAGTTCTTATGCATGTGGACTTAGAAGCCTGAAAACTTTGGTTTAAAATTTAGCTTATCTACTTTTTCGCTAAGTGCAATTGAAGTTACTTGGTTTCCTTAGATTTGATTTATCAATCAGTAAAATGAAGATATAAAAAGGACTCAGGCAAGATAGTTTTTACAAAGATTAAATGAGTCAATCCTACCTGCATTGTTAGTCATTCAGCATTACAGAAAGCATTCATTCCTAGTTATAATAAACATTGATGTAGTCCCTCAACTATTAGATTGACCACCACTTTTACACTCTTTAATTTTGAATTAAAAGTACAATAAATATGCCTATATTTGCAGTACTATAACACAATGTAAAATTTGACAGTAAACTCACATTCTAAGATGTCTACATCTATCTATCATCAATCTATCTATCTATCTCTATCTCTCAGACATTTAATTACCGCCAAACACTAACGTTCAAAACTTGATATACTTTTTTTTTTAAAAAATCTGTTCTTGACATGGAATCTGTTCTGATTTACTTTTAAAAACTGTTCAAACTTTATTTTAATCTTGATGTAATTTCTAGTACTTTAGAAATAGGTAGTGTGAACACCTTAAATAATTAATGATGTAATAAAACAAAAGTCATTGTGTTATTAAGTTGAAAATATAATGTCCTTTTGAGTTTTTAAGCTGTATTTTTTATTTTGCTTAAATCCACTCAGAGACTATATTGCTTTCCTGTTGTCTCACCCTCAAAATACTATACTTAACATATTTTAAAGTCAGTTTCAAAACCTTTAGGAATTGTTGCAGTGACATTCAAAACTTGTGGACAGAAATGACATACAATTGGTGGCCTTGGTGCATATAGACAAACTTGCGTTTTCATGCCGCTCTCACAAGCACTGAAAACACATGGTGCCTGTTGTCTAAAAACCTCTTCCAGAGATAAAATTATATCTTCTACACTGGTATGAAATTGAAATGCAAGGACAACACTAGAAGACAATGTGAACTATACCTCAGTAGTGGTGTCAGTCCTTGAACAACTAATTTAAATGCACCAAGTCTTTAGATGATTATGACACAGTTTGTGATTTTTTAAATCAGGATTCTCTATAGTTGCATGGAGGGAAATATTTTGAGATTTCATCACTTGTTTAGGTTTTTGCTCAAATTATTGATGCTTAGTTTTGTTATTAATTTGCTGTTTTAGCTTGTTATGATGATTTGCTTAAATTCTCCTCCCCCCACTTCATAGCAGTGTTTGTGTATCTTGGACTTTAAAACTACTCCCCAAGTGCATGTAACAATTAGTATAGAAAATATATAATGAAGTTTATTTTCAAAATAAAAACAAATTTAAATGTTTACTAGGTTTTTATTCTTATTATCACATGATTTTAAAAAGAAAAACATGTCAAGCATAATTTATTCCCCATTATTTATATGCACATATTTCAGGCTAAAACTGAATTTTGAAAATTTGCATTAAATACATTATATGTTCACAGCTTGTACTGTAGCTCAGTGGCAGGTATAGAGTTCATCATCAAACAAGCTTCTTTTGGAAGCAGGGGGCCTCTCCAGAAAGACATAACCAGTCAAAATTCAGACAGTATCTGACCATGACATGTGCTGGCCTCATAGATGAATCTATAACACTACTCTTGCACTTGAGGCTCAGGGAAGATAGCAGGGAAGGAAGTTGGAAGATTACAAGAACCACAGGTCTAGGAAATCTTTGGTCAGATTGTATCTTCTAGGGATAATGGGGAAACTACACCCATGGAACTCAATACCACAGCTGCATTAAACAAACAAACAAACAAAAAACAAAAACAAACAAACAAACAAACGCCCCCCCAAAATAGAGGAATTCCAGTACTAGCTGACATCCCAACTTAGATGGGGATTTTAATATGGTTCTAACTCTGATGAAGAGCTACAAGTAGTTAATACATGCTAAAAGAGCATTAGTCTTCTGCAGGGATGAGTGCCCTGGTTCATTACACAGCAATACAGGCAACTGAACAATTCTCTAGATTGTACTCACATGCTTCTTCATTTGTATGTATATGTATGTGTAACAACAATGGTTAAAAAAGAGGATACCATAAATTTGTGAGGGGTCAGAATTAAAGAGGAAAGAGAGAGAGAGACATGATGTAGTTATATTTTATTAAATAATAGATAAATACAGTATAGTATATCTTGCTATTATACTGAGTCTTTGCTATTTAAAATGCATTTTGATGGGCAGCAAAATGGCATCTTAAAATTTTAAGTAGGGAAGATGTACTTCACACAGCTCTATGAAATATGCTGTGTCCATCTAAGCAGATCTCATGATAAGCTTCACTCTTGTATAAATTTTTGCTATTATGCAAACAATTGTAGGCCAACAAAGTACTTTGGGTAATTGCAATTAATGGGAAAATAATTGATGTCTGCCATGTCTTCCTTTAGTTTGTAATCATTTAGAAAGCTAAATCTGTATATAATTTCTTTATAAGGTATATTTGTTGTCTGTGAATTTATTCCTATGAAAACACTGGTTATTTTGTTACAGCTGCGGTTTTTATTTTTACTAATCTCTCACAATCTTCTCAATGCAAAAATGTTCTGGTTAGAAGTGGGCATTGTGATATACATTCTCAGCCCTACATGAGACCTTCTCTAAAATACCACATTCTCGGTAACATAACAAACCTCAACACATACAAAAAAAATTGGAATAGTCCCTTGTATCTTATCAGACCACCATGCTTTAAAGTTGGAATTCAACAACAACACAAATCGCAGAAACCCTAAAACAAAAAGGAGCAAATTCACCCTGGAGGAGGAGACACAAGGAAATAATAAATTTGAGGGCTGGTATCAGTGAAGTAGAAACCAAGAAAAAAATACAAAGAATCAATGTAACAAAGAGTTGGTTCTTCTAGAAAATCAACAAAATAGACAAACCCTTATCCAAATTAACCAAAAAGGAGAGAAAGAACATGCAAATCAGCAAAATCAGAAATGAAAAGGGGGACATAACAACAGATACTGAGGAAATCCAGACTCTTCAGGTCATATTTTGAAAATCTGTACTCCACAAAATTAGAAAATTAAACAGAAGTGGACAAATTTTTCGATAGGAATCACTTACCAAAATTAAATCAAGAACAGATAAGCAATTTAAATAGACCTCTAACCCCAAATGAAATATGAAATAGAAGCAGTCATCAAAAGCCTCCCAACCAAAAAAAAAAAAAAAAGCTCAGAACCAGATGGCTTCAATGAAGAATTCTACCAGAAATTCAAAGAAGAGCTAATAACAATACTCCTAAAATTGTTCCACACAATAGAAGCAGAAAGTTCATTACCAAACTCTTTTTATGTGGCTACAATTACCTTGGAACCCAAGCTACACAAAGACACAACTAAGAAAGAGAACTACAAACCAATATCCCTCATGAACACTGATGCAAAAATAATGAAATACTGGCAAATCCAATCCAAGAACACATCAGATAAATCATCCATCTTGACCAAGTAGGCTTCATCCCATGGATACAGGGATGGTTCAACATATAAAAATTTATCAATGTAATCCACCATATAAACAAACAGAAGAAGAAAAAAATCGTATGATCATCTCACTAGATGCTGAAAAATCCTTTGACAAAATCCAACACTCTTCCATGATAAAGGTCTTGAAGAAATCAGGGATACAGGAACATGCCTAAGCATAATAAAAGCAATATACAGCAACCCAACAGCTAACATCAAACTGAATGGAGATAAGCTAAATGTGATTCCTCTAAAATCAGAAAAAGCCAAGGCTGTCCAATCTCTTCATATTTCTTCAATATTGTACCTGAAGTTCTAGCTAGAACAATAAGACAACAAAAGGAGATCAAAGGGATAGAAATTGGAAAGGAAGAAGTCAAACTTTCACTATTTGCAGTTGATATTATAGTTTATATAAGTGACTTGAACAACTGTATCAGGGAATTCCTATAGGAAAGTGGCAGGATAGAAGATTAAAAAAAATCAGTAGCCCTACTATATACAGACAATAAAGAGGCTGAGAAAGAAATGAAATAAGAGAAACATCACTCTTTACAATAGCCACAAACAACACAAAATATCTTGATGTAACACTAACCAAACAAGTGAAAGACCTATATAGCAAGAACTTCATGTCTTTAAAGAATCAAATTAAAAAAGATACCAGAAAATGGAAATATCTCCCATGCTCTTGGATAGGTAGCATAAACATAGTAAAAATGGCAATCTTGCCAAAAGCAATCTGCAGATTCAATGCAATCCCCATCAAAATCCCAGCACAATTCTTCACTGACCTTGAAAGGATAATACTCAACTTTATATGGAAAAACAAAAGGCCCAGGATAGCCAAAACTACCCTGTACAATAAAGAAACTTCAGGAGGCATCACCATCCCTGACTTCAAGCTCTACTATAGAGCTATAGTCTAGAAAATGGCTTGGTATTGGCACAAAAATAGACAGGTAGACCAGTGGAATCAAATAAAAAAGCCTGATATTAACCCACACGCCTACGAATACCTGATTTTTGACAAAACAGCTAAAAGTATACAATGGAAGGAGGAAAGCATCTTTAACAAATGGTGCTGGAATAACTGGATGATGGTGTGTAGAAGATTGCAGATCACAAACTTAAGTCCAAATGGATCAAAGACCTCAAAATGAATCCAACCACACTGAACCTCTTAGAAGAGAAAGTGGAGGTACTCTTAAAGAAATTGGTTCAGGAGACCACTTCCTGAACATAACACCAGTAGCACAGACACTGAGATCAACAATTAATTAATGGGACCTCCTCAAACTGAGAAACTTCTGTAAGGCAAAAGACACAGACCATATATGGCAGCCTACAGAGTGGGAAAAGAATTCACGAACCCCACATCTGACAGAGGGCTGATCTTCAAAATATACAAAGAACTCAAGAATGTAGTCACCAAAAGACCAAATAACCTTATTAAAAAGTGGGGTACAGAATTGAATAAAGGGTTATCAATAGAGAAATCCAAAATGTCTGCAAGACACTTAAGAAAGTGCTCAACATACTTAGCTATCAGGGAAATGCAAATCAAAATAATTCTGAGATACCACCTTACTCCTGTCAGAATACCTAAAATAAAAAACACCAATGACATCTTATGCTGAAGAGGTTGTGAAGAAAGGGGAACACTTCTCCACTTGTGGTTGGGTGCAAACTTGTACAGCCATTTTGGAGATAAGTATAGCAATTCCTCAGGAAAATGGGGATCAGTCTACAGCATTATCCAGCAATCCCACTTTTAGGCATATACCCAAAAGATCCACATTTATGGAATAAAGATATCTGTTCAACTATGTTCACAGCAGCATTATTTGTAATAGCAAGAACCTGGTAGCAATCTGTACAGGCCAACAAGTGTGCATGTGCACACACACACACACACACACACACACACACACACACACACACACGCTCCCCACAAATACCACACACACATACACATACAACACATACCACACACACACACACACACACACACACACTTTTGGAATTTTTATTCTCTTGATTCCCAAACTTTGTTTCTATTGTCATAGCAATGTGTTCAAGGACTATTTATTTTTTTTATGTTTTATGTGTCTGTATTTGTGTATGTGAATATGCATATGCATGTGTGCAGAGGTGTGTGTGAGGGTCATAAGAAAGGACCAGATCATTTGAAGTTAGAGTTGCAGGCAGTTGTGGGTCACCTGCTATGGGAACTTGGAATCATACTCTGGTCCTTTGGAAAAGCAGCAAGCACTTTTAACCACTGAGCAATCTTTCCAGTTCTTAAGGACTGTCTTTAACTTGATGTGGCACCTGTGCCCATGCCACAAAACATCCTCCCTGTTCACTTCAAGTATATATGTTGCCCTGACCATTGTTTCCATATATTGATCTCTTCTCATTACTTGTCAGTTCAAAAATCTCTGTTCTGTTCCCAGTTTTCATTGGAAGATATAGGCTTCTATCCTTTCTGTTACAGCTGATGTTTCACTAACTGTTGCCATATTTGTGCTTGGAGGTTAACTACATAAAGTAGTTGCCTGATACTGACTCACATTTATAATAATGTCCCAACCAAAGCAGTGTGAATGTCAAGAAACAATGAAGTCATGTATTAACTTCAGAGTAAAGGGGACTAGAACTGTCTGATTATACCAACCATTTTCAAACATAATAATTGATAAAAATGTAGTCTGCTTTGGCTTCCTAACATACTTCTTTTCATGCTTCCTTACCTTTTTATAGACTAGTTTTATGCATGCACTGTAAGAGAAGGAACAGAGAGAATTATTTCTTTATTCTCCTTCTAAAGCGCATTGAATTTATGTCAAAACAATGAGTTCCAAGGACAGCAATACTTTTTTGAAATATATGACTTTACAGAGAGGAGTATTGATGTAGTAGGACAAGCATGGCATCATTACCTTGACATCCAAATTCAACCTTCTTTTCTGAAGGACACTTAAATTCGAAAAAAGAAAAACAATTGACTGAAAAATGCTTGGTGAATAAAATGTGTTTTCATTTTAAAAGGGAAAACCAAAGCAGACACTGAATTCATGGAATGTCTGGTTCTGCCCTAGGTTCTATTTTGAAGGTGAAGACTTCTCCTTAGATTTACATTTTATACAATGGTTATTAAGTTCTTTATCTTGCTCATTCAAGGACTAATGTGCACACACTGTGTGCTGACCCTGATTCGGTCCCTGGAAATACAAGCAGTACATAGAACACAATTCATGTAATCACATAACGGAGCACATCTGGCTTTTGGAGATACTAATCAAAGTACAAGCTAATGCAGAATTTGAAAAATGGTTTAATTTAAAAACAAACAAGATAAGAAACAAGCAGAAACAGGCAGCATTGTGAAATGATTCTGGATGGGATGTCTGCTCTGTAAACATCTGGAGGGATCACTTTGGAGACAGAGGAAATAGTGTGATCAAGAGCCTTAAACAGGAGTCAGCTGGTGCACACAAATAGAAAGAATTGGGGGGAGGTACACAGGGGTCAGTTAATTATGGTCACATTTTGGATTATTTTTTAAGTAAGGGGAGAAGTCATTGGAGTGTTTCTTTATTAAAGACATTGTAAGATTTCTGTTGTAAGCACTACCTTGATCACTGTTCATCTAGAAAAGTATAGAGAACTTATTAAATCTTGAATGTTGTAAGCATGCAACGAATGAAGGTACACAAAGGTAGGCAAGAGAAAATGCTTCTAGGTAGGGTGGGAAGCACATGGATGTGCTGCATTTTAAATTATATTTTTATTAGTAAATTTCATTCTACAGAAATTTAGTACATGTACACTATGTGTTCAGATTCTTCTCCACATAATCTTCTCCTATTTCCTTCCTACTCTTTTTTAATTAATAAATTTTATTTAAATTAGAAACAATCTTATTTTATATTTCAATCCAAATTTCCTCTCCCTCCCATTCTCCCATGCCCCAATCGATTCCCCCATCCCATCCTCTATCCACTCCCCAGGGGGAGTGAAGCCTTCCATGAGGGATTTTCAAAATCTGTCAAGTTATTTAGGGTATGCCCTAAGCCCTCGCCCTTGTCTCTAGGCTAAGGGAGTATCCCTCCATGGGGATTGTGCTCCCAAAGTTGGTTTGTGCAGTGGTGATACAACCTGGTTCTACTGCCGGAGGCACCATAGACTGGCCAGTCCTCCTAGCTGGCACACATGTTCAGGGGCCCTGCTTTGGTCCTGTGTTGAACCCCTTCTTTTGTCTCTAAATTTATTTCCTCCAGTTACTAGCTTGTCTTCTGGACTGTTTGACTTTATGTTGTAGAAATTGGACATGCAGGACACACAAAAAGGTGACTGCTAATGCAAGATGGACATTGCTACAGGATTCCTGCTTCATGGAAGAGGCTGCCTGCCAGACAGTCTACAGGACACAAAGAAAAATGACTGACAAACTGCCAATACAGGTGGACAGTTTGAAGTTTCCTGCTTTGTTGAGGAGTCTGGAGACACACTATGGCCTATGGACTGAAGATGGAACATTACAAAAGAACTTCGGGTGACTGACCAGGCAATGAATTGTCTCTGTCATTTCTAGAGTTTATATATTATCCTTCTGTGGTCTTTGGAGGAGTTAAAGACAGATAGTTATGGTTATTGTTTTCCTTAGTTAGGATTAAAGATAAGTTACATAAAGGACTTTAGACTCACAAAGATAGGATAGATGATATTTTCTTTAAGTCTTACAAAATGTTAATGGACTAAATATTGTTAACTGTGATTCTTATTTGACAACTGTTATATGATATATTTTGTTATGTCAAGGTTAAACTAGGAGGAGGAAAGAGGAAGTAGTAAGGAGGGGTCAGCATGTAGAGCTAGAGGAAGCAAGATGCCAGGCCCACTGCTCCCTGATAAGATGACCACGTGGAAATACTTAGATAAGTAGAAATGGGTTAATAATTAAGAAAGAGCTAGCCCATAAACAATAATGGTAACTGGCCAACAAGATTGTATCAAATACAGAGTCTCAGTGTGTTATTTGGGGCTGGTGCGGCTGTGGGCCCAGACCGGTGGCGGGCAGGCTGGCAGAAAACATACATGCTACAAGCTTGGGTTTTTTTTTTTTAATGTGCCAATGGGCTGTATGTGTGATTCTAAGTTTGGAACTGAGCACCAGAGCCTGGTGAGATGACTAGATGGTGTGTACAGGTAGATACTGTGTTTTCCCATCACAAAATATATTGATTACCAATACATTAGTATATGATAGGGCCCAATGATTATATTTCCTCCCCTTAACTGACTGTTAGCAGGGTTTGACTTCTGTGGATCTGGTACCAGTTTACACAAATGTTGTGAGCTTGTGGTTACCAGAGCTGTGTCATACTTAAAAGATGGTATTTCACAACAGCTCTCTTCATTCTCTGGTGGCTACATTCTTCTCACCCCTTCTTTGCAATATTTCCAGAGTCTTAGAGTGTGATATAGGTCCTTTTTTAGGGTAAACCCTTCAGTTTTCCTTTGTTATCATCTCATAAAACAGCGGATATTTGCATTTACTTCATTCAGTACAAAGAGAGGCCTCTCTGTTTTGTCTGAGAGTGGCCTTTGTCTAAGTGTCTAAAAATAGATATTTAGGAAGTGGTTTGATGCTATGTAAATTTAGCTCAGCAGTGCTCTCTGCTCTAGAGTCAAACATCTCTTCATCCCTAGGTTTTGGGCCAGGCTGAAAATATTAGGAATATTTCCTCTTACAGATGAAAATGCAGATTCCAGTTAGGGAGCAGTTGGCTACCCTTACAATAGTCATGCCACTATTACAACAGTGGGTGCATCTTCCCTGTCATGTAGTAAATGGAGTTCATAGCTCTGTTAGATTGTCAGTACATTTTCCCCCCTGCTGCCTGTTAAAGCACATGGCAGACCTTGGCGGGGGACAAATATGCCAAACAGACAGAACTTAAGTGCGAAGTTTTATTAGAAAGGGAAGGGGAGAAAGAAAGAGAAAAGAGGTAAAGAGACACAGAGACAGAAGGGGGATAGAGGAGAAGAGAGAGTCAGGAGAAGCCCTGTCTGCCTTAGGGGAACAGCAGGAAAGAGAGACAGAAAGAGTGTAAGTGGGCAAGGGTCTCTCTTGAATCCTTATACTGCCTACAAAGCACTATTTGGCACCTTGAGACCTAGACAAAGGGTATGTGTGGGGATCTTTAGTCTATTTCACCTACATTTTGCATTCAAGGTACACAGTGTCAATAACTGTAGTATCCTGTCAACTGGATATAGAAGGTAATCAAGAAGAGAGTAAAGAACTGTAAGGTTTGGGAAGCTTTTGGAGTCTATGAACAATGACTCCTATAGAGATGCTTCATATTTGATTCTGAGATATTTGCTTAATGATTCCATGTTTCTAAGACCTATGTTGTCTAGTCTTATAGGGTATATGACTTCAAACTATTTTTATTTTTTAACTGTAATTCCTAGATAATTTAAAACATTTTTCATATCTTTATTTTGTTTTGTTTATTGTGTTTGCTCACTTCCCATCTCTGCCATCTCCTATCCTTCTCCCTGTTTCAAATTTTCTATCCCCATACACCACTCTCCATCCCCATTTGATGTATGTGATGCTGTCTCTCCTTTCCTAACATGCTTAATGTTTATAATAACCAGAGCCAATTTATAGATAAATATGATTTGCATATAAAAGAGTTTAATGTTGTGTCTAAAAGCAAAAGCATCAATGCAGCAAAAGCTTTAATAGGTCTTAATAATAAAAGCCTGGAGTCAGATATAGGGGAAAAATGCTGAAAGATCAGTGAGCCACACCTGACCCCGTTAACTTACTAGTTGAAAAGAGACTGAGCTCCCTTCTCCTCCCACCTCATTACTTCCTCTCTATACAGCCATATCACTTCCTGTCTGTACAGACCTCTAAACCTCTAGCAATACCCTCTGATCTTAAGCTAGGCTTTATCTGTTAGAGTATAAACAAGATGCCACTACACATTGAGGTAAAAGTTTCTACATTTTTATAACACTCCTAATATGTCCTACCTGCTCAATGTTTTGAAAGTCAATTAATCACCATCTGAAGTCTATTTATCCATTTCAAATTCGAATGTCAGTTTACCTTGTAAAGATTTTGTGAGCCTGCATTAGGATAATTGGAGTAAACCTTTTCATCACACTTGTCGAAATAAACACTCAACAAAGCTTAGTATTTTATTTAGCTGGTATCATAATTTTGTAGTTTTGAGAAGCTACTTCCAAGAACTGACCTACAATAATACCCAAGTGATGCCTTTAGTAAGGTGAGCTTAGTCAGGTGAGTTTATCATAAATAAGCCATGAGTTAACGGCCCCTTAACTTGAAGCTGCCACAGCAATCAGCAAGATGTTCATTGTGAGTGTTTTTTTTTTCTTAGATATGAAACCTCAGACTTCCAATCCTATTTAGCATTTAGGGAAGATATGTATCCTAGTTTTATTTCTGTTGCTATGGCAAAACCCTGATGAAAATCTACTTGTGGGGGGAAGGGTTATTTCATCATACACTTTCATGTTTCATCCACAAATCAATGTTCTCAACTATATTAATTTTTGTCAATTCAAAAAGAGTAATTAAGGAATTTCTGTGATTTTCTTTGAAGTACAGATACTCAGGATGCATTGTAGTGTTCTCTGTTTGTACTTGATGATTTTCTGACCTGAAACATGCTAATTAGAGAGCTAGGATTGACTCTCCACATTTGACTTTGTGATGTTTGTTGTGGAACCACAGCTCCAAACAACACACAGATTGGTGGTTCATAAAACTGAAAATTCATGTATGAAATGTTGCTTAAAACAAGACCTGACCAATATAGCAACACAGACAACAGAGTTTCCTTTCAGGCTTCATCTTTTACTGAGGAGCTATTAGCTGTTAGCTACTAAAGAAGGGAGACTCATATTTTGAGGTTATGGTCACTGGTAGGTTACTCATGCTATACAGTGAATAGACCCAAACCAATCAGTGAATATATGGGCACCACTAATCGAATTGATGGTATATTGTAGGAATAATAGGGATGCTGTACTCATAAAATCTCAACAATATGACTGCCTAAATAAGACCTGTTCAATGGTTACATTAGTGGATGTGTCAAATTTCACAAGGCCCTACCCTATCCATACATGTAGAGTTACAAGCAATCAACATTTTCAAAGAAAGAGAGAATCAGTTTTCTCCGGGGTTGAGTCTCTGATAGGTTTTCCAATCCCAAGTGGTTAATTGAACAAATGTACATAAAAGTAAAGTTAATGGACTCATTAGATTTTTATATGTAATATATGTATACATATATTCACATGTGTATCTATGTACTTGTTTGGCAATGATAATTAAGGAATAATTAATGAAGAAGTGGGTGGACATGAAAAGAGTTGGAGGGGTAGAAATGATGTAAATACAGAACTAATGTGTGGAATTTTCACAAAAATTAAAATATAGCAGAGAACATCAAAAGGGGTACATGTTGGATATGAAAAGTACAGGAGAAGTTTGTGGAGAAAAGTCGGGCGTGGGTGTCATCATATTTTATTGTATGTATGAATGAATTATAAAAAATAAAGAATAGCATAAAACTACTATTTTATGGCCCTTTGGGAGTGGTGCTCTGAGTCAGTGTAATATTATGGGTAGTTATAGTACTTGAGAAGACATTCAGTTAAATACTTGGGGAACCTTCTGAGGAGCGAAGCTATATATATTATAGGCCAGACTCAGCCATTTTTGAACATCTCTTATGTTTTCACTTGGTTAAGTTTACCACAGACATGCATGATGCTCTCCCTAGAGACATCTGAACAGAAGGACCACATTCCAAATCGAGCAGCAATCTGCTGCTGTGGTCTGGAAAGGGTATTGCCACAGTATTCCAGAGCAAGGATTTGCAGTTTAGTTTTTAAAGTCATGTTTGCCCCATTCTTTGAAGCTGTATTGCTTTATATGGTTAATGGTTACCATATACTGAAGGCCTCTTACTTTGGGGTAGCTTATGCGAAAATATATATAATAAGAAAATCATTTGAGGATATTTCTGTTGCTGGTGTCTTCAGAGGAGGAAATGGGAGCATTGAGAGTTCGAGTGCTCCAGAGTTAAGTAGTAAACAGGAAGAAGTGGACTCTGAATGAAGGTTGTCTGGGTCTCTGCTCCCCTTAATAATACAACAGAAATCTTCCACAGTGGGGCAGTGAGCAGTGGAAGTCCCAAATATCTTTTATTGGGAAGATTAGAGGCTGACCTTTAGATATGAGGCTCAAATCAAATTCATTTGTTGTATGTGACTGATTTCGTGTAAGCTGTGACCTTTAACTTCAGAGTGGGAAGATGTATAACAATTTTCCAAGAAACACCAGTGTTGGTTCCTTCCAGACATTTACTTGGAAAAAAAGATAAGATGAAGAGCAAGAAGGCTACATTTTTCTGTATAGGGTACAAGAGTTTTCTGTAGCCATTCTCCTTCCAACTCACCTCATAAGTATAGCCTGTGGCAAAATTAAAGGACTTTAGTGAACATTTATGTTGTAAGGATTTTCCTTTTGAAAGGATGGTGATGAATACTAACAAAATTACTCCTTTTCAAATAAAAGCCATGAGAATATTTTCTGACTTCCAAATGCATGCAGAACATTCTTAGCCTAGAAATAAGTCAAATGAAAATAACTAGAATGCCTTCTTGAAAAGAGCTAAGGCAGGTGTATTGGGCTTTAGGCAGACTTTTACACTGTAACATTAGGCATGGTTCAGGAGGAAATAAACCAAAAACATTACTAATGATGGTTTTCAAATAAGTCATTTTGGGGTAACTATGTCAGCTTCAGAGTTCTATGTAGTCTTCCAACTATATTGACTGAAGTATGTAATGGCAAAATCTCATGCAAAAAAATTTCTGAGACCACGAATTTCTCTCACAGAGGCTACCAGACTTCATACATACCATCATTAAGAACAAGGTTGTCTATAATCCATACAGCCAAAAAAGCTAGGAAACTAAGAGGACCCTAAGATAGACATACATGGTCCCCTGGAGAAGGGGAAAGGGACAAAATCTCCCAAGAAAATTGGGAGACTGTGGGGAGGTGAGAGGGAGTTAGGATGAAGAGGAGAGGAGAGGTGGGCATGATGGAGCAGGAAGATTGAGTCAGGGAAAGAATAGAAGAGAGCAAGAAAAGAGATACCATAATAGAGGGAGCTATTATAGGTTTTAAGAGAAATCTGGCATTAGGGAAATGTCCAGAGATCTACAAGGATGACCACAACCAACAATCTAAGCAATAGTGAAGAGGCTACATTTAATGTTCTTCCCTGATAATGAGATTGATGACTAAATTATATGCCATCCTAGAGCCTTCATCTAGTACCTGATGGAAGCAGACACAGACACCCACATCTAAATACTGAGCCAAACTCTTGGAATCCAGTTACAGAGAGGGAGGAGTGATGAGCAAAGAGGTCAAGACCAGGCTGGCAAAACCTACAGAAACAGCTGACCTGAACAAGGGGGGAGCCCATAGACTCCCGACTGATAGCTGGGAAACCAGAATAGGACTGACCCAGGTTCCCTGAATGTGGCATTAGCTGGGAGAACTGGGCAGTCTATGGGGCCTCTGGTGGTGGATCAGTATTTATCCCTAGTATATGAATAGACTTTGGGAACCCAACCCACATAAAGGGATACTTTCTCAGCCTAAACACATTTGGGGGAGCCCAGACCCTCCCCCAAATGATATGAAAACTTTGAAGACTCCCCATGGAAGGCCTCACCCTCCCTAGGGAGCACAAAGGGGATGGGGGTTGGTAGGGGGAACAGGGGAGGGCAGGAGGGTGCAGGAACTGTGGTTGACATGTAAAACAAGCTTGTTCAAACACACACACACACACACACACACACACACACACACACACACACACACAAACATTCGGGTTGTCTGGGAACACAAACATTTGTCCCATTTTGTATGACCAATCCTTTTCCTGTTGGGAACACAAAAAAAAAGTTAAAATAACCTATGGTAAATCTTTACCCTTAGGAAAATCTGAGAATCTTTCTGGAGAAACAGCATCCAGAGTAGCAGTTATATACTTTCAAGGGACTGTCAGGATGATAGTTTAGGTACACAGTTTAAGATTACAGAAAGGGTAAGTGTTGAAGAATAACTCCTTCCAGTGTTTTTCTAGTATTTGAAAATGAGGACAAAAGAAATAGTTTGCTAGAATGACAGAGTATGGGCTCTAGTCTTTTAAAAAATAATGAATGTTCACAAAATAAAGTGAGATTTATTTTATAACATGGAACTTCTATTGAATAAGAGTAATGATTAAACTTTGAAAGTCTGGACTTTCATAGTCAGACTTTTAGCTCCAGCTTTTGAGAGATAGAGACAGACAGAACTGTGGAAGTTCAGCACTAGCCAGAAATACACAGTGAGAAAAAAAAAGAAAGAAAAGAAAAAGAAAAACTACTAGGGTCAACCTTTAATTTGAGGGGTTGGATAACTTGACAAAGAGATTGTACTAATGAAGGAAGACGACTATAATACAAATGGCTTTTTTGGAAAGGTTAGAACATGGATAAAGCTGTCAATGATGTTGAATGGTCCACAGTGCTGTCTGAGTGCCGAATTGAAAGTAGAATAGATTAAAAGAGCATATGTGATTTACTTGAGTTGTATAGGTTGATAGTTATGACTTTATATATAGTGACATTAACAAAGGTTCGAAGAAGTATCATATACAGGCAAAAGGAAAGATATCAGCGGTTCTGTAACTTCAAGTAACAATTAAGAAGAAAGCTGCATGGAGCTCAGTAGAATAAGAAAAGGTCAAAATTTCTTGGAATGAAGTGATACACAGGTTATACATTCCCAGGTCTGGAAGGTAGACAGAAGGCTGTAGTTATCCTTTATTAGCCATGGAATTACCAAATGTAAACCAAAATAGGGTAAGCAAGCTCAAAATCAAATGTCAAATCATATGTGCATGCATATGTCTAAGTGCATGCATGCTTGTGCTTGTGTGTGTATTGGGTAGAATAGCTGGACATAAAACCATCGTGTCTTGCCTGTGTCTTTCTCCTTAATGGTAACAGTTACCTTACCATGCCCGAAACACATAAAATTCTTGGGAACCATAAAAATGTCATATAAACCTATTGATATATTTCTTCTCTTTAAAACATCAGCTATGTGTTTTATACTTGCAATGAATACTCTCCTGACCTTTATCATGGATGCTATCTGAACTAAAATAAGTAAATTTGGGTGTGGCAGCATACAGCTAAATCCTAGTATTCTGGATGAGAAGGCAGAAAGATTTTGAATTTGTGTACAAATTAGAGGCCACATAACTGAATTCCAGGTCAGCCTTCTCTACCTAGTGAGATCCTGTCTCAACAATTAAGGTCTGGGAATCTCAGTGGTGTATTGCTTGTGTAATATATTCAAGGCTATGTCAACAGTAAGGGTGTTCCACTACAAGAACCATTAGTAAACAGAAACCCTGAAATTTTCACAGTAAAATATATGTTTGGTCTTGTAAAATGAGAGAGCCTAGCAGACGCCATAACAGGCTGCCCAGTCTTCTGTTAGTGTTCAGGCATCAGTTTCAGTTTCCTTACATGGAGTAAGCAGTTTCTGAAAGAACCATGAACAATGGATAAACAATTTTCAATGTCCCTGAAATCAGGAACAAAGGAGCCAATAAGTACCAAGCCTAGACCATCCCCTACAATATCTCAAGGCAATAAAATAGGGACAAGCCATGGGAAATGTCCAAACATACCCAAAGATGGAAGAATTATAGCCCTAGTCAGCCCATGTTAACCCTAGCCAATCAGAAATGTACTGATGTAACTGCCACTTGCTAAGCCAATCATAGATAGAATGACCTAATTTATTCTGAAACATGCCTTGTTTGTATTTAAAGGGAGCCTACAATCCTCTCAGGGTCAGGGCCATTTTGTACAGATGAACAACCCTGCATATGCTGATATAGTAAATAAACGTTCTTGCTGGATGCACATGTTTCTAGTGGTCTTTTGTGGAACTCCTTATGGACCTTAACATAAAATAAACAATGACAACAACATTCTTAGCAAGTATCACAGAGTCAGAACTACCGGATCACAAATTCTCTCACAGACATACTTTTTAAATACCAAAGCATTTTATTTAACTTCATTGGATGAAGTCTAACTTTCACAAAAGCTTATGTTCCTTATGCTATGTGATAAGAGCTTAGTTTTTGAGTCAAATAATGTTCCCTATAAATGTAAGAATTAAAACTTCTTCCTTTCTAAATATCAAAACCCACATCCTCTTATAAATGTGGGAATCTACCGACTCATTTGTTATCAAATTGTCTTATTAAAATATGTTTGATTATGTGAATAGTTTGTTTCCTAGAATACATAAGAATTTCTACTGTGTCCAATATCCTGCATGCCACGTTGGCGTTTAGAAGGTATCACATCAATATGTATTAATAGAAATACCTGGTTATGACACACATACAGAGAGAGAGAGAGAGAGAGAGAGAGAGAGAGAGAGAGAGAGGGAGAGATCTAGAAATATCTTTCATGACTTTTCTATAATATTTTAGATAATGTCTTTCATGTTTCCATGATGAAGTTCTCATAATTTTTAGTTACACAGTCATTCACTTGGATGCAGTTACTGTAATGATTAAGTCATTATGCTGGCCTGCCCCTGTCACCTGGCAGAAAACACTCAGGTTGTGCCCTGGTCAGCCCAGGTGCAAAGGACTCCTGCCCACTTAAGTTCTTTTTCTGTTTTTTTCTTTCCCTCTTTCTGTTGTCTAGTTCCCTTTCTCTTTCCTGCTGTTGCCCTGGGGCAGACAGGACTTTTCCTGTCTCCCTCTTCTCTTCTGTCCTCTCTCTGTCTCTGTGTCTCTTCACTTTTCTTTCTTTCTTTCTTTCTTTCTTTCTTTCTTTCTTTCTTTCTTCCTTCCTTCCTTCCTTCCTTCCTTCCTTCCTTCCTTCCTTCCTTTCTTTCTTTCTCTCTCTCTCTCTCTCTCTCTCTCTCTCTCTCTCTCTCTTTCTTTCTTTCTTTCTTTCTTTCTTTCTCTCCCCCGTTTCCCTTTCTATTAAAACATCTCACTTAAGTGTTTATCTTCCACCTCGGTCACCTGATAATGGGATCCGCCAAGGTTCTCTCTGTTTTATCTTTGTTACCAGTATCTCAAGTTGCAGTAAACAAAAGTGAGCTCAAATAATATCATGTTCTCCAGTTCTGCTTTCATGTGAAGCTGCTGCTGTGATTTGTTGTACACCATAGTATGCTTTAACTAAGAGTAAGGAGAGGGCTAAAAATTGCCCATCCAGTCATAATTGGATCCTGGATTCAAGTAGACCTGACTAAAAAAAAAATGCACACAGCCTCATCTCCAAAGTTTGGCATTAAAGCGTCTCTGGCTACCCTGCCGTGAAGTGATTACAGCCCAGTATGCCCACAAGAGAAATCTCACTTGGAAGATGAGCTAATAAGATTTAGCAAACACAAAGAGAAAACAAATACCATGAAATCATCCCTTGAGGTAATAGCAGTCATAAGAGCAAGAATTGCATCAATTGAAGCTACTCGTAAGCACAAATTATCTATAATTCTTTGTTCTAATAGATTTACCTATATTTCTCATTGCTGTTCTAATGACCTTATTTAGAAAAGTACTAAAATTTGTGTTGACTTTCACTTGAGGAACATGAAAGAAGAGATTAGGTAGCTATGTTTTTAAGAGCAAAAGGATAGATGTTGATAAAGCCAGAAATAAGACTTACATGTTCAAGAAACAAGTTTTCTGTTTCTTAAATTTTCTTAATTTTTTTCTTGTACAAGCTGAGAAAAAGAAATAGTTTCAAGTATTTTATATACTGTGATTATGCATCTATTATATATGTGTGTATAATAGACATTGTAGATTGTTATAGCATGCCCAACAAACACATGTAATTATTATGTTAATAAAATATTCATTCAAAAATCAAAATCATAAGCAAAAAATAATAGAAGTTTTATAGGATTATAAGAGCAACTCATACAGAACATGGCTATTGAACTCAAAGTTCCATATGATAAGTGGCATAATTTGACACATTGGAAGCCTGAGTTAATGAACAAGAAAGGAGAAAGAAAGAATAGTTTGAGAAATGTCAAGTATTCAGTTTAAAATAGAAAAAATAAGGAATATAGTAAAAAATATTAAGCAACAAGAGTGGGATGACATAGAAGCTCCAATAAAAGTCTAATCAGAATTCTAGAAGGAAACCTGGGCACAATGTAGTAAACTAACACAATATTTTGATCACAGGGTTATAACCTAGAGTTATCATATGAGCCTTAAATTGCAAAAATAAATAAACATTAGAATGCAAATCAGTAAAAGAGATTAAAATCTCTGCTAGATATGGTGACTCATGCCTTTAATCTCAGTACTCAGGAAGCAGAGATAGGCAGATCTCTGTGAGTTCAAGGACAGCCTGGTCTACAGAGTAAGTTCTGGAACAGCCTGGGCTACACAGCAAAACCCTATCTCGAAAAATTTAAAAAAATATATAAAAAGAAGAAAAAATTAAGAACCACACAAGGCACATTAGAAAACAGCCACATACATAATTTACAATAGGGAGGAAATTCTAAAAAGATAATATAAAGAATGAAGTTTCATTATTGTTAGTTAATATTAATTCAAAAGAAAACAGACTGCCCCTCAATTTTTGTTTTCCTGGCAATACTGAGGATTGAAGCTGGGGTCACAGGCCTGCTGTGTAAGCACCTCACCACTGAATTAAAGCCTAGGCCCCAGAACTTCCAAATGTTAAATAAAAATTGCTTTCAAAGTAGAATTCAATACATGGTAACAGTTTAATGAAATTGCCAGTATGAAATACAAATATTTTCAGCTGAATAAACGAGACTGTCACCATTACCATTCTAGCAAGAAGAGAAACATGAAATAAGGGTAACATCAAAAACTAAGACTATTCTTTGATAAACACATCCTAGAGCCTTCAGCTGATGGAAACAGAAGCAGACATGTACACTGAGCCGAACTCCTGGAATCCAGTTGCAGAAAGGGAGGAGTGATAAGAAAAGGGGTCAAGACCAAGCTACAGAAACCCACAGAGACAGCTGACCTGAACAAGAGGGAGCTCATGAGACCCTAGACTGATAGCTAATGAAATCAACATTGTACCAACTCAGACTGCCTGAAGGTGGGTCTCAGTTAGAAGACCTGGGCAGCCTAAGGGACCTCTGCCAATGAAACCAGGATGTATCCCTGATGCATGAAAGGACTTTGAGAGCACATGCCCCATAGCCTAGAGGCAAGGGGGAGGGATTAGTCCCTACTCCAAATGACTTGACAGATTTTGATGATGCCTCCTGGAAGGCATCACTCTTCCTTTGGAGTGGGGGAGGATGGGATGGGATGTGGGGGTCAGTGTGCATGGGAAGGAGTGAGAGGGAACTGGAATTGATATGTAAAATAGGAAAAAATAATAAATATATATCAAAAATAAAGAACCATTAAAATAAAAAAGTATGATATAATTCAAAAGGACCTTTCCCTACATCTTACAACATTGGTAAGAATAAAACATTTGTCCAGAGTATCAGAGGTCTTAATGCCCAGTCTTAGGATGTTTCTTTGTTTTCTGCACAACTTAGAGATAATTTGATTATCAGAGGAATGTCTCCCATGATGCCAGGTAATGAATGGACTAAGGACACTATCAACCAAGGTGTACATTGATAATTGGTCTAGACAATAAAAAGTAAGAGTCAGATATAGAGGAAAATGCTGAGAGATCAGAGAGAAGGAGCAAACCACAGCATACCTTACCTCTTCAGTATCTCGGCAGAAAAGAGAGTGATTTACTGTTTATTCCTCCGTATAGCCTGTTTCTGCCCAGGTACCTCGCTTCCTGTCTCTCTGTACAGACCTGTAGACTTGTAAGGTTAGCTAGTAGCAAACTCCATTCTCTGTGACCCTCAGACAGGCTTTATTTGTACAAGCAAAGTAATTATCTTTTTTAATGATCTTGCCATAATAGCAGCTAGTACAGTAAATTATATGTAGTATCTTCAGCAATATTGATGAGTGAATGTATAAATTATATTTCTACTTCTATTGGGAAGTAATAGTATGGAAAAACTTGATGGCTAACAATAATAGAAATTCAAGGTTGTTAAATGTCTACTGTTATGCTAGGTTATACAGTAGGTGTCTTATGTAAAATTTCACCTTCAATTCTTAAAAAATTCTTATGCAATATGCACTGTTTTGAACCTTCACATGCTGGAAGAGAAAATAAAGATCAGAGGAAGTTTGAGAATATTGCTGGTGAGTGGTGCTATCAAGTCTACTACGTGTCCACTTGGTGGCAACTAAGGCTGACTCAGAGATCTTCAGAATCAGTACACTGCAATAAGCAGGGGCACAGGCACCAGATAGCCCCAAATGGTCTAATTGTAATGACTAAAATTTGGCCAGATGTGTTGGCTGACTTTACCTGTTTGTGGTCCACAGCATTGTGACATTCAGTTTGTTTCTCTGTGATTTCTGTGTTTACATTTGGAAGGGAGAAAAGGTATATAAGAAAGCAGATTCCTTATAACTTGAAATCTACAAAGAACAGAAAAAGGGACCAGTCACAAGGAATAACAATGAAAGACAGGGCCCAGGGCCAGTTCACTCTGTGGTAGGCACCACATCTAACATTTCCAGAACCTATTACAATTTCACTAAGAGCTAGCCATCTGCCTTCCTCATATCCAAGGTTGTGGAGAACAATTAACACTCAATCCAAGATATTTTGGTATGTTCCAGGTATTCATCAGTGGTCATGGTAAACACAACACTGATGTCCCCTCAATTTCTAAACTTTAGCTTGAATCCATCATCTTATTTTATTGATGACTCTAAAGATCCCAGGAGATGTAGAGTAGTTGAGTTTAGGGTTATTGGACCTCAATATTATTTTATTTTTCTAATAAAGTCAGGAAATAAGAACAGTTAGGCAACAGAGTCAGGGCACAGATTATTGATCATGTGAGTGGTTCTTCCCAGTACATATTTGAGGTTATGAAGAACAGATGTCATAAGAGAAGTATGGCAGAAATTACATCATTTATTCTAGAGATATGTTATTTAACCTGGCATTGTCGCCTTCTTTAGAATATACCACATAGAGTAATTATTTTGGTATTATATATTTTCTCAACAGAGATATTGCAAAGGAATGAAATTTTTGATAAAAGTAAATGTATAGTTTGAATATGTGCTATCCCCTATAGATTCACTGATTCTAGTACTGTCTTAGAAAATTGTAGGTATTCTGGAAAGTGGGACTCAACAGGAGATGGAAGATCACTGGTGTTTGGGGGATATATTATTCCTCTACTTGCTGTTCGGGACCTGAATGTAGACAAGATTGCCTATAGAGGCCATACTAATGAGGTTTCAGATGGAAACTAGGAGCCCATTCATACTAAGTTCTGGCAAGGAATTTGCCTGCACTTGATTCTTCTTGGAAATGCAAGGCAGTTGAATTTAAGAGGCTCACTTGAGTCAAGAGATGGCCTAATATTTTGGCAGAGAAAATTTCAAGGCAACATAGAACTCAGGTTACCATGTAGTTATTTCTGGCTGCTTTAACCAGATTCATAGTCAGACTTAGTTGTAAAAAGTAGAGGTAGAAGATGATAAAAAAGGGGGGAGAGGGCTAAAAATATGGCTAAGCAGTTAAGAGGACATGGATTCAGTTTCAAGTACTCATGTGATGTTTTACAATTGTAAATGCTATTTCCAGAGGATTTCAAAGCTTTCTCTGGTCTCCACAGGTATGGCACAAAGATGGTGCACAAATATACACACAGGCAAAAGTACCCATAAACATAAAATAAAAAGGAATAAACCTTTAAAATATCTTAAGATGCCAACTTGTATAGTTTGGCCAGAAAAGAAGCATGTTTAAAGTTAAAAAAGAAAAAAAAATACAAAAAAAGTTAAAAATAAAAGAAAGAAAGAAGAAAAAGAAAAAAAATGACACAATTGTTAAAGATGCTAGCAAACAAACAAACAAACATAAAAGCAAAGTGTGAAAGTGTTTTGCCCTAGATTGTTAGGAAGAAGTGCTAAAGCCATTTCAGGAGTTAGTGATCTTCTCACTTTGCAGGCTCCAGGGTTTATAATAGTAAACCCATTTAGAAGATTCCCACTTTGATTTATGTTTATACATGGCTGTTAGTGAGTGGTCTGGTTGAAAAGTGTCTACACTCAGAAACTGTTACAGCCATGATCTAAAGTATCCAGTTTTGCTGCAAGAACTTGATATGATCCTCTTGGGGATGATTTTGTAGGGATTTAGAAAGCCTAAAAATCAGGTACACGAAGGTTTGGTCATGGAGGAGGGTGTTGTGGTTTGAATAATGTTGCTCCATAGGCTTCTTGGGAGGAGTGGCCTTGTTGGTGTAAGTGGGTATTGTTGGAGGAAGTGTGTCTCTGGAGGTGGGCTTTGAGGTTTCAGATGCTCAAACCTGGCCTAGTATTTGGCAGTCTTATCTTGCTACTTGTGGATCTAATGTAGAACTCTCAGCTACCTCTCCATCACCATATCTGCCTGTGTGCTACCATGCTTCCCATGACTAAACCTCTGAACTGTTAAATGTTTTCCTTTATAATAGTAGCCATGGTCATAGCATGTGTTTACAGCAATAAAACTGTAAGACAAAGGTTTTTTTAAAATAAAGTTTTATTTTTTATTTTATGTATGTGAATAACTTAACTGCTTATATTTTTGTGCACTATATAGAAAGTCTGGTGCCTATGGAGGTCAGAAGGGTAGTTGAATCCTCTGGAACTAGAGTTACAGATAGTTGTGAACCACTGTTTGGGTGTTGGGAATTGAAGCCAGGCCTTCTGAAAAGATAACAAGTGTTCTTAACTACTTGAGCCATCCCTTTGTTGCCATGGAAGAGTTTTCAGGAAAGCCTATGAAGCTACAGACTGTGTAGAGGTAGAGAAATGTGTAGGTTTTAAATCTGTTGTCTCCACATCAGGCTCATTCTTTGGACAATGGATCCCCAGATGGTGGGGCTTTCTGTGAGCCTGTAGACACTTTGGGATGTGGGGTGAAACTTTAGGAGATGGTCCATGTTGTCTATGCTTGGGGGCTTATTATTTCAGACCACTTTTCTTTCTCTCAGTATTCTCTCTGCCGTGAGATGAGTTGCTCTGCTCTGAATTCCACACCCTCTCTACCTTGACTGGTAAAACCTTTGGAAACGATGAGCCAAAATATAACTAGAATACCTAGTCACAGCAATGTGAGAGTAATACTGTGAATGATTTAAGTATGGCTGATTATTCTCAGAGTCATGAAGGAGCAACATTTTGAATACTGCAGAGAATAAAGATGCAGATAAGAACGCTTCATGAAAGGACCTCAAACAAATTATCTCGTTATATTGTATTTTCTCTACATTCAACCATAAATGCTCTGCTCAGCCATGACTCCCAATTTCCTTAAGCTTCTTAGAGGAAATGAAATCTCTAGGCATCTCATTTGGCAAGTGTAGCTCTAGATAAAAGGGAGAGAGGAGGCTAATCTTTAGAGACTTTCTTATCTTTCTCTAAAATATGGCATTCTTCACTCCCTCTTTATATGGGGTGAATAAAGATGACTTTGTATTTTAGGCACATACAGTTTTTTCTTTGCTACAGAATTATCCTGTGACACAAAAGATTAAAGTACATAGTACTTGAAAATAATGAGCAATAGCACAGTTTCCTGTGCCAGTACAATGGCTATATTCTCCTCTGGACCCAGTAATCTAATGATGAAAACCCCAGAGCATAGGAGAGAATAAAATTCCTCTTCTTTGTCTAGTTTGAACAAAAATGGAGAGATTCTAAGACATAGCAGCAGATATCATCAACGGTAATCCAAGTGATTCTCTATGGGCCAAGAAAGAACCTTCAATTTAATCAAAAGTTGTCAAGCCTCCCCAGCAAGTGGCACCACATATAAAAGGATGGACACTCAACCCACACAACAAATTCTAAGAATAAGTACAGCCACCACTGAGTAATCACTAGACAATTTGTTACTAATGTTAATTACACTTTTCCCACTTAATGGTCTCAAAAAGTATGTATTGTTGGTTGAATCCTGATCTTATTTAAGAGATTGTGGTATAAACAGATTGATGTATCCAAGTTCATATAGTTGACATAAAGTTAAGAGTAATTCCAAGATTATCAGCCTCCTATTTCATGCTTTTAATTTCTGTGAGTCTTTCCCCTTACTTGATTGCATCTCAGGGTTGTAATTCAACTTAAAATCTATTTAATCAGCCTCACATTCAGGGCCAGAATACCTAAGTTATGTTTTAAATTTCTAGTGATGTTAGGCTGGCGTGAGAAGGTAAAAGAAAAAAATTCAACACACAAAACTGTTGTTCTCACTTCATATGTAATAGTTCTCCTAAGATCTTAAAGATGGTTGTATGTAAGCCTGCTTTAAAAATAAGGAAACTGGGCCTCAAGGAGGTGGAGTAAAGCAAGACATATCAAGTTAGGTGATGAAGCTGGTCCACCTGCCTCCAAAGCTTGAGGTTTTTCTTTCTTTTTCTTTCCATCAGCTTATTTACCTCTAGAGTCACTGCAATAAAGCACCAGTTCTATATTTAAAAGTTATGCAGCAGGAGATTGGCGAGTGGACCTTTCCCTCATTATACCCAGTAGGATAAACAAATGGAACTCACATGTTGCTTGAAAGTTTCCCAGGTTGAGACTTAACATGGAGTAAATCTATGTCTTCTTTAAAGCAGTAACAGGCTTCATTATTTCAGATGAGTTGTTATACTTCTCTACTTCCTAGCTTCCCTATTTCCTTCTATATTTTACCTCAATTTTAATGAGAAATTTAAACCACGGATAGCCTAGACAACATGGAACATGTCTGAAATACAAGCCAAGTTGAGAGTCAGCCTGGACTACCTAATAAAACTATTTTTCAAAAAAAAATATAGTATTCTCCTCTATCCTCTCCTCCATCTCCTCTATCTAAATATAGGGCAGGAGATATGGCTCAGTGGTTAAGAATTTTGTTGCTCTTCTGAAAGAGAACCAGGTTCAGTTCCTTGAACCCACCTTATGGCTCACAACCATCTGTAACTACAGTTCTAGGAGACCCAACCCCCTCTTCTGACTGCTGTAGGCACCAGGCACATATGCAGTACACATACATGCATGCAAGAAATAGTATACGAATACATTATCTGAAGACAATGACTATCTATCCCATAGAATCGGCCAGAAGCCAATAGTTCAGCATGGAGGAACCTATCCACAATTGGCTATTGACAGCTGCAATGTTATTTAGGACCAGTGCAAGCAACCACAGCTGCTATGAGATCATGGTAATGTCATGCCCTTTGCATTTTGTAATCATTTCCCCAATCTTCTGGCTGACATATAGTGTTTCCACTCCTTACATAATGTTCCCTGCACCTTAGAGGAGATGGTATAAATGAGCACTCAATTATCAATCCCAGCAAAAACAATGGGTCACAAAACAAAACTAGAAGGCATATACAATGTGGGAGGGAGACTTATAGAGAGGGGAAATCTCGGTGGTGAGACTAAACAGGGCACTCTGTATACCTCTATAATACTTCCAAAGAACAAAGTTAATAAATCAAAGTATCTTTAAATTCAAGTGGTTATATTAGCATCTCATCTGTGGCTACACATGTTGAAAAACTAATGTCTGAGTTTTGTAATTTTTGCACCATGGGAACAAGGTTCTCAGTTCTATGCCAATCCATGTGTATTTCATCACTTGCTACATTGACAATGCCATCATTCATTATCTGATCCAAGTCTGGGAGAACAGTCTGGATGGAAAATGAACTACTTGTGATGCTACATTTCTATTAGAACAATGTGTGGTCACTTAGGACTTTAATGTAGACCGCTTGGTTTTGGATTCTAGATGGCTCTGTTTCTACCATGCTGCCATAGGCAGGTTATTAAATGGTTAATGCTGTCTCAGTTTACCCATTTTGAGAAGGGGAAATGGGTTATTGTGGTAATTAAATACTGCACCAACTAGGCTTCTGTGTGTGCTTGTGTCTGGAGACTCTGCCTTCTCTCCTGCTTTGATGAATGAGCTTTGCAAGCTCCCTGCTTAGGTTTTGCCACTTCTTGTAGCTGATCTGATACCTTCTCGCCTTCTTAACACATTGTTTAGGTATTTCTTCCCTCTCCCAACTCAGCAGAGTTTTTTCTTCTCTGCCATATCTTCACGCCAGATCAATGTGTTTGTTGTTTGACAGTGCCACTCTTCCATATCTCTTCCGCTGTTTCATAATTTGCATGATCATTTCACCTAGTCCCATCATATCAAAGTCTCCATAACCCTTACATTATTAACTTTTGTGGTCAATTTTATCAGTATTTAATTAACTTGACATGTTTACCAAATATCACACAGTTGACACACTTCTTTGACACACTTTCTTTACTCTGCTTCCAGAACACTGTGCTCCTCTGGCCTCCCTCCTGCCTTAGGTAGCTGTGGCTTCTGAGTTTCGTCTGCTCCTCCTGCTCTCTCTCTCTCTCTAGGCTTTCTTTGTTGCCCTGCACTTTATCTCTCTTCCATCTCTTCTCACCCTTTGTTAGCCCATAAAATAGATACTTCTATTGTCTGTCATAAGAACAGAAAACAACACACTTGCTCATAGTTTGAACACTGTTTGTGAAACAAATACAGCAGCCACTGAGCTCTTACATTCAAAAACTGAAGGAACAGAACTGTGGAAAATACTTCTGTAGGGAAGCCAAGGGGCTCTGTTTGGCGATGGGGGCGGGGTACAGTTTTTTAAAATGTCTGAAGACATTCATGTGGAGAAGTTAATCAGCAGCTAACAGACATCTGGATTTGGTTGCATCTGCCCTCCTTAAACTGTGCCATACAGTCTAATTATTTGCCATCATTGCACCTTTTTTCCTTTTTTAAAGGCACTGAAAAGAAGCAAGTCACTTCTTTGTAATTAGAAGGAAATGGGTTAGTCTATTCTTTCAGCTCTAGTTCACTGCAATTTTATTAGATGCCGGATAATAGGTTGCATCTTATCTTTATTAAAAATAACAAAAAAAGATGTAGGAAAGATAAAGCATGCCTTTTTCCTGGGAGGTACAGAGAAGCAGTTGCTGCTTCAGACTGAGTACATGCTGAGCTGTTTGTTCTTCACTATGACTGTCTGTGCTCTGGAGAACCAGCACACTACACTCTATTTGAACATAGGATTCCATGTTCCCAAGCTGAGGCTGAAAAGGGTAAGTCACACTGAAAAAACATTTTTATCCTCTCCAAATATGTCCTGTGGGCTGAAATACTCTGGAGAACCAGGGCACTCATTCCAGTAAATGTGGCTCTGATTACCCCTTTTGCAGGTAACAAGGAAACACTGGATATTGTAAAGACCCCACTGACTGACCAGAATACTTGGGATGATTTGCAAAAATGAGTCAGCTCAAACTCTATCCTTAAAGAATATTTTTTATTGGATTTTAGGTTAACATAAATTTCTGCTTCCTTAATGATGATAAGAGGTTGAAAAAAATTCATAAGCATGCTACTGATGCAAAGTATAAAGCCTCCATATCTGGACATTGCAAAGCTTGATATTGTAATACTTGAAAACGGAAAATGACATAGCAGGTGTAGTGTTATATCTAATATAAAACCCACAGCAGAATTTTATATTTGAGAAACATGGCCTACATTTGATATACAAAACTAGAAGTTAAATTACAGTGCACTAAAACTATGCATGGCTCCTCAGTTTACCATTTCACTACCTGAGATCTACAACTTAATGTGGAATGGAGCCTAGCTTCAACTTGGTGCCTCAAGAAGTTTTCAAAGAGAAATGGAACTTTTATTTTAATGCTGATGAGTGTGTGAACAGCATATGTTTATTATCTAAGTATCATGCAAACATCACATGACTTATATGTTAAATGAAGATTCATTTGGTCCTTACTATATGCTAATGGGCATCATTTTTTGCTGCCTTCATCTGTTTATTCTTAATGTATCCATAATACTGTTACCTCGATTTTAAAAAAGAAGAATGATTTTTGTAAACAAAACATTTTAATTTTTAATTAAGTCAATGCCTACATAAAATTGTATTCCAAATTTAAAGATAATAAAATTACATTAAAATATTTATATGTATTCATATATACACAAGTTTAAGTAAAAATGAATCAATATTTATAAATTGTACACATTTGGAACAAAAAAATGGAAATTTTTAAATGAGGTCTTCATGGAAAAGTTGAGGGTTTTGGAGAAAATCGCTTTACAGATTTCACACAGGAGGGGTTGGAAACATACCTCAAAGGGTAAGGCATATTTTTCTTGCATATAACTCAAGTTTAGTTTTAGTACCCATGTCTGGTAGCTCACAACCACATGAAACATGTAACTTCAGGTACAAGGAATACTATAGCTCTGATTCTGTGTTGTACTTGCACACTCACACTCACACACACACACACTCTCTCTTTCTCTCTCACACACATACTTAAAGGAACGATCTTAACACATGGACATATAACATAATAAATCTTCTTGACAGTTTGTCTCTTTTACAATATATAAAGGAGCTGAACTTTATGACATATCTTGGAGATGTTGAGCTCCCTGTGGTCCTTTCTTCCTTAACCTGCTCTCTTTCTCCCTTTCCTTCCTTGTCTTCGACTTCCTCCTCTTTCATTCTTTTTCACATTCTTTTCTGAATTTTAAGAGTTCATGCTTGGTATTTTCCCCTAGGATACTTAACCAAGCCTATAAATTTGGAATATATTTTAATATATTATTTGGTCATTGTTTTTATTTACTATTCTATATTAATTGCATTGCATTAATCATAATGACACTTCCACAGACCACATGGTCATACACAGCCTATAATAAATGCACAATTATGTAAATTGCTTATTAGGTATTTAAATTAGTCACAAGGATATATGTATGAAAAAGAAGAGTTTATGAAACATTTAATCATAAATATTTTCTTATAATTACTTATTCATTAAAAAAGTTAGGCAAATAATGCAGTGCATTCCTTGGAAAACATTTTAAATGGCTTTCTCTGTATTTGGCTGATGAAGCTATATGACATAAGGCCATTAAATAGTGAGAGGTATACTAAGCCTGCCTTTCAGTGAGACCCGCAAGGAGAGACTCCAAGAATTCTTTATCTTCATGTGTTTATGTATGGTTTTTTTTTTCTTCTACTCAAAACAAGCTTCTTTCTCCTACAGTGTACATTTGTCAATATCAGTGAGTGCTCTGCAAAAAAAACAAGCATATTTACCCCATGCATCCACTCTCTGCATTCAACTCCACAGTGCTGTTGCTTAGTGTATGCCTCAGTGAGCTCCCTCCCAGCTGCCAAAGAACTCTTTAATGCAATCATAACTGCTCTGTGTGGGCCAAGTTTTAGAAGAGAGAACAATTTTCATGATCTACAATCAATACAAAGAGATAATATGAAACATTTAGGACTTCCAAACTTCTCTGTAAATCAATAGTTGTATCTATACATTTTTATATTTTGGGATTTGTATTATCAAGATAATTGCCTTTGCTTTTTAGTTGCTTTATCAGAAAGACCAAGACAAGATAAGATGATCCTCCAAGGAAATGTAAGAAACTATCTTTCTTTTACAGTCAATATAAGTGTAATCATTGATTTTATTCTCACACACAACCCATGGTCAGGCACTGCCAAGAATATCAAAAAATCGATTTGGAGTAAAGCTAGCAGTACAAATACAGTAGGTGTGCACCAGGCTTCTGGTGAGCAATAGCCTCATTTGTGATGCCAAAGTTCAGGAAATTCATTTTGGAACATGAACCCATTGCTTTGTGTTGAAGGACTTTACAAAATCTCATATAGTTGAAAATGTTCAAAATCTTGAGAGAGTTATTTTTATATGCTGTGTAACTTCTGCAATTATTTTTATTTCTGTAATGGAGAACAATAAAGTCACTATACATAGAAACACAGACAAACACACATGATTTTTAAAGAATGGCATATGGAGGATGATAAGGGGCTTTATGTAGGGGATAAGAACATGAACAGTTAAACGAGAAGATGAGTTTAATACTGCTTTCAATATTTGTAGGTATTTTTTGCAAAAGTGGCTTTAAGAAACAGAGCAATTGATGTACTGTGATACCTTCCAAAGCAAAGAAATAAACATCCACATGCATCTATAAAAGTGGAAGAGAAATATCAAACAAATGAGAATAATCACATCTAAGAGTCAAGAATATAATGGAGGAAAGGGGAAGCAACAAATAAAGCAAGTTTTGTCTTAGATAGGGCATTTTGAACCATGTAAATTTATTGTATATTACAAGACAAATTTAAATGGGATTTAAAAAATACAAAATTACTACACTCATTTGTGGTATATACACACTTAAAGTATAGTTAGGGATTGTTCTGGCTTAGTGAAAGAGGAGCTATAGGTTCTCCTCTAAGATTTATGATTTCACTAACCCTGTGTAGTAGGCTAGATTTGAAGTAACAGGCATGGTTTTCCTCTTGTTGAGTGAGTCATCAATCCAATTACAGAGCCAGTGATTTCCACAAAGGTAGAAGTGTCACTACTGCACTCTAAGGGCCATTTTTGTGACTCACAGGTATTACAGGTGGCTAGGAATTTTGGTAACGTCCCTCCTTTGGAAGCTAACCTAAACCTGTCTCCTAGAGGGCTAGCTTTCATGGTACCATAAGCACCATGCAAGCTTCTTAATATGTATAGCTCATAGGCCAAAGCAACAACTAAATGTGGCAATGTAAGTGGAGTACCAAGTAAAGGGCTGGGCTATAGTATAGTTTCAAATGTTTATACATGGTTATGTATAAATCTTATGTGGGGATATCCTTAGAGATTAATTAAAATGATATGGTATATATGGCATTCACTGTGTATGTTCAGAAGATACATAGACTCCTAAATATACACACTGAGTCTTACTGTGAATGGGTTAACCACTCATCTACAGAAGCTTTCACAGATTCTTAAACTAATCTGGCCCTGGGCTGACTTCCAGTTGAAGATAGAGGGAGAAGCCCTGTAAAATAATAAAAGGACAAGACTCGCAGAGTTAAAAGAGGAAGACCAAAAGAGGAGGGGGCTTTCTTGGGAGGTTAAATACTCCACTAAATGGCTTCACATAATTAAATTATTCTATGCCTGTCATTTTTTAGGAAAAAACCAACAGTCTTTTAGCCCCCTAATGTATAGGCCTTGGAGAGAGCTAGAGTGTGCAACCATCTGGACGGTGTTTGCATAAGAGACCGAATACATCTGGTCACTAATAGCAATAATCACTCTTTGCTTAAAAGCCATCATTTAGATAAAAAGAAATACTGCAGCTGATGACTATGAGTCAGGTAAGTGCATTCTGCACATATTAATGTTGCTTTTGCAAACATTTACTGGGCAATCATTTAGTTTGGAAGAGGTTAGGGAAATACAGTTTGTATATTGAACTATTATACATTCTTTTATTTTACATAAAATGTAATCAGCTTCAAGACACAAAAAGTTAAAGTGTTGTGAAAGAGTTGCAAACCCAGGGGTCTTGGTGGGATTAAATTGTGATCTGTAAGAAATGGGAATTTTCCTCTGGGCTAGGATTAATGTGATTATCTTCATAGAAGAAAGTTCAAGACAAAGAAGGAATATGGGAAAGAGTTTGCCCTCATGAAGGGGGAAAACATTGACACAGACACAGGCAGTGAGATAATGAAGAAGAGACGCCATCCATTTACACAAGGGGAGGGGAATAAACAGCCCTGCCCCTTTCAGACAGAGAAGAAGTAGGACCAAACAGTAGAGTTGCAGTAATGTGCATCAATGCTGTCCCATTAAATTATCATTTTCTGCAGACTTGTTTTTAAAAATATTGAGTGCATAGTTTAACTTGAAATCTTAGAGGTATTTCAAAAAACAACTAGAGGATTTTGGATTCCAGATAGAGAATTGAAACCAAATTTATGTAAGCTATGAAGCCACTGAATTGGGGGAGGAAAAGGGCTTTTTGCAGAAAGAATACCAATGGTAATGATAAATAGGTAGAAAAATTAAGAAAATTGGCCAAAGAGTGGTTAATAGTGACTGAAGCTGTTAATTTAGATGGGAGATATGGTTTGTAAGCAGGAAAGATGGTTAAACAGCACAGGTTAGAGGCAACAAATTAGGTCTCAGGGATGAAGATGTCTTGCAGTTTGTTCTGATTTATCAACATGTTGATCGTTTTACTCTCACCTGGGATAAGAGACTGTACTAGGAAGGAAAAACAAACAAACAAATGACATGAAGTAAGTAGTATGTCAGGTAGAAAGGCAGAACATCCAAAATCAGATACCAGGTATCCAATTAGAAAACTTTCCCTGACACTTGCTACTGTGGGTGTTTGAGATATTTTAGATAATGTTGTTCAGTAAAGTGAGCAGATCAAAGCTGGGATAACTGCTATAGCACGTTAGAGACAAAAAATAAACCCTCAAGCCAGGACCGGTCATCATTGAGTCATTCAAAGAAGTCAAGCAGACAAAGAGCAATGGCTGTTGTAACTATGGGCATAGCAGCTTAAGCAAGTAGCATGGGTAGAATCCTTGATGATAGGGACTGAGGAGTGAATAGTGATAAAGGAGAGGTGTGCCAGTCTTGGGAATCCTCCCAAGCACATTGGAGCACCAACTGAAGTGAGGATGTAATTTCACTAGACCAAAGATGAATGATAAATAGGTTTTTATCGGGGAACACTTAAACAGATAATAATAAAGACCTGCTGCAACATTTCTCTGCTCTTGCGATCAGATCTGCTAACTGAAGAGAAAAAAGCCTGCAAGCTAGAGACCATGCATCATGCTTTCCTCTTTCCACTTCTGTCCAAGTAAAGCCACACCCAAAGGGGTGTGGCCACTGTTATAGGTTTACAAGCAAGACACCGCTACAGAACTCAAAGAGAAAAACCAAGGCTAGGAGAAAGAGAAGAGGAGGAGAGGAAAACACATGTGAATACATAGATTAAGCCAGGGAGGGGGGGCATAAAAGAGGGAGCCATTATTGGTTTGAAGAGAAAACTGGACCTAAATAAAGGTCTAGAGACCTACAAGACTGACTCCAACTGACAATTCGAGCAACCATGGAAAGGCTACCATAAATGCCCTTCCCTGATAGTGAGATCATCAACTAAATTATCCACCATCATGGAGTCCTCATCTAGTACCTGTAGGAAACAGAAGCGAACACCCATAACCAAACACTGAGTCGAACTAGAATCCAGATGCAGAGAGAGGGGACAAGATCAGGTTACAGAAAGTCACAAAGACAGTTGACCTGAACAAGGAGGACCTTGTGCCCCCCAGACAGATGGCTAGGACCCCAGCATGGAACTGATTTAGACCCTCTGAATATGGGTCTCAGTTAGAAGGACTGAGCAGTCTGGGGGACAGTAGAAACAGGATCTATTCCTGGTTCACAAAAGGACCTTGCGGACACATCTCCCATGGAGGGATACCCCCTTAACCTAGAGACAGGAGAGAAGTCCTAGTCCCTATTTCAAATGACTTGACAGATTTACACGACCCAACCTGGATAGCATAGCCCTACAAGTGGAATGGGGGTGGGGATGGGAGGGGAGTGTGGCCAGGGTGCATGTCACAGGGGAAAGAGGGTAAGAGGGAGGGAGGGAGCGAGGGTTGGAGGGAGGTAGGGAGGAAAAACTGGGATCCACGTAAAATTTTTAAATTATATTGTTAATAAAAAAAGAAATCAATTCAGAGAAAAGTCTGAAGATGTGAGTCTAAAGACCCCGCAATAATAAGAGTAGATGCTATTGTTAAGACTAGAGAAAAGAGAACATTTTCTTAGAACTAAATGGAAAGAAGGAGGAAAGGAAGGGGAATTTTAAGGACTCGATATATGACATTGAGGGACTTGCTAAGAAAATGAATGATTTTGCCAGCTTTATCAGATACGAAGAGGTTCATGATTATAGATTAGAGGACCAACTCCTATTTAAAAAAAAAAAAAAGAAGTAATAGTGGTGGCAGTATTTCCCCTAAGAGTAATGAATTTTGCCACAGTAGAAGTCACTGCTAGAGACATGTTATATAGTAGCCTGGTTACTCAGTATTGTCCTATATCAGATACCATTCTGGTGAAGTGTTTACAGGAGAAGGTACTACATCTTGGGTGTAAAATGTGACTTATAGTGGCTTAAAAAATCTTGTATTTTCATATGACTTAAAAAATAGCATCTCATATTGAATTTGAAATCAGAAAAATCTATTTAATTTAAAAATGTTTTATGATCACGGAAAAGCAGGCTAAAGGGGCTTTGGTACATCAATCCAATCATTGCTAAAATTACTTGTTAATATATGGACCCATTCACATTGACTATTAATTGGACTTATGAAAATGGATAGAGCCATCAGTATCATTGTCTCAATTACTCATGTCTAAAGTAAGTACTGTACAGTCCTAAAGATGCCAAAGCATATGTTATATGATAAGGACTTTCTACTTTGTGTGCTTAAGAATGATAAATGACAGCTATTCTTTTAAAAAGCTTTTATGAGAATCAGGCAGATCTTCATTTTTACAACTAGGAAATGTTATATCTGGGGAATTAAAGTGAACAGGACTTAGTAGATAGGATGATAAATGAAACAGCTGATGAAGGGACAGGGACCATGTAAGCTGAGAGTCTCTTGGATGTCCTTTCCAGATGCTGCTTGCCCTGCCACAGTAGAAGCCCCCTTGATTCCTGGAAAACTATTCTTAGCATCAGAATAGTGAATGGAGGCACATATGGAGCACTCCATTGAGTGCTTTCTTAATTGGACACCTGCATCTGTGTTCTAATCATTAGCATCCCCAGGAATTAGAGAGCCAACCAGAAGGCAAATTTCAACATCTGATGAAGCACAATTTAGAAAACTATGACTCAGAATATACTATGTACTCAATCTCATATTAATTACTTCTTAAGGTCATCTCAATAATCAGTTAGGGGCTGTTAAGCCCTCTCTACAGATGATAACACATAGGCTCATCAAAGTCATATATTTGTTCAAGGTCAAGAAATCAGAAAGCCAAGACTGTCAAGCCTGACCTCTGTCCTCTAGCTTCAGATGTCACACAGCCTCTGTTATACTTTTGGTGTCTTGAGTAATAATGGCTTCTGGTGAAAGAAAAAAAATCAAAAAAGATGAATGAGCAGAAAAGAGAGAAGGGGGATCAGTCCCTTGAGGAGAAAGAATATTCCATAAAGAAATTGGAATCCATGTGATGGATGCATAGTTTGTGTTTCTCTTTGGAGGGTCATTACTATCTGTTCACAAGCTAAAGTTTACAGGCATGACTTGTTTCTGAAAAGTAGAAAGCAGTGTTATTTAACTCAAAAGGTAATGTTTGCTATTAAGTATATCTGAATGGGAATATAATTGATAAACTAAGATGTGAGAGAAAGAATACATGAATTTTGGTCCTAATTCTGCCATTATGTCTTGGTGGCCTTAGACAAACCCTAGGCTATTTGTGTCGCAATTTTCTCTTTATTACTTGACAATTTAGTACATTTATATAATGCATCTTCATCATATCCATTCCTCACACGTCTTCCAACTTCCTCTAAAACCCTCTCATCAACTCTCCTTCCCAACTTCATGTGCTCTCTTAAATTTTTATATTTATATGGGCAGTTCATCATCAGCTGAGGTATGGGACCCTACCAGTGGCCATACTTGCAGAGAAAAGTGACTTTTATCTCTTCAGAAGCTATCAATAACCTTGTTTTCAAACAAGGGTAAAGTTTAGAGATTCTCTCTCCACTGTATATTGCAATTTTTAGGTGGCTTGATCGTGTCTGTTATGAATACATGTGCACAACAGCCATATCATGTCCAGAGCACAGGATCTCAAGTTGCAAAATGGTATGTGTCAACTTTATAATTCTCCAGTGTTATTTTTTGTGATGCAATTGCCTTTGCTAGATGCTGCCAACAATTTCTAAAATGCTTGAGGTGAATCTCTAAACTGGAACTTCAACCTTCATTGTTTTCAAACATATAGCTACATTTTTGTTACCCAGCAAAGAACTGGAGATAAAGTCTATTGCTTTTTCTAAACCTTTTTGCTTCTAAAAGGACTTCCCAAGGTGATACAAAATTTTAAACAAGCCACAATTTAGTTACAGTTTTGGTAAAAATAGAAGAGAATTTTAAAATTTTGAAATATAGCTTAGTTTTTTCAATTATTAAGCCTTCAATTACACCAAGAGTAATAGTAGACATCTATACATGCTTATAGCATTTTTATGACTTAGTAAATGAGAAAAAATTAAGTGAAATGTTGCAAATAGTGTAAAACATTGCTGACCTAAGTCAAAGACAAAATCATCTTTTTACTTGAGTTACAAACACAACACACCATGATAGAGAAAGCAGCTGTAGAAATGAGTGATAACCCAAAGAAATGAAAGATATATCATATTCACAAGCTAGAAAGCTTTATAATTTTATGATGTTAATAAAATCATACTAACCAATTGACTCAGCAATTCGACATAATTAACTTAGGGGTAGATGGGACAATTTGGTTCTAAAAGTTATAGCAGATTATGAAGAATGTATAATTTCAAATAACTCAAAATATAAATATAAGATTAAAGGTGATACACACTTTGTTTTCATGACTTGGCTTAGAGACACCTGAATTAAAAGAAAATGACCCTGTATGGGGCTAAATAAATAGAGCAGTGGGACAAGGCTGAATGTATAAAAATGCCTCTGTGTATTTGATCAACGTTATCAGCACAATCCAATGAAAAAAATTCTTTTTCAAAAAATGATATCCAAATAAACTAAACTCTCTGGGAAAAATGGACACCAATCTGGAGCTCTTTCAAAATGTCTCAAAACAGTTCATAGGTCAATTGAATCATAGACCTAAATAAGAGGCTAAAATATAAAAAAAAGTGAAGGAAATGAAAATATGATTTTTTTCAAAGTTTCCCCACAATTTCTGTTTTCTTCAAAAACTGTATTATTTTCTTTTTAATTAAGCAATGACATGCAACACCCAAAATCCATTTCAGTTCTATCTGATTGCCTCTGAGATAATCGAATAATTGATGGAAAAGGATATAACTTTAAATTTATTTGCAATGATGAAATTTACTGCTTTTTATTATTATTATTATTTGATGGTCAAGACCCAAACTTCTCACTTACACTTGATGGACAAAGCTGTCTATTTGGAGCTTAAACAGATCACAAGATTTTTCTGGCTAAAGATATGTTAGCTATACATATAAGTCTATCTACAGAGATAGGCTTCTTTCCCTTCTGCTGACTTGTAAAACTAGGAAACAAAACAGTGAAACGAAGCAAGGCAAGAAAAGCATTTACCGTAGTCCATAGAGGACGGTTCCATCAGGATGCAGCCTTATCATTCGGTTTTTCACTGTGACCCCATGCACAAATGATTTCTTGTCATTGAGAAAGTAGGTGTCTGGTACCCAGAGTTGGTCAGCTACTCTGTTGTCAAGGGTAAGGTTTAATGGGATTCCGGAGTATGAAAGCCTCTTGTCCTTCCAGGACTGCTGGAAATACATGGTGAGTGTATAATCCTATGAAAGAAAAAGAAAATCAAAAAAGAAATTTTTAATCATCACCATTTCAGGCCATTTGCTGAGAATCTAAGAATACAGGGTCAACAAGAAGGCTCAGAGGGTAAGCATGCTTGCAGCACAAACCTGAAAGGCTGGAACTCATGGAAAGATGGAAGATGAAAACTGACTTCACAAAGTTACCTTTTCACTGATACATGTGTGCCATAGCAACATGCTCCATGACACAATATTGTGCATAAACACTAGTAAATGAAACAGTAAATTTTATTAGAAGAGCCTGTAAATGTGGTGTTGTAGATACCGAGAATCTATTTCTATGTTCCCCAAGAGATACATTTAAATGGATACCACCAAGTACAGAGCAACATATATATTAGAAGTAGGGTAGTGCCTGAAGGCATATGAGCAGTTCACCAAGATAGAATATATGGAATTGTATTTTAAGATTAAAGTTTAAGGCACTAATACTGTAGGAAAAGCCTTGCAATAGACCTGACAAAAATATTCACCCCTGGATGTCATAATTCCGGTTTTATTTCAGGGTGGAACATTAGCTCTGTATTAACTTAAAGTGGGTGCTCTTAAAAAGAGAGTATGTTTTTCAAACTTCAATGATTTTTTGAATGACTAGTGCACTACTTAACTCTTAAATGGTATCAGTTGCCTTCCTGTGGATATTTATAATGATTATAACATGCCTGTGTGTCCTGAAAAGCTATTATAAGTCATACATAGACAAAGAGAATTATATAGCCTGAAGACTGATGTCAGTGGTATAAATGATCAAGTTTCTTTCTTATGTTATCACTGTTCCATGTAAAGAATAGATTTAGGTTCAGCTCTGGATTTATATTTAAAAGTATGCTTTCCTACTTTCTGAAAAAGCTTACAATGAGGAGAATTGACCACCCTTTTCTCTGGCAGTTAAGTGATAGAAGTATCTGGCCTTTGTATATGTAGTATGCTACAAGAGAAGGATGGTCATTACCATAGTGTTTGGCTATATCATCTCATTATAAAGAATTCTATCAGCACAAAATATAAGTGACTATTACAGGAAAATCAGTTTGTAACAGTAAAATCATGAAGCTTTTCAGGTGAAAATTTTAATAATAATAGTAATAAAACATAAAAACCAAAAAGTGACTGTGAATAGTTTACAGATGGCCAACCAATAAGAACCTACAGCACAACCTGTGTGACTTGGCATTGGTGAAAAAATGTGGATGCACTGATTCAAATGATAAGGCTTACATCTGGTCATCCTGTATAGATTCCCAACATATAAATATGTATATATATATATATATATATCTGAAAAATAGTAAATCATAAGGCAATATTGATCCCACATAGGCAATTTTCACATCTTTAAACAATATATTTGGGAATACTCTCACAATTTACTCAGAAACCATATGGTACTATTGCAGAGGCGTTCTTCATTACTCAAAGGCAAGAATGTCTACACGTCAATGCGGACCACACATGGAGCTTCTGAACAATCTGAAACATTAGTTTTTCTTCACATGTACATGAACACATACACACACACACACACACACACACACACACACACACACACACACATACACACACACCACGGAGTTTCCTGATCCCAGTGAACCTCTTTAATAGTAAGGTTTTAGGGTATGATCTCAGAGGATAAAAAAAGGCATAATCTTGAAAATTAAAGTAGATTTCTTACCAAGGAAGTATAAGTATGTGAAGTAATGTCTATGTTAATTACTCAATTTATAAACTTTATAATATGTAAAGTTTTAAAATACTGTATTGAGCTCAAGAAGTCCTGCTAAAGAGAGGAAGTAATGATTGTAGGAGCCAGAGGGGTCAAAAATATCACAAGAACACCCACAGAAGCAACTATTCTGGGCTCACAGGAGCTCAGAGTCTGAACCAACAACTGGTGAGCCTGAATGGGACTGAACTAGGCCTTATGCATGCAGGACAGTTGTGTAGCTTGGTCTACTCGTGGAACTCCTAACAGTGGAACCAGGGGCTGTCCCTAATGCTTTAGCTAGCTTTTGACAACCTGTTCTTTATAGAGTGTTGCTTTGTTCAGCCTAAATACAAGGGGAGGTAATTAGTCCTACCTCAACTTGATATGCTATGCTTTGTTGGTACCCATGAAAGGCCTGTCCCTTTCTGAACAAAAATAGAAGAGGAGCTGGTTGAGGGGGTGGGGTTAAGTGGAGGTATGAGGAGGAGATAGAAATGTAAGAGGAGGGGAAACCAGTTGGGATGTAAAATAAATTTAATTTTAAAAATCATGTCATGCAGGTTAAGTGTATATAATATTCACCAATTAATTCAATGTTGAATGTTTTAATTAAATATATCTTGTGGCAAGGAAACAACAGGGAATTGAAAGAACAAATTAATGTAATAATACAATGAGTTACCTTCATGAAGGTGTATGTGTGTCTATGTGTGAATATGTGCATGTGTTCTTACATACATGTGTTTGTGTATTTGTGGCCACTCTACTTCCAGGCTGTCTTATGTTCTATAGAGAAATAATTATATGCATCTTGAGAGAACTTTGCTACACATAACTAATTTTGATTTCAAAAATATTGAAGTAAAATTATATTATGGTTCTAAATTAGAGCAGTGACATTCCCAACTTGTAGTAAGAAATAATCCAAGGAAAATTCTGTATGATGTTGTACTTCATTGAGATACAAGTGATTGATACAAGCATCCTTAAATCTGGCACTTTTTAACATTTCTCAGTCTAGAGACCTGAATTTGGGCCCCATGTATGATAAAAAGAAATATCAATAAGTCAGACTAATAACCCCAAGAAGTCATTTTTGGAGATATTGATCATAGTAATATGATGAACTGTATGGAAAGGCCAAAGTATAGCAATATCTGTGTTTTCTTCTTTCTGTGTAATATGGTACACACGATGATAATTTCTTTCTTCTGGGCTGAGATCTCCTATCAATTACCATTTTTTGTTCACACAATAACCTTGTGAGGTTGGTTAGTTATTCTTGGGAAAAAAAGTTGTGGTTTACACATCAGAGAAGTCATTTACTATAGATTTATTGCGTACACACTATTTTTCTTTTTCGTGCATTTATAAAATGTTGCCAGGCACATACAACTATAAGAAAACCTACAACCATATCTGGGTACATTACTTTAGATGAAAAAAATGCAAGAGAATGTTGTACTTTGTTTTTTTCTATTAGGTTTTCAGTAGTTCAAAGTATTTCAAAGAGATATAAAATTTTTCAGGAAGAAATTCTTGCTTCTTAGCCAAGAGCCGTGAAAGAATTCTACTTTCAGGTATAAGTCTAGCATTAGGACAAGCATTCATTTGGCTTTCTGTAGTATGCAAGCTATTCCTTAGGACAAGTGTGATGTTTATAGAAAAAACTACAGGCCAAAGGGGATTCTTTGACACCAAGTAAATTAATGGGATTACTGGGTGTGAGATTGCTAATGAAATTGGTCAAGCTAATTCAGGCATAAGAGAATTTGATTCATTGAAAGGGATAGCATATCAAATCAGCAACAACCAATGGAGGTTCACAGAAGACATTGTGTTAATTAGAATACTTTTTTCTCCCTCTGGGGAAAAAGACACATTTAATGTTATACCTGTGGTTTTAAAGTCACAAGGATTTTGCATTTCAAAATACCATTGGCAACATCTGAAGAAAGGTCTGGCTGTGACAACTAGGTGATGGTACTAGTATCTGTGAGGAGATGATAGACATCTTTTGAACATACTGCTGTGATGTGATGCACATCACAGCCCCCACCACAAAGAATTAGTTCCTTTAAGGTGTTCATAGTTGAAAAACTCTGTCTTCTTTTCCAGAGTCAGAAACCAACCCTGTCTTCAATGAAATAACTTTCCTTTCAGCATCACTAAACAGTTTAATGCCTTCCTTCACTGTTACAGAAATATCTTTGCTCATAACATACTGTTCAGAATTTTTCTTTTTGCTAAAGAATACTAGTACAAGATGGTTAGTAATTTTCATTTTGTTATACTGATGTGTACATGTTACTAGAAGGTACATGTTACTAAAAAAACTCCCCTGGATATTGGAAAATGAGAGTGGTTTATTACATGCTTTTATCAGCAGCACATGTCTCAAACAATGTTAGTAGAGACAACATATTGTATTAACATCTAATATTGGATTCCAAAGGATTTCATAAACAATTCTTCCTCTTCAAACTGTTCTTAAGTAAAAGATATATTTTGAGAAAAAAATTAATGCTCTGGTTCATCTTATATTTTCATCTATTTTAATACATGTCACTATAAGAGTTTCAAATACAAGTCCCTTTTCTCTACAAAAAAATATGTAAAATGAACTCTGAGACATGTTTAATTTTCTGAGATGTTGGTTATAATGAAGCTGTACATGATTGCTTCTCACTTCTGCTGATTCCAGCATGATACAGATCTTCTTACCTACAGTTCTAGCTGACAGAGAATATCCTATCTAAAGCTCCTAACAAAATGGAGAGTATTCTACCTACAATTCTACAGATGGAGTGTTACCTACAGTCCTGCTGATGGAGAGTATCTTACTGCCATGTTGATGAATAGTATGCGATCTACAGTCCTGCTGATGGAGACTACCCTACCTACAGTCTTGCTAATGGAGAGTATGTTATGTATAGCTCCAGCTGCTGAAGTATGACAAATTCTGAATCACTTGGCTCTACACTTCTCCAGCTTCAAAGAACGGGAATTACATAGTTATATAAGAACATCTATTTCACATGTGTACAATAAGTGCATTCCTAACTCAAAAAGAAGAGATGGACACATTGTAATCCTCTTTAAGAAATTTATTGCTCAGCAAATATCTATGACACAAGCTCAGTGAGAGTGAGTTCAAAGGTCATGGCAAGTAATTATGATTGCGTTGCTGTATAAAACCAAGCTATAAAAAAGGGAAGCAAAAAAAAAGTTGAAAAGCAGAGTTCATTGTTTGTTAGCTAATGAATGAATAAATTCACAACGGTTTTCTATTTCTGTTTAGTGCTTCAGTTTGGACACCTTCAGTTTATCTTCTGCTTATGATCACATCATATCAAATTCAATCTTACCTCTTTGGCTTCACTGACCCAATTTTTAGTTTTTTCCAACTAGAAAGCAAGGAATAGTGATGCTGACCAGATCAGAATTTTATAAATTATACACACACACACACACACACACACACACACACTGTATCTGTGTGTGTATGTAGTAGGCAAATGAAACATCAAATTATCCCACAATCCTACTAATTGGCTTATAAATTGGAAGTATGAGCAATGTAATAACTACAGATGTTAAATGACTTTCAAAAAAAGCCAGATGTTTGGGATTAGTATGGTTTATTAAGCAGAGGAATAAGGAAAGAGGAGGCACACATGATTTTATTGCAATGTCATGAACTACATGAGGCTCTATTTGGAACTCTGAGGTGACACTACTGCAGGGGTTTATCATTTTAACCTAATATATACTGTACAAACCACAAATACTTATTTTCATTAAAACTTAAAATTTTCATTAACCACTTGATCAGAATTCTCAAAATGGGTGGTAAATTTATGATCCACATGGTGACAGTCTATGTGCCTTATATTCTATAGTTTCAGTAATCAGGTGAACAAATAATTAAGGTCATTCCTGTGGCAAGTAGTATCAAAATATTAGCTCTAAAGCAAGGAATATTTTCTAGAAACTTCTATGTCAAATTTTCTTAGTTTAAGTGGAATGATGAATTCATTCCATTAATATCTTGTGATGGTTTACTATAATCAAAGAGGTATGTCAGATGCTAGGAGAAAGAGTTAAATAACATATATTCCTTATTTAAAGAGGGCATAGCCCAGTTGGAAAGACTTAACCTTGTTAATTTCCAAGCTTCTTAATCCTCTAGTACCAGAATAATCAGCTCATGGCCTGAATTCTCATCTACTTCGAACACTCAGAAAACTTGGGAAACATTATTCCATTTTTTTTAACATTACTGTAGTAAGGAAACCACACTATTTAGTAGAAAAATATTAGTTTAACTGTCTCTTATATTATTCTAGAGAACAAATAACTCATTGAATTTAACACAGCACTGATGGTAAAGAGGAGGAAGGACATGGAAATATATGGGATCTTTAAGGCAACACTTGATAACATCATACAGTTGGAAGGATAAGAAGGGGGTGTCATGATAGCCACCAGTTTTGTGACCTTTGTGAATAGATTGGTTGCAGTAAAAAGAACTTAAGACTAAGTGCTAACAAAGACCATTCCCTGTATATAAGTTGTATTGTGGTTATCAGTAGCACATACATACAGAGGGGCCAAGTAAGTAGTTATAAGTCAGAGCTTGAAAGAACACACCCAAGAAGGAACACAGCTAGGTGAGCTATGAGTGACAGATGAGATGGAAATTGACTGCTTACCACAAAGGTATTGTAAGAGTAGAAGCAGATAAAACTCTGGGATATTTGATTCTAGAGTTAGTCACTCACTTCCTTGGGCATTTCCAACTCTCCTCATTTCCTTGGGTTTTAGCATTTCCTGCATAGATTCCTGATAATTTCTCTGTCTCACTTGATTCAGAGCTACCCAAAGGGGGTTGTTTATAATTCTGTGTCACAGTGGATGTAGGTGAACAAACATGTTAGTTGAAATGTGAATTAAATGGCACAATGTTTTTTGTTCATTTTATATCAATGCCATGTATACTGATGTTGACTAATTTTCTGTATTGCAATTCTGAAACATTTGCTCACCTTTAATTAGCATACCCTCAGCCACAACTGCAAAACTATAATAATTATTAATCCAGACTTTCTATTCATTACCAATTTTAAATGGATCCATAATTCTAGCAAAAACAGAAAGCTGATACTTTTTCAGAGATAATAAAAAATGTGTAGCTTCTTTATGTATTAAAAGTGATTTCTATATAAGACATTAATAGATAAAATTTAGATGATATCAAATAAAATTTCACTCATATATCCAGAAATAACAGAGCATCTTGGAAATATAGAATTATTTGTTTTACTACCACAAAAATGGAACTGTACTAAGTGAAATTTGCAATTCATTTACAAATTAGTGAACAATCAGATTAATTAAACATTAAATTTATAAATTATTCATCATTCAGGAGATTCCTTTAAATCTATATATTTGCACACAGCCCAGTAGTTTTAGATCTTTAGTTTCAGAAGATCATAGAAAATTAGTGTTTAGTTTTTTTCCAATATATAAATAAGAGAAGAAAAGAAATAAGATGCATGGAGACCAAGTGAAATATTCAGAATGTGATTTTTTGGCTGACCACCCTGGAGCTAGAATAGAAAAGATTTTACTAAATCAGGTAATGCAAGCCCATAGAGACAAATATCCCATGTCCTCTGTCATCTTAGGGTCATAGCTCTGAATCCTCAGATGTGAGTACATGCCCTGGAGGAACCACAGAAACTGGGGAAGTAAAAAGGAACTCTTGCTAGAGTGTGAGAGAAGGGAGCAATAGGGGACAGACTAGTTCTTTGCAAGTGATCTTGTGGGAGAAAAAGGGAAAATGGAGGGCTAAAATTAAGGAAGAGGAAGAGAGATAAATACAAAAGGAGAGAGAAAAGTAAAATAAAAGTAGTGATGCCTGTAAAGCATATGAATAATTCTATTAATTACCTACCAAAATAATTATAGCCCATGTAAGTAAATGTGGGCGAAACCATGCACGCATGTATAGTTTAAATGAAAATTTGTCATCTGAGTTGACAGTGCTCCATCCAAGAACCAAAGGCCAGCTAACAAAACCCCTAATAACAAACATAAGAAGCTCTCCTTTGAGCTGTTGGTTAGGGTTGTCAAAGTGACTCCCAATGCATTACAAGCCATGGTTGTTGACTTTGGTTGCCCCAGAGGTAGAAGGTAAGTTCCTATTGCTGAAGACACCATGCACTTTATAAACAGAGTCCAGAGACTCCTTAGCTAGACCTGATCTGAATAATTCTCTAAGGACTAGATTTCATGATATCAGAAAGTGCCATGAAAATTTTCAAAAGGTAAAGACAACCAAGAGTCATACCCATCTAAGACCCTATTAATCACAACAACAACCAGAACAGTATGCCATGCGTTCTGGTACAGTGGTGACATGTACACCTTGGCAGTAGCCAAGAGCTCTCTAATTGGACTTTAAGCCTGCTCAACAAGAGGGAAATCGTAGCTGGTACTGAAAACCTAGCTAACTGCTTGGGGCTAGTGAAATCATAGATTTAGTGGAGAATCTATAACTACCACTTTACTAAGCCAGCATTATGCCTAAGTACATTATAAATATTTGCCCTTATGTTCACATATAAGTGTTGTCATCACCCCTCATCAATGAAACATTCCTTTTTAACAGACAGAGATAATTACAGAAAACCACAATCAAAATGCAAATTTGGAGAGCTCGGTTACACTGGATAAATTTACATACAACTCTCATACATAAATCTCAGGAATAAACAAAGAAAAAAATGGGAATATTGTGAAAGCCAAAGGAACAAGTAGTTTTGCTGAGAGATTGTGTCTATTAGGAAATTCAGAATCTAGATCTATAACATAAACAGAACAAGGACAACAACCCAAGAGGCTTCAACTATACACAAAAAATTACAGGCAACCAATGAATATTGGGTAAAGGAGAGATACTCTTCCTCAGGAAAGAGCACACCAATTGGTTTTCCAATACCAAGTGATTATCCTTGAAAACGTACAAGTAAGTAATAATATACTTACTTATAGATAGAGCAGGTTGAATTTATGTGTTTAAGAATACACATATACCCACGTATGTAAAAGCAATTGATGCAAAAAGGAAACCATTAATTTGATTGAGAGCAAGGAGAGACATGTGGAAGTGATGAATGTTGGAAAGGGAAGGGGAAATGGTAAGGTTATATTATAATCTAGAAAACTAACAAAACACAATTCATGTAGAAAAAAATGAGGACTGTTATGGGCTAAGTCAATATGATGCTTATGTATCAAGTTCTGATACCTCCACTTAGATCCTTTAGTGGGAACATTAAAACATCTTACAGACTGACACAGGAAGATAGATTTATATTAATTGAATTTACAGAACCAAATAGACTGTGGTTAAGAGATTTTGGGGAATTTCCTGGAGAACCTTTCAAAACAAGTAGCCAAGTTGCAATTTCCAAATTCCAACTTCATCGTGTCCACTATGGAAAGAAGCTGGAAGAAATTCCACTGAATTCAGAAACAAGATAAGGTTGTCCATTCTTTCTATACCTTTTCAATGTAGTGATAGAAGACTTAGCTTAAGAAAACTGCAGGAAATCAAAGGTATGAAAGTTGGAATGAAAGAAGTCAAAGTATCTCTATATATAACAGTATATATATAACAGTATACAGAAGATATCAAAAAATTCCACCAGGAAATGCCTACAGCTGATTAATACACACTCAGCAAAGTAACTGAACACATAATTAACTCACTTATTACTCACCATAGCCCTTCTATATACAAATAGCAGAAGTTCTGTGAAAGAAACCAAGGAAATATTGCCTTTTACAATAGCTTCAAATAATATAAAATGTCATTGGGTATCTCTAACCAAAAGTGTGAAAGACTTGAATAATAAAAATATTTAAGTCAGCTTGGTGGTGGTGGCGAGTGCCTTTAATCCCAGCACTGGGGAGGCAGAGGCAAGCTGATCTCTGTGAGTTTGAGGCCAGCTTGGTCTATGAAGCAAGATCCAGGAGAGGCTCTAAAGATACACAAAGAAATCCTGTCTCAAAAAAACAAAACAAACAGAACAAAACAAAACAAAAAAAGTTAAGAAAAAAATCTTCAAGTCATTGAACAAACAAATTAAAGAAGATATCAGAAGATGAGATCTTCCATGCTCATGGGTTGGTAGGATTCATATAGAAATATGACCAACCTACGAAAAGCAATCTTCACATTCAATGCCCTCTCTCTCTATGAAAATTCAACACAGCTCTTTATAATTTTTTAGCTTTCTGTGAAAACACAAAAAAATTCTAGGCCAGCTTAAACAATCTTGAATAATAAAATAACTGCTGGAGGTATCATCACCTCCATTTTCAAGTTTTACTACAAACTATAGTAATAGAAACAGCATTATATCAGCACAAAAACAGACACATTTATCAATGGAATGGAATTGAAGATTCAGACATTTAATACACCAATGAACACTTATTTTCTTGATTAAAATGCCAGAAATACACACTGGAAAAAAGAATAGTGCTGATCAAACTGGATTATCTGCATATATAAGAATACAAATAGATTCCTACTTATTATCTTGCATAAAACTCAATTACAAGTGGATCCAAGACCTAAACCTAAAACCAGAGACATAGGACTTGATAGGAGAGAAAATGGGGTATATCCTTGAACTCATTGGCCCAAGAAAAGGCTTTCTAACCAGAATAGCATTAATACAGGCACTAAGATCAACAATTAATAAACGGGATTGCATAAAATGAAAAAGCATCTGAATGGCAAAATACACTTCCATTTAGAAAAAGCTGTATGGAAAAATTTCACAGCCAATAGAGAACTAATATCCAACATGTATAAAGAACTCAAGAAGTAAGTATCAATAAAATAAATGATCCAATTAAAAATGATACAAAATTCCCAGTAGAGGAAACACAAATATCTGAGATGTTTCTCAACAGAAGAATGAATAAAGAAAATAGGGTACGTTTAGAGAATATAATATTATTCAGCCATTAAATATAACATCATGAAATTTGTAGGCAAATAGATGGAACTAGGAAAAAAAATCATGCTGAGTGAGTTATCCTAGACTCAGAAAGATGAATGTGGTATGTATGTGCTTATATGTGGATATTAGCTGTGAGGTCAATGAAAACCAAGTTACCTGAAGTCAGTAATAACCAAGCTTCAATCTATAGAACCACAGAGGACAGGTTAGTTGGAGTTCACATGTGCTTCTCTCAGCTGATTTAGAGAGCCTTGTTCTCTTCATGTCCTCCATCCCCTCTGGCTTTTACACTCTTTTCTCCTCCTCTTTCCCTGGGTCCCCTGAGCTCAGAATTTGATGGGGACATATACCTTATCTCAAGGTTTAATGTTTCAAGGTCTCTCACTCTTTGTGCATTGCCTTGCTGTGGTCTTTATATTTGTTCCCATCTGCTGCAGGAGGAAGCGTCTCTGATGATGCCTGAACAAGGCACTTATCTATGAGTATATCAGAATATCAACAGGAGTCATTTTAACACTACATTTTTTTTGATCAGTATTGTTCAGTTTTACCCTAGATCTCTAAAGTGGTTTTTTTGCATTAAAAAAAAATATAAAGCCATGTATCAGAACTAATGTAATAATTTACTAAAATAAACAAAAATAAAACCATAGATCACATGAAATAGTACTTTTCTAAATATTGAGCTTAATCAAAATGTAGAAGAGTAGGTTCTTAAAGTCAGGTTATAGAATCAGAAAGCTACATAAATATACATACAAGCCATCTTCAATGGCTCACACTCATGGCCATCTGTTCAAACTTCTGTTGATCTGTGATTGGTCTGGCTATAAGTGTCTTGGCAGACATTACAGTGGAGAAGGTCCTAGGCAACTTTTTCAATGGAACAAAAAGAAAGAAAATTCAACAATTCTGATAAAGCTTGGTTTTCTTCTGATGAAGACTTACAGTTATTCTCTAATAATACCAAATTATACTAGTTTTCTTTTCATTGCTGTGATAAAACACCATGAGCAAAGGTAACTTGGGAAGGAAAAAAACCATACATTTTTCCAGCTTAGAGCTTATCTGCCATTAAGAGAAATAAAGTCAGATAACTGGAGACAGGAACTGAAGTCAAGCATGGAAGAAGGATGCTTACCATCATGTTCTTTTTTTAATCTTTTGCTTATATAACCTGACTGCCAGCCACTGTGGGCTGGGCCCTCCCACATCAGTCTTTAATCAATAAAATGAGGACTGGAGAGATGGCTCAGAGGTTAAGAGCACTGCTCTTCTAGAGGTCCTGAGTTCAATTATCAGCATCCACATAGTAGCTCACAACCATCTTTAACAGTATCTGGTGTCCTCTTCTGGCATACATGCAGAGAGAACATTGTATACATAATAAAAAAATAAAATAAATCTCAAAATAATTTAAAAAAAGAAAGAAAATGACCACAGAGCATTCTACAGCACAAAACAAAACAAACAAAATCCTAAACTAACCAGCACAGAAATATACACATTCAAGTGCCGAAAAGACACAGAGTGGTCCCAAATAGGTAGAAAAACTCCATGCTACCACCACGCTGAAACAAAATGAGCTCTCATTTAAGCTCTTGGTTCAAACAGACATTTAATATGATAATGAGACATGGCATCAGATATTAGGAGACATGGAACCTAATTAAAACCCACTGTTTATTAGAGATGCTTTTGTGGAGCAAATCTGTCCACTAATGTGATGCTTAATTACCATATTTGTATTATATGAACAAATATTATTAATGATACAGTTGTAATAATTAATCAAAAGACTGTGTGCAATAGGCTTAGAACTATAAAAACTATGTGTAAGTAATATGAAAAGTAATATGATTAACATATGTTACAGAGGAGTATATATATATATATATATATATATATATATATATATATATATAATTATACCACCTACTTAATAATAGACCTGGCATTAACGAATGTTTACAGTTTTAACTGTTATCTTTTATATGCTACACTATGTATTTAAAACTCAAACTTCCTCCCAAAATTGGAATTAATCTCATGTATGGATGGAGGCAAATACATTAAGAAATGTCCACATTGAACTTTTGTCAAAAAAGCCTAATCTGTGATTTAAATCCAGGGGTGTCTAATTCTACAGTTCTAGCTCTGTCATATCACTGATGATGACTTAAGTACCAGCCACAGCCCCAAAGGTTTTCCTCCAAGACATGGCTTTTATCTCTTGCCTAAGGCTTACTTCTGTCTTGCCTTTTAATGGATGCCAATTAGTTATTAACATTCGGATCCAGCTTGGGCTTTTCATTCGTGTGTGATGTTTTATCCATGAATGTTCCTTCATCAGTTTGTTTGTAATGGACTTCCCTGCCTTCCTCTTATCTGCATGGCATTGACATCCCCATGGAATGCTAAGTACAATCAGCATCATCCTGGATGGTTCATTAAATTATAATGGAGAGAAAGCCAACATTTTTATTCCATAATAATCCTGAAGGAGAGCAGGAGTAGAGTGATTTTCTGCTGGCACAATGGCTTTCACACACAAAAGCCTGCCAAAATACCTTACCAGTTCCAAGTAAAAGTATCACTATCACTCACCATGCCAGCAACTATATTTCCCATGCTGGAAATGTTTTCCAAGTGGCAATTAGATAAAAGACAAATATCATATAAAACTGGAAATAAAGAATCTCGTAATTAAGATAATTTATTCACAATACCCAAGGAAAAGTGGATGATCATGTTGGTTAAAGAAAGGGCTATTACTGAGCTGACAGAACCCAGGATAATCCTCAAATCTATCCATATCTTGGTCCTATAATCATCCAAACTCAAAACTAGACGGTTTTCTGTTTTTGTTTTTTTAACTACTTTTATGACACATAATTATACAAATTAGCAAAGGTTACATTTTAATTTCTTCATTTTGTGTGTAGTAGTTAACCACCAACTTAAATAACAAGACTAATTATAACAGACTCTTAACCAGTCTTCTCCTTCCACTCATTTCTTTTCCCTCATCCACATTTTGATGGATAAGGAGCATTTTTTATTTTTAGTTAAAAAAATATTAGCACTATGATACAAGGTTAAATTTGCTATAGTTTCACAGTGTCATAAAACTAAGAATATAAATCTTGAAGTGCAAAAATCAACTTCTTCGTCCCAGTTTTTCTCTGTGGTCACACTTATTTCTTTTACTCTGCCATCTTGCCATGCTCTTCTCTCAGTTTCTTAAACATCATATTTTTTGTTAGTAAGATCTTGTGGGCACGGAAGTCATTCTTCCTCAATAGCTTCTTTACCTGGATTCTCTTAACACAAGTCTGAAGTTAAAGTTAGAAGAAAGCTATAGTCTTGGTTAGAAGACAGAAGCTCAGGTTTGGATACTCCATATATTCTCGTAACATTTGCTAATTGTCCTGAGTATCACTATACAAAATGAGTGCTGAGTCTTCTTTTGTTACCTCTACAGGACTCTTAGCTTCATTAGAGCATGTCTAACTTGTGATTATCTTAGGCCTAAGAACAGGACTTGTCATGTAGAAGACGCCCAATGACTGTTTGTTGAGCTGATAAAAATCTGGATTGGATTAGGGGCACATCCAGAGATTAAAAAGTCCAATTAAGAAGCAGTTAAAATTTGTAATAGATGCAAAATATGTTATAGGCTAAATGAAGGCAGAAAGGGTATGGGTTAGCATTTGAGAAAGAATAGAGATTTAACAAGAACAGGCAGGAGACATGGCTTGCTTGTTAAGAGTGCATGCTCCTCTTCCAGAAGAGCTATGCTTGGTTCCCATATATTTTAGGTGTTTTACAAATGCCTGCTACTCCAACTCCATGGGGACTAACACCACTACCATCTATAAGTAACTGGATTCATGTGCACATACTCATATACAAGCATATGTAACTACAATTGAAAATATTAAAGATGATATTTTTACAGTATTTGGAGGAGGTAAGGAAGATCTAGGAGTAAAAATGTGATAAGAATATATTGTATGAAAATGACTTCATTTAAAAACATTAAATAAATAAATAAAAGTATTGGGAGGAATTAAAATGGACCTCAGTTAATTCCTATAGATACAACAGATTGAAAAAAGGCCTAGAACAATTGAAGGAAAGTCAGGATGGTGAGAAAATTTGTGGGTTAGATATTAATATGAAATAGTAAATATATAGATATAAATGATTGTGATGGCCAGCCTTGATGGTCAACTTGATATACCTGGGAAGACGACTGAAGAATTTCCTTTATCAGATTGGCCAGTGGATATCTATGTGGGACATTTTTTTTTGATTGTTGATTGCTGTAGGAGGGTGCAAGTCACTGTGGGTAATATCATGCAGGTAAGTGAGCTTGGGTTGTAAAAGCAGAGTAACTGAATGTGAGCCTTGGAAAAAGCTAGTAAGCAGCATCCCTTCATGGTTCCTTCCTCTAATCTTGTTTGAGTTCCTGCCTGGATTTCCTTCAGAGATGCTGTATCACCTACAGTGAAACAAACCCTTCCAGCCTACTCTTTTATCACAACAACAGAAATCAAACTGGAGCAATGGCATGTTAAAAATAAAATTCTCTACTTTAAACAACGTCATTTTGTGTATTTTGGTGTCTCCTAGATATATTTCAAAGTTAAGTACCAGCAACAAAAGTAACCCAGAAAATAGAAAGCTCTCCAATAATTTATCATCAAGCCAATAAGTTGTTAATTAAATTAGGAAGCCACACTGTACCACTTTCATTTTTGTAATACCTCAAAAGCATTGATTCAGTTACATTGTGAGTGATACATTGTTTAACATATTTTTTTAAAGACTGTTTCCTTTTAAAAGTTATGTGGTATACTTGCTTTGCTGAGAACAAACTACAAATCTAGACATGAGAGCTTTATGTCTTTGCAGTTAAAAGTCCATAAGACAATTCTTCTGCCTGGTAAAATCAGCAGAATGACCCATATCTATAACCCTCCACTCCAGGTACATAATCACCACCTGGATGACATGGGATACTGAATGAAACTGAGGCATGTTGTCCTAAGATCTTTGTGTTTGGTGACACTTGCAAAGAGATTGTTAAACTACTAATTCTCATATCATGTTGTGAGTAATGTTGGCTCTGGCATTCTTCAATGGTTGTTTAAACTCCCAAATGTGCTATGTCCATGCTTTCATTAGACACATAAAACCTGATCTCTGGAATTGCTACTCTCCATTGTGTAAGTTTCTTCTTTCATTCTCTTTCCATTGCATGGAAATAAGCCAAATCTAGAGAGTTCTCCCATTGTTGGTCTATAAAGACATATTTTTCAAGAACACACACAAAGGGAAAAAAAAGAAGAACAAGAAAGGGGAGAGAAGAAGGGAGAGAGAGAAAGACAGACTTACTGTATTTAATTTTTAGTATTCTGTGTCTTTCTGTCCTTCCAACTTCCTTTTCCTATCTTTGGTATACAATAGTTTTTTGGTTTGTTTTGTTTTGTTTTGCTTTGCTTTTTAAATGTTTAAGCTCTGAAATATTCTGAAAATTGGATTCCTAGCTCAAAAGATGAGTAGAAATCAGTAGTTAGTAGGTGATGTGATCCTGGTATATATATCTGCAAGAGTAGGCAGAATTACATTTTTGGCAAGCACTATGAAGTCTCCTTAGTCTCCTATGCCTACTGTGGTGGTCATTTCTCCATTCCAAAGGTGGCATAAACTAAAGGACAAGAGACAGCTTGCTTGGAAATGGCACAGAAATCGTTAGAGAGAAAAATGAGGCTTGCTGATACATTTTTTTTCATCTGCATGGAGCAGCATGTATTTTGGTACAGTGTTAAAAATCTTCAAGCAATTTCTCTCATGTCACAAGTTTAAAGAGTTATCTATGAATGAGTCAGCCTAGGAGTTGTCATGGTAACAATCCTCTCTTTGGATTCAGGCCCTCTCTAATGTTGGCACTGAACCACCTTAGTTTCAGGAGTATCTGGAGCTCATATTACATTTAAATATTCATTATGTTATACATCCATTCCCTGATTTTGCAAGATTACCTGACAAGAATTCATTTTTAAAGATCTATAAATAGGTATGTAATGTTTTGCTCACTTCTTCTACAAGATGAACAAGTCCATAAAGGAACATCTGATGTTTGCAATGCAGTCTCTCTCCTTGCTCTCTCTTTATCCATCTTATTTGTGTGTCTTTTTTCTTACCTATCTATTTCTACATAACATGTCTTCTTGTCTATCCATCTTCTATCCTCCATCTTTATCTTCATTTTCAGATGTAAGTTTATATATTCACTTTTGCAAATGCTACCATTAATATTTGAATGTTTGAAAGAGAAACTCGAGACCAAGATCATGAAACTAGCATTTCATGAAGGAACTGGAAATACTAGTGTGCTCACCACATAGGTACTGTTCTAAGCCCAGCCTAAGCTGTAGTCTAGGACAGGGTAACTAAGGAAAACATGTTGTCTCCTGATTTTTACTGCAAGTAAGATCTTCTTGGCAGAATAAAATTGCTTATAGCTGACATGCAAATTAAAGCAGAAGTGCAGACTCTGTTGTCAAGGAAGGTTTAAATCATCTGACTCAATTTGTTTTTACCAATATCCTCACCACCCCCCACAAGCCCCTTTTCAGCTCTCCATATAGCAGGCCTTAAGGAGTACTCGAGATTTCCTTTATATGCTTGAATTTTCCCATGCATCCCTTTAGGTTATATTTTTTTTTCTGCTGATGGTCAAAATCGTGCTTGCCCACAAAGCCCAAGCAGATTCTAATTTATTCTAAGTTAAATGTTATTGTAAATCCAATCAACTTTCCCTAAACATATTCCTTATCATTTTCTTGATGTCTTTTCCATATACTTCTTCATCCTGGAGGATTCATACAGTCAAGATTTAACTATGCATTTGTCTTCTTACTCAATTTACTCAAGCAAGTGGCTTTGGTCTCATTCTCTGGGTACCCACAAAGCTTGCTACATAAATTACCCATGATTGCAGAAATCTTATGAATAGATGCTCACTTAATATAAATAACATTATATGACATTTATAGTTCTAGTTATGATGTCATAGGCCAGAGGTACATAGTCTTAGCATATTTTTAGTACAGTTAATAAAATTTTGTTATCTGTAAAGGTTTCCAAAAATTTCATTGTTGTAATTCACTTTTAGAAACTACAGTAGAAAATGAGATTGATGACTATCTTCTGTGACATCCTCAATCCTTCATCTAATAGTTGATAGAAGCAGAAGCAGACACCCACAGCTAAACACTGAGCTGACCTCCTGAAATCCAGTTGCAGAGAGAGAGAGAAGTCATGAGCAAGGAGGTCAAGACTAGGCTGGAGAAGCCCACAGAATCAGCTGGCCTGAAAAAGGGGGAGTTCATTGACTCCAGTCTGACAGCTGGGAGACCAGCATAGGACCAACCCAGACTCCCTGAATGTGGGTGTTAGTCAGAAGGACTGGGTAGTCTATGGGGCCTCTGGTAGTTGATCAGTATTTATCCCTAGTATATGTATGGACTTTGTGAGGCCATTCTGCATAGAGGAATACTTTCTCAGCCTGGACACATGAAGGAGGGCCTTGGCCCTGCTCCAAATGATATAACAGACTTTGAAGACTCCATGGAAGTCTGCTTCCTTGGGAGCAGAAAGGGGATAGGATGGGGGTTTGTGGGGGGAACAGGGAAGAACTGGAGGGTGTGGGAACTGGGATAAATATGTAAAAAAAAGCTTGTTTCAAATTTAAATAAAAAAAATATCACACACACACAAAAAGAAACTATAGTAGCACAACATCACAGACTCAAGGTTATGGCTTTGAGTTCTATAGATCTGAGTGTAACCTAGGAATTATTTTTGCTAGTTCCACAGCCAAGTTTCTGAGCCTTCCCGCAGTCTGTTTTCCTCATTTATTAAACTGAAAGTAATTGAGATAATATAAGACACGATTTAGCATAACACTTGTTACAAAAGTATGTGTTCAACAAATACTAGTTAATCTTAAGGTGACCATAGTATAATGAGATAATGCAAAAAATCAAGAGTTATTATTTTTCACAGTGTCATCAGATTTTCCCCTGGTAGTTAGAATACAGCATTTGAAACAGACTCTGAAGTTGTTATAGGTTCATGATTCTTATTTGTGTAGATATTTGAACATACTTAGTCCAAATTACTTACCCATTTCCTGAAGAAAAGGAGTTTATTGAGGATTGTGTAGTGATCTATGGCTTTGTCATAAAAGATCTGTTTTGCTCATTATATAAGATCTGTATTGTGCTGCTCAGGTCTCCACACAACAGACATTGGGAGAAACTCTGCAGTTCCTTCACGATATTAAATTGCCACAAAAGATTATGGATGTGGACTCTCAAGTTTGAAAGCCATAACAAAAATGTGGCGTGGTTAGATGTGTGGAACAGAAACAAAAATGAACAGAAAGGAAATAATATGTACAAGGAAAAATATGATTAGTAAGAGCTGGCGAAAACAAGCAAGCTAGAAATGCTTTTAGGTAAGTGCACACTGTAAGTGGTAGAGCCCTGAGAACAACAGAGCAAATGACAGTAAATGCATTAGAATGACTTCGGTGCTTAGACGCCAGCAGAGATGGTGCTGAGCCCTTAATTGGATCTATTATGGTTTGGTTATTAAATACACTCCAGAGGCCTACAGGCCTGATCTCCAGGGTGGTTTTACTGGGGGATGCTTTAGACCCTTAAGAGGTCAATCCCACTGGAGGTCACTAGCTAACAGCAAAAGCCCGAAAGGGACTGTGAGACCCCATGTCTTTGCTCTTATTTGGTGGGAAACAGAACATTTTACTCAGACAAACCTTCCTCTTCATGCCATCTTTAAGATGAAGTTATATCATAAAGTGACAGTCCTTGACTGACCCGAGCTATGATGTTTGGTTTTGGATTCATAACTGTGAGTCAAATGAAGATTTCCTATTTCTAAATTTAATTACATTAGACAATCATTGTTACTGGAATTAGTATACACAGTACAAGTCTTGGTTCTCAGAAAATCTCCACTATATAAATGCTCATATTGATTTTTGCTTTTTTTTTTATTCTCCGTGTACCAGCAACTAAACAATACAAATTAATTTTTTCTCAGAATAAACTTAATACCTCAATATTTCTGACATAAACATTACTGTTGTTTGCAACTTACATAAAGAAGTCACTGATTAATCAATCTTTTGAGTAAACAATAGAACCTTGGAATAAATTATTCTCTTCTTCCCTTGCTATTCTTATATCTTATCATTAACCTTGGAAGAATGTATTTTATTTGTCTATTTATATATTGGTGTCCCTTTGTACACTTCAGCTTCTCAGAAGGGAATGTTTATGATTTTTATCATATTGTGTAAAATTCTAGAGCACAATAGGTATTCACAAATAACATTGGATGTTTGTGTAGATGAATAAATACACCAAAAAGTGCTATGTGGTTTCTACATAAAGCTCTTGTGTTTTCTTTTTAAGATGGTATAGAATATGAAGAATAGTTTTATTTTCTTTCTTAAATTGTGAGACCCTTCCCATTAAGGTTATATTTATTTATTTTATATTTAAATTTAAATTTAACATATATAAAATTATGCTAAGCTCAATATATTAAACCCTTTAATCCATTGATGTTCACAATTGTTTGTGAGATTCTTCACATTTTTAAAGTAGAAATGAGGGCAAGAATGGTATTTTGTGAATATTGCTTTTCAATCACAATGCAGTGGAAGACATAATAATAAATCTGTTATCAATTTGGCTATCCAGTCAACAACAGCAAGGCACTATGGGTAATTCTTATTTGTAGTTTTGTCTAGATTAAAAATAATCCACATTACAACATTAAAGTTTTATAAACAGAAGACAAATTTAATTCTTAAGGCTGTCTATTATATTTAGTTGTAAGACTGCATTACTTGGTGTATGCCACTATACATAAATAATAAAAGGATTCCTGAGAAGATTTTGATGAGAGTCATAACATACTGCCAGAGTTATAATAGATACCCATAAGGAAACATTATACTAGCTGAGTACCTACTTATACCTTTGGTATTTACAAAAAAAAATTGAATCAACATGTCCTGGGATTATTAATGGAAAACACAATTACAACAGTTTTGTTGAAATATAATAGAGACATGTAAGAAGTGCATATGTAAAATACATACAGTTTGATAATCTTTGGCATACACACAAGCTTTTGAAGCCATCATCACAATTGCAGTAGATAGTCCATCATCTCTAAAAGATTCCATGTGTTCTTGTTCTCTCTCTTTCAATCTCTCTCCCTCTCTGTCTTTGTCTCTGTCTCTCTCTGTCTCTCTGTGTGTGTGTGTGTTAAAAAATACAACATAAGACCTGCCCATCCATATTTTAAAGCATATCACACAGTATCATAGACTCCAAATGAATATGTTGTACAGAAACCTTCTATAATTAACCAGTACTACAAATTGTCAGTGAAAGACAAATTAATCCTGGACCAGAAAGATTTCATTTACTCTCTGTATAAGGCTTTACTTCACACAATTCTTTGCAGTCAAAATAATATGAGTACTAATGGGGGATGTCTTTCTGTATGCTGTGAATATTTGTTTCTCTTATTGGTTGGTGAATAAAGCTCTTTTGGCCAATGGACAGGCAGGATATAGCCAGGCAGGAAGTATATGTGGGGCTACCAGACTAGGAGAATTGTGGGAAGAGGAACACAGGAGTAAGTCTCCAGAAAGATACTATGTAGCTACTGGGAAGAAAGGATGCCCGGGCATTCTCCAGTAAACTAAGACCACATGGAGATACATAGATTAATAGAAATGGGTTAATAACTAAGAGAGTGCTAGCCAACAAGAAGCCTGAGCCATTGGCCAAACAGTTTATAATTAATGTAAGCATCTGTGTGTTTATTTGGAACTAAACAACTGAGGGACTGAACAGGACAGAAATGTCCATCTACAGAGTTTAGGAAGGTTTAGGAAGTTTGAAAATGGAGACCATCAACACTGGGTCTTGAATTTGTCTTTCCAACTTCATAGCTGTGCTTTCTCCTATACTAGGCCTTCTTTAGTGGTACCCTGAAAAGATATGCACATGTCACTATAAGTAGAAACCTATTTTAAAAGAGACCCTGAAGATCTGGTATAGAATGCTCAGATGCAGGCACCCACATCTAAACACTGAGCCAAACTCTTTGAAATTGCAGAGGAGGAGTGATGAGCAAAGGGGTCAAGATCAGGCTGAAGAAACCCACAGGAACAGCTGCTGACCCGAACAAGGTGGAGCTCATGGACATCAGTCTGATAGCTGTGAAACAAGCATAGAACCAACCCAAACTCCCTGAAAGTGGCTGTTAGTTAGGACGACTGGATAGTCTATGGGGCCTCTGGTAGTGGATCAATATTTATCCCTATTATACGAATGGATTCTGTGAGCCTATTCAACATAGACAAATACTCCCTCATCCTAGATACATGGGGGAGGGCCTGGGACCTGATCCAAAAGATATGACAGACTTTGAAGATCCCTCATGGAAGGCCTCCCTCCCTGAGGAGCAGAAAGGGGATAGGATAGGAGTTGGGAGGGTACATGCAAGGAGGGGAGGGAACAGGAACTGGGATTGATATGTAAAACAAGCTTGTTTCTAATTTAAATAATAAAAAGAATACTCATTAAAAAAGAATGCTCAGATGGCATCATTCCCACTCACTCTGGTATGCTCAGACTAACTGGCTAGGGTCATACATGATGATACATGTATAACATGAAGAAGGGAGCCATGATAAAGTTGTGTAGCCACAAATCAAGAAATACAATAGGATCACCAGAACCAGAAGGAGATGGAGAGTGATCTCACAGACTTTTAGAAGAAACATTGAACTGATGACACCTTGGTTTTGAACCTCTGGCTTCCAGATAACTGAGCTAATATATTTATATTGTTTTAGTTTACTCAGTTGATAATGATTACTTGCAGAAGCCAGGAGAAGCCAAGGCATTATATGAATTTTTGTATAGCCACAAACATTGTCACTCATTATTAATATTCTAGTAGTTAGAATTTTCATTTCTATCAATTTGGGTCCTCCATGGAACAGGAACACATCATGCTTTATCTCTTCAGTGTGATCATAGAAACCAATATATGTATACATATTATAATTAATGAGCAGTATTTATTCATAAATTTAGAACTATTTATTCGGTATAGATTATATAGAAAAAAATAGTTTTAGGTGTTAAGGTGCAACCATCAAACTGACAGAAATGTTGTCTAATTTTTAGTAAGATTCTGGAAGTAACAAGAGCTGCTTTGGAGACCTAAAAAAAAGAATAGTCATGTTGAGTTCAAGGAATAAAAGGTAGCCTTACCACACATTAAGAATTTAGGCAGATGTGCTCTGCCTATCATTACCATTGTTGTTATTAATCACTCGACTAGACTCTAAACAGTGTTTTTATAATTTGCTGAGTAAAGCAGTCTTGGATATTCTAAACATGAGAATCCAAATACCAAGAAATTGGGTCAGTCTGATTAGTGTTTGTGGGCTTGAACATGACAAAAACCTCTAAAACATTTTCTCTAACCATGTACTATGTAGTACCATACCCCACGTAAAATTCCTAGGGAAGTCATACAAAAATGAACTAAGAATAAATATGTTTAATCTTTTTATTTCTTGTTTTTCTATAAAAAAAATCTTTCCTCCTTCCCCCCCTTTTTTTAATTTAAATTTGAAACAAGGTTGTTTTACATGTCAATCCCAGTTCCCTTACCTTCCCATCCTCCTCTATCACCTCCATCAAACCCCAGCCCATCCCCTTTCTGCACTACAGGGCGGGTGAGATCTTCCATGGGGAGTCTTCAAATTCTGTCATATTTTGGGGGGACAGGGCTTACGCCCTCTCCCATGTGTTTAGGCTGAGAAAATATCCCTGTATGTGGGATGGGCTCCCAAAGTCCATTGGTATTCTAAGGATAAATACCGATAAAAGTCTTTCTTTAAAGTGTGCGTGTGTGTTTGTGTGTGTGTGTGTGTGTGTGTGTGTGTGTGTGTGTGAGAGAGAGAGACAGACAGAGACAGACAGAGACAGACAGACGAGAGAGAGAGAGAGAGAGAGAGAGAGAGAGAGAGAGAGAGAGAGAGAGAGAGAGAGAGAGAGAGAAAGACAGTTCTGTAAACAGAAACCCTTGACATTTTAGGTCAGGATATCCTAAAAATAGAAAGAAAATAATAACTGAGAAAGTGAGTGTCAGCACTGGACACACATTTTACACCACACAACATGAAAGTGGTTAGCAATGCACGCAGGGTACTCCTGCTCACTGGATTGACAAGTGACATGCCAACCACTCAGCAGAAGGGAAGAATGTCAGCTCGCTGCTCTTACTCCATGATGCCGCAGGAAAGTCAGATTTTTAGCAATGCATCCCAAAGTGTTATTGGAGACGTTCATGGCAGATTTTATATTTTATGCTTATTATGATGAAAAGAATGTCTAATTCTAGCTTCTAGCAAGAATGTCAAATAAATATTTTCCACAAGGGTCAGGTGAGTATGAATTGAATTGAAGAATACTGATAATGAGGGAATATTCAACTTGTAATCTACAAACAAATGCTAGATCCAGAGAACACAAATCATTGACTCAGCTGGCAGTCATGTGCTTCTCACAGTCCAGGAATCTCTGTCTCACCTTTGATTTTTGTCTTCCTTTCTTTCACCCTTGACCCCAGACAGTCAATCAATGTCAAGTTTTCTTCACCACTAAATACAATTTAGATACATGTTCCCCTTACCCTACGGAGCTTACTTAGTTCAAGGAAAACTCTTCCGTATTTTGGTATTCTGAATAATCCCTATCTAGCTGTATACATTTTTTCAGGTTCCTGTACATTCATAGTCAGATCACATCTTCAGTGTCTTTATCTCTACTTGCCTTTCTGCTTATCTTTGCATTCACATAGTAACACCGAACTTTCTACCTATACCCAACCCATGCAATGTCCATGTTGTAGCCCTAACTGATGTTATGATTTTAGATACGGTTTTTATAAAAAATATATGAAATAGTTTATTTACCTTGTAAAACAAGAATTATTTTCACAGTACTTGTTTATTTTATTTGAACATTTATTATATCTATGGAAATTACTTGCTTCCTTATATGCACTTTTTAAAGCTTTGTATTTATTTATATGTATAGATGTTTTACCTCCGGGTACATCTGTGTACTATGCACATGTCTGATGCAGGTGGAAGCCAGAGGAAAACATCAAAGTTTTAGTGAGCCAACATGTGGGTGCTAGGAACTGAACTAGAGTCCTTTGAAAAAAGAAGCCACTGCTTTTAACTGCTGAGACACCATTTGAACCCATCCCTATATATTCTATTCATCCATGCTTTATAGTGACTTACTGATTGATTGCTTATGCTTATTAAAATTTTTGTGTATTATTTTTAAATTTATTTTATATCCCCAAAACAGTTTGCCCTCCCTATACTCCTCCTGTCTCCATCCCAGCATCCTCTCTACCCCCTCTCATCCATACCTCTTCTGTTTCAGTTCAGAAAGAGGCAGGCCTCCCATGGGTGTCAACAAAGCATGGCATATCAAATTGAGGTAGGATTAAACTACTCCTTTTGTATTGACTCTGGGTGAGGCAATCAAGTATGAGGAATAGGTTTCCTAAAGCCAGCAAAAGTATTGGGGACAGGTTCTGATCCCACTGCTAGGAGACCCACCATTAGACTAAGCTACAGCTCTGGCAATCGTGTTGAAGAAGGAAGAGGGACTGTATGAGTCAGGCAGGGGTGGGGACAAGGCCATCACAAGGGACATCACAGAAACACCTAACCTGGACTCATAGGAGCTCACAGACTCTGAACCAACACCTAGGGACCTGCATGGGATCAAGGTAGGCCCTCTCCATATTTGTGTTTATTTCTCCTAGGATATATCTTCTGACTGAAACCAAAGTCAAATCCAAGCCAGTTTGTGAAGGTGTAAGATTATGATATCTGGTTTCTGTGTTAGCTGAGTCAATGTCTTAAGACCATCTTTCCAGGACATGATGAGGTGAGGATATTTGGTACAATGGGTATTCACATTTATGTGCATTTACCTTAAAGGTAATACATAGTATGATACAATATCTAGAGATAAAACTTAATACCCAAGAAACCTAGGTCATTGTTGTTAGTTTAAATGTAATGTATAGAGTCATATGGAAGAAACAAAGAAATGAAAAGTAGGTCAAGAAATGGATTTCTTAGAACTTAAAATATAATGTAGATAATGACCTTTTATTCCCAAGAAACTATATTTTTAATTATGAATGTCTTTACTTACTATACTGTGTGTGTGTGTGTGTGTGTGTGTGTGTGTGTGTGTGTGTGTGTTCCTTCCTACACTAGGGAAGGGCAGGAAAACAGAAAAGAGATCACGAGTGCAAGAAGTGACATTAAAAGAGGGAATGGGAAAATGAGGGTGATGTAATCCACTTGGCACAAGAGCAGAAGAGAGGAATATATAAGGGAAGGGAATAGAAGGCCACCAGGAAAAGGGAGTCAGGGAACTACAGTGGGGAGAAGGATGAATAATAACAAGTATAAAGGCAAATGTGTATGAAAATGTCATAATGAAAATTAATTAGTAAAATTAATTGAAAATAAAATGATGCTCTTCAGTAATGGAAATTTTAAAAAGCCACATAGTTCAGTTTAATGAGAAAAGTTAAGGTATCTTTTGTAGAGAAACCAGATGCTTGAGGGCTTGTAGTATGGGTAGGAATGGAGTGGAAGAAGACTGGCCTTTGAATTATCAAAACTGCATTTGCACTTTAGATATTTGGGAGACATTTAATTAAGCTGTTCATGGAAAATTGGGCCTCTTTAATCTCAATGGCTATAATCAACTCAAACTAATTCAAGCATATAAAGGAATTTTCCATTCTTATAGGTGGGAGATAGAACAAGAGCTTCTTTCTCCTGTGCGGTTCAGCTAGAGCAGGTATCAACTGATGCCAGTATTCTATTTTGTTCTATACTATTACTTTGCTCATCTCTATCATTAGCAGCTTCACAGGCCTGAGATGTGCCTTTAGAAGCACTAAGAACAATACCAAGCCCTTAAACCTTATCATTGCCAAAGAAGGAGAAGTCCTTTCCTGATAACATGGGCAACAGTTTCTGGAGAGGCTGTTCCTGGTCCAGTTATGTTGACATGCTAAATCATAAACAAAACTGCACACAGAGGCTATTTGTATTATTGCTAGTGTTCCCAGTTGAGTAAAAATTTTGTTGATAATTCTTTTTCCAGTAGCCTGTATAGCCCCTTCCAGAATTATGAGGTCTAAGAAGCAGAGAGGAAGTTTGCAACACAATTCAGTTTGAATTTCTACATCCTTTGACACATGGAATCTTAGGCAATAGAGTCTTATCAAATAGTTCTGGTAGGCAGAAAAGGCATTAATTGCTGTCTGCATTGTTCTGGGAGTCTCAGGGGCCTCCTTGACAAATAACTAGCCCAAGGAGTGTCTTTCTCCTGGCTCTGGGATTATTTATTTAATAACATTTGGTTTCTGGGAGCAACTTTATCCACCAACACAGGGTACAGATAGTCAAATGATTTTCTTTATTTTTATGTTTTTTTCTGATTATCATACCATGTATTTTATAAAAATCTTTATGGATTTCTCATAAATTGTTAGTTTCTGCTAATCCTTCCTGCCCTTGGAAATCTCTGCTCAATGCAATGAAATCGGCCATCTTAATTTTAATTGCTTTGACATTTGTTGGTAATGTTTGTGACTATAGATCTTAGAGGATAATACTTTCTTTTGTACATTGGAGCAAAATGAACTGAATTAATTCTAACTTGAAAGTCTCCTAAAGTTTAATCTGATTTAATTGTTTTCTCTTCTTACTACACACTCCAAATTTTAATAGGCTTGAGAATCAAATTGATTAAGTTCCCAGATGCTATAAATTTTATCATTAAACAAAAATAATCAGCAAACAGTTGGTGACTATCACAGCTCATATAAGCCTGTATTTTTTTGAAATTGGGATAAAATGTTTTACCTCCTTACCAGTATTGGTTTTTGTATATTTTGAAAAACAGTAATTTGCAGGATATTTGAACACACTGTGAATCCTGAGATTGCATTATTTACTGGAAAAACCTGTTTCTAGCACGCACTTTTAATCCAAGAGCTTTCTGTTTGAATATTGTAAACAGGATCAAATAAATTCAACAATATGTTGTGATGTGGAGCAAGCAACCAGTTGACAGGAAAGAAAAAACAGAGAAAGTACGGGGAGTCAGGAGGATGGATAGAGACATACAGGAAGTGTAAGGGAGAGACATTCAGTTTGAGAAGTTTTGTTTGAGATGGCATAGGAAAGAGCTGTATTTCTGGGAGGTTGGTGAAGGAGGGAGGTCCGCTGAGTGCTTTCTCTGCCTTTCTGAGTTAGCAGGTTTTCACCTTAGCATCTGGAACTCCAGTCTTTATTGGTAAAATTGAACAATTGAGATTTTGATTAAAAAAAAAAACACAGTGGTAAATATTTCAAGGTAGAATATAGTTATCTTTATTTGAACTTCCAAATGATGGTACCTTCTTTATGTATTTTCAAAGGGCATGGAAATACAGATTAATTAGAAAGATAGTAGAACAATATAAATATAGCATTCTGTTTCATTTGGCAGAAACCAATACACCGAACTTTTAAATTTGCTTATTTTATTTAACCAAAGGCTGTGACATAGATATTTGAACACATGAAAAATTAATTTGTCTTGCTTTATTTTTACTGAAAATAGATTTTTGCATATGATATATTCTGATTACAGTTTGCCCTCCCCCAACACCTCCCAGATTCTCCCCAATTCCCTACCTATGCAAATTCACATCATTTTTTTTCTCTCATTAGAAAACTGGTATTTACTCATAGAATTGACTAACATAGCCTCATAGAGGATCACAGAGACTCAGCAGACAACCAAGGAGCCTGCATGTGACTGACCTACGCATGTATATTACAGTTATGTAACATGTTCCTATTGTGGGACTCCTAACAGTGGGAACAGGGCCTGTCTCTGACTCTTTTCCAGGCTTTTCCATACTCCTTATACTGGGTCATTATGAGACAAAAGGATATTATGAGACAAAAACCTCCCAAAAGACAACTGAGTTTATTTTGTGCTGGCCACCTCTTGTTTGGCATGGGGTATTCTCTTCCTTGAAACAAACTAATTTTTCCTTTGTGAGAAGTTGTCAATTGTATATAGCACATAGGAATTATCATTGGATACATTCCTTGACTTTAGGCTTTATAGTCACGAATCGTGTAGAACAAAGGTAACTTGAGGTTGTCTGAGAAAACAGCACCAAGGCCGCCCCCCATCTTTCTAGCAGCAAAGAGTTCTGCAGGGAACATTTTCCAGTTGCCTTAACATTCTTTGGCTGCCCTTCATAAAATAGCAAGCCTCATAGTGATATCAATTTAATACTGCATAGCAAGATGCAATAAGACTGGGAATCAACCTTCATATCAAGACTGAACAAGGCTATCCAGTAAGAAGAAAAGGGTAGTTCTTTTATTGTTCAGGATTGTTTTAGCTATCCTGGGTATTTGTTTTTCCATAGTAAGCCAAGAATTGCATTTTCAAGATCTGTGAAGAATTGTGTTGCAATTTTGATAGGGATTTCATTGAATCTATGGATTGCAGGATGGTTATCCTTACTATGTTAATCCTACTGATCCAAGAGCATGGGAGATTTTTCCATCTTTTGATATCTTCTCCAATTTCTTTTTTCAAACACAATTTTATCATATAAGTATTTCACTTGCTTGACTAGAGTTAGCACATGGTATCTTATATTATTTGAGGGTATTATGAAAGATATTGTTCCCATAATTTCTTTTTTTTAATAATAATATAGTTAAAAATTTTACATGTTGATCCCAGTTTCTTCTCCCTGCCTCCCTCCCTCCTGCCCTCTTTCCCCTGTGACATGAACCCTGGCCACCCTCACCTCCCCACCCCCCCACCCCCATTCCATTTGTAGGGCTATGCTTTCCAGGTTGGGTCATGTAAATCTGTCAAGTCATTTGAAATAGGGACTAGGACTTCTGTCTCTAGGTTAAGGGGGTATCCCTCCATGGGAGATGTGTCTGCAAGGTCCTTTTGTGCACCAGGAATAGATCCTGTTTCTACTGTCTGAGGTCCCCCAGACTGCTCAGTCCTTCTAACTGAGACCCATATTCAGGGGGTCTGAGTAAGTCCCATGCTGGATTCCTAGCCATCAGTCTGGGGGGGGGGCATTAGCTCCTCCTTGTTCAGGTCAGCTGTCTCTGTGTGTTTCTGCAACTTGATCTTGTCCTCTCTCTCTGCATCTGGATTCTAGTTCAACTCAGTGTTTCGTTATGGGTGTTTGCTTATGTGTCCAAAAGGTACTAGATGAGGACTCCATGATGGTGGATAATTTAGTTGATGATCTCACTATCAGGGAAGGGCATTTATGGTAGCCTTTACACGGTTGCTCGAATTGTCAGTTGGAGTCAGTCTTGTAGGTCCCTAGACCTTTCTTTAGGTTCAGATTTCTCTTCAAACCAATAATGGCTCCCTCTTTTATGTTCTCTCTCTCTCTCTCTCTCTCTCTCTCTCTCTCTCTCTCTCTCTCTTTCTTTCTACCTAGTTGCACATGATTTCCTCTCCTCCCCTTCTCTTTCTCCTAGTTCTCTCTCCATTTACTGCCCCCCACTTCTCACATGCTCTGGGGGACTTGCCCTACCCCCTTTTGTGACAGACCATATATGAATGTCTTCAAATACACCTTGTATCCCAGTTCCTCTGGTGGTGTGAATTATAGGCTGGTGATCCTTTGCTCTAGGTCTAAAATCCATATATGAGCCAGTACATACCCTGTTCATTCTTTTGTGATTGGATTACCTCATTCAGGATGGTTTATTCAAGTGCCATCTACTTGCCTGCAAATTTCAAGATTCCGTTATTTTTTTCTGCAGAGTAGTATTCCATTGTGTAGATGTGCCACATCTTTTTTATCCATTCTTCAGTTGAGGGACATCTAGGTTGCTTCCAGGTTCTTGCTATTACAAATAATGCTGCTATGAACATAGTTGAGCACATGTCTTTCTTGCAGGGATGTGGGTCATTTGGGTATATACCTAAGAGCGGAATTGCTGGGTCCTGTGGTAAGCTAATTCCCATTTTCCTGAGGAACTGCCATACTGATCTCCAAAATGGCTGTACGAGTTTGCATTCCCACCAGCAGTGGAGGAGTGTTCCCTTTCTCCACATCCTCTCCAGCATAAGTTGTCATTGGTGTTTCTAATTTTAGCCATTCTGGCAGGATTAAGATGGTATCTCAAAGTTGTTTTGATTTGCATTTCTCTGATAGCTAAGGATGTTGAGTACTTTATTAAGTGTCTTTCAGCCTCTTTGATTTCCTCTATTGAGAATTCTTTCTTCAATTCTGTACCCCATTTTTTAAATAGGGTTATTTGGTGTTTTGTTGACTAGTTTCTTGAGTTCTTTGTATATTTTGGAGATCAGCCCTTTGTCGGATGTAGGTCAGGGAAGGCTTCCAAGTGTGTTCTACTAGAGAGCTAGTGATGAGACTGGGTGATTAGGTTTGGGGATACAGAGAGAGTAGAGGTTCTAAATGGCAGCCTATCTGTTTTTTTTTTTTTTGGCAGGTGTGGCCTGTGGGTTAGCTTGGGGGTATATGCTGTAGTTGGGGTCTGTTTCATTGTTCTACTAGGAGAGTATGTTACCAGTGGATGCCTGCTGGTATTGGGGGCTGGGATAATTGGATGAGTAGGGGGTAGAAGAGTCTTGAGAGAAGATCTCTGCACTCTATTGGGGTGGAGTGAGAGAAGAAAGGGAGACTGCAATGGGTTTCCTGCTACAGAGCTGAGCACCCATTTTTTTAAATTTTAATTATTATTTTCATGTGATTCACAGTTGGGAATACCAATCTATTTGGGTCCCTTATTTTTGTTTCCCTACAAACAAACTGGTTTTATTTTTTGTAATGTGACATCACTCCTTAATTGTTAGTAAACAGAGGACATAACTATCCAGCACTCATACTGATAAGATAAATAGTGCCAATCCTTTCCAAAGTGCAAATAACAACTTTACCATAACATTTGATTTTGTATCATAGTGATTCACTGAAGTGTGGCTGGAGATAAGTATTTAGCAACCTTTAATAGAATTACTAAACATTCTGAATTACTGATGTTTGCTAAAAGAAAATACTCTAAAAATATAAACAGTAATACATTCATCATAAAAAATGATAATGTATACACAATGGGCAGTTCCTTTGTCCCTTGTCTCTGTGTATGATGTTTACTGAATGCCCTTAAATACTAACATAAGGATAAGAATTATTATTTGTCAAAACTTCCGTATTATCAATTACCATGCAAAGTACCATCTTTCTTTCTTTTCTTTATTTTTTTTTTGTTTCTTTTTTTTTTTTTCCCAAGCCAGAGTTTCTCTGTGTAGCCTTGGCTGTCCTAGAACTTACTCTGTAGACTAGGCTGACCTTGAAGTCACAAAGATCTGCCTGTCTCTGTCTTCCAAGCGCTTGGATTAAAAGTGTGTGCCACCACTGTCTAGCAAAATATTATATTTCTATAATTAAGCTAATGGATGAAAGTTTGATGAGGATCAAGACATTTATATAGTGTTAAGATAATTCTTGGGTAACTGCACAGATAACCACTCTACTTTACAAATGAAAAACCTGCAGACCCCCACTTCAGCAGATGATCAAAGTCTGCATCATCAGCAATGGAGCAAAGGGTCACCATGAACTTTCTGATGAGATGAACTATCATAGTTTCTGTGATAGTCCTACTGAAAATGCGCAACCTCAACCTCAACATGAGGAAAGACTAAAGAAACTCACACTGAGATGTGGTTTATAAACCAGCTCTCCTGGTCCTTCACAAAAGGTTGAAGTCATGAAAGACTGATACACTGGAGGAAAAGTCCAAATCAGCAACATATTCTCAAACAGCCCAGAAAAAGATCGAGACAATGGACAAATTGTGATGAAAACAGGAGTCTTCCTATCGTTCTTAGGAGGTTTCTAGAAGTTTAAACATATATTAAGCTAAAAATTACACAAGTATACTTTCTTTTCCTATTACCTTTCTCTTTGATTGAAAAATAATTCTCCTTTATTTCAACAAGTCTAGAGCCTGTTTCATTTAGTAAAAAAAGCTTTTCACATAAAGAAAGCTTTCTGCATGTTTTTTCTTTTTAAAATATTTAAATTAGAATTTACCAGAAGAATTTGTATGGCCTGTAGAAGTAAAATGACAACAATAATAATCTTGCCTGTAGAAGTAAAATGACAACAATAATCTTTCCCCACATTGTTTCATCCTAAATTTAACAAATTCTAATTCTGTTGGTAGTTTTTATAGCAGAGTAATGCTATTTTTTATTCTTACTTATTAAACAGAACAGCATATTTTTAATATGTAATTTATTTTATTTTATGTTTATTTGTGTTTTGCCTGTATGTATTCTTACTGTGTCAAAAGCCCTGTAACTGGAGTTACAGACAAGTGTGAATTGCCATGTGGGTTCTGGGAATTGAACTCAGATCCTCTGTAATAGCAGCCAATGCCCTTAAATTGACTCATCTCTCTAGCTCCAAGCCAAATAGTATTTAAAGATTGTCTTCCATTATAGAATGAGAACCAACACAGAAAACTTCCGTCCTTCTCAACATAACTGTGGCATCATTCTGTTATATTAGTAATCATTATTATTATATTTTCTAATCTTTTGATAACAAATTTAATACAAGGCATTTATTCACTTTCCACCATGTAAATTAATTTGTCTTGTCCTGTTTCTTCCTATACTACATGAGCTTAGGGATGCTCAGGAGATAGTTCAGGTCTTAGTGATGCCCAGAGGATGGTTCATGGCCTTGGTGATGCCCTGGGGATTGTTTAGCATTGACCACGAGTTTTAAGAAAAAGCACTAAATTTTGGATTGTTGCATTTTGGAATAAGGCTTTTTTCTGTAGTTGTCAGCCATATTATTTTTGTGAATAAATATGGATATATGTAGGGTGTGTGTGTATGTGTGTACTTAGAAGATGATAGAAACTATATTTTTTATTTTATCTGTTGATCCATTGACTACTTAGATTCAGTTATTTTTCTTTTACAGAATGCTAATTTTTCCTTATATATTGCATTTCTAATAATTTCAAATGCTTCCTAACTTAAAGGAAAGAAGTTTCAATAAGTGTTATATTTTCTTTGATACTAATTTCCTTTTTCATTAAAAGATGTCATTCTAGATTTCTTCTATATCATTGGGACTATATTCATGGTTCATTGGTGGGAGATGCCCTTCTGTGTTTATGTTTCTCTTATTGCTTGATGAATAAAATATTGTTTGGCTAATGAAAGGTAGGCAGGGCTAGCAGGTGAGGAGAATTCTGGGAAAGGTAGGCAGAGAGAGCCCGCCAAAAAACTGGTCACCATGTAGACCACAAAGGAGTAACAGGTCTGGGCATTATGCTGTAAGCCAAGACCATGTAGAATTACATAGATTAGTAGTTATGGATTTATAATTAAGAGAGAGATGGCCAATAAGAAGCCTTAGCCATAGGCCAACAGTGTAATAATTTATATAATATCTGTGCATTTACTTGGGTCTGAGAAAGGTGGCAGAACCTGGCAGGTCAAAGAATTTTCAGGCTCAGTTCCTTGTTACACTGCTGTGGAGAGAGGACTTTATGGGACTTTCCTGTGATGTTTTCACCATTCCATGGATTCTACTATATCATATCTGTTTCATTTATTCTTTCCAGGTTTTTCAGACAAGGTGGATATGTATTTCAGTTGGTCATGATTTCCCAATTTACTGACAACTTGGAGTTGAGAAGACAGGCACTCAACACCATGCCAGGGTCTCCCCACATCCTCATAGTTTTATTTGCAATTACTACTGGTTCAGTACTGAGTTTGATCCTCCTCTGTAGTGTCTTGCTTGAATTTTGAGGGTACAGTCATCCTCTTCTAATTGTATGAGTTATATTTTTGTTTAAATATTATACTGTTTCAGTTTAGTTATTTAAGGTTAAGATGCTTTTGTGGCTTCTGTTTGCTCTTTTCTTATACCATTTCTTCAATTATATGACAGTTCTTGATAGATTATTATGTCCATAATAATAAATAACAGGAAGACAGTGCACATGTGTGAACTGTGAGGATGTAAGACACTACATTATAAAGCCCTCACTGTCCCAAACTAGGAACATAAACTAGTTAGTACAGTTGGCTTTTTAGTTCTTTATCCATTTGTTAAAGTACTACTTTCCCTCAAGTTATCAAATTGTGAAGAAACTGTGGTAACCAGAGACTTTAAATATTGTCATAAGAAACCAAAAGAGGAGGTAAAATTCACATGTACATGTGCACATTCTCATTTCAGTTCTTCTTTTCCTAAATCAGCTTGTGGTTATATGCTGATAGGCTAAATTTCCTTTTTGAGTTTCGTACTATATACTGAATATGCCAGGGAGTGCGATAGTCAATAAGATATAAACTTTGTACTCTTTGGGAGGTGATATTCTTTTGCAAGATTGAACAAGATCATACATGAACAAATAACTGTGCTGGGCATGTTGAAAGAGCTAAAGCATTGTAGGATAGATTTAAAAGGAGGCTTTGAAAGAGGCAGGAGTGAGAGCTACTGTGTATCTTTGCTTGCTCAGCAATTCCTCTTTGAAATATTAGTATTTGAATGGATATTTGAACACAAGGATGTAGGAGACAGGGAGATGCTAAAGAGAGGCAGGAGGGGTAGGAGTTTATCCTAAAAACATTCTGGGTACAGTGTATTCTTGCCCATGGGACTCTCTCGGGGGCTCTCAGCTGCTGTTTTCACACAAGACTGGTTGAATGTATTCTAGAAAGTGATTGCTATGGTTCAGTTTCATCAGATAGCATTCATCTGCCAAGAGAATATCAAATTAAAGTTTAAGTTAAAATAAGGGAGAAGAAAACATTCTGTACAAATGTGTTATTTGAAATCAATGAGCTATAAATATTTTCCAAGAAAAATCAACAGGTACTCATGTATTATATTTATGAACCAGAAAGCAAGGTATTAAATTACTTCTGATAGTCACACAGGACTCATTACTTGCACAGACCAGACAAGTGAGCAGAGCTGTTATCAGGCTCCTGGCACTGGCTTATTTCAGTGTATTTTTATATTGTACTCTATATCTTACACTCTAGCACAGTTTGCTCACTGTTGCCCTAGCAGTAAAGAATCACAGTGACAAAACTTTCAACAAAGAGCACATTACTCAAAAGTGACTCTCACTCAGAAACGTAAATAGGGAGAAGGAATGTTGCTTCCCAAAAGTAGAAAAAGATTTATGGTTTATGCTAGTTGTCAGTTCTACTATACTAACTCCACCAGATAAGCTCTTTTAAAATAATATCATTAATAAATTCCTTTTCAACTTATTTTGATTCAAGACTAATTCAGAGACTTCTCAATAGAATGAGAGCTTGAGGAAAGTAACAGGAACAGCTCAGGTAAGGCAGAGCAACTTCAATTTGAGGGGCTTTTGAAGGAAGTCTATATTGCAGCAGATAATTATATACTAGTCATGAACTGAAAGAAAAACCATGGCAGTTTTAGCCAGAACTTCATAGGAAGATGTGTGTGCTTGTGTCGCTTGTGCGTGCGTGCGGTGTGTGTGTGTGTGTGTGTGTGTGTGTGTGTGTGTGTGTGTGTGCATGTACAGCAATGGGAGGCTGCAGTGTGAGCAGGGCCAGGTCACATAAGCTAGTGATTTTGTTATCATTATCTTGAGGGCCATGGGTACAGTTTGAAGGATTTAAACATAATCTAAATCAGTGGTTTGACATGAAGGACAGGTTGAGGGGGAGTAAAAGTTTGGGAGATCAACAAAGAGATTATTTCAGAATATCATCATCCAGGCAATAGCTGAGAAGACCTAGTTCTCCCAGGTCATATCAGCCCCTGTCCCCATCCCCAATGGGCATGGTCAGTGCCACAGGTACGGACAAAGTGAACATCTCACTACAATTCCCCTTTTAGTCTAAAGAAAATATTTAGGCTTGATACAAAACTATATACAAAATAGTGAATAATAAGTGTGCTCTAAGAAAAAGGAAATGGAGAACATAAAAACTTAAGACCTATATATCTAGTCCTAGGGTAAAGACATAACAGAATTTACAATAGAATTGTCCTAAGCTGGAAAGTTTAAGTGTAGTACCTAATATATCTAAGTAGGAAGAAAGAACAACAGTTGTGATAGTTTAATCTTCAACCTCATCAAAGACCTGAGAAGGAAGATAACAATAATAGGGTAGGCAGGAAGTACCCATAGGCAACTTCCAAATGGTGCAGTGAAGACAGAAACAGCAGGCTACCTGGACAGTGACCCAAAGTCTTAGCAATGTTGATACAACCAGTTTTGCCTAAGGCCTAGAGTACCTGACAGAACACAACAAAAGCAGGGAGGTAGAAAGGCTGTCTTACCCTGACTTGGCAAGGTTCAGCAGTTTCTATGTTTGTCTCCTGTAAGCACATAGGACCTCATGTACAAATCAGTGGTTGAGATGGGGGCAGTTTTCTGCCATATAGGCCATTAGCCAATGCGAGGATGGACTCCAGAAGGAACAACAACAGTGTCCAACGTATTTTTGGGAAAATGCATGATGCTGCCAGGAGAAAATATTGTTTATAAATGTTTATTTTCATTTATATGGGGTTGGTTATAAATGGTTAATGATCACAACCAATCACTTTTTAAATGTAAAAATAGAATTATGGTATAAGAATAAGTACTTTGTTTTGGAATGGATTTTCATTTATTGATACAAATTTATGGTCAATTTTGTGATACGTATATTTCTCTCATTTAGGTATTGTGTTTATATAGCTAATTTAAAAATGTATAATTTAGTACAGATTTTAGATAGTTACCTATAATAGTCAAAACTTAATTAGGTTTAACCTATAATAGTCAAAAATTATAGTTAAGTTAGTTAGGCTTTCTAGATATACAGAGATGTATTTGAGATGAATAGGCATTCTTTAAACTTTTCAAAGGCCTACAGAACATGGAATTTGGGGTAGGGTTTTCTTGATGAGACATAACTGCTACTGGCAATACCACCTGTGTCAGATAGGAAGATGGACATTGAAAGAAACACGTTATGGAGTTTACTTCCAATATGGCAAGACTAGCCATTTGGGCAAGATAGTGCTTTTGTCTGAACTGTTTGACTTTATGCTGTCTAAACTGGACATTCAGGACCCACAAAAAAGTGACTGCTAAAACAAGATGGACATTGCTATAGGGTTCCTGCTTCATGGAAGAGTCTGCCATACAGAGAAAAATGACTGACAGACTGCCAATATAGGTGGACAGTTTAAAGTTTCCTACTTTGCTAAGGAGTCTGCCAGATGCACTGTGGCCTATAGACTGAAGATGGAACATTATAGAAGAACTTCAGGTGACTAATCAGGTAGCAAGATGTCTCTGTCATTTCTAGAGTTTATACATTTATCCTTCTGTGGTCTTTGAAGGAGTTGAAGACAGATAATTATGGTTATAGTTTTACTTAGGATTAAAGATAAGTTATATATAGACTTCAGAATCACAGGGTAGGGTGATAATGAAATAATTTCTTTAAATCTTGCTAAATGTTAAAGGACTAAATATTGTTAATTGTGGTTCTTAATTGATAACTGTTTTGTTACATATTTTGCTATGTTAAGGTTAAACACTTCTTTTATTTAGACAGAAAAGAGGAGATGATGGGAGATGTCATTCTGTTAATGAATAAAGCCCTATTGGCCAATAGGAAAGCAAGATAAGCAGGACTAGAAGACAAGGAGGATTCAGAGAGAGGTAGGAGGAGAGTGAACATGTAGGACCAAGAGAGCAGAGGTTCAGACCACGTGGAAACACTTAGATTAATAGAAATGCGTTAATATTTAAGACAGAGCTAGCCAATAAGAAATGCTAATAACAGGCCAATAGCTTTATATCTAATACAGTGTCTCTGTATGTTATTTGGGGCTGATGCAGCTGTGGGACCACTGCCCATAACAGTTTTCTCTTTTTGGAAGTACTCTTCCTTATTAAAATTTGTCATTCCTTGCCATAAATTTAAGCATCTGTTTTCCAGAAAGATTTAATTTACTCTAAAATTTTGGATTGCTACCTTAATTGTGGTTTACAAAATACAGCGCATGGCTGTGGCCATTGACTGACCATTCATTTATTCCTCATTTAATTAAATTTTTCTCACTCATCTAAGTACCTTGATGACAGAAACTGTCTGCCTTGTCTTTATTCCATGTTAGGTGTCAATAGAGCCTGGTACACTAAGTGGGAAAGATTCCCAACTAATAAATGCATTAGAATGTAGCATGTTTAATAGGATATTATACACATGTATCATTACAGGATCTGATTAATTTAAGGTGAAATTGCACACTTTGCATTTGGTTTATGGTATTTGTGGAGACCATCTCAATAGTTTCATCTTTGAGCTTGCTTAGTGGTATTGATCATGCCAACATGATAATGGTTATGGATAAAAGAGTCATCTGATACATGGAAATTATTGAAGAGTATATTAATTTTAAGTATCAAAATGTATGCAGTGTTTGAGTTTACATGAAGGGATTCCCCTTTAATGGTAACCAATTAGAGCTGTTAGTATGCTGTGGTAGCAACTAATGCTGGTGCTGTTTTGGTGCAGTCCTGTCACCGCCCCCCCCCCCAGGGACAGCCTGCAGTAGAGTGAAGCAAATTTCATTCAGGTATATTTCTTGTTAAAACATGGGAAAGTAGTCATTTTGACTTGCTGTAAAAAGCCGCCAGAATACAATTGAATAAACAAAAATAACTGTTTATGGTGAAAGGAATAGACTGATATCTGAGTTACCCACTGAAGCACATTCTAGGAAAAGTCATGATGGACTCATTTATTCATTTACTCATTTAGTCATTTATTCAGAGGCTGATTTTGATGCAATGAGGAGAATTCACAGCATCAATGTAGTGTCACAATTGTACACACAATGTAGTGTGCACTATGCTTAAATATGTATATGGTTATTTCCAATCCTATTTCTTCATTAGTTGCTTTAGGTTTTAACTCAAGATATAGGCATAAAGGCAGGGGAACACTTCAAAGGGGCTCAGCTTTAAGTTTTCTTATTTTTTGTTTGCACATATTTTATTAAGGACATTTATTTTATAATTGCTTTTATTATAAAAATTAATTTACAAAGTAATGTGTTTCATTGTGGTATTTATATATAGTCATATATAGAGTATGATTTATACAATTACATACCTATATGATTTCCATATATAATTATGTAACATATATTCATATTATGTTTGCTATAATTATATAATTTATTTTATAAAAATTATATAAAATATAAAATAGACACATTACATGTAATTATATATATATATCTTTCTGTATTATTATCTTCCTTACTCAGTCTTCTTTATTCCTCACAACTCTCTCTTGCTAGCCCTCTCCTTTTCCCCAAATAGGCATATTCTACTACTCTTTTGTCTGTCTCTTCCCTTTTTATTCTCTCAATTTTCCCTTTCTACTTTGATGACCTTCACATGTAGGGAAACAAACTTTAATTTAGCATCTATATATGAGAAAATGACAATGGTATTTGTCTTTCTGCATCTTATTTATTTTGTCTAACATAATGATGCCCAGTTGCATTTGTTTTCTGGAACATGTAATGACTTCATTTCATTTTTTTTTCTCCTGAGAGATGGAAAGTGTCATCTAGTTGATGGGGGATGTCCTTCTGTATGCTATGAATATATGTTTCTCTTATTGATTGAAGAAATAAAACTATTTTGTCCAGTGGATAGGTAGGCATAAGCTAGGCAGGAAATCCAAACAGGGATAGAGAAAGGTAGCAGCAGGAAGAGTCAGGGAGACACCATGTAGCTACCAGGAAGGTAGGATGCCCAGATATTCTCTGGTAAGCCAAGACCATGTGGAGATACACAAATTAGATGGGCTAAGAGAACTAGCCAATAAGAAGCCTGAGCCATCAGCCAAATAGTTTGTAATTAATCTAAGTCTCTGTGTGTTTGTTTAGGACTAAATGGCTGCAGGACCAGGCAGGTCAGAAACTTCCATCCACATCTAGTATTTAAGCAATTTACCTAATCAAGTCAATACAATCAAGCCTACAGTAGCCCAACACAAATTCAGTGACATTAAACACTAATCCTTGCTAGAACTCCCTCTCCCGGGAGCTAAAAGTCTCAGTTCACTTGCCAATATATGTAAACATTCCAGAAGGGAGAAAACTGAAATACTCTAAGTCTTCAAAATATGAAAACCCTAAAATATACAAAATTGTCTCCATGATTTTCTGTCTGTACTCCAGGCTAAATTTGTTCTTTCCAGACTTCTACATAAGTGGAATTCTGCTGTACACATCCTTTGTGCCGAGTGTCTGCTACTCTACATAATGCTTTAGAGACAAAGCAGAGGTTCTTTTATTCATGAGATCGGTAATTGTGTCTTTCCTTTCTATTTTGATGATCCTGTAGATTAGCCTATAAAGAGAACCTCTTTTCTGCCCTTAAGTTTTTAAAATATAATTTCCTTTATTCCTGTCTGATACTTAAATTGGTTTAATTATCTTATCTAGGATTCCTAAAATGGAGTCTAGATCATTAATGTGAAATATTTGTTCTATTTTAGGGCAACATTTAAAGCTTTTCCTTTACCTCTTACTGCCTTGTCTGTGTTCCATATTTTCCATATGTGGGTTGCCATCTTAATTTGTACTAAAACCTTAATATCTCAGATCCTTGTGAAAGTTGCATGTTTTTATGTTCTTTTGCCTAAATTTCTCTGCACTTTTATATTTCATATGAATTTCTTACTGGTTACCACTCTTTTCATCGGGTAATGTATATGCATCTTTTACTTAACATAATTGATTGTTAGTTTTACATCTACCTTATTTCTGTTTTTCTTATTTTTTGTTATACCTGTCTAGCATTAAAACACTTTTTTATGATTTTACATGATGGACACTATTTAATACTAATGATCTTCACTAACATTTTTGAATACTCTCTTATTAGGCATCTTTCACTTATCATAGTAAGAGATGGTATTTTGCTGTCTTATGTAGAGTTGACTACCTCACTTACCCAACAGTATACCACTTGTAATGATGCTGATAAGGCATAAACGAACTCAGTCTAGATGGGATAATTAAGGGCAGGAGATCAGCATATGTGCAAATGGTCAGCAAGCAATGAAAGTTCATTATTGAAAGGCAGTGGGAGAAAGACTATGTGCCCAGCTATATTAATGGATAGTAATTTACAAATAAAAAGGAGAAAGTACTCATATTTCCCAATTTATGTCACATGCATTAGTGGTCATTGAAAGTAGTTGAAGATGTAGTGATATAATTTATGCACCCAAATGTATTTTAATATTTAGTCATTTTAACAACTTATATGTATATATAAAATTTATACAGTTGGATTAGTCTTTTTTACAGTTTCAGTTCAGTGCAAACAATGAGTATATTGACATTATTTTAATGTGCTTCACCTTAACACAGACCTTAGATCTACTATATCATTATTAATGTTATAAATATTTAATCTACACTAGATACTACAGAGAGGATATGAGACTTAATATAAAGATATATAGGTGTTTTGTTGTTTCCTATGCAGACTGTAATGGATTTCGGCATAATTTTATAATTCTTAAAGAACATGGAAAGGGACAGCTATCGTGTGAGCATGTAAGCAGAGGCTAACCACCTACACAGGAAACGTTTTTAGCACCTCATCCATCTTATACAGAGATGGGAGGCTGGTAGCAGAAGCATAAAAACGGGGTTCCTTTCTTCCCTAGCTTTCTCTATCTTGGCTCCATTACTGAACCTCCTGCAATTTTTGCCGTGCGTTTTCTCTTCTCTGATCTAACCTGTGTGCAGTCATTAGCTTCATCTTGTCTTTTTACCTATTTGCTTATCCACTAAACAAATGACAGTTTCCCTAGCACAACATTAAAAGACTGCATAGTCTGATTCTCAAAGTCCTCTGTAGACCACTCTCTCAACACTCTCTTATATCAGCACTGACTGTGTAAATATGATTGCCTTTTTCTTTTAAATTTTAAAATGTGTATTCTCATTTTTTTCTGTTAACATATACTTTCTTGGAGTATATGTGACAAATAAGTAACATATATTTAAAGTATAAAATATGATGTTTGGTTACATATAACATTGTGAAATGATTGCTACCATCCAGTCAATCAACATAGGCACACTCATTTATAGCTATGATATTTGTGTGTGGTGAAAACACTAACAATTGATTCTTACCTTATTGTGTACATGCTGCATAGTGTAGTTAAGGACAGCCATGATGGTATACATTTATATCACATAGATAAGTTTATATACTCTATGATTACCATTCTACTCTCCCCAAACCCTGATGACTAATGTTTTGCTCCCTGATTTTTAAGATTAATTATTTTTAGAATCCACAAAAAATAAGAGTCTGTAGTATTTGCCTTCTGGGTATTATTTCACTTTGTACTGTAGATCCATCTATTTTTTCAAATGACATAATATCTCTTTTAAGGTATCTGTGCATGTGTGAGCACACCCATGTGTGCAGGTACCACATTTTCCATTACCACATTTTCCATTACGTTTAAAGCTTTTAGCCATCTCTCAGCCATTTTCACTGAAGTTTCAGTGAACATGGAAACATTCTTCCTGATATATACTCAGAAGGAGGATTGTTGTCTTATAACCTAGTTCTGTTAGTAGTATCTTGAGAAATTTCCCATTGTTTCTCACTATAGCTCTCTAAGAGTGATCCTACTTAGCAATGCACCTGTTTTCACTGCATCATCACCCAAACCCTGTTACATACTTTCTGACCACAGTTATTGTAACAGGTATGAGGGGATGTGTCAATGCAGTTTTGATTAATATTACTTAGTGCACAAGTCATAGTGAGCATTCCTTCCTATAACTGTTGTGTGTTCAGAGATCTCTTCAGAAATTTCTACTCAGGTTTGTACACAGTTTTCAATTTTGCTATTTTTCATTTTCTTCTGTTGAGTTCTCTGATACAGACACATATACACAACACACACATGTGTGTTGCAAAAAATATTAACCCTTTATCCTGTATACATCTTACACTTTTTTTCTCCCATTCTATATATTGTGTTTTCATAAATTATTTCATTTGTGGTGCAGAAACGTTTTAGTGTAGTGCAAAAGTTCCTTGTCTGCTCTCACTCTATTGTTTATGTTTGTGTCATATTAAACAATTATTGCCCAGAACAATAAAAAGATATTTCCTGTGATATTTTTTCTATTAGTTCCAGATCTCACATTTAAGTATGTCCTCTGCTTTAATTTGAATTTTACAGTCACTGGTAAAAGTTCAATATCATACTTTTCCAAGTGGATATTCAGTTTTTTAATACTGCTTATTGAAGGTTTTAAATTTTTTCTACATTTTTTTTTGTCAATGGCCTGCTACATGAATTAACTCTGGATTAATACCAATTTATTGACTCTCAGAAGAAGTTCTTGGTGCTGATAGGTTAAAGCACTGCAAGTATTCATGAGATCATGAACTGTAAATCCACTTGTTTGCTGTCTGTTGAAGAATGAGTCTTCTATTTTCATCTGTTAACACACACAGGATGACAGCTCCTAAACTATTGGCTTCAGGATTCTAGTCCCAACCTTATGTACTTTGGTGTTAGGAGTGGGACACCACCAATCTTATTTCCTGTTGCCTAGTTCATTCCTCTTAGGTGGAGGGAGCTGGAAGTGGGAGGCAAACCTTAAGGACAATGGAAGTTCTTGCTCCTTCATGCCTACTGGGGCTCTGTAGCTTCATTTAAATAAGGCCTTTTCATTCCAGAAGTAGGAGTAGGATTTTGAGTTTCTTCTTTCTTCATTTCTTCTTCACTTCTTCTCCTCCTCATCCTCCTTCTTCTTTAGAATATCTCAGTCATCAATCCCTCTAGACATAAGCACCTGCTTGCAGTATCCTCTTACTTCTCTGGGACCTGAGCTTTGCCTACATGTCTGGCCATCCTCTGTCTCAACTTTACCAAAGTTAACCTTTTCCTTGTTTCATCAACCAGAGAAGTCATTAGGCTTAGCAGCCACCCTGCTGGTCAGTAGTTAACCACTCTTAATGTCGGAGAGGAGCATGGTGGATAAAGGACAATGAGAACTTAGTAGTTTGGCTAACTATTAGTATCTTTCCACATTCAACTAAGAATATTTATAGTACATAAATGATTATAAACTTAAGTGAAGAATGTTCCATATCCCAGAATCCATTTCTAGATTTCTTATGCAAACCAAAAATAAGGCATTTTCCTGTTTTCTTTTTTATGGTTTCATATGTTACTTCAGGGTTATACTATAAAATGAGCTTCTATAATGTAATATTTTGTGTCTTGTACTCAATATGTATATTTAGGTATATATTTGTATGTGTTTTATATATATATATATATATGTATGTATGTATGCATGTATGTGTGTGTGTATAAATAATAGCTGTGTATTATAATAATATTTATTATATAAATAATTCTGTGTTTTCATCTTACTCATGGGTCTCAGGTTGAAATGAGAAGTTCTATTTTAATATAGCCAAATTTAGCAAATGTTTTAATATGATTTTCCCCTTAATTAAAAAATAAATCTATTTTATCCTGATGATATATGTGCTTGCCTGTGTTTTTTTTTAAATAAATTTGAATACTTTAATTTGGTTGCCTATATATTTAGAACTTACTGGGGGTAAAGTGAAATAAAATTAATTTTATTTTATCTTACGCTTATGAGAGTTTTCCAAAACACATATTCAACTGTATATCTTTTCTCTGCTGATTTTTATAGCTTTCTCTAGAGTATACTAAACTTTCACGTGGGTACAGTTATGCATGTATATATATATACATACGTATATATATACACATACACACATATATAAACATACACATACACACAGACACACACGTATGTATACATACATACATATATATATATACACACACACATACATACATATACATACATATATATATATATATATATGTATATACACTTACATCCAAAATCTTGCTACGTTTCTATGTTCTTAAACATTTCTCATTCCTTTGGAATTAAAGCTATCAAACTTCTCTCTTCTTGTTAATTTGAAAATATAAATTGCTGTATACAAAGGCCATCCTACTGAGCTGTACTGTAGACATGTGATTGTATGCTGGCACCAATGATCCAGGCTCCATACACCTTATTTCTTCCCTGTTCTTCTTAGCTACTAGGAACTATGTTCTACTCTCTACCCCCCCCAATAAGCACTCTAGCTTCTAAAGCATGAGTGTCAACATATAGTATTTGTCTTCATATATAAGATTTAGATTTTATAGAGACAGGAGAGAAGGCATAGTCCCTACTCCAAGTGACTTGACAGATTTAGATGAACCCTACTGGCAGGCATCACCCTACACATGGAGTGTGGGGGGTGGGAGAGGAGGGTGGGGAGACATGAGAGGGTGGGAGAGAAGGAAAGAGGGAGGGGAGGGAAGAAGAGGGAACTGGGATAGATATGTAAAATAAAAATAAAAAGTACTTAGATTTTATTATGTAATTATTTATTCTTTCCATGTTTCAGTCTTTTTTGCACTTTTAAAATATTTTATTTAAATGACATTTTTCATGTACTTTTTTTTTACATAGCAACCAGTTTTCTCTCTGCTCTTCTTCTATACCCTCCTCTCCTCCCACCCCTCCTCCATCTCCATTAAGAATGGGGCAAGCCTCCCATGGGCTTGCACAAAGCAGGGCACATCAAGTTGAGGCAGGACCCAACTCCTCCCCTTTTATTCAGGAGGGATCAGGTAATCTAGCATGAGGATCAGGTTTCCAAATCTTTCTCCAGTCATTTTAGTTTTAACTTAACATCTTCTTTCAGTGTATATGGCACATTTCACATTTTGTTGTGACTATAAAGGTCAGATGTTTGGCTTAGAAATGTGCCATCTACTTAACATACTTCTGTGTAAATAATCAGTCTGTTGAGGGCAACTCAGAGAATTATTCCTGCAGAGGAATTTTCCAAAATTCACATATACACTCAAATGGTTAATTACGGAACTCTGGATATTGATATATTTGGGTCAAATACTTTATAGTGCCTTTGGGAGAACTGGAGAATATCTGAGAAGCTAAAGCAAACTTTAACAGATTTTAACTTATTTCCAAAACCTCTCACAAAAATGAACATAATTTATCACCCAAGAGACAGTGATGTTATAGCTTTTTAGGACTAGGCTGAATCTTGCTAATACTTAAATGCTCATTGAATCCCATGAATGATGGCTATCTAATAATACTCAGGGAACTTGGGAGGCAATGTGAAAGCAAACTAATATTCTAGATCTTGATTTCTGACAGTATATTTTATTTCTATGATCATATCTGCATCATTATGAGACATTCTAAATACCTACATTAAATAATTTTTGCAACTAAGCTATCAGTTAGCAATAGAAAATTAATAGCTTTCATATATACTTTATATGAATATGTGTGTTATATTTTATTTATTGTTTCTTAAGTATTATTCATATAACCAATTCTATTCTAGATACTGGTCATACAGAAGTAGATGTGACATACTTTGCCTATTGAAATTTATAAATTTAGTGAGTATTTAGAAAGACTATGTAAAAAATGGCTTTATAAATTGTGACCATTCAAAGATAATTTATTGTGTGCAATGTTATTTAAAATTACTCTACTGTAGACATGGGAGTGCTCACTGCAATTCCAGTACCCTCAGGGCTTCTCCAGGAGGATGATAAGGCCATCTGAAGACAGAATGGTCTTCATAATAAGACATCTTCCCAGGCCCCCAATCAAAATTTTATCTGCAAAGGAGAGTAGTGGAGAAGGGAACAGGAACATAAGCAAATCTAATACATAAGTATGAAATGTCATGATGAAACCAATTGTCTTGTAAAATATAAAGTTTAAATGCTCATGCTTTGGAAAGAAGAAGATCAAATAAATAAATTATTATTCTCACAGAAAACATGGGTGTGGTTCTGGTGTATAGGTGAGGAAACAGTAAATGACTTAATTCATAATAATTTCCTCACTGTGATTAAATAGCAAGCTCATTATAGAAAGCAATTTCCAGTTTATTCCTCATTAATTATGTTTTCTTAAATTGTGACACAATGTAGCCCCATAGGTACTGTCAGTTATATTACATAATAGGGTTAGGCATAATAGAAAATTGTTGGTCTCTTTGAGTACAACATGCTTCTTCTGTAGAATATTGAATAGGAGTTGGAAGTAGAAAGATGGATGTCAATTGTGAAGAGATACTGCTCAGATCAGTCTTGACAAATAGCACACTAAGTGGAATACAGCACTCCCACTCAGACCTGAGGGGCTTACTCATACAAAGACCAGTAATGTAGAGGCTCCTTGTACAAAAGATCCCAATATTAATGTGCATTCATTCATGCACATAATTCAAGCATTTTTAAATTCAGAAAGCCTTGTTTCATAACTTAAAAATAACCATCTAATGAGCTTGGTAATATGCAAAAGCAGTAGTCCCCAAGCATGCTAAGAACTTGTTTATTATGTTTGCACAAAGGAAAGCATCAAAGATCTTCAATACAACAGTAAAAACGGAAGACCAATAAATCATCGAACCTAATGAGTCATTGAGAGGAAAACCCTGTGAATGTGCTCCTCTCACACTCCCGACTAATGTAACAGCTGATCTGATTAACTACCAAAAGATTTAGCAGTGACATGTCAGCTGACTTTGGAGACCAGATAAGTACAGTATTTCCCAATGTCTGGAGACAATTTGAAATGGTCTTCACACAGCTTTGCTGCCAGGTTGAGCATTGGCAGATGTCTGTGGCAACTATCTTGTAAGTGAATGATATTCCATATTAAGGGCTATCTGCAGGGAACCAATTCAAATAATTGAGATGAATGTCTTGGGCTAGGAATGAACTTCCAGATACCACATGAGCAGAATGGAAAAACTACTCCCAGGGAAATACAAAACAAACCTTTCTTTTGTGAATCCTATAAATACTGCTTAAATCACTAGCCAGAGTACTTCAACACTGCAAAATCATTTTATTATGAAATCCTCAACAAAATTTAACAGTTAAAACTCACACTCACACTGTATTTTCAAAAGTGTTTTAGCTCTTTCTTATCTCCCAGTCTCACCTCCCGCTGTGTAGCAGAAAACCTTCTGCTTTCCATCCTTCCCTTTCCCAAATCATCCCAGTATCCTAGCCTCTATCACCAGCAGGTGCTCTTGTGGGATCACACAAGCTGAGAAGAGCCAGGGAAACAGGTGAACCAACTGGAGCTCTTCATCACTCTTCCTCCCATCCAAATACAAACAGTCTCACCCCAGTTCTACAACAGAACCCCTGCAGCACCTTTCCCTGCCTCCACCATGCTCCCTTCTCCTGTGGTTTCCTCCGATCTTCCCTTCCATCCTCCTTACCCCAACTTGTCTGTATCCCAGCCCCCAACCCCAGAAGGCACACCCTGCTAATCCACATCCCATTCCTGCTAGAAATCCAAGTAGTCTACCTGCAGATCCTCTATTCTCCCTCTGCCATCCCTCCTACCCTCAGGTCTCATATCCCAATCTCATCCCCAGTTCTACACCTGAACATCCACACTCATGGCAGCCTTCTCTGCCTCCCATCTCATTTCCTGCATATTCCACAGATCTTCTCTATTTTCCCTACCACCATTCATTGCTTTGTTGCTTTGTCTCAGCCTCCCAGTCCAGCAGACATACTCTGCTAACCCAAGGGCCACTCCAGTCAGGGTTACAAGTAGACTGGCAGCAGACTTACACCTTTTCTTCTTTTCCCCTGGATCCAATCCTCATTCTCATCCCTAGCTCTGTAACAGAAAACCTGCTACAATTTCCCTTTCCTCTCAGACCTCATTCCCTAATGGATTACAAAGATCTCTCCTCCAACCTTTCATTCCCTAACTCACCCCAGTATCCCAACATCCAAAACCAACTGAACAGGGCCAGGGAAACAGGCAATGCACAAGCATCATGCTCTCCAAAAAGCTAGAGAGGAAACAAAAACCAAAACACCCATCCAACCCAATGAAGACAAATCCAGAAATCAGCACCTAAGCTTATAAGCAACCCAATCCTAACTGCTTAGATACCAGTTCACAAACACAATTAACAACAGCCACGGTGATATGTCTCATTAGAGCCCAGCTCTCCTGCCACAGCAGGCCTTGAAATAGCAGCATAGCTGAAGCTAAAACAGACCATAAAACTATCTTTCTGAAGATGATAGATTTCCTTAAAGAGCAAATGAATAAATGCCTTAAAGAAATCCAAGAACACACAATAGTGTAAGGAAACAAATACAACTGTTCAATACCTGAAAATGGAAATATAATCAATAAACAAAACACAAATGGAAATGAAAATGATAAGTTTAGAAAATTTGAACAGGAACTATAGGAACAAACTTCGCAAACAATACAAGAGATGGAAGAAAAAAATGTTATGCATTAATGACATGATGGAAAAACTGTATACATCAGTCAAAGAAAATGTTAAATACAGGAAAATTCTGACAAAAAACATCCAAGAAATCTGGAACACTATGAAAAAACCAAATCTAAGAATAATAGGAATAGAGGAAGGAGAAGGAATCCAGTTAAAAGGCCCAGAAAATGTTTTCAACAACATCATTGAAGAAAATATTACTAACCTAAGGAAAGAAATGCTTATAAAGCTACAAGAAGCATATGGTACATGCACCAAATAGAATGGACCAGAAAAGAAAGGTGCCTCGGCACATAATAATCAAAATATTAAATGCGCAGAACAAAAAAGGAATATGAAAAAATAACTTCAAGAGAAAGAGACAAAACAGCATATAAAGGTAGACCTGTTAGAATTACACATGCCTTCTCAATTGAGACTCTAAATGCCAGAAGGAAGGGCCTGGGTACATATGTTGCAGACTCTAAGAGACCACTGAGGCCAACCCAGACTACTTTTACCTAGCAAAAATTTCAATCATCATAGATGGAGAAAATAAGGTATTTCATGATAAAACCAAATTTAAATAATATCTATCACAAAAACAGCCATACTTAAAGGAAAACTGCAACCTAAGAAGGTTAATTACACACATGAAAACACAGTGAATAAACAATCTTACACTGTCAATCTCCAAAGAAGGGAAACATAGACACACACACACCACCTCCAATACTATGACCAAAAACAGCAACAATATGATAACTAGAATCATTGGTCATTTATATTTCTCAATGTTAATCATCTCAATAAAAAGGACACAGAGTAATAGAATGGTTGCTAAAATAGAGCTCATCCTTTTGTTCATAAACGAAGCACACCTAAACATCAAGAATAGACATTACCTCAGAGTTAAGGGATGGAAAAATATTCTAAGCAAATGGACATAAGGAGGAAACTGGTATAGCCATTTTAATATATAATAAATAGACTTTAAACCAAAACTAATAAAAGAGTCAGGGAAGGACACTACATATTTATCAAAGTAAAAATGGACCCAGATGACATTTCAATTCTTAATATTTATGGCCCAGACACATGGACATCCAAGTTTACAGAAGACACACTCTTATAACTTAATTCACATATTGACCCTCATACATTGACAGTGAGAGACTTTAATACCCTCTCTCACCAAATAACAAGTCATCCAGATAAAAATTAACACAGAAATGCTCAACTAACAGATGTTATAAACCAAATGAACCTAACAGATACTTACAGAACATTTCACCAAAATATACTTCATGGAACTTTCTCCAAAATTGTCCACATACTGGGACACAAACCAAGTCTCAACTTATTCAATAAAATAGAAATATTTCCCTCATCATATCAGACTTCCATGGATTAAAGCTAGATAGCAACACCGACAGAAGCAACACAGAGTTTACAAACTCATAGAAACTGAACAAATTTCTACTAAGTGAAAATTAGGTCAAGACAAAAATAAGAAAGAGCTTAAAGACAGTGTAGAATTCAACAAAAATAAATACTAGCCATACCAATATGAATGGGACTCAATGAAAGCATTGTTAAAAAGAAACTTCATAACACTAGCATCTACATAAGAAAATTGAAATAACTCATACTAGCAATTTAATAGCACACCTAAATTTTCTAGACTAAAAAGAAGCAATCACAGCCAAGAGCGTACACTTCAAGATATAACCAAACTCCTCAGTTTTAAATCAATGAAAAAGCAACAACAACAACAACAAAAACAATATAAAGAATCAATGAAACAAAGAGTTGGTTCCTCTAGAAAATCAACAAGATAGACAACCCCTTATCCAAACCATCTAAAAGGCAGAAAGAGAATATCCAAATCATCAAAATCAGAAATTAAAAGGGGAAAATAACAACAGACATTGAGAAAATCTGGAGAATAAAAAACATACTTGAAGGAATATAGGTAAAGATACTTTTATTTTAAATAACTAAAGAAATATCTGATTATTGTAACCATTTCATGACATCTTATTAAAATGTTTGTTTGTTTTAATAAAAACACACACACAAAAATCTTAACAGATCAGAAGAGCAAAAAAACTTTTCTAGGCCACAATGGGCTGTAGCAATTAAACACTAACACTATTTTCTTTTCAGTATATAAAAGAGGATTTGATGAAAATATTTTAGTCGATTTTTAACAGAAAATTTTTCTAAATTTTAACAATGAAAATGAAAATCATTTTTATCAGCCATTATAAACATAAAATAAGTTGAATAAATCTCTAAATCTCTAAAGTGATTACTATGAATTCCCTTATTTTAACTCACTTTATCACAATATTATTTAGAGTAGTTCTTTTTTTAAAAATACTTAAATACTTTAAGTATTAAGACATGAAAAAAATAATAAAAAGATATCTAGAGAAAAAATAATGGTATCATTCACACTTTAACAAAAAATATCAGTGGTTACTTATATTTGTGAAGTCAAATAGAACAAATGATCTAAAAGTTAAAGAAGTTACATGAAAACAACAGTTAGATATATAAAAAGACTCAATTTTAGGCATGTCAGCTGTTGGTATAAATTTCAATAGCATTTATTAATTAGTGTGCCATACTACTAAAAACCATGAAGGATTGAAGTAACCCTGAACATGGGTCTCAGTTAGAAGGCCTGGGCAGTCTAAGGGACCTCTGACCGTGGAACCAGGATGTATCCCTGGTGCACAAAAGGGCTTTGCAAGCACATTCCCCATGGAGGGGTACTCTCTTAACCTAGAGGCAGGAGGGAGGGCCTAGTCACTATTCCGAATGACTTGACAAATTTGATGACCCCTCCTGGAAGGCATCACCCTACACCTGGAGTGTATGTGTGGGGAATGGGATGGGAGGGTGGTCGGGAAACATGGGAGGGAGGGAGAACTGGGATCAATATGTAAAATAAAAAATAAATAAATAATAAAAAAGAGATATTAGAATCCAAACCACCATCAGAAAGAAAAGATTGAGATTATTACATTTTGTTATGAGCATGTTTTTCCACCGGCCTGGTCCCACAGATACGCCAGTCCAAAATAACACACAGAGATGCTGATTTAGATATAAAGCTGTTAGCCAATTACTTATTTCTTATCAGCTAGCTCTGTCTTAAATATTAACCTATTTCTATTAATCTAAGTACTTGCACATAGTCTTGTATTACTGGAGAGAGGGCCCAGCGTTCTACTCTCTCTGTCCTCCATGTTGAATCTCCTCCCTACTTCTTCTCTCCTCCTTGTTTCTAGTCCTGCCTATCTTGCTTTCCTATTGGCCAACAGTGCTGTATTCATTAACCAATATGAGAAATATTTACAAAATGAAATCTCCCAACAATTACATTCATTGTGACTCCTCTCAATCGCACAGGAGGAAAGAGATATTAGAGGATAGAAGCTCTAATCTTTGCTTATTCATAAAGATTAAGGGAAAAATAATAACAGGACAGAAATGCACTAGGAGACAGAGAAACTGTATTAGGAGGCATCAGAAATGGTGATCCCAACACTGAAGGGAGGTCCAAGCAGGGTAACTTCATGGCTCTCACAAGAATACACCTAGTAAACCTGTGACTAGGTTTAATACACTGTTTTTGCTTTCTTTAACATTGTGTTAATTTCTCTACCTACCTATTTATTTATTGTAATAACCCATCAACTTCGACTGAGCAGCCCATATACTCCTGGGTGTGGGCCTATTCATTGGCTCATGGACCGCTCTCAAGAGCCATACTCTTAAAGAAAACAGACACTCCTTTAGTAGAATCCCTCAACTGTCCATAGCTTCTAAGTTGGGGAGGGCAGAATCCCTTCCCACCACATGCTGGAATATTTACTGGCATGATCTTGTGCAAGTCTTTTGTAGGTAACCACAGCTGTTGTGAGTTCAGGAGTCAGCCTTCTGTCTTGTTCAGAAAACACTGTTTTGCTCTGGTCCTCCATGACATCTGACTTTTTTAAGCTTTCCACTTCCTCTTCCATGATGGTCTTGGAACACTAGGGAGACTTGTGTCCCACTAGTGACTGAGCACTCCACTGACAATCTCTGTATGTCTATCAGTTGTGAGCTTCTGCATTAACCACTATCCACTAAACAAATGGAAATCTCTTATTTGGTCTGATAACTGCACCAATCTATAGGTAGAGAGATATGAATTTAGAGGATAGTTGATAATATGTCCATTTAATAAAATAATAGCAGATTTACACCAGGAGCCTATGAGTCTACCAGCCTGGGGTTTTCAGTCAGATGTATGGTATTGGGCACCTATTTTGTCCTGTGTTGTGTACCTTAAGTCCAATAAAAAAGTAGTTACTTAGCACATACTATTTGTACTACTGCCCTCAAGGGTATTTCTTGCTACTCAAGTCATTATTGTAGATTAGAGTAATACTGTTGATGCCCTATATCTCCCAGAAGCCCACACAGCATCTCCCAGTACCACAAAGTGAGCCAGTAGGAAGAAAGTATCTTGGTCAATACTGATATATTTTATCCACGTCCTATGACTAGTATGTGTGACTTCAGCAACAGGGTATTGCCATAGAGCTCTGGTGGGCCACTAAGGCCAAAGACACTAACTCTGTTATTTTGGGAATCTCCAGTGCACCTATGACCAACTCATTGAGAGTAGGCATCCAATACTTGGTACTGGGCTTTTATTTGGCAATCTTTATGTGTCCCTATCTTAGGAGATTTTGCATAAGGTTGAGGTAGACACAAAAACAGGGAAAATTGAAAGATTTGAAAAAGGGAGAAGAGCCCATCAAGTCAGACACTGGTTGAATTCTCTTGCCACACACCTGCAATTAATTGTCTAGAAATCCAAACAAAAATCCCATTTATGTAGAACTAGCATGTACCCATCTCCCCCTTTACCCAACTTGCTTCTGATTGTACCAGATCATTGTCTCATCCAAGTTTCCTTGGAGATGCCCTAAAATCTCACTCATCAAAAGAAAGAATAAAAGTTTGCCAGCAGCCTTTGGAGGGATTACTTGAAAGCCAACAAAAATGATACAGAGAGCCTGTAAGCAACTTTGGTATGTATTACTTTCTCTACTGACCGTTGGGAAAACACACCCACAAATGAGAATGCCTTACTTCCACATACCTCCCAATTACCACTTTCTCCTAACACCTGTACTTAAAAACTGTATTAAATTATCTTTAATAAAATCCCCAACTATGCTTCAAAATGTTATGCTTGAAATTCTTCTCTGTGATGAATCCATATCTAAGTCTAGCTCCCTAGGAACTATGGACTGACCTCCTCATGCTGAGGAGGATGACAGAGCAACACTGTATCACTGTCTCCTCATCAGTAGTGAGATAGTCTGCATTTTCATCCTGCACTAGACCTTTCAAACCATGTAAGTTGATCATGGCTTCAAAAATAAAACTTGAAGACAGCATGGAAGGAGACTGAAATATGCATCTCAGGAGTCTCATTAAAATATCATGACTATATGAAAACAGACAAAAATCTGTCCCTGATGTCACAACCTAATAGGAAAAGAAAAGCCACATGTCAGAAATCTGGGCAGAAATTCAATTGTGTGCCTCCACAATGAAGATGAATGGAAAAGCACATTCTTGGATAAAATACCTATTGTTGCATGCCCAGATTCACAATCAAGCAGATGGCTTTGCAACATGTACATGGGCATAGGAATGGACATATTGCTTCACTGGCTTGATAAAGACCTAATCATGCTATGTAGCAATTACCAAGATCAGGAGACATAAGCACTTCCCCTCCTCCCGAATATTTAAGAATTATCTGTGAAGTTGACCAAAGCCTAAATCCAACACTTCTGGAACTAATGTGTATACATGCTCAGCAATAAAAATGGCCTAAGTGAGGCATGGATGGTGGTGAGGGAGGTTTTGCCTCCTCTCTCAATCATCCTATATAAGGATAAAAGAAGTGAATGACTGCAGGTAATGTATGCTACTGGGGGTGATGTTGAGGATTTAGAACTAAGAATAAATAAAAATTCATTCACTTTTCCAGCTCATCCAGAAAAGAGTACCCACAAAAGAACACACATTCCCCATAAAGGGGTCCTCCCTTAACTTAGAGGCAGGAGGGAGGGCCTAGTCCCTACTCCAAATGACTGGACAGATTCTGTCGATCCCTCCTGGAAAGCATCACCCACCCTGTGGACTGTGGGGGGTTATGGGATTGGAGGGTTGTCGAGGAAGGATATGGGAGGGATATGGGAGGAAGGATATGAGAGAGGGAGGGAAAGAGGGAGGGAGGGAGGGAGCAAGGGAGAGAGAGAGAGGGAACTGGAATTGATATGTAAAATAAGAAAAATTTGAAAAAGAGCTGCATATAAGGAGCTAGGAGGATCAAAGTTAGCTTTAGGTTATTTCTTTTTTTCCATGTATCTAGAATATACCTATCCTTTAAAATGGGCTTATAATTACTTAATTTTTGAAGTTTTCATTGACAATTACTATTGGTTTATCTTTATTTTCTCAGAAATTTTATTGGTTATATTTCTATTCATCATTAAATATGTGGTTATATATTCATAAGCATATTTTATTTCACTTAATATAGTGTTATAGTCATAATTATATTTTTATTTCCTATTTAGTATGTGGATACATTCTCATAATTTAATTTTCATTCCTCACTTAGACATTCAGAATCTTGTGGATAAAAATTCATTTTTTATGAACCTTCCTTTCCCTACTCTTTAACTCCCTTCTATGCTGAATATAGTGGTTGACATATAAAAAAGTATTATAATTAGAAGATAAAACAGAAAGTGTTAAAGGAAGGAAATAAAGACATAAAAGAAAGATAAATTTAGAGATAAGATTTTTTTTAGCTCAGAGAAGATAATTTTATAATTATACATATTTATAGTTTTAGAGGCACAATCTTAACCAGACTATAATCATATCTCATGGATAAGAATATGAACTCCATAAGGTATGATTTATTTTATCTTACTGTTGTATCTCAGAGCCTAATACAGTGTTTAGAATTATGTATGCACTCAATAAAAAATTAGATGAATGAACAAATTAGTAGATGAATTACAGATGCTGGGTGCCCAACCTGGAAGAGGAGAAGAACTCACAGGCACCTTGTATTTTCTAAACACATGCCTCTTAGTCCTCAGGTTTACCAGTTATTCTTTTTAATAACTGGAGAAAGGAAGACTCTAAAATTTAAATGTGTAAGCTAAGATGACATAAAGTAAAGGTAGGTCTTGAAAACTCAAACGGATTCACGTCTGACTTCCTCTTAAGGCCATACATAGACTTTCTGATATCTACTAACAAAAATTTACTACATTTTATTCATAGAGGAAACTGTCATATAAGCTTTAAAATAAGACAGAAAAATTATACACTGTGATTATTGGAGTACACTGGATCACTAATAGAAATCACTTCTAATGAGAAGCTGAATGTCAGGAAAGGCATCAGTTCTCAACCACAGATTATCACTGTTCTCTGCCCTTTAAATCCCATTTGAAGAAATTAAACTTAAATGTCTTAATGAGCTTTCATGAACATCTATAAAGTATGTGCTTGTCATACTAAGAGATTCACATTCTCACTAGGGTCTCTGATTGCTGTTATAATTGTTTGTTGGACATACATGCTTCCATTGACTCCTCTACCTAGAAGCAGAGTAATGCTAGAGGTTGACAAGTTGGTAAAGATCACCTTTATTTGCCAAGCAAAAGGGACATGAAATGAAGTAACTGTATGAATCTTTATTTCAAAGTGCTTATAGTTTAGAATTCATAGACTCTGTCTTCTGAGGAACAACTGAAAATGAATGCATCATCTTTCACAAGCCACAGTGAGATTCTGTAATGAGATCCAATTCATTTTTGTGATCACAGTCACTACATTCCTGGCCTTGTGTTATGTCTTGTTATTGTAAACCTTATTTGCAATTATAATCTGAATTGATTTGTCTCACAGAGATATAGGTTAAAATCTTTGGCATATGGTGAGAGCTCAATAAATACTTATGAGATGATTTGAAACACATATTTTCATGTTTCTTCCCCATCAGTTTTCTAAATACGGTATTAATGTTACTGCAACATTTGCATTTCATTGATAGAATTGGTGTTGTTTAACAAATCACCACTTTTTCAGAAGCAAATATAATTTGATTCCCCAAAGTTGACTTCCATCAATATAGTAAACATACATAAACAGAATGGAAACAGAAACAGAAACACTGACCAGAAATGAAAATAATTCACATGTACAAAACAGATTCTTGTCAAATTTAAAACTAAAATATCTTCATAGCTAATTACAACCTACTATAATAAAGCTTTAAACCTCGCTGTACCTTTTATTCATACCACTGTACCTGTTTTTATGCAGGTGGCAATCCAAATTGCAATCTACCAAAATATCTCAATCTACCATTCCTATGAACTACAGGACCCAAGTAAGAAAAATACCAGGAAAACATTTGCTTATAATAGTCCATTCAATATATATGAATCTTATTTACCACATTCCCCCATCTTCCAGGCCATACTTCATGGATTCCCTCATAGTAAGTGGTCTACATATCCTTGATTCCCTTGAGAAGTCATTGCTCTTCTATGGCAATCTGCAATCAAAACTTAGACTCACCTCACCCTCCCACTCTGCATGGTTTGAGTTTTATACATTGCAGATAAAATCATATAACACTTTTGCACAGATGACAAGACATTGATTTCACCAGACTCTGAGGGTCTGGTCAGCCACCGAATACTATTTAAATTTTACAAACAAGGATTGGCAGTGTTAAAAGGGACTTTATGATCATTAAAGTGACCTAGCTTCATACTATTATTTAACCTGCTTTTATATTTCCTGTCACTTTTTCGGTTTACTCACAGCCTATTGTGAACAGCCTTCTATTTGTCCACTTTACAGAAGTCACTTTGTATTTTAAAAAAATATTTCAATCCACATTAGTCACTCTACAGTAAATACTATTATATCATTACTAAAAATACTAGTATTACTCTAGACATAGTATTGTTCAGTTTTTAAAAATTGTCAACGAGCTTTCCCAAACCTGATCTATACAACAATCAGACATCCAATGATGCTCAGCGTTGCACAGGTCACTCAGACCTAACACCTCAGAGGACAAATTTAGATTTGTTCAGTTTCTTCAAAGACTAGCAACTCTGTAGGAAATTACTATAATTTCTGTACAGACATTGTAGTAGTCTGACTTTTACAAATTCATCCATTTTTATCAGAAATTAATTTGCCAGAAAGGAACACTATTAGGAGATATCTATGACGTAGTCACATAATACCTATGAGTAACATACAGACTGAGCAAATAACAGCAATTAAAGAAAAAAGAGGTCATGACTTTGAAAAATAGCATGAAGGGCAAATGGCAAGACTTGGAGGGAGGAAAGGGAAGAGAGAAATGATATAATTTTATAACCAAAAATAAAGAAAAACTCTACAATCCCGATAGTCCTTTTCATATAACCAAAGGAAACATTATGATCATTGTAAGTGCATCTAAACTAATTAATGTGATATGATGCTTATAAAGAAATATATAATTTATTAAAAATGAATTGGGGGAAATTACCCTAGCTTTTCCTTTATTATAAATACTATTAATGGAGGGAACTGGGATCAATATGTAAAATAAGAACAATAAAATAAATAAATACTACTAATGAAGATAGACCTTTTACTAGAAATTTGCCAAAAATCCACAGTGTACTATTTACCACTTTATGATTCTCACTAGTCTCAGATTTACGGTATGATACTGGGACCCTTGCCATGAGGCTTGGCAAATTCTCAAAAAAATTTTCAAATTTTCCTTGGTATAGAACATTTTCTGTTTCTTTTATGGCTTCCCTCATTATTCCAAAAGTATGAAATAGGCCCTAATATGTGAATTATGATTGTGACAAAGACCCAAGCCAAAAGTGTGCTTTCAAGTCCAGTGGCCTCCTCAGCCCTTTGCAGAATTAATTTTCAAGTGTCTGTGGAATTCATCTGAGGGCATTCTGATTGCCAGTAGGAATGAGGACAGCTCAGAGAAGATGAATAACACATCGTGAATATAAAATGATGAAGTCATGCATGTGAAGTGGATTCATAGTCAACTCATTTAAATCGGAGAAGAGAGGTGTACTGGGCCATTGTAAACATAATTACTGGTTTCCAGATAATAGAAAATGACAAAAATTGACAAGTATTTCTCAACTTTTAGCTGATACTATTAATGATTCATAGTTTCTTTACCATTCTTGAAAACAAATAAACATTACCATAGAGTTTTTGTAGAAAAATTGGGATCCTTTGAATTTAATAAAAATCCTATCTAGGTAATGACCTGTAGTTATTTGAGGCCCCAGGCAGCTACTTTTGTCTTTAGAATAATTTTTTTCTTTAAACCCCCAAATAACATCTTATTCTTATAGCTGAACACAGTTCTAAAAGTTTTCAATGACCTGACTAATTTAACTGATTTTTTAGAGTGATATTGATGACTCCATTTAATAGATAAATACACAGAAGTATGGGTGAGGTGAAATAACTTTCATAGGTATTACATAATTACTAAAGCATATTCTGAATCACTATGATGGGACAAAAGTTAGAAAAATGGCAAAAACAGCTTCCTAAAGAACAGTGCTAGAGTTGGTTGGTGGTGGTGCACACTTTGAATCCAGTACTTGGGACGCAGAGGCTGGCAGATCTCTGAATCTCCGTGAATTTGAAGCCAGACATGGTTGTTACTCAGAGAAACTCAGTCTTGAAAAATTAAAAAAAAAAATTAAAAAAAATCAGTGGTAGAGAACTTGATCATGTGTCTGGGAGATAAAAAGTTAAAGGCATTTTGTAGGATTTACTGTAGGGTCTCTGTGCTTGTCTTACATGAGTCAGTGTGGCAGTAATACTGAGAAACTTTGAAAGACATGTGAAACTCATAACTGGGGTCAAGGAGAGAATAAAATGCACAGTGGACACACAATTAAAGAGGCAAGCTTTCTAACCAGACAAGTTTCTGATATATTGTCCAGCCCCAAGTGATCATCATTAAACATATGTATAGCAGTTAATGGAGTCAGCATCTAAATTATAAAAGAAATAAATAAAAATGAAACAATACCCAAAGATAACTAATTATCTTTATAATTACCTTTAAAAAACATAGAATTACATGTTTATATCTAATGGTCTAATATTTTTGGAACTGATAGAACAAGAAAGGATAGAATGACATGTAAATAACATTTGATAAATAGTGGCTGAGAATGACATTTTTCAAAGGTAATGATACTCACAGATCATAGTATGTGAACTTAAAATCTATTAGAAACAAGCAAATTAAGAAAGAAATATAGTATACAACTAACAAGTAACATAAAGGCAGAATCCTGAAGGCAAATATCATACACAGAAACATAGTGGAAACAAAAGTATAGTGTTTGTAGGTAACTATACAAATAAGAAACTGGAGTGTGTTTTTTACATTGTTAAAGAGGAAAGTATTGCCAAGCTATAATTCTTTGTTAATAAAGTACATTTCAATAACTATGAGGCAATGTAAATGAAGGGAATGAATTACTAGCTAGTACCTTGTACAAAAAAAAATTTTCACAAAAGAACATTTCACGCATTTCCTATGGAGGCATACTATTTCAGCCTAGATACATGGAGGAGGGCCTAGGCCCTTCCACAAATGATGTGTTAGACTTTGATGATCCTCTGTAGAAGACCTCACCATCCTTGGGGAGTGGGGGATGTTGGGGAGTTGGTAAGGTGCATGGGAGATTGGGAGGGAGAGTAAACAGGTAGATTGGTATGTAAAATGATTGTTTCTAAATTAAAAAAAATAGTTCTTGCAGAAAAGATTCAGATAAGAATATAAAATTATATAAAAATGAAAATGTGCTAGAGTAATCATAAATCAAAGCTAGTAAGTGTTTCATTGCTTTTATTTATTTTATTTTACGTTTCTTTACTTCTGTCTATTCTGGTATTCTTTTTTAAAATTTAGGAAAAAACATGTAATCTTTGAAGCAGCTGAGGAAATAAGAATATTCTCAAGATAAAGTGTGATTTCAGCAGTTTGAACACCAACAATGCTCCATATAAGTTATAATTTCCTTAAAAATAAACAAAGTTTTGGAACAATTAATTCATGATTTATAAAGGTCAATAAGCTAAATCTATAATTTAAGAACACTATTGTATATGTGTCACTGTCAAACCTCAGCCAAATGTGTTCTCCATTCATACGCAGCTAACTTTCTGAAAAGAATCAAGCATCCAAATTCATGTACATAACCTGGAGTAACCACAGATACCAGGAAAGAATAAAGCGACCATCATGAGGATAGGAGAACACCATAGTACATGCTTGCTATGTAGATGGAAATGAAAAAAACAAAAACAGAGATGAAGAAACAAATGGTGAGGGAGGAGTTTCATTAAGAAGGAGAAAGCAGGGAGGAGAAAGGTGAAATAGGAGTAATGGTGCTTGAAACGTCATAGGGAATTATACATTTTACAATAACTTAAAATGTCATTGTGCGTAGTGTGTGTGTGTGTGTGTGTGTGTGTGTGTGTGTGTGTGTGTGTGTGTGTGTGTGTGCATGTGTGTCTTTATTTGAAGTTATGCCAGCTGGGGTAACAAGGGGTAACAATGCTCCCTCCAAAATCCATAGACTATTTCATTAAAACCCCAGAGGGAAGCATGAAATCTTTCTTTCAACATTTTGATCAGGGGATCAAAATAGTCTAAAACAAAACAAAATAACAACAAAAACAAAATAGTCTCTTGCCATCGCCCTTGGTACCTTCCAGAAAAATAAAATAGAACCTTATTGCTGAAATCACACCCACTTGAGAAACAACACTTGAAGACTGAATTCATGTCTGACCCAGAAGCCTCTTTACCAAAGACTAGATCTCATAGTTTCAGAAGAACCATGTAAGCTATTAATAGATAAAAGCAACAGATAGTCCTGTCCAGCTGTAATGCCAATGAGCCACAAGAATGATCAGCATGGCAAGATATGGCATTTATACCCTGGGGGTAAGCCATAGTCACCTGATTGCTTGACAGGAGGGAATTCATGACCAGTGCTGCAAATTTAGACAATTACCCATGACTGGTGAGACTATGGAATCTAGAGGAAAACATGCTACTGCCAGTTTCCTAAAGCAGTGTAATTTCTGACTTCATTCTCATTATTTCTCCTTATATTCACAGATAGTGTAGCTCTCACACTTCATCAAAGAAGCATGTGGGTGTGTGTGTGTGTGTGTGTGTGTGTGTGTGTGTGTGTGTAGTCAAAAATTCCTTAGGAAGAGCACAAATGGCCAAAATTTAGAGATCAACTGATTATGGAGAGTGCCACCCACATTTAAAGTGCAACCCCTATACTTTATGCTTAGGGAACATCAAGGGAGAGGGAGATGAAAGATTGTAAGAGCCAAAGGACAAAGATAGCTTCTCTCAAATAATGTCTTTAAAAAAAAAAAGACATGAGATGAGAGAGCGTAGACCTGTGAAGGGTTGAGGGCAGAAGTACAGGTAGGTAGGATAGGTATGATTAAGATATAGTACATGAATTAACAGTATAAGAACGGAACATGCTATATTTAGGAGTATACACACACACACACACATATATACACATACACACACACACACACACACACACACACACACACACACACACATATATATATATATGCATGCAATCTACTAGTGAAAAAAATGCTCTGAAAGATATCAAGGAGAAATATATGGGAAGGTTTGGAGCAAGGAAACAAGGGGAAATGTAATTATAATCTCAAAACAAAAATTTAGGATATATTGTATGAATTAATAACAATATATCCTATAATTAATAAAATATATCAAAATTAATTTAAGTGTAAATATGAAGTAGGAGATGCAGAGTATAAAAATTCTTCTAGCAAAGTTCTTTAAATAGGTCTGTTTCAGATCATAAAAGAAAGATTGCTTCCTACTTTACATAAACCATTTTTATAAAATCAATGTTTTGGGAATCTTCATGAAATAGTCTACAAATCTCTCATATCCAATTTTCTTCTTTTCTCCCTCACTGCTCTAACTCACTTTCTTCAGTCTGGCATTGGCAATTCTGGAGCTCTATATCCCAAAGGAAGCACAAACATTTCACTGTCTACATGGAAAACTAAAGATAACCCTTCCCTTTTGCTTCTAAAAGTAGGCAATCACCAGATCTTGTTAACTCCCCACCCCCTCCCTAGATATCATGAGCTGTGCCCACCACTTATAAGACTGTCTGCCATCTTTCTTCATCTAAGTTCTTCATTACTCTCTAGCTCTGTCCGTTTCTTCAACTCAATCTGATGGAGCTCACATTCCAATTTTCTTATCCAACACCTATGAAATTCTACACTTTCCATGTCTGCTTCCCTTCACCCATTTTTCCTCTCTCACTGCTTTCTGCCCCTTGTACACTTTGAAGTTCTTGGAGCTTGCCTTTTGCTTGCCTATCTCTGAGTCCTCACACTGGTTGGTCTTTAGGTAAACAATGTCCCCTTTTCCTTCAGATTCAATTTAGACCTTACACCTCGAAAGGTTTATATTGGTTCCTTAATGTTAATTCAAAGAAATGAGCCAGCACCTCTCCCCTGGCCGGTTCTCTATGCTTGCTTTCTTTTCTTTCTTTCTTTCTTTCTTTCTTTCTTTCTTTCTTTCTTTCTTTCTTTCTTTCTTTCTTCCTTCCTTCCTTCCTTTCTTCCTTCCTTTCTTTCTTTCTTTCCTTCTTTCTTTCCTTCTTTCTTTCTTCCTTCCTTCCTTCCTTCCTTTCTTCTTTAAAATATACCTTATTAATGTATCCATTGCCATTTTCACTATTTGTTCTTTCTCTTAATGTACACTAACATTTCATTGCATTTTCCTATCTACTATTCCTGAACTCCCTAAAAGAAGGTGCAAAATTTTCATTCCGAGATCCACAGTTCTTAAAACGTATATAGTGGAGGGTAGGCACTATATAATTTGTTGTTATTTATTCTATCGAGTAATACAACAAAAATTGCTGTATCAATTGGGGATATTAGTGCTCTTGTAGTGGTCCAGTATTCAAGTCCAAGCACCTACATCATATAGCTAACAGCTACCTGGGATCTGGCCTCTGTGGGATTCTGGCCTCCATTGGCATCTGCACATATGTGTACATACACATAAATGAAAAAAATGTAAATGGTATACTTTCTAACTTAAGCCTGATTTTTTTTTCCTATATGGAACCCTGAACTCTTGCCTTTTTTGAAAATGCAAATTTGTCAGCTTGTGAAATTAGAGTACCTTCATCCTGAACCTTCAGAGCCAAGTCTATATGACTACTTGCCAAGACTGTTTGCTTCTGGGTCACTGTTTGTTAGTATGTGAAGTAGAAGCTAGGCCCTATTCTAATTAAAATGAGAGAGTAGAGTTTATCTGAGGTCTTAGAGAGAGCAGCATTCTCCTTCGTAGAAATACGATACAGAGATGGAGGTGTCTGTAAAAATGCATGGTTGCTTTGAAGAAAACAGACATATTTTTTTAGATTACTTTTCTGTAATAAGCATACCCATATCTAAGGACAAATCTGAGAACGGAAAATCAGAGAACAATACTTTCCCCTTGTGTATCTTCCCATCATTTTGTTGGTTGGTTATCACTTAAAAGGGAGGTGTGTTTTCATCTTGAGATGGTTTTTGCCATGACTGCCATATGGTTGCATATATAAACACTTAGAAAAAGTCCAATGTAAACAATAGACACAAAGTGATCTGTTTGGCATATATTTTCAGGGTGGGACGCTGTTTGCTCTCTTCATTCTGCTATAAAAAGGATTTTTTGTGTTGGTGAAGGATGCAGCTCAAAGGGACAGAATTAAAACACAGGTATTCTGTATCTTGAATAAATGTATAATTTAATTAAATAATTTAAAACCCAAAGCTAAAGTTGAGTTTAATTCTACATTTCAATGTTTGCTGTGAAGTCACTTCTTGACAATTTTTTTTGAAATACAGTTTCCAATTTTATGATACTACTTGGACATCACATATAAAATACCAAAATAATAATTCATTCCCCAGTTACATGCAGGATGCTAATATGCCCTACATATTGGAGTAAACATATTCTAAAAGAAGTGAATGCAAACTGACTTTGTCCAAAAATAATACACAACAGTGAAGGAAAACTCTAAGCCTACCATCTTAACATGGCACAATAGTGTTGCCAGCTATCTTTTGAGAGTTTTCATGTCCTCCAACCAGACATTAAATTCTGTGCTATTTCAGACCCTTCTCAGTATAATATATCTATATGTATCATTTATCTCAGCACACACTTCTTTCATTGAGTTGTTGTTGTTTTATGTTTTTTCAAGACAGGATTTCTCTGTATTGCATTAGAGCCTGTCCTGGAACTAGCTCTGTAGACCACGCTGGCCTCGAACTCACAGAGATCCGCCTGCCTACACTTCCTGAGTGCTGGTATTAATGGGGTGTGCCACCAATGCCCAGCTTCAGCACCCACTTCTATTATACATTAATACCTATACTTACTGTCAATACTTTTTGTTTATATTTTGATATGCAGGCAAATTTGGCCTTTTCCTGATTATCTCTGTCATTAAAGTATAGAGGTCACTAGCCTTTCCCCTCCCAGCATGTTTCACAACATAGTGATCTTTGCTCTATCTTTCTCATGAATATGCTCTAAAACATAACATGTTACTTAAATTGTTGTTTAAATCAATGAATGTTGTTGGAGCAAATAAAAAATAAAAAGCAATAATTGACATTATGTGTAGGCTCAACAAAAAGAAAAGAGCTTATTAAACTTAAAATTTTAAAACTTGAATTAAAAATAAGTCTAAAAATCACTTGTTTGCAAAAATAATCAAAGTGGTTCAATCTTAGACATCAGGAAGATAACACTAAATTTTTTCTCTCCCTCAAGAAATATAGTCATCTACCTTAGTGCTAGAGTTTGTATCCCAAGTCTCACCCAGCCTCTCAAAATGAAGTCATTTGAAATCAACTTCAATGGGTTTGGCTTATACACGATTATACAAAAATTTTAAAGAAAATTGAGTTTTAGCTAACATATTCCATTCCTTCCTGGGTTATTGTTCTTAATATGATATTAAATAAACATCTTGCTTAAAATTTATTTTAGAAAAAAAATGTAGCTACTTGATTTTTATTGCACTTTAATTAGAAGTAGATCCCAATTCCCTAAAACGATCAAGCAAAGCAGCATTTTTTTTAAGTGACCCTGAAGTCATTAAAACAATGAACATGGAACTTTACAAACCTTAAATGAATATGTCTAATGTTTGTCTTATTAAATTCCTTTCTGAAATAATCTTTGAGTGTAGTGTCTAGAGTAAAATAGAAAATAAACATCCTTAAACCAAATTGTGAAGTCAAATTTACAGCTGAACGACTTTTCTGCAATCAGTAAATACAACATTTAAGAAGTTTGTTTACAAAATAAGGCTCTGCTGGCTTTTAAACAGTAAGTTTAATGTTCCTTAAGGCAGAGCCTGACGATGTTAACATGCCCAGGCATGGGTGCCATTGCAGCAGCATACACAGTTCACAAGGTTCTTCTTCCTGAATTAGGCATTGCTTCTCTCCAACTTTACTGCTCAAAGCCACCCACCCAATATCCCCAGAGAGACCTTCCCATATTTAGAATGGAATGAAAAGGGTAGCAAGCATATGAACAAAAGTCCCACTCTGGGATTCTGTTTATTTTTCAAGCCTTTAAAGGATGAGCATGAAGCTTGATGAGAGCAAAGACAATAAACATCAACCTGCTCAAATATTGTTACTCGGTTTTTATCATAAACTTTGTTATTTGTGTTTAAGGGGACAATCAACAGTTTTAACTGTTACTATGTGTTTCTAGGAGCAGGTCATAGTGAACTCCTAAGGTAAGACCAAGGAACAAAGTGACAATCTCTTGTCTTTAAAGCATTCAGAAGTTTGCTCTCAAACAGCTAAAACCTAAAGCCATTAGGAACCCAGTCCAAACATTATGCTATCCTTGGAGATGTGGAAATTGTCCATGACTGTGCTACACCTGCACCTCTCTTCTGTTTTGTACCTAGTATATGAACTCCCACCAGATCCAATGGCTGTCTCCTGCTGGTTTGTTCCTACTGTTTGAAATGGACTAGCTTATAACTGATTAAAATGCTTGTTCTGTGGTGGCCTTGTCAAACACAAGAAATATCTTCCTTCCTGTAGCTATGCATACAGTCATAGGACCTGCATTTTCAATTGTAAAGGAGGGTAGAGGATAGTTTATGTTTCCCTCTAAGTCAGAACCAAGATCACTGAAAAGAAATCATCAGAAAGATGAAATGTTTTCACTCAATTATAAGAGATTCTAAAGTGAGGAATTTTGTTAATGAACTTACATAAGCAGCAACTAGATGGTGTGCCTTGAGAGTAACTATCGACTAAGTACATGTTCATCAGCAAAACTCTGGGTTCTTGTTACCATTCTAAGCAATAACTATAACCTCTCCCCTCCAATACCACTTCAGTTTTAGATAGTGTAATGGTTAATCTTCATTTGTAACCTAAATATGTTCAGCATCAGCACAGAAATACATGTTGGGAGAGCCTGAGAGGGAGTTTCCACATGACATTAATCAGTATTAAATAAATAGGAGAGGCATGCACAGTGCCAGTATTTATTGTTCTTTGCTTCTCCTACTCATTGTGACCAGTTCCTTCTGTTTCTACTGCCTACCAAGCCCTAATGCCTCGTGCTTCATCAGGGTATCCACACTGTGATGAACTGTTCCCTTCATACTGTGAGCCAAACACCTGATCTGTCACGTATTTCATCAGAACAACTAGATAAGTAACTAATATAGATAGCCATTTATCTTTAAGCCACTTGTATAAGCCAGGGTTAGAGCAGTTGTCAGTTTTGCTGTGTATTCCTCCGTAGTGCTGTGGAATCAAAAAATATCTATAGGCTAGGCTTATGTTATAAATTAGCATTGGGTATCTTATTTGAGTAACAGAAACAATAAAAAGCAATAAAAAACATTTAACAGAAACTTTATTGTAGGAGGAGCAGTTCTAAGTGACAGATAACAGAAAGTCTTAAAAATTACTACCTTATGAGAATGAGAGTGTTCACTTACAAAGTTTCACGATAAAATGCCAACAGATTAATGAGCTCTTTAAACCAGGTATAGTGAATCAATAAGCCCCCAGAGCAAATGGTACACATATTGATTTGAAGTGGGGCTGGGAGACAACTCCGAAAAGGCTTGACAAGTTAATGAAGTTGAAATGAAACAAAGGGACAAAGAAGAAAAAAGTTAGATTGAAAAGCACTTTTCTGTGTGCACAGACAAGCTAAATTCCAGGGAATCTTGCTAATGGTTCAGAGTATCAAACTGAATGACAGAACCTGCCTCAAATGTGCTTCAACATAAGAAGAGGCAATGAAGAGGGAGTCCACATTCAACAAAATATATCTAATTCCACAAAGTACATCTATCCAATGGATGGCAAGACTGGGTATCAAGTATATTCCACAATCACAAAGATTCATAGTTTATACCCAAACTGAGGTTGTATCACACAGCTTGGAGATGCCTATCTGATTCTCTTGCTTTATTTTTCACAATACTTCTCATCAATCAATTTATATTGATAATGATCTTCACCTTTCTTTTAGAATGCAAAAGCTACTAATAAATTCTAGGAGACCTCAGAAGCATGTGGCCCTCTGGTTAAAGTAGGGGCTTATAGAAATCAGGTGATTAATAAAGTTTTGTCTGAAAAAGGCCTAAGGAATCTAAGGAAAGATATGAAATTTCTCCTTTGCAATGAGGATAATATCTTATCTTTTAAGACTTAGAGTTAGATTATACAGAATTAAGGTATTATAATGCCATGAAGAGAAGAATGATTCAAGATCATTCTCTATTTCAATTCTCATATTATTCACTTATTGAATAAATATATATCAAAGACTTTTTGAGTGTCTGGTAAATTTCTAGATACCAGATGGCCAAGATTCTTTTAAAGTAAGTGATGACACAGGGTTTGAGAGTTTATATACCCTTGAGGTAAAACTGTTAAAGTATACGTCTGGCCCAATGTTACACTAGTCCTTATGTGCAGGTACTGAGCAAAAGGCATTTGCTAGATCAGTAACTACATACTGTGTATCAGGAGATGTGTTCATCTGCTCAAATAAGCACAAATATTATACAGCAGCTGAAATTGGAATTACTATTTAATTGAGTCCGAGACAATCAAATGAAATTCTCTATGATCCATCTTTCTTGTCTTCAAGGTCAATGTGGGAGATAAAGAGGGATATAAGAGGCACCATCAGTCTTGCATCTTTCAAGTCATTGATGTTGGCACTAATTTCTGAAGTTCCTGTAGGATGAGGTACTGATTTTGTTTTACTATTTTGCCTGGTAGAGTCATCTCCAAAAGCTTCCATTTGTCCTTTCCAACAATGATATCCCTCACCCTATCTCAGGGAACCAATGTGAAGATTATTTATATTTACATATATAAACTATATATTTATTAATATACTTAAATACATTATATTTAAATTGCATACACATATATACATATACGCATACACATATATATATACAAACATATATATACATATATATGTATGTATATGCAAACATACCACACACACATACACACACACACACACACAGTTTTCACAGTCGGGCAGTACTATCAATGCTTTTCTCCCTTGGCAGTTTGCATACTACCTTCTAATATTATGAGAGCTAGCACTAAGGGGCATTAAACAGGTCCAGTTCCTGTGTCTTCCACAGTAGGGTCTTACCTTCAAGTTTTCAAAGGCAATCAAGGACAATGACAGTAGCCTGCATTGTATTGTTTTGTGAGCTTTCTGGACCTCCCTATGTCCTGACAAAACAACTTGAAGGTAGATTTCCCAGGCATAGGACTTTACAAAACTATGAAAATTATGAGAGCTAGTTTCTCTGTCTCTCTGTCTCTGTCTGTCTCTCTCCCTCTCTCTCTTTCTGTGTGTGTGTGTGTGTGTGTGTGTGTGTGTGTGTGTGTGTGTGTGTGAGTTTGTGTTTGTAGATGTGGAATATATGTATATATATATATATATATTAATGTGTGTGCATGTGTATATACACATATCTATTATACATGTGTTTTCAAGGAAGCTTATAAAATATTGTGCTTCCGTATAGCTTTACCATAATCCTTAGTATTTGTTTGTCTTGCCTCCACTTCCCTTTGTTTTCTTCTCTTTCCCACTTCTTCAGTTAATGTACCTCACTCCATCTTTTCTCTTTCTCCACTCACAACACCTGTGGCTTACTCTCTCTCTTGATCCTTTTCTCCCTTTCTCACGGCCCCCTCCCCATGACTCCTGTCTTCCTGTCTGACTACTGCTGTTATTTCAGGTTGCTGCTAGATAGTGTTTTCTGGACATTACAGGGATGCTGCATGTAGACATGCTAATGTAGATGGGGGTAATTTTCATGAGACATCATCCCTAGATGAAGAGCTGCAGTCATATGTGTGCATACACATATATTCACAAATGTACACAAAAAGAATAGAGTACTGAAAATATGTACTTCTGTGTGAAGGAAGATAAACCATGTCAGATATGCAGGTATGTGTTCAGCTCTCTGACTCATGATAAAAATATTTTAAACAGAATTAAGACAGACTTCTAAGCAGAGTAAAATAGCCATAATTATCATGTTATATTTGGCATGATTTTGCATTGTTCCTCAAATATATGGCTCCTCAAATCAGATTTTCTCCTAAGATAAAAGTTAAAGTTACTATAATGATTCTCATTTAAATTCCAGGTAAGGATGGCCTTGGCTTATGGAACCTGATGTATGTGACCAATCTCTGGAATAAAAGTTCTCATTAAGTTATCAAAGATAATAGTCACTTCCATTGAAGAATAAGCACTATTTTCAGAGACTACATAAATATCTTCATCTGTGATGTTTCAAGAAAGACTAACTCAGTAGTGACAGCTAATGAAAATGACTGAAGAATGTGAAGATTAAAAGATCAGTATGAATCAGGAATCAATCTGTGAAACGAATGAGTCATGAATGTGCCTGCTGTTTCCTGCAGGCCTCTCCTGGCTTTGGGTACAAATGGTACCATATTCAGTGCTAGCACCCTGTTCTGACAATGCTTGCTCTCCACCTTTATATGCAGGGTACCAGGCAGTTCCTTTGCAAGTTCTTACACATTCATAGGTACCTGGCTCCTTGGTTGTAGCAGCTGTGTGTAATTCTTTTTTTGGGAATTGCAGAATCATTTGTATGTCTATGTATATGCCCCTGTCAGGGTAGTCCTTGTGCATCTGCTTTGTCTGGCACATTTCTTGGTACCTGCCTGATATGATTGTCACTTTGGTCAGACTCTAGAGTGGATCAGGGTTGAACCAGTCAGTTGGTGCATGATACACTTTTGGGGGACTTAGTTCTAAAGCATCACACCCTATGTCTTATTACATTTCAAGGTTGGCTTTGAAATTTGAATTTAATGGTAGCATTCCTTATGAAACCTTCTGTTAAGCACTGTGCTGTAACGGAGATTCCCTATTCTATATGACCTATTCTTTTTCTTTCTTGAGTTGTCCCCTCAAATTTCCCTTGAAGTTGAGTCCTAGCAGCCTGGCTCACCAGTCCGATGTATACCCTCCAAGTATCCATATTAAAGGGCATGTGATTTACACTAAAGCTTAGATGCCTCTACACTTGTAAAAAGTATGTTAAAAACTTAGGCAAGTCAAACATTAATCTCAACACTTACTTGAGCTATTTTTATATTTATGCCTTCTCTTGAAAAGCATGGTTTAAGTTATTTTTTGTTACTGTGGCTATTGCCTGACATTTTGCTTTCTAACCACTGACAAAAGAGGTGGATTGTTTGAGTTAGTTAGAGGGGGAGGGGAGACTCCTAAGGTTCATTGTTAGTTCTTCACACACTCTTTGGAAGCCTCAGTCCAAACCTACTACCTTGAGGAAGAGTCACAACACTAAGAGCTGGTGGAAGACAGAAGAAATCACTTTTCAGTAGTTTCCTATGAGGACAGTCAAAATGGTAACTCTATAGAACTCTTCCTATCATTGGGATATAGTTACATTTTTAAAAAATGAAAGAAAAGTTGCAATTATCACCATTAGAAAAGTCTGGAACACTAAATTTTAATCCTGAGTGTTTTGCCATCATGTATGTTTGTAATTTGGCATGTGGCTTATCAACTCGTGTTTCAAAAACAGTTATTAAAAGGTTAGAGTTACTTTGCTTTCAAATTTTCCGTTTACTTGATACACTAGAAAATTATTGTTGAATCTTAGCTTACATTACTTTTTCCAATGAGTAGTGACTTTGGATTGTGATATGTGCTCAAAGGGTTTCTTCTTTCTTTTACTATGAGAAAATACAGATGGCACTATAAACAATCACTGCCTATAGTTCTGTAACTTCTAGTAATCTGTGTAGTGGAGGAATGAAAGAATACAACTAAATAATGAGCTTGTCGATTTGTTAAGAGACCAAGGGGTTAGTGGTGTTTATTTCAGAGCATTCTGCTCAGTGTTGCTTAGTAGATTAACACATGACTTGGAAAAATGTCTTAGACCAGTAGGAAATAAATAAATGTAGTTTTAGCTAATTTATGGTGGAAATACTGTGAGATGATTCATATTAAAAAGAAGTTTGCTTAAGAAATGGAAAAATTAACATACATCTTAATCCCAGCTCTCTTCAGGCAGAGGCCAAAGGATCTCTGTGAGTTTGAGGTCAACTTGGTTTACATAGTAAGTTCCAGGAAAACCAGTGTAGCGATATATGCTTTGTAGAGAGCTCTGTAGAGAAAACTTATCTCCAAAAAAAATATAACAGCAACAAAAAGAAATGAGAAAAATTATATAATCTCTTTCAGAACTGGTTATAAATGTGTGTCATAAATAATATAGTTAAATATTTCCTTAAAAGCTGGAATAAGGAAAACGCATCTCTTCAATGGAAGCCAAACATATCTTTTTATTCTCTTTTTGAGGTTTTTTACTTATTATTTATTTGTATGTGTATGTATGCACAGTGTGCATACATGTGCCTATGAAGGCCACAATATATAGAATTCTCTGGTATTAGAGCTACTGGTGGTTGTGAGTGGCTTGGTTGCCAAGCCTAGGACCTATGGAGGAACAATAAGTGCTCTTAACCACTGAGCCTTTTCTCCAGCTCACAAACATTTCTTTTAAATAAAGTATTTCCTTGCATCTTGGGTATGAAAACTATCAATTAAACTTGAAAGACATCCATATAAAACCAAATATTGTAAGAAGCTATGTGAATAGTGCAATGACCTCAGCTACTCTATAAATTTATGCCAAAAAGTAATTCTGTAAACTGCTCTGTATGATGTGACTTCAGATTAATTACTTCATTCCTACTTTATCTATTCAAAAATGCTCATAAAATCTCCCCCCAAAGTACCAAGCCACTTATAACTGGTAGGGTGACTCACTCAAATTAATGCAAAGTTAATGTTGGAATAAAGGACAAAAACAAGGAAGTTCATGATGTTACAGGGGAGAAATTAACCTAGTCTGTGAATAGAGGACAAGATTTCCCTTGACTAAGGGGAATCAATTTGAATAAGGATAGGTAAGATGAGTGCTATTTAATGAGGCTAAATAGAAAAGAAATATATCTCAGAAAGACAGAGTAATATATCTAAAGACACCAAAGTGAAAGGAAGGTAGCTTATGGTCTTCAAGGATGGGATACAGAAGGCAGGGAAGTCAGGACCAGTGGTAGCAGTACAAGAACTTGAAGTACCTGTGAGAACTCAGTCTTTGTCCTGTACTAAATTCTTGGAAATATTTTCATTATATGGGGCAGGTCTTTCAGAGTTGGATGGAGGAAGGCAGATAAAAATCTTCACAATTGTAAATGTGAGACAAGATGAGAGCAAAAATATGTCTTCATTTGAGGAGCAGATGGTGTGGGTATTGGGCCAGGGTATTGTGAATACAAGAACAGTTCTTGCTTTTCAGAATTACAGACAGCCACAGAAGCAAATCAGTGGGCCCTGTTGTCTTTCTCCACAACACTATTTCATTTCAGAACCCAGCATAGATCCTAATAATCCTCAAGGGTTTTAAAATAGGCTATTTTACAGATGATTTGTTTTTTTATATCCCTTATGGACTTAAATGTATTTATTAATTATAATGTATACCACACCTTTAAAATAATCTATGCTCATAAGTTAAAGCCAATATATTACCTGGGTCTATGTAAACAAGAAAAACTTAAATAAGCTAAAAATTGAACCTTAAAATAATTTAATTCTTGAGTAGATAATAAAAAACAAACAATGTCAAATAAATAGTTATTTGTATAAAGGAGTTACACCAGGTGCTTCTCAGTCTGCTCACTAGTGACTTCTTGAGAAGGAGAGTTCACAACTGGAAGGGAGCCAGTAGTGAATGTTTAGCAGTATCCCTAGCCTATGGGCACTGGATTTTAATAGCAAGTTGCCTTTTCCTTAGATGTGGTACACAAATGTCTGCAAATACTCCCAAGTGGCATAATGCCAGTGAATAACAATAAGATATAGTTAAAGTTGATGAGTCACATATAGCAGGACATACGTGAGAGAGGTCCGGGAAGCCAGAACAGAGCCATGACAGGTTTCTGAAAGCCTCTGCTAGGGACCAGGCCTTAGTTTTAGTTTACTGGAGGTGGCTGGGGCTGAGAGTTTCCTGAGAATACCACAACTCAGGGGCAACCAATCAACAGGCACAACTTGGCCTTCCAATGGTCCAGCAATGATCACAGTCTCCTGATAGCCACTGGAAAGTCCCTTACCAGTAGAGCAGCCTACCAATCAGTCCACAGACTAATCTCTCCTCCCTGGAATTCCCATAACCCTGTTTAAAAGGGGAGCCTGTGAGTTTCTTGGAGTAGCCCTTTGCTACCCCAACTTCTTAAAATATTAATGAACAGCTCTTTCCTATTGTGTACATGACTGGTGGTCTTTTATGGAACTTCTTGTGGACCTAAACACTTGGCCATTTCATAGAAGATATATTTGAAGTGGGTGGGGAATGGGATGGGAGCAGGAGTGGGGGGGCATAGGATGATGGGAGGGAGAGGGAACTGAGATTGATATGTAAAATAAGAAAAAAAATAATTTTAAAAATGTACCAAAAAAAGAAGATGAAGAAGTGGAAGATATATTTGAGATTGGTGGCCCATGAGAAAAGAGTAGGAAAGTGCTGTGTAGAAAAGTCTCCCCTAAGCCTGTGTACTTTGGGCACAGGGAAGGCTAAGGATGTACACCTTGCTTTCTGCTGTGCACACAATTCTATCCATCTCCTTGCTTGTATAAATCAGTACCTTTAGTCTGGTTGGTTCTCTGATGTTGAACAATTAGTAAGGCAAGACTGGGTTTTACTTTGATGCTGCCTTGGGAGCTGTGCAGAGGGCCAACATAAGGTGGGGTGCACGTTCCTATTTATTGAGAAAACAAGATTAGGACAAAACACTCTAATACACTGGTTCTAGAACATTAGTGATTTGTCCAGCACTGGTCCTGCCCATGGATGTCTCATTTGACTGAAATCTACTCAATCTTCTCTTTCCCTTTTGGTCACTCATTCCAGATAAACACAATTCCCAGTCTGAACATATTGGATGAATAAAAGGAAACATAAAGTGGCTTTCAACAGCAATTTTTGAGAAATTTAGTAATATGAAATAGATTCGAAGTCCACCTCTATTGTAGGGAGAACTAGTTACAATTGATTATATTAGACATTTTATATTTCATAAAATTAATAGGGTGTCACTAACATTTTATATCTAACAAGGTATAAAAGTAAACAACTTACTTTCAATTTCCCACTCCTTGAGCAGGTCATGTATGGCATTAATAACTTCCCAATCATAACAGTAATTGTTTCATATTCAGCTAAAAAAATGTCTGATGACATTAGGAGTTCCATGATGAGAAGAATCTATTGAAGGAAGAACAGTCATAAATGTAATAGAACTGATGACACTAGCCAAAAATAATTTTCCAAGGTAATGATGCAGCAAGTGTGCTTCTACCCTAAATCTGTTGCTTCCAAATAATGTGACAATAACTTAGGTATTTTCATTTGTTTTTATTTATAGCTAAAGAAAAATACCTAGAATTTATTTTTTGGACTTAACCACTAAAGGAGTCATTTTTATCGCTGGGTTTCCAATTAATTCTGTTACCTTGCTATATTTTAATAGTATAAAAGTAACCATAGCATTAAAACAATCTACCAAACAAAAATGATCATATATATAATTTATTGAGTTTTTGATTATGCAAAATATTTGAACTATAAAATATCATCTTTTTCCATATTCTTCACTTGTCAAATACAATTTGCTTTAGAACAACTTTTTAAGTCCTCTGAAATATTTGCAAAACTAGACAAGATTTTACTCACACACACTACACAGATGTACATGTTATGGAGAGGGTGGGGTCAGTAGGTAGATAGCAGCTTTCATATACGCACTGCCAACATTCTATGAAGTACACAGATTAGTGATTCCTGTACTAATTTCTAAGTGAGGAAAAAGTCTCAAAGTAGAATATAGTCCACTTCAAACAGGGACATTGAAGGGGAGCTGTGCTATATTATGTCTTTGCTCTTTTGGCTGTTTTGGTCTTTTTGAGGGGCCTGTCAGCCAGCTCCAAAATAAATCACTCATGGAAGCTTATTCTTAATTATGAATGTCCAGCCTTAGGTGGGCTTGTTTCTAGCTGGATTTTCTTATCTTAACTTAACCTGACTAACATCTCCCTCTAGGCTTTTATTTTTCTTACTTCTGTATATCGTACTTTCCTTCTTATTCTGTGGGTGGCTGGGTGCTGGCCCCTGATGTTCTTGCTCTCTCCTTGCTTCTCTTCCTCTCTTCCTTAGTTCAGTTTCTATTTATTCTCTCTGCATGCCAATCCTGCCTATCTTTTCTCCTGCCTTGCTATTAGTCATTCAGCTCTTTATTAGGACCACCAGGTGCTTTAGGAAAGCACAGTAACATAGCTTCGCAAAGTTAAAAATTACAGCATAAACAAAAGTCACACACCTTAATATTCCCCAACAGAGCTGTGCCAGATAACAGCTCCTTCAGTAAGTCAAGCCTTTCCTGATGCATCTGTGTATTACTGCAGAGTAATGAGAAACAAAGGGAGAATGACAGTGTGTGTCACTCAATAGTGCCATATTAAGAATGTAGTCCATTGGCTCACATGGCTCTGCATCTCAGAATTTCAAAAGTGATATCATATCAGAAAACCTCAAACGGGGAGAGAAGTTAAATTTATTAAGTTCACTATAGGTCAAGCATTAGCAGCAAAGTACGTCAAAATTCTTTTGTTCTTCAAAAAGGAAGATCAGAGTAATCAAATAATAATACATGTAATCTAGAAATGACAGTGGAGATTACACCCATACATCAAAAAGAATTGGGAGCTAGCAGCAGGATGCAAGGGGAGAAAGCAGATGGAGCAATCATTTTGCACATAAAGCAAGAAAATCAATTTAGATCCAGGTAAAATTTCAAGAGGCCAGTAATACAGCCTCCTTTCTCTGAAAATATATCTTAATTCTTTCAAGCAAAAACAGGTCCTACAATGATGGCAGTAGTTTGGAGAAACTATAGTTAGTTGGTCCTTGAGAAATCAATCAGGGGGATGAATGCATGTAAGTTACATGGTCTTGAATGGGGAATAGTAGTGTATACATGATAAATTCTACACCATTTGTGAAACATGGAGTGCAAGAAGAAATTTTGCTAGGGTTCTTAGTGACACAACTGTAAAGAAAGAAACAAATCTTTTTTGGGGGATGCTGAGCACAGACCTGTGTTGTTTTCTTCCTTCTGCTTTTCCACACTCATTTGTATCGTTTTTCTCTCCATTCTTCAAGCTTGGCTTTACTTCTTTCTGTGCTTTCATGTTGGTTGCCTCCTGTCCCTCAGAATAATGTCCCTTACTATATCGCAAGCTCCTTCTGATTCATTAAGTTTATTTTCACTTTCGTAGAGAGGGCTTATCCATGCCCCCACTAATGTTCTCTGCTTTCCCCCAGATGTCCCCGCCTCAGCCCCCTATGAGCAGTGCTTCATTTGTGTATTGTCTGTTCCTTTCATGAGGGCTGAGTTATTTGCTTCTTCTCCTTAGTTCTACCTTGAGGACCCAGAACTGTGAATCTTCCTAGGGTCCAGCAAACATTGGGCTAATTCTTTCATAAAGAATTTCTTCTCTTTTTTCTTTTACTTTTAAAACATTTTTTAGAAAGGGCATCATATAATGGTTCATGTTCTTTTTCTATATCACTCCAAAAAATATAATAAATAGAAACTAAGTAACAGGCTACTTAAAATTTCCCAGTAAAATATCTTAACATGAAAAATAACCACTTAGAATAGTATGATTGTTGTGAGCATCCTAAACCAAAGTGTCAGAATTTATTGAATAAAGATAAATTTATAAGCTATCTCACTTTCTTTGACTGTAATTTGCCAAGTAGTGTCAATTTTCTTTGGTGGCTGCCTACTGGTAATAATAGTTCTTTTATTAAAATTTTAATTAATATAGCCATTCTCGGGTCACACATTATACTTCACACAATAATATGCAGCTTGCAGGTGGCTACTAAAGGGTTAAACAGGCCTTAGAATTCAAAGGTCTTACTAGAGACAGGCAGAATTGTAAAGAGAGTCACTGTAAGTGATTTTATTTTAATGAACAGGTTTGGAGAGCTGCTGAGGGTATGCTAAACTGAGATAGAGTGTCAAGAGCAACCACAGAGGCAATGGACCATAGATGAGATTCTGGACTAAGCCTGGATAGGCATGTAGCCATAAAAACAGATGGAAAGACAGATGGCAATTTGACAAGGTGGCATCAATCCATGGGGAACCTGCTGAGCTGAAACCTTGGGTACCAGCAAGAGTCTCCTGATAAATGCACACACCTGGTGCTGTGATGGCAGGTGGTAGGGTTATTATCACATCATGCTGGGTACCCCCAGAAGGTCTAGGTGAGGGTGTTGCGTTCTTCATTGGTTTGGTATGTGCAGTATGTCATCAGGCCTGTTTTGTTTGTTTTGTTTTTTCTGATAGAGTTTTACTACACTCACGTGTTACCAATCTATACTGATAAAATTTGGTAAGTGCAACCATTTGATTTACATGGATATTATTAGCCTGTACCTCATTGGTTGTGTTATTTACATGAACAAATAATTTATGAAGACACACTGTCACTCCTTTTACACTCACAATAGAGTCAAATGCTGCTTTGTAAGGGCAGTATCCCAGGGCCATTTCAAGTCCTATATCCTAGCTCAGCATAATAGAACACAGCCTGATATCCATAACAGCTAGTGATGGGATGGAAGTTCATAGAACCTAAGCAGGCTCATAAGCTACAAACCCTAGGTGTCTTTGTGTCATAAACCTTATACATTATAGCAGAAAGCATGCAAGTTTCCTTCTATACATTTCCCCTTTTGTTTCTCCTATTACTCTACAGTTGGGTTATATTATTGTCATTTTTTCTGAAGAAAAAAAGTCATCAAAAACATGATGCTATTTAATGGCTGTGATGGGATTCGAACTCATATCTAAGTTCCTTCCACTGTGGTACTCTGTTCCAATTAAAAAGTTTCACAGGGTTAGGGGATGATGTAAGATTATTATTCACGTGTTTCAAAGGGGGATAATCTAGGGTTTGTGCTAGACTATAAGTATTAATTTTATTAAACTTTATTGAGTCAAATGTTTGGCTGAGCCTAATCTAAATTTCAAACAAATCTTGGCATGCCCCACAGGCTGGTGGTCCTGCCAGCTCAGTATATTTCCCCTGTGTTATTTGCTTATGTGGGAATGTTCCTTTTTATTTCCAATGAGGAAAGTTTCTGGAGATGAGGGATGAGACAGAACCTGGTGGGCTTATTTATGTGATGAGACAGGAAAGGGAATAAGAGTTTCATTTGAGGACCTGATGCTATCCTTCTTGATTAAACATATACCCTTAGAGAATTAATGAAAGTTGAGTTTGAAGTGACTTTGCAAATACAGCAACTATTTTATGAGATATGAATCCAAGCATCAGAGTGAGGCAAGAGATAGAGATAGGGAGAGAGAGAGAGAGAGAGAGAGAGAGAGAGAGAGAGAGAGAGAGAGAGAGAGAGAGAGAGAGAGAGAGAATAAAGAAAGAAAAGCTTTGGCAATAAATGAATAAATACATAATAGAAAAGTACATTTTTCCCACTTCTGTACTCCACAGACCATGGTCTCTGTTCTGTAGAACATTCATTTAAAGTGTCAACTGTGGTAGGGTAGTACTTTGAATTTGGGATGTTTAGGAAAATTGGAGTGCTCAGTTGTATGGAAGCATCAAATGATTTATTGTGGAACTGACCACCCATTAACAAGAGAATCATCTGCTAAAAAAAAAAAGACAGCCATATTTTAGAAGGCATATGAGATAGCCTTGTGCATTTCATCCAAGGACACTAAGAGGTTTAGACTCTGATAGAGGAGCATGTCTGTATACTCAGAAGACACAGCCTTATGAGTTTCTGTTAAAGGGTTCAGCTTGGCTAAGCATGCCCATTGCTGATAATTTTGTGGCTACTCATATCTTTGTTAAGTTCTGAGTCCAGATTAGCTGAAGAGGTCACAATTTTCCATTGGATTAATATGTAGTAACATTCTCCCTAGTCTTTATCAGACATACGTATACATTAATTGTGCAAAATGTGTTCTATGATGACATATTTGTACATGTGTATTAGGTGCTTTGTTCACATTATCTTCTCTTGTCACTCTGTTTCTGACTGTGCAGATATCTCTGTGTTATGCCATTCTCACCAGCAGTGTATAAATCCCTACCTCACTCTACAGCAGTACCCCCTCAGTCTTTGCCAGTATTAGTTGATTATTTTCTCAGTAATAGTCTTTCTGAATGGGTGTGATGGAATCTCGATGTATTCTTTATTTACAGTTTCTTGATAACTAAAATGCTATCTCCTTCATAACACCTTCAACAAAACAAAGCAAACAAACAAAAACTAAGAACATACCTAATGATAAAGGCAAAAGACCACAGTAATTAGACTGCAAAATTCTGGTAATGAGGTAAATGGCAGAAGATACAATAAGCTGTAAGGGCATTCCTGTGTTCATAGATCATCAGGACTAGTATTATGCACATGACCACATTACTGAAATTGATCTATGGACTTAGTCTAATACCCATTAGAATTCCAATGGCATGCATTCATCATTTTTAATAAAAAATTTCATCTTAAAGCATACATTTAAGATTTGCTTTTCTTTGTGAAAACAGTGCCATTCCTTTGATATTCTAAGAGTGTGTGGTTAATTATTCTTTGGAGGAAAATAAAGAATCATTAAGCAAAATCTCCATTCAAGCATTAAGAACCATTAACCAATAGGTTTGTCTTTAAGAAATGAGTTTAACTAGGGACACTACAAGACCTGGGAAGCAGTGACCCTCTAAGACTTCCATCTCCTTTGAATGTGTGTTTAGTTAATTATAAGATCCCTGTTATAAGCAGTTTTTCCCATCGGCCTGGTGCCAGTGCTGCAAATAATACACAGAGATGCTGTATTAGATATAAAGCTGTTGATCTGTTACTAGCATTTCTTATAGGCTAGTTCTGTCTTAAATATTAACCCATTTCTATTAATCTAAGTATTTCCACGAGGTCTTATCTTACCGGAGAGAGGGGCCTGAGTTCTGTTCTCCCCATCTTATAGGTTGAATTTCCTCCTTACTACTTCCCGCATCCTTCTTGTCTCCTAGCCCTGCCGACCTTGCTTTCCTATTGGCCAACAGTGCTTTATTCATTAATCAATAAGAGAAACATATCTACAGAATGACATCTCCCATCAGACCCCTTTCCTTTTACATGGTGTTTAAAAAACAGAGATGTTTAAGACAATGAAGATAATTATGTTCTGCCAAGTGGTCAGTGTCAAAAGGCTCCACTCCCGTGGCAAATTGTTATAATTACCTACTCCTTCCTATCCATTGCCCCATTGCAATGTAGACAGGTGGAATCTATTTCTTTAATTCCTTATTATAGGAATAACTTTCAGATCTGCCTCCAAGTAGGCAAATGTGGCTCTGACAAGGAAATTATGACACAGTGGAGGTTAGCAGCTTTTGTCGTCTTCCTCTTGGGAATTTTCACCACCACACTTCAGAGGTTAGGGACCACTTGGGGTGACAGGACATGACCCCATGAATTGAAAATGATGAATAACTCTGCCCAGATGAGGTCCACTTGGCTCCACTCATCTGAGAAACTTCTAATGATACCAAGAAAAGAACTGCCAGATTATGGACAGAAAATCACCAGAGATAAATGTTGTGTAGCTTATTGTTTTAAGACCTCCAAGTTTTAGATCAGTTTGTCATGGAGTAGTAATAGCTAGCATAACTTGATGTGCACTTTTCTTTGCCTGAAAATTACACGCGCTGAGAAATGATTTTTTTCTTTTGCAAAATGCCTGGAGTATTAAACTTCATGTTTACACCAATTCAATACACTTTTTCAGTCTCTGTGTGAAATGCCAATAGGCAGTACTTTCATTGTCATAAGCAATCTGTGAATTGATTTTAAAAATTAAATGCTGTGCCAATACAGAGTGATTTATTTGACTTACAAGTATTATTTTCACTTGCTTGGGAAAACACAAAAATTTTGTATAGATTAAAAATAAAGGCAAAAGTCATAGAATTTAAAAATGTTAACATATACATTCAAGATCATTTCATTAAATGTTCATTGCTCCAGTGATACATATAGAATTGCCATACTGTCACTGCAGACATAGCTTTGTGTGTAAATTCAGCAGGGCCAAAATTTTAGAGCTAGGTGTAACCAGGGAGTTTATAAAGAACAGACTGCCTCACTCTGTTTTAGAGATGAGGAAGTTGTGAATTTGAGCTAGACTTGAGCAAAGCCAAGTGCTTTACTAAAGAAAGCCTTAGGGGAAAAACAAATGGAAACTACAGCTGCTCCTATGGCACCTGCAACCCAAGGGCTCCCAAGAGTTGGATAGAAAGATGCTTTTTCTTTTTCAGATTGTTTAGTTTACTTATTTGCTTTTAAATTTATTCTTTTTCCATTTTTTGATAAGGTAAGGCTAGCCTGGAACTCAATATGTAAACCACGCTGGACTCACTTAGGTTCTCACACAACTCCATCTCCCAAGTCCTGGGTTTAAAGACATGAGAGACCTAGCTATGAGTTTTTCTGGCGAAAGTTCTATGTGCACAGGATAAAGTAAAGGTGGTTAATGGGAAAATAACTAGACTTGTTTAAAGGATCTTATCCCCACTCAGCCTTGGAAGATGATGGGGTCTTTCTGTTTCATTCTAATATCATAGAATCTGAAGCAGAGATGAACCCAAAACATGAGAAACTAAGAATCAGCTGGTTAGTTACAGAATCTTACCTACCACTGTAAAACCCCTGCTTTCTCAGAACCTTGTAGATGTTGTAGACACAGAGTTTAGAGGTGTTTTTCAGAGTTCTCAGACTTTTGGATACACTGATGTTTCATGTGGGAAAGGGAGGTAGATACTGAATGTTGAAGGTATTTCTGTACCTTGCAACAAATCATTTAATTAAAACCCAGGTATATGGAAGTTTAGTTTGAGGGAACTTGTTAGGAAAGACAATAATTAGTCCTAACCAATTCATAGTGATATGTTATAATTATTACCATTTGATGGCTTAGAAGACAATAAATAACTTCTATGTTTGCTTTTCGAAGCCCAAACCACATATTGGCAGAAACATTTTCACAGAAGGTTGAAATAAAAATGGAATGACATTTCATCTCAACACATTCTGTTTATCTAAGCTGTTATTGATGTTTGTCCTTGAGATGTTCAATTTAATTTACTCTCTGTGAAAGAAACCATAGCTACTCTGCATCCATATTGATGACTTACTCTGAGGACTCTTTGTCATTAAAAAAAATGATCAGTTTTAGTGTCAAGCAATCAAGATGTACTTCTTTCTTTAGTTTTTGCTTTAAAGATATATTTACTCCTATATAATGTAGACCCAAGGTCAGGATTTATGAGATAACCAAATTTCCTACGATCCTATAGCTGCTTGTGAAGACCTTTTCATGATATTTTTAAATTTCTGATTTAAAAATAATATTTTGTCTGTGAATTTCAACATTTTTTTTCTGATGAGTAGCACTCCATTATATAAATTTACCAGATATTATTTATTTATTCTTTGATTGAGGGATATCCAGGTTTCGTACAGGATCTAGAAATTCATAGGCAAATGAAAGGATCTAGAAGAAACCATCCTGAGTGAGGTAATCCAGAAACAGAAAGAAAAACAAGGTATGTACTCACTCACATATGGATATTAGACATAGAGTAAAGGATAACCAGGCTATAATACACAACACCAGAGAAGCTAGGAAACAAGGAGGTCCCTAAGAAAGAAATACATGCCCCTTCCTCAAGAAAGGGAAAGGAACAATATCTCCTGAGTAAACTGGGAGCACAGGGCAGAGAGGAGTGAGTTAGTAGAAAGAGGAAGGGAAAAGGGGAGGGAGGAGGAGAACATGAGAGATCAGAAAGGTCTAGTTGGGGGAAGAGCAAAGAAGGAGAACAAGGAAAGACATACCTTAATAGAGGGATGAATTATGGGCTTAATGAGAAATCTGGCACTAGGTAAATCTCCAGGGATCCACAAGGAACCCCACCTAAGAATCTAAGTAACAGTGGAGAGGCTACCTTAAGTGCCCCTATAACTAGATTGATGACTATCTTAATTGCCATCATGGAGCCTTTATCAAGCAGCTGATGGGAGCAGAAGCAGTCACCCACAGCTAAACACTGAGCTGAATTCCTGGAATCCAGTTGTGGAGACAGAAGAGTGATGAGCAAAAGGATCAAGATCATGTTGAGGAAATCCACAGAAACAACTGACCTGAGAAAGTGGGAGCTCACAGACACCAGTCTAACAGTTGGATAACCAGCATAGGACCTAACCAGGTCTCCTGAATGTGGGTATCAGTTGGGGGACCTGGGCAGTCTATAGGGCCTTTATCAGTGGAACCAGTATTTATGCCTAATGCATGAATTGGCTTTGGGAGCCCGTTCCTTATGGAGGGATACTCTCTCAGCCTAGATACATGGGGGAGAGCTGAGGTCCTATCTCAAATGATGTGACAGACTTTGCTGATCTACCATGGAGGCCTCACTCTCCCTGAGGAGTGCATGAGGGGTGGGATTGGAAGTTGGTGTGGAAAATGGGAGTATCTGAGGGAGAGGGAACTGGGGTTAGTGTGTAAAATAAAATTGTTTTTAATTTAAATAAATATTAATTAAAAATTGTATTCAGTGAATTGAGGCCAAGGTAAAATACAGAACAGTTTTGAGTAGAAATAGCAGGCATAAATAGAGGTGATAATTATGAGCATATTCAAGGTTCCCAGAGCAGGAATTATAATTTCAAGGGAGAAGTGTACCAATAGGCACTAGTATGTAACAATGGGATAAGGAGGCTCAGGAAAGGAATGAGTAAGAGGCAATATGATAACACTGTATTGATAAGCATTGGTGTCCCTTATCAAAACCCAGGCAGGACCATTCCACTTCAATTACTGATCAATCTTGTTTGATTGGTATTCTAATTCAAGGTCTGAAATGTGAACATTTTGATGCACATCCAGTGCACTGTTATTACAGTCAATGGGAAAATTCAATGTACTATGTGAGTTTGGTTTTATGTTAATATTTTATAAGACTGAAATTATATTTCTGTATTTGTAACTCTCTCACACAACAGAACTTAAAAAAATCTGTAAGTCAGAGTGAATTAAAAGAGACTCAGGGAATATTTGCCTAACTTATACTAATATGTGGTATGTGACTATACATGTAAAATGAGTCTTCAAAAAGCAGATGTCTAAAAAATACAGTAAGAAGCATAGGTCAGTGTCATCCACCTGTTTTACATCATGGAGACTATTAGCAAGGCCTGAATTTCAAGTTACCAGTAAATCACTGTGAATTCATCAATTACAAGACTAATTACTTTTAAAGTCCATCTAATGCTGTATTTATTCTGATGTGCTTGCATAAAGCTGGTTGGAAGTAGGCTAATCTATCCTTTCTTCTTTTCTTTTGTGAAAGCACACTATCAATCAAGACATGTGTAGCACTTTAACAGAAGGGGTCAGAGCAGCTGATTATAAATGAATATGTGATCACTTCATATACTGTTACATACAATCTTCTATGACAGACAGTATTAATGTGAATTTGCTGATTTTTTTTCTATATACCTGACAACTTTTTGAATTTGTTACATCAGAATGACCTTGTTTATTATGACAGAATATTGTGATGAATGAGGCAGCCCTTCTATAAGTGGAAATCTGGATATTAATGGAGTATTTTAGTAAATGGGATAGTATCTATTTTGCACATACAGAGGGAATGGAGAACACAGTATGTCAGAAAAGAAAGTCCCCTGGACTTTATTCTAATATCTATAGTTGAAACAAAAATCCTAAGGCTCATGAATATTAGTGATATGCCGAGATACTGAAATTTCCAAATGGTAGGCATGTCTGACAAATGGGAGAAAAGATAATTTTAAGTAATAAAAAAAAGAACAGAGAATAACATAGTATGACAATTTTCTCTTTTAAAATACCATTCAATACTTGTGCTTTACAGCTCATAGAAAGCCTTAGTGTAAAGGTTGTATAATTTCTTAATGTCTTTGTGGCAGCTATTCATCTCTAGTTTTAATTGGAAAAAAGACAGATCATATGCATAGCAAGAAGCAAGATTTAGCTAGAACTTAAAGACATTTTTTCATTGAATTCATTTTTAAAGCTGTCTATGTTTCAAAGAGACTTTTTTGCACTTTTACAGTAACTTAAGGTTTCCTTTGAAATAAGTCAATCTGAGTGCTAAGCTAAACTTGATAGAAACACCACAAGAATATTAGTCCAGGTGACCCTTAAGTGTTACAAAAACCATAAAGTGGTATCAGATAGCTAAAGGCTAGTGAAACGGAAAATAGTTGCATCACCTGAATTAATAATTGCAAGTGTATAGACTCTTACACTGGTATAATTTCTCATATCATAGGTGGTTGTCCACATTTAATAATAATGTAAAATATATCAGTCAAGAATTACCATCTCAATGTCCATTCGTACACTAGGGATAATTGTTGTTCCATTACCAGAGGCCCCATAGACTGTTCAGGCCTCCTAACTGACACTCATGTTCAGGGGGCCTGGTACTCCATCCTACTCTGGTTTTGGAGCTATTTGGGTTTTGAGAACAAAGAATAAGGAACTTGTACAAACCATGGGACATTTAGTTACAATGATTCAAAATACTGAACATGACAATTGAGATTTTAAAAAACAGAATACAAAACATATAACACTTAGAAAAAAGGGTTCAGAATATTAAAAGTGACTATGGAGATTTTAAAAAATAGAATACAAGACATAGAATACTTAGAAAAAAGAGTTCAGAATATTAAAGATGGAAATGGAGATATAACAGGTAGAGTACAAAACATGGAACATAAATATGACCAACTAGAAAACAGAATTTGTTCCATGTCCACTGCTTCAACGACCAAAACAGAAACAATGCAATGCATTAACACACTTGCAGAAACAGCTCATTCCTTGTCTGATGAATCAAATAATAAGATTAAAAAACTGGAACATCAGATGGAAAAACTGGCAGATAGAATTTGTTCCATGTCTGAGGATAATGGCAAGCTAGAAGATTAAAAAAAAAAAAACATTGTTTCTGGAAGTTTATATGCCATTCAGATAATATCTAAGGATGAGAATATTAAAAGCATAGACTCATTTGTAGTCGAAGAAAACAAGAAATTGGCTGATTCAATAAAGTCTCTGGAAAGTTATATGATTCAAGAAGTTCAAACACTCAGAGAAACAATGGTAAATAGATTGCAGTCCTTAGAAGACCTTCAATCTAATACACAAGAAGAAGAGGTACAGAAAATAGGGCAGAATGAGATTTAAAATTACCTATACCCTACAAGGTCAGAGCAGACATGCCTAAGGTCAGTATCCCATCATCAATGGCTTTCCTTATATGTCTTACTGAAAAACCAGCAATGAAAAAACACCCAAAAGGTTTTGTTGCATGTTAGTGGGAACCAATAAGTATGAATGATTTAAAAGGTATAAAGGAAGCAGTAGACTCTTATGGCATACACTCACCATATGTCAAAAAATTAATAAAATCATGGGTCAGGAATAATAAGGTAACCCCAAAGGATTCAGATCAATTAATATCAACTGTCCTTAAAAATTGTCCCAATTAGAATGGAGAGCTTTGTGGAGAAAAGAAGCAAAAGTTCTTGAGCTTTAGGGCTTAAACAATGGTTATAAAGTTCCCCAAGGTAAAATCCTTGGTGAGGGTCTTTATGCTGATCCATAAACTCAAGCTACCTATGATGATCACATCTTGTCTCTATACAGTACAGCAGCTTTGAATGCTTGGGATAAGTTTCATGAAACAGGGGAGAGGATAGAATCCTATAGCAAGGTGAGGCAAGGACTGAGAGAACACTTTAGCACATTTCTACAAAGTTTATCTAGAGCAATTAGAGGTAGCAGACCCAGATTCTAAGAAAATACTCATAGAATGATTAGCTTATGAGAATGCATATCCACAATGCAAACAAGTATTTTGGCCTAAAAATCAGATCAGCACCATTGGATGAATGGGTCCTGTGTACAGCCAACATTGAGCATAACAACCATGACACTGAAGCTTGGGTAGAACATACTTGATATTTACTGCCTTTGTTTATAGTTTTTTTTGTTTGTTTTCAAGTGTAAATCTTTTCTTTAGACTAAAAGGAGAATTGTAGTGAGATATCCACCTGCCTACACCTGTTGCACTGACCACACCTATTGGGGTGTGGGGACAGCTGTGGGTGTGACCTTGGGGGAGTAGGTCTGGGTTCCTGGACCCCAGCACTGTCTCTTGCTTCCTAGTCAGAGACAGAGAGAATCCAGAGACATCCTGGGGACAGGAACCTACTGGTGGTTATATGTTTTGGGGAAAGTGATTTCTCCCCTAATAAACATCCACCAGCCTATCGTCTTCCCATATTCTTATTTATACAAGCTACACTTGAGCACTTGAGTTTGAAGACTGGAGTCTCCTGGACAATGCCATGGTGTGTACATGAGCACACATCCTTTGCTCTACACACCTAAAAAATGTAAGGAGGGGGAAATCTGATCTTGTAGCTAGGCCTGATCCATAGCATTCTTTAAGTCTTAGTTTGGGACACCCTTTCTGATATATCAAAGCTTTCATTATGTCATCTTAAGCTGAGATTATTTTTCATTCACTGTACTCCATTCCTCAGGATTCACTATTCATTGTAAGGCATAATCTTATAAGATCAGTGTTAAATCCCCTTCTTTTCATCCCAGTTTCCGGATACTGTTCAAACTACAAAAAATCTACACACATGATGCACATGTCTTGCATATTGAGAAGTTTTCATAATTTAAAGTGTGTCTGAAGCAATTTAGCCCAAAGGAGCACAACTCTAGGCAGATCTGTCCTGTCTTTACACATAAGACCATGAAGTGGAGTTGTTATGGGCATTTTTCTCTGCCAAGTCATTTTCCCCAGTAGAATGGCAAAGTATTCACAAGATCTTCAGGGTTATTATTTTGATTTAGGAATATTTCTCAAAAGGACTTACTGAAAAAAGGCCATAAGTTGTCTAGGCTCGATCACACTGCAGTGCTTGCTAATACCCTACATTTGTACTTAATATTTTATATTCACTCTTTGTTTTCATCACCCTGACTCCCAATTTCAAAACTGGTGGAATGGTGTTATTAGTTCCATTTCACACACAACAAGCAGGAAGTGAACACCATTTTCTATGTGGGCAGAGCTAATGAGTTACATTCAGGACAGGCCTCTCGGTCTTAAGTGACCAAGATCTTTCTATGCTGATTTTTTATGTTTAGAGGAAGACCCTGAAGAAACAGGACCCTGAATACTCAGGATGGAAAAGTTGACAAGGAAAGGAATGGAATTCCAGGTAGTTTATCTGTGACCAAAAGCAAGAGGCCACTGAGATCACTGCTCTAAGAAAGCTGCATATCGATGTCAGGAAAGAGAATCCAGAGTTGAAATTGCAGACTACAGGGTGTTAGAGCTGAGAAGTGTCCACATGGGTTTCAAATCCTCTATGTATTGATCAAATAAGGGTGAGAAACAGATTAAATGATACGCAGAAAGGGGAGGATGGAGTTGAAATAAAAATCAGGTTTCCTAATTTCATGCATTGTCTTTTCCATTCAATTTACAACTTTGCTTAAAGAGGGGAGGGAGAGGGAACTGGAATCTATATGTAAAATAAGAACAAATTATACACACACACACACACACACACACACACACACAAATGATGAAGTCATGGTGGCAATTCTGATGGTAAAGGAAATAAATAAAGGAAAAAGTACAAAGAGGAGAAGTAAGGAACAGTCTCCACCTATACTTAGTCATGCACCTTCTCTAGTAACAAGTTATGCAGCAATATTTCTGATTATTTATGAAAGCACAGGCTAATGAGACTTCTAAAAATCTATTTTGCATGTCCTTGATAAGTTAATTTTAGCAAAGAGGATAAAATGGAGCAAAATATCTCATATGTTTTCCCTGGAACTTTATTTAGAAGGGTGTGATATTCTGTAGGCAAACTTCCTTGAGTGATTGTGTTTTTCTTAGTATGATTGAGAGAATGTGCAGTATTTTTAGGGAGTGTTTTGACAGGATATACTTAGCAATTTGTAAATAATAGAAAACTTGCTGATTGTACATTCTATTCAAGATACATTCGCCTCAAAGACTTTTTATTTAGTTCTTTGTGAATATTATGCATTCTTATTCTCTCTCCCCTCATCCTTTCTTCAAGTTGCCCTCTGATCCTTATTAATACTCCATCCCTTTTCCTTACCATATCTTTCTCAGATTTTTGACTTTTGACTTTTTTTTTCTATGTGACCCATCTTTTTCAACTAGAACTATCTGTGTGAACATTAGGTTGGTACTATCTATTGGAGTCTGAGTAAACAACTGAAGACATTGATTCCCAGTTCCACTGAATCTGTTAGTAAGAAATAGTTCATCCATGAGTGATAGGGTTCCTTGGACCATCCTCAATATAAGCCTGGATATGCCTGTTTTTGTTTAATCTTAGTGTGGTTATCCACAGTTTCCGGAAGTTGGTGGTCACAGTGGTGGGGTATTGAACAGAAGGTGGCATTCTTCATTCCTTGTCTCCATCTTTTGGCAATTTTCTGCCACTTTTGCAAGGTCCACTTAGCTTTTAGGGGGTGGTATAAATGTGTTTAGGATTGAACACAATTATTTATTCTCAGCTTATTGCATATGCACAAGTCTTTGCATTCATTATGATCTCTGGAAAAGATGCTTTCTCTGATTAATGGTAGATGTGGTTAATTGTCTATAAGTACACACAGACACATAGACACACACACACATACACACACACACACACACACACACACACACACACACAGAGAGAGGGGGGAGGGGAGAATGTTTGATGCCATGGGATTTAGCTAAACAATAGAATGAAGTCATTTCCCCTGCCCTGGGCTTATGACATCTCCCACCACAGAAGACTGAGATGATCAACTGTGTCAGGCAAGGAATCCTTCCTGTGGAGTGGCTCTCAAATCCATCTGGATATCAGTTGGGTGCTCCCATAAGGGACATGCCTTTTATGCCCAGTGGCCACATGAAAGAAATCAAAAAGCAATGGGCACACAAAGACATTTTCAAAGAACATAATGCAGATGAAATATAATTAAAACTAGAGAACCTGTTGTTTGGCTATACCATGTTCTCACTCTAATTCATTATTTTTATTCTTGTCAGGTAGAAGCCATGAAAGTCATCTTAGCCACGTGGAGGACAAAATATATATTCTACGAACCTCTTAGAATATTTTATGACATAAAATCCTCAATGATTCCCCATATTCAAGTTGATATCTAGTTTCCCCATCAAAAGAATCAAGAGTGATGAGTAACCTTTTCCAGGAACTCAGCCTTTTAAGTCACTATCCAGGGATGTTATGAATATATGAACTATCTTTCGGGATTCAAGGATGATTAAATTTTGGGTACATTTCCACTCCCCTTCAGATTTAATGAAGCAAGTTATATGAGAGAAGAATTGTAGTTAGAGTTGTTCTTTCCAGCGTGGTCCCACAGATGTTTGAGCCCCAAGTAAGCACAAGGACACTATATTAATTTACAAACTGTTGGCCAATGGCTAGGGTTTCTTATTGCCTAGTTCTGTCTTAATTATTAACCCATTTCTATAAATCTAAGCATTTCCATGTGATATTAAAAAGGATTTGAACCTGCTACTCCTTCCTCTGTTACATGGAGTCTCTTTCCAATGCCTCTCTCTGCCTACCTTTCCCAGAATTTTCCTCATCTCCTAGTCCTGCCTATCTTCCCGTCTCTATTGGCCAAACAGTTTTATTCATCAACCAATAAGAGAAACATATATATACAGAAGAACATCACCCATCAAAGAATCTACTTCAACAAAACAAAACAAAACATCAATAAAAAAGAAAGTTTGCTGAGGTTAGGCTTAAACATAAAAGGTAGGTTATATTTTGTGGGAGATTATGAATATTAAGGGTGGGGAGGAAGAAGGAATAAGTATAAACTTGATTGACTTTGCAGCTAGTAATGACCTATGGCTTATGACCTAATATATTATGCAATGGTGGTAAATCTTAGGTTGGTCTCAGGTGTAAAATCCCATCAATGGGCCAATGAGAAAGTAAAGTTGTCCTTTGTGGGGGTTTGTTCCCTTGTTTCTTTTGTTTTGTTTAGAAATAGAGCCTAGCAGTCTGGAAGAGCATGGGAGAACTGTCCCCATTGTTCATTTGTCATGTGGCAGCATGGGTGGGGGAGAGATTTCCCCCACACTACCCTTCATCCTTGCCAATTAGTGACTGAGGCAGGTGATAAAGCTGGCACTGAAGTCAGAAGGGTGGGAGAGCTGCTCCTGCCTAGCAGCTATAACATTGGGGGGAGCAGGCCCCGCACATCACCTGAGCAGAACCAATCCTATTGACAGAGGTGTGAGTGAGCCAGCCCTGAAGTTGCTAGCATGGGAGAGCTGTCTCCATTACTCACCTGCTATGTGGTAGCATGGGCAGGAGAAAGATGCTCCCCTCCACCTACCAATGCCTTAGTCAGGTGGGAGAACTGTTCCTAAGGTCATAAGACCTGGAGAGCTATCTGTGCCCCTCATCTGCTGCAACACTTGGGAGAGTGGCCCCGATGCCATGCCTGGGTAATATAGTAGAGCTGGCCTTTAGGATATAGGTGTGGGAGATCCCACCCTGAGGACATGAAAGCAGGAGAACTTGCCCCATCCCATGCTCATCATTGCAAATGTTGAAATTGCCAAGGGTAGTAAGAACAAGAAAAAGATGGCAGACTGACCAACCTTGCCACTACCCAGTCCCAGAAGCAGGGTTATGGGTTGGGCTACCCTAATATCTACCCCATCTGTGATCTGCTGGAACAGTAGAAATGACCAGTCCTGTAGACCTAGACCTACGAGATTTTACTGAGTGACTCACTATGTCACACCACAGCTTCCATGATAATATTTCCCCTCATTTTTTCTTTTTTCTTTTTAATTTTACTAGGGGTGCTGCAAGGGTAAATATTCAGGGATGGGAAATAGATTAGATCAAGATAGATGACGTGAAAGACACAAAGAATAAATAAAAAGAAAGTGTAAAAAAAGAAATACAATTTAAATGTACTGCTGAGGAGGTATTCTTTGTACATGGCTAAGATCTACTACCAGTGTTCTTCAAGACAGTTGGCCTCGATCACAGTGGCAAAGAGTCTACTGAAAGCTCTGTAAGCACAATCAAGTTTTTTTTTTCAGAGCAAAATTCTTTCTCAAACTGCAGAATAAAATCTGCCTAACTTTCAGACAAAAAGAAAAAATGAAAGAAATACAGCCTAAATGGGAGATGCCTGTGAGAGTATGTAGATAAGGGGGCTTGATCATAAGGCAACCGAGGTAGAAACCTGTAACTTATAAAACTGTCTGTCCCTCAGAGTGGACATGAAGCAGGAATAGCACAACAGCTTGGTCCCACTATGAAACAAGTTGCCTGGTTTTTTTTTCTTTTTTTTTTTCTGTCATTGGCTTCAGGTAGCTGGACTGGAGGGAGTAAACCCTGAGACAAAATTCCCACGGATCAAAAGTTATTTTCAGATTAGACATCAAAGGCAATAGGACCTTTCTTGACAACAGCTCACACAGATTTGGGATTAGCTAACAAGTTCTGTGAAATAATACTGGGCTGACAATGATCAATATTCCAGATTGTGACTAGCCGGCCAAGCCAACTGCAAGGACAATTCACAAAGGGCAGGGCCAGCAGCATATACCTAAAAGAACAAACAGAACTCTTTGCAAGGATGAACGTGTGTATTTCCAAGAGGAATTTAACTCTAAAAACAATTCCTGGGAACCTGCAGGGAATAGCTCCCTAGACCAAGAACTTTATGACTGTAAAAGTCTGTAGTAGGAAGAAAGATAGGGACCAGCTCTGTGAGTGTTCAGTTCAACTATCCCCAGCCAGGATTGCAGAATCAGTCATCAGTCTGGAAAGCAGGAATGGAAACTAAGAAACAAGAAAAGGGCTTCCTCTGATTTGGAAGACAAAGCAGTGGTTGAGACACGCTTGTGTCATGGTGACTGCTGAAGACAGGTCTCCTTTGTGCATATAAGGGATGCAGAAATAAAACTGAACCATTCCTGAAGGCTGATGGATTTTCATTTGCAGCTATACGTGATACTCATTTCTGCACTGGCATCGGGCTGGAAAATCTTCAGTGAGCCTGTTCTGCCAAGCTCTGTTGACACCTGCATTTTGGAGCACAGAAGATGGAAGTGGAAGCTTTGGAACTCCAAATCCTGATGTCCTCAAATAATAACTGCTGGCCATCAGCCCTCAGTGTGCTGAGTCACTGTACATACCCCTCTGCTTCCAAACCAACTATTTTCATTTTGTTTCTAGTAGTTTTTTTTTTATATCTCATACTGATGTGGCAATTTCTGTGAACAAAAGAAAAAATCTTCAAATATTAATCTCTTATTTCTGAAATCAGAATAAAAAACATAACAATTGATTGAAAAAGCTGTTTATCCATCCCCCAAAAATAGATAGGTAGAAGGTAGGTTGCAAACTTCATTTGCTCCTCTGCTGTTTGGGAGTGAATAAAAATTTGACATATTTGTCTGATTTGTCTGTGGTGATAGATGAGAAGATCCAGTTCAGACTCACTGCAGACCACTGCATGCAGCAGCTTCCACCAGACTGCAGGGTTTCTTTCTAAATGCATCACTGAACTAGTGACTGTAAGAACATTGGACTTATGACTCCTGCCATGTATAAATTTCTGAGTTGGCATAAGTTCTAAGGACAGTTTTGAAAGTTCCTTTAGGTAGTATTTGTGAGCTGGACCTGTGTAGATTTGTTGGGTCAGACACTGCAACAGAGAAAGAATATATACCACAGTGCTTCTGATTTGCTGCCATGACTAGCACATTCTCAGATATCTCCCTGATCTTTTATTTCAGCTGAACTAATCCTGATTGCCTGCGGCTCCTCGGGGAAACAGAAACAATTTGCACAGTGCATATTGGCAATGAAAAGCCTCCTGGGAGCCATTTTTAATTTTGGAAGTAGCGTGCTCTAAAAATAGCTCTTCCTCACAATACCTTGGCAAGAGAGGTAGGAAACCCCCCCTCCCCATTTCAAGAACACAATATTTTAAGTGATTTGTCCTTTGCCCTTAGATTGAGAGGATTCTGAGATTTTCCAAGTACCACATCTGCTACAAGGTTAGCTTTAGTGCTATTCGGAGAAAAGATAAGTGATCTCAAATCCAGCTAACAATTGCAACCTTCTTGGTAGATCTAGTTCCTTTAGTCTGAGCTGCTTTTAATTTTCTTCTTGGCAGATTTTCAAGACAGATATTTACATGATGAGCAAGTTTTGAGTGTGACTTTTTCTGAGGACTTTCCTGCATTGGTTATTCTTGCATCTGCACTCCTTTAGCATAATGTACAGAGCCTTCTCACATCAACATCATTTCAATAATACAATTGAACATTTTATATACACAGCACTATGATGAATACTTTATGTCTATGATACAATTTAATTTTCACAAAATTAGTGTATAAATAGTGTACTAACTTTGTAGGTTTAGAAAATGCTGCCTTCCAATATTTCTTCTTAGTCCCTCAATTCATTGCATCGTTATTTAGCACATTTTGGAAAATAACATGTAATGGTGTAATGTTTAAGAAATTGAGGAAATGAAGCATGAATTTTGACTCCACCAAGGGATCTATTTACAAAGAGCTATAAAATATGTTAAACTTGTGAATCATAATATTCTACCTTCAGACACAACCTAAATTATTTACTTGAGCATATTCTTTAATTTGGATACTTTTTATACAAGTTCTTTTTTCAGTATAGTGCCTGTATTAGATACTAGTTTTATCATCATGGTGACAGATACCTGACCAAAGCAAACTAACAGAGGAAAACTTTATTTGGGCTCACAATTAAAGTTACAATAGATTAGGGTAAAGTTTTTATGACAACAGAAGCAGCTTTAGATGTGGCAGTAGAAGAGAAAGGCCTATGGCCACAAGGCATCCAATCAGGAGGCATAGGGAAATGATTGCTGGTGTTAGTTCAGTTTCCCTTTTCTCTCCTGTTTTATTCTTTCAAGGAACCTAGCTCATGAGGGGGTGGCACCCTAATTCTGGTGGGTTTTCTTCAATAATGTTTCTCTGGAAGGATCCTTACAAGCAAATGTAGGTGGGTCGAAGTCTTATCACCTTAACAATAGAAAATAACAAGCCCATGATCAGCCCATCATCTTAAAACACATTTACTCCCAAGGATCTTTCATCTACATGAAAATTATTGTTTTATTTACCAGAAACACTAGGGGTAAAATGCTACTAAGGAGGGAAACCTTACTTGGTACTGAAAACTGAGCCAACTGCTCAGTGGTACTGAAGTCATAGTTTTTAAGAAAATTACAACCACAAATGTATTAAGCCAGCATAATTCCCAACAACTAATCCAATGATAGTTTTAAATAAATGATAATCTCAAAGTCAACAATGGTGCCAGATGGTAGTGATGCTTGCCTTTAATCCCAGCACTCAGGAGGCATAGGTAGGCAGATCTTTGTGAGTTCATGGCCAGGCTGGACTACAGAATGAGTGCCAGGATAGGCTCCAAAGCTACACAGAGAAATCCTGTCTAGAAAAACCAAAAAAAAAAAAGGCCAAGGACAAAAATGATGGTCTAATGGTCCAATCTGTCTGTAAGTTGTGCCTGATTCATTAATCCAGAGTAAGTCCTCTTCTGATGACATTCTGTCTGTGATATGTCTATACTTTGACTGTTTGCTGACTTAGGTTTAAGCATGGAAAAAGTCTTCCTATCTCCATGGCAAAAGAAATTAGCACAATATTTCTCTGAGTGTAAAACTCCCATCTTTATAATTACTTGTGGTTTACAATATGGAGGATGTAGTTCATGAAAAGGGCCAAGTTCACTTCTGTTAACAAAGACATTCTTCAAAGTATGAATGAGCACTGAGTGTTTCCCACAGGCTCCACAGACTTTCAGAAAACCTATAGTCTTGTTTTATCTTCTCTTACCAAGGGTATGTACAGTACTCTACACTCACTTTCCATCATCTATGTGAATATCAAGCCTACTTAAGAGCCCTGGAGTATCTGGCATAAGTAAAGTCTTTAACATAGCAATGGGTTTATTGTTACAGAATCCCATTAAGGAAACTTGACCAAAGTTTTTTTTTTTGTTGTTGTTGTTGTTGCTTTTGTTTTTGTTTTTCCCTAAATGACTGGGGAAAGCAATTGCTTTAAGTCAAGGAAAATAAGATTTATTTTACTGTGACTAGTATGATATTATGGTCATATATTGTAGACAGAGCTCTAAATACTGTGAGAAGAGAATTGGATAACAGAAGAACATACAGTTCTCTTTCTTTCCCATTCTCTCATTGATACTATTATTTTGCATATTTCAGAATAGTTTTCAAGGGGAAGAGGTAGAAGGAAGAGAAGGAACCTATAGAATTAAACATCTGGTGCCATTAGGGATGCATATTTCATCCAATTTCAGGCACACTATGCGACCAACTGTAAACATCTGTTTCTTTTATTTGCTTTTTTTGATATTATCTTTGCAGTGATTAGAATGAAACATAGTAGGTGATCACTCAACTACTTAGCCACACCCTCAGATATTCATCTGTTTGAATAGTGTTGGTGATAAATGATCATCTATAAATATAGAACAAGAATAATATTATTAAATGGAGAAACCACTACATCCATGCTGAAAAACAGAAATATCTAGTAAATCATCAATAATGATGACTGGTTAGCTTTTACAATCACATTATAATATCAGATAAACTACAAAATTAACTTAAAATATCAGATTGGCTGAATAATTTCTGAGTAAAAATTAGTATGAACACATAAGTAACATGTTGAGTTTAGGAAAGATGCCACAAGAGAAGACAGAAATCAGTTTACTCAATCCATCTGTATTGTTATGTGATGTAATATATAACCACAAGTTGTAAGAAATATCATTCTTAGGAGCCAAGACTATGAAGTGTGTATTTTAAATCATAGCATTGTTGGATCATTGTATGCAAACTTATCTGATATATATATTAGAGAGATATAATAAATAATAACATATATACAAGTGGTATCTAACAACATTATAGGAACAATAATAAAATCTTTCAAAAATTCTGCTTATGTTGTATTGACTTTGCTGAAGGTCATGGTAACAAATAGCATTTCTTTTCTCTCTTGTAGTAATAGCCTTATTAGCTTGAGGAGTTGCCACTAAAACATGTTTTGCTTGAATATGTAGCCTGCTGTGAATTATAAAATATTAAATCTAACTTTTCCTATGTGGTAATACTTCAGTGTTGTATACTCCAGAATCATAATCCACATATAATCTTTATGGTAAATGTCATCAGTCGTTTAAAATGGTAAAGCCACAGGAAGCCACTACTCCTAAGCACAGCATTGTAATAATAATCTTCTTGATTGAATAAATATGCCTGAGAGTCAAAGTTTGCTTGCAAGGCTAGGGCTTAAAAAGTAAATTTGAAGCTTTTTACAAAGCAGGAAAATATGCTCTGTTTTTATCCAGTCAAGATGACTTTTTGCATTGTATCATTTCTGGGGTTTTTTTCTTTCTCTTTTTTTCACTGATGACTAAGAGATTACGATGACTTCATTTCCTCTGAAAATCATAGACTTGTTTAAGGTAATTTACAATCACATAATAGCTCTCAAAATATTCCAACCTCAGCTTTATCACCCCTGTGGCCCTTACACCCAATTAAAATAGAACAAGATTTCAATGCTTTGCTGTAAAATAGGTTGTAAGTGTTACATTTCCATTAGCTAGCTTGGGAGCCAATACTTTAATGGAAAAGTGTTCACTCAACATGTTTCACAGAATGTCCACTACATGTTCAGTGCTGTCCTAGGCACTCAGAATATGCTAGAGAACTAAGTATAGAAGAATCACTTAGGAGACTGCCTTTCTCTATTGACAGGAGACAGAGAAAGGAAACAAGTGAAATAGGAAGTATGGATATTTCAGGTGTTGGCAAGGTGTATTCAGAAAGTGAAAATAATGCGGACAGGAAGTATGGGCTAAGGGGGAGTGAGTTGTGTGCTAATTCATAAAGGAAATTAATGTCCTCTGTAAATCATATGAGTGAAGATACTTGAAGAAGTGTGTAATAGGGTAGGTTATGTATTATCCTGAAAGATAGATGGATACATATTTCTAGAATAGAAAGGACATCATCCTCTCTATGTAAGAAGACTAATAATTGCCCACTTTGTATAGCAACTTGGAGGATTGTGCTTGCCTGGAGGACTGTGCTTCCTGACACGGGTTGCTTTGGTGTAACAGTGGAAATTGAAGATAATTTTAATGGCTTCTGAAAGAAATATGCTCAGAGAAATTAGAGGTAATTGTATAGTCAACACATTAAATGACTTTTTGTTGTTGTAAATAGAAAGAAGTAAAAGGAACTACAATCAAGACAAAATATGCCATAATAAATAACAATAGAAAATGTGATTGTTCTCTCCCTTCCCACCCCTCTCCCTGAGTGAGTGTGAGAGTGTGTGTGTGTCTGTCTGTCTGTGTGTTGCTTCTTTCTTTGTAGAAAGTAGAAGACCCCATTGAACTAATGATGTAAAGATCTTTGATGAGACTTTGCAATGAGAACATTCCAATCTGAGAAGTATACTAAAAGTATAGAAATGCAGAGAGAGAGAGCTAATGTGGCAGGAATGTGGTCTGGGGTGGTGGGGAAGAAAATGAAACCAGAGAGGTAATTAAGGGCCCAGTGGTGGAAGATGCAGAATATTTACTGAAGAGTATACCTTCTTTAATAATGTGATGGGAAAAATGAGAAATTTTAACAAATACACATTTTAATGACTAATGACAGAATGTATGATGGAGATTTCATCAATATAGATGAGAGTAATTATTAGAAAATTATTTATTTTCACAGGGGATAAATTGAGGCTCTCCCAGAAGATAAAGTAGAGATTATTTGAGATGAAAACATATATACTATAGATATTAATTCAGGAAGGGAAGCAGTTTGAAGACAACTTGGATATTTCTGAGGATTTACAGACTTATACAGCAGAGAAAACAATACTTGCCTGGACATTTACTATTCTGTCATGCCAGGGTTCTAACATTGGCCTAAATTAGTGCCACCTATGGAGATTGTCTGTGCACTACAAAAATGAAGATGAGAGAAAGTAGGCAAAGACTGGAGAAAAGATTAGTCTGAAGTATGTTCCCAGAGATATAAGAAGACAAATTTGTCATCGCTGTCATCACTCTTTGCAGGAAGTTAGATTTGGCTTCTTTTCTAGTTGTTAACTGGTTCACATTCCTGATTTCAGAGCTTCAGTAGTCTGAACACCTAAGCAACTCATCAGACCTTGAGCTTCTGGTCCATATCTCCTAGAGTGGATGCATTACATACTTTAATTGAAAGAAGACATTTTGATGAAGCACAAGACTCAGTCTCCTAATATAAGAAAACACACTATATTGACACACAACTAAACACATAATTTGAAATGCACTTTTTAAAAAAAGAGATTTGATAAATAAAATTTAAAGTTCTGCAAGATTAGTTTTAGTTAAGGTGAATCCAACTTTCCCTAATTTGGTCCAAGTGTATCAAGGTTCCGTTGGATGATTGGTTTTGGATAAGACAGGTCCTTTCATCATCCATTTTCTAGTCCAGGGATGTGAAAGGAAAGAATCAGCTTTTCAGTTTGTTGAGGGTATTTACAGGGCTTAGCTAATTTGAAAACTGTCACAGATTGCATCCAGCAATTTGGAGTTCTCATGTCAAGGGGAATTTCAAACAGGGTAATTTTAAGACATTGGCATTCACTGCTCACTGAAACTATATTCTGAGGGATCAAAGGGTTATTTAGTTCTTGTCTTGAGGTTCTTTCCACAATGGGTTCTTTATCTCCCTTCATGTTTTTATGATGCCATTTTGTGAATGGGGCCATCACTGTGAGTGAAGAGCTGCCTAACTTTCCAGGGGGAAGTGAGAAATTGTACAGCTTCGATAAGGAGGCAGTTTTCCCAACTTCTGTTAAAGAGGAGAAGAATCTCTTGTCTGGACCAAATCAACCATGCACATTTAGGTGCCAGTGAAGAAACTTCTGTTATGTGTGAGAGGTTAAACATTATTTTTATTAAGTAGGATTGTTATTAGGTTGAGGCAGCATGGTGCCATTGGTGTTTGGTATGCCATTTGTCTTTCCAACATCTACTGCCATTTCAAATGTCACCAGTTTTTTCCCAGTGGTGAGGTAAAACCATGGGAACGGCATTAAAGCCACTACACAAAGTACAAGCCAATTTTAACAAATTCATAATTAAAACCCAGCCAAATCTCTCCTTGCACTGCCAAAGTCCTTCCTCTGAATTTTCCAATTAAATACCCCTTCTGTGAGGAAGCCAGCTTTTAGCGATGCCAAAACTGAACCACTAATGTCTTTATAACAATGAGACCTTCCTGTTCTCATACCACTTTAAAATACTTTAATCTCATTGGCTTTCAAGAACATTCGTAGATGTAATTCACCCTTCTACTCCTTTATATTTATTGAAAGCCTACTACCTATGCAAACTGTTCTAGACTCAAAATGAATCAGTGAACAGAATAATGCCTTTTTTGGTGCTGGCTTTGGCATTTGAACAGAAGGAGGGAAACAATACATAAATAAAAACACGGGTAATATGATAATGAGTTTTTAAATGCTATGAAGGAGAATAGAGAAAGGAAATAGGAAATAAATTCGGTAAGGCTGTCTACATCCTTTTAAAAATGTAAAAATGTCCTTACTGAAAAAGAGACATCAAAATCCCAACATGAATCTATGGTGGCCTTAGCCTTTCTTTCATATATTTGTCTTTTTGTTTGTTTGTTGTCAATTTGTACAACTAGGAGTTTTATTCCCAAATTGTTTTCTGTCTCTTCCCATTTCTAAACATATCTCCCCCATACTTTCCTACAGCCTGTCAGGTTGTACTGGACTGATCAGTGACTTACTTTAGACAATTGTAGGATATTTTAGTTCGGGGTTTGTAGCATAGATTTATGTGATTTACAGTTCTTTTTGTTTAAGCCACAGCTGGTTTGCTAGCCCAGAAATTCAAGTGTATTCTTCCTATTTAAGATGCCAAAGCACAGCCCATTTTTACCTTATCAATAGGATACCATAATGTCCCTTAGCTTATTTTACATAGAACATGCAATACATTTTGCTTTCTTGTCCTAAATGACCTTTCTTAATCTAATTTTGTACTATCTTGTATCAAAAGAGATCACCAAATTGTATTTGTGTGAGGATTATGGCTCCCTATGAGAATCACACCAGGGAACACACTTGATCTATCCAGGGTCTGCATGCATATGAATGACTAAGGCTCATTAGAGGGAGTACAAAAATAAAGGCTGGAGAAGAGCTCTCCATGAAGAGATGCTTATAGCATTAAAGACTGTTATCAAATGTTTGGATTCTACCCTCAGCAGAAGAGGAATACATGGCATGGATTGGGGTAAAGAATTTATACCTTCCCAATGATATTTTGGAAACATCCTTCTAACTTCTGGATTGAAGGTAGCAAAACTGGATGTTAAGATCAGAAAAAAAAAAAAAAAAAAAAAAACTACTTCAAATGCTGAGGAAAGAAATGATGCATCTTGGAGGTGAGAATTATAAACAAGGTTTGTTAAGGGTTGGATAAAAAATGTGAGATAATTTATAAGCTCCATGACTTTTTACTTAGAAAAATGGAGCCAATTTAATACTGTGCTTTAAAATGGAAAACACTAATGGGAAAAGAGGGTTGGATTAAATTCACAATTGTATGTGCATAAAATATCAAGCTGATTGAGGTTGCTCTTTATCAGCACCAAGTTTCCTGACTTCAAGAGCATTTCCTTTGTCACAATAAGATTATAAAAAAGTCTCCTGAATGTTACAGAAAAGAGATGAATTACTGCCTTGTTTGAGAAAGAACAGTCAAATACTGTATCTCCCATATGATTCAAATAAATTGTATCAAAGAACTAACAAATTAAATGTACCACCTGATATGGTTTGAGGACTTTTACAAATTGGCCTTTGAAAATATAAATGTATTTTAAAAACGTCAGAGAATATGCTAGTAAGCCAAATCATCTAGAGAGAGGTACAGTACTCTCAAAGTAGAAATGGGTTTCCATTGTGCTAGCAAAGATATGAGCAATGAATTAATCATTGGCTTGTCAACAAAGACATTGCTACAATCTTGACCTGAAGGAGCAACTGAAAATCGGATGGGAATAGCTCAGGCCTAGAAAATCCTTTTGAGAAAATGACCCTGTCTGGTAACAGCTTTATTCTTAGTAGAATTTGGTATAAATGGCTTACAAGTGCCCTTAACACGATGCAGTTCAAAAGCCAGCTGTGCCATATCAGATTGGAAATGGGCATGCTAGGATGTTAGGACCCAAAGATGTTCAAAGCAGTAAAAACTAAAAGGCCTCATATTGCTAAATAATACAATAAGGTCTCCAAGGGGAAGGTAAACATGACTCTGATGTATCTTGGCAGCACCATATATGTCATTATTACTGAATGCAGAATTCAATGTAGGAATGAAAAATAAAAATGGATATTATCATTTGAGAGTAGGGAGGCACTAAACTGAAGCAAGGCTCATGTAATATATTCACCTGAGGAAAAACAGAACACAGCGAAGGATGGATCAAAATGAGTCTTTACAAGGCAGTCACAGCCTGATGAGCATTTCAGGGGAAAACCATGGAATGATAAATTAAATTCTAAGGCTATTACCCAGAGGAATTGCTTTGAAGATGAGACATCACCTGTCTTCACTTATGTGAATCTCTGTAGTTTGTTTCTGCATGCAGCAAAGGCTTCAGGACTTTGCTTTACTTGTTGGTATGACTCAATTTTTTAGTTCGTTAAATTTATTCCTCAAAACACCATGTAACTACAGAAATTCCATCCAGTAATAGAACAAAGGACTGCTTTCTTAGTAGGACTTACTAAGTTAACCCAATTATCTCAGAATCTCAGGCACTTTTTCCATCATACAAATCCTCAGAGCTTTGCTCAACTTTATTTCACAGAAAAGATCAATAATCCAATAAAAAATAATGTATATGACTTACCTTTATTAATTTCCTTAAAAAGAATAAAATAAAGAAAAAACACATGTCTTCTTTTTTAAATCGTATTTTTCCCAACAAAAATATATGGCTCAATTACCTGAGTGCATATTTCCAAGCCAAAAGGAAAATCAAATCACATGTCAATGCCTTTTGGAAAACAGGAATGTATATTTCAAAATAAATGGATTGAATAACAGTTTTTGTAACCTTGCATTTCTTAATGATGAAATGGAAGATTAAAGAGGCTAATTGTCAAATTAAGATGAGATATTAATTCTTTAATTTGAAAGTTTAAAACTTACGTAGTCAGACATTTACTTTTAGAGCTAAGTGTTGAAGCTGTACAAGAAGTGACGAGGTGTTGAGGGTCAACACTTTATTTACAACTTAAATTATAATCTTTCCTGTTCACCTGATTGATGCATTTTACTTCTGTTTTCATACAGAAACTTGACTGAAGCTTTTGGATCTACTAATCTGCTAAGGTTTGTCAGCCAGTCTGCCTCTTGCTGCCATGGCTATTAAAGGAAGAAGGTCTTTAACGAATAGAGTGTGACGTTTATGCCAGGGAAGACCACACTGAGTTTTGAAATGCATGCATAGCAGTAAGATTAAGTTTCTTGTTTATTTTCTAAACATCTGCAAATTGTCCTTTGAATTATTTGTTTGTATTTACTGTAATTGCCCATGATACTTAATTTAATGGAGAAAGATATCGGTTCAAGGGCACACATTCTCAATGGCGATTCTTCTGTTATGGGGTTATCCTCTAGAAAGTAGACAAATTGCCTGTGGCCTTTGTGTTCCCTCCTACTAATAGCATACAAGTTACTTCAGTGGTAGTCAGCAACTTTAAGAGTGACGTCATATTCAGAGATAGACCATTTTCCAGTCATTTTCCTTTCTCTGTGTTGTTGTATTATATACCATTCATGGACTGTCACACAGTAAAATAAACATTAGAAAATTCCCTACTGAAGATCACAGGTAGTGCTTGAAGTAGGCCAGTTGAATCTATGGATTGTAAAGCATATGAAGAGCGTGTGATCAATTTCCTGGGGAACTATCCCTAATGATTTGACATTCAGCTATTTTTGATTGAAAGCAGAACAAGATAGTGGAAGACATAGGTGAAATAATTCTGTATTTTGGTACTTTTATGATGTTTAGTAAATGCTGCATTTTAAAAATGATCATCTTTATTGTTGACAATCCCTAATAAACAGTTCTAGAACTGTTTATAGAACCAAATGTTTGGAAAATTGGTCAGATCTATAGATACGTATTTGGAAGTTATCAGGACATAAGTTGTACTATAGACATCTCAAGGTGAGGCATGACTTTTCATAACTTATCTTGACACTGAACTCTATATGGCATGCATCTTATTTGTCATAGAATTTTAAAATACTTTTCAGAGGTTTTACTTCAGCTCTCTTAAATATCTTTATAGCTATGCAAAATAATATGGTATTTAAAATACCAGTGGTACAGGATTTTCCCGGCTCTTTTTGGTATGAAAGGAAATGTATCAGAGGAATTTGTCATGCTATATATAGACTTCAAACAACTTTGTATTGGCAGAAGGTATCAGATGTCACAAAGTAAATATTAAGGTTGCTAATGTGCTTTTGCACTCAGGCCACCCATGGGTGAGGAAAACTAGACCTGTTGAAGGATAATAAAGTTATTTTTATGGGTAATGGTCTTAAACCACATATAGAACTTAGCCTTAAGACCAACATCCTATAGCAATGCCTCCTCAGTTTTACTTTGCACACATGGTAGAGGGACATTGAGTTGACTCAACTGATACTCTCCTTCATGAGAAATTAGACTCAGGTCTAAAATTGTTATTGTCTTACTGGATACAAGATAATTGCTCAGTTAATAAAATGAACCTCATTATTAAGTCAACCTCAGTAGATGCCACATTTTTATTTGTTTCAACAAGAAAATGTACCATTTGTCCCGTCTTGCTTTAGATCCAATTTTCTTCTCAAACCCTTATCATACTCTCTCTGTGATAGAAGCTTTATGTCTATTGAAATCAGCAAAAAAGTAATAATAATTATAGATTCTACATTAAAGTAAAAATTGTTTCAAAGACAACGTCACATGGTTAGTCCTTGATTATTTTAATTAAACTTTGTTAGGAACTTCAACACATTAAACAAATAATGAAAGTGTCTACAGTCAGCTCTCTCAGCTTTGTACAGCACCCAGACACACCTGTGAAAAGCCAAGGAGGCTTTTCTTCACATTAAAGGTTTTATGTTTCTTACATTCTTTTTTTTAAATATAAACCAAACTTTCACCTTACCTGAATGCCTGGGCAGCCAACATTATGAGAGACCCTTCAGTGATACACCTCAAAAGGTCATACCTTGTCAAAGACTTTCTATGTGCCTAATCAGATTACTTCCACTGCTAATCCCTTGTCTATAAGGCAGTTGTTTTATTTTCTCTTAAAAGATATGTGCATGCCTGAGAGAACTCAGGTTGTTTAGTCAAGCATGATTTCCACTAATATAAACCACATAGACTTTCTCTCCACAGATTCTCCTCACTGATTTGTTCAATGAACCTGCTTCTCCATACAGGTCAGTGATTAATAGGTTTTTGAAAGAGGATGGACCCATCTGTACAGAAATGAAAGCTTTGTTCTCTAAATAGAATTTCTAGGCACTGTTAGAATCTCCTGAATTCTTGGATTTCTTTGACTTCCCAGGCTCTACATAAAACTGTACTCCAAATGACTCACTGTCCCTCATGGCCAAGTTTTGTGCGTGCTCTTCAGAAGGTGGCTGTTACTAGTGTGTATTGTGGTTAAACACTGGACTGTAAATTGTGTGGTCTCTGGTCTCCACTCTCCTGCTCAGACTTTACCTTTTATGCTCTTTTATCTCTTTGGCATGATAGCTATGATCATGTCTTACCAGAAATCTATGTAGCCATACATCTGTCCTTGAGAATCTGTAAAAGATCAGATCACCATTGTGTGTGCTGTAAAAATCCAATAATTGAAAATGATTAGCATATTCTGGTGCTGGTGAGCATTGTTTTTTGGTGATTGTTCTTGGCTAATTTGAGCCATTATCAGATGGTAACTCTGCTTTTACAGAGAGAACATGTCTTCCTCTTGGATTTGGACTTAGACTCATTTCCTACTCATCTGAACAAAAGAGGAAGAAATGGGGATGTTTCTGGTAAGATCAATTTGAAGTAGTCAGAGAGCGAAGACAAGTTACAATAAATATTTACTGCGCACGTATCTTCATTTGTATTGCATGTGTACTGGGTAAGACAGTTTCTCAGAAGAATATCAGTTTGCTACTGTACAAAACAACTCACATTTAGCCTAAGCACTAAATATGGCAAATATTTAATATGGGTTCTTTTCTGAAGGCTTACCATTTTGTGTGAGGTTTTTCACATTTAGTATATTTATTTTACATCTAGCTTCAGCGTCCTGGAACATTCTTCCAATGATAAAAATAATATTAATCATAACTGAGGAAATCACATTCTATAAAATATCTCAAATACTGGCAATTCAATAGAAAATTTTGTGTCTCAGAATCATAAGAAGAACCAAGGCCTTTTTTACATAATTATAGGATCTATATCAGAGACTCAATGAGAAAGATCTCGATTCCACAGATCATTTTGCTTCTCTTCCTAATTGTAGTGGTGAAGAACTTCACTCTGGGATCACATCTCATGATCTCACAACTACTTTCCAACTATTCCATCCTCTTTTGTTCAATGTCCTTTTCTGTTCATTTCAGCCAGTTTGGAGTTGATGAAGATCTTACTGTGGAGATAGCTCCAATTGTTCCCCTTTCTGTTGTTCCATGAGATAATCTAAATAGCAAAACTGTTTCCCACCAACTCATTCTTACTCTTAAGTCTTCAAGACCCTGCTTCCCAAGTAATCTTTCCATTTATGTGTGTGCTCCTCAAATTTTCCTCCTTGCCTATATTTTATATAAATGATAAATGTAGCATGGCAGAGCAAGAGTATATTGTCTGTCCTCCTAGGCAACTCAAACAACAAACTTCCTTTGCAGCCACATGACACATTGGGACCTGAGGAATTCTGGGAATTATGCTGTCTGTTGTTTTAGAAAACTCAAATGAAGCAGAAACACTGACATTGTGGGCTTAATTTTAATATAGCTTGCAGACAGTGTCTTACAAAATAGAATAACGAAAATAGCTTACTTTTTTCCCCCTTTGGAGAAAAAAGACACAGTTCCTTAGACCACTGAGATAATGGTTGCTAATATTTTTCTTGTGGTTTTATACATATGAGATTTGATATCTTGTTTTCAATGAGGGTAAGTCTTAGTTGAAATAAAAGGTTGTAACTATTATTTTCTCCATGGAAAAGAATTAGATTAGAGATAAAACTTAGATGAATCAGTAGGGTATAATGAAAGCCATTAATGTAAAAGGTATGTAACATATTGATCAGTGTTTTCATGATTTTTTTGGTATAGAACTCAAAACTAGAAGTTTTTTTCTATAAAAAATTTCATATATATTCACACACATATTTACCCACATATAAGAACATATGCATGGGCACAACCCCCATATATATATATATATATATAATAAATATATATATATATATATATATATATATATAATTGTGAATAACTTTTAGAAGTTTTTGAATCAAAATGTCTTTAAAAGACTGTTAATACAATTATCAGTGTTATGCATGTATATAATCATTCATATCCAGCCTAAGGCAGTCTTATTTATTCTTTGATAAAAGAATAGATATAAAAATTTAAAACACTAGGCACCCAAAACAGACTGGGGAAGACAAAGCCTGGCTATGAGGCGGCATAAGTGAAAGGCTGCTTTGTGAAAGGATTCCTGATTTCTGCATAGTAAAGATTATCAGACATGTACTGAATTGTGTCCCACACAGTCTAATAACATGAACCAACTCTGTGACCATATTTTGTCTTTCTTACCAGATCTCTGATTTAGCTATGCTTAAGTTCTCTAAAACTTCAGATTAGCAGAAAATGAATCATTCCATTAGGGGAATATAATTAATATTCTGAACATTATTCATACACAGTGTCTGCTCAGTTCTCACTTGAGTGCCTTCTATACCATAACAGGTCATTAAAAAGTCTACTACTGAGTAGCTTCAATCTCTGCTCAACAGATAGCTGCCTTAATGGAGAACATTTAATTCCAACCCATAATTAAGTTTCCCAGTCTGTAATTATTCTCTGTTTTATAGGTTAACTCTTATTTATGAACATTTTGAAGTTCTCCTAAATCATCTATGTTCCAAATTATATGATATATGTGTGTACATATATATGTATATATGATATAATTTATCATGTATATATTACATATGTATATATACATATATATCACATATTTTCTTCTACAAGCAAGTTTTTTTAAATTGAAGTTCTCTAGCTTTTCCTTAAATCTTGTTTAATTAAAAATGTTGGTTGGAAAGATGAATATTTATGGAGTTTGGAACCCAAATATACATTAGGAAGCATCTCATCCCACCAACCAGTTAAAAAAGTGATTTCTCTGGTTTCCACTTTAGAGTTTATATTTTATCACTGTATATAAAAAAAAACTTTGAGCTGCCTTTATTATGATATATCAGGTACAAATTGTCATGTTAAAACTTTTAAACATATTGGCCAGCTAATAATTTAAAAATGAAACCACTGCTTTTCATATCTCAAGAATCACTGACAGAATTCACTCATCAGTATTCATCTTGGTCTTCAGAAACCATAGCTAGTGCTCTTCAGAAAAGAGTAGCAAATCATAGCACAACAAGCTAGTGGTTGAAAATCAAAGTGTCAGTGTGGACTCTGGTAAGTCATTCAAGATAGTAGAGTGAGCTGGCCAACAACATGAAACACAAACTGTTTGCAGCTTGCAGCTGAGAAACTGCCCACTGAAGTGCCCAGACTTACTTACATATAAACTCCCTTGCTGTTCCTTGTCTTCTCAGTTTTCAGGCTCCTCCCATTTTCAAGGTCATCATCACTAGCACACTCAAGTATGCTTTATATAGACCCAGGCAAATAATTTATAACTCAAATAAATGGCAAGGATTTTTGTTGTCACTCATGTGAGTTTTTTGTCCTAGAGACAAGATCTCATTTGACTCAACATGACCTCAGTCTTGCCATAACACAGAGGATAACCTTGAACTTTTGATTCTTTTCTATCTACTTCCTAAGTGCTCGGATTACAGGAATATGCTTTTGCATCAGGTGTATATGACATTGTATGAACTGAAAAATGTGGTGTGAACTGAACTATACCCAAGACCATGTGTGGGAATTGTGAATATCAAATTAAAATGTGACTATTGATCAAACTGAAGGAATTCTTTCAGTTTAAGAAAGATTAATAAAATGTGATTCCACTACTCAAGGATTTTAGAGTTTAGTAAGGAGCAAAACATCAGAAGCTACCAGTAAATAGTAAAAGTCTAAATTCTAGAACTCTGAAGGTGAGTTTCTTGAGGCCAAGTTTATCACCTTTGTTGCTAACTCTTGAGTTCTAAGAAAGAAGCTGTGATGCTAGACCTTCATTTCTCCTTTCAAGACACAAAACCCCACATCTCTAGCTATCATAGTGGTAGCTGCTGTCTGTCTGTGATCTCATCTTTAGGTATCCTCCAGCTGAAAAGACATTCATCACAGATAGCCATGCTTCCTCTTTAAAGACAGCCTTAATTACAGGAATGACTCATTTTGATTGCAGAAATAAATACCAAATTATACAGAATGTGTTTTTTAGATCATTCTGAAGGGTCATACATACCCAGAGATACCTGTGGGACTAGTTACACATTTGTATAGCTGTTCCAGTGTCTCATATCTTCCTTTTTTAATGATGCTGAGCTTACTTTATTCCAAAAAGTTGCTTCCCGTGTCATTGTCCAGTAAATGCATTATGAATCCCAGTGGTGGAACCTAGCCTGAGACATTGTCCCATTCTATTCTTTTCCTGTGTCTTCTATCAGAATTAATTGCAGATACTAACCTCACCATAGGCTTAAGTCCCCCTAACTCCCAGTTTTACCTTCTGTTGTCTTCTCTAAGCATCTGGACTTCAGTTCACATGTGAGATTCTTTTAACTAATTTAGCTCCCCTGGTTTAGTTTTCCCTCATGAATCTTCATATTGCCATGTCAGTTATTTATGGACTACCCAGCCGTCCTACTCTAATCACTAGCCACACAAAATATACTTGGTGGGACAGGGTTCAACTTAAAAAAATAAAACAAAGGAGGTACAGTGAAGCTTCTATCTGTTTCCACCAGGACAGCAAGATCACGTACAATAGCTCATGAGTTCACTGGATGCTCTGAAAGCTAATCTACAATGGACTTGATACATTGACTGGAAAATCCATAATGTTAACACTGAAGAAGAAAGTGAAAGATGAAACAGAAAGCAACAAGAAGAATCTGCAGAGACAACAAAAGCCAAGAACAAGATCTGAACCTCTGATGATTTAAAACATTGCTTCTGAACTCTTTACTTCACCATCTCTAGTAAGTGTACCTTATGGCACATGCCAGCATCAGACCAAATTATACCTAGTCTCCATGCAAATCTATGTTAGTGTTCTCTGTGAATACTGTGTGTGTACTAAGCTCTCTTTCTCATTGCTTGTATGTGTGAGTAGTAGTAGCAGTAGCAGTAATAATAGTAGTAGATAAAAGGCAAACAGACAGACAATATTATTGCATATCTTGGTTAGTTTTATCAACATGAAAGAACCACAGTCATGTAAGAAAGGGAACCTCAACTGAGAAATTGCCTCCATTGGATTACTTTTTGGCTACATGAGAGACAAATATTCTCAATTGATAATTGATTGTGGAAGGGTCAGCCTACTGGGGATGGTGCCATCCTTAAGTTGGCGGGGCTGGGCTGCATAAGAAAGGTATTTGAGCAATTCAGAGAGAGCCAGCCAGTAAGCAGCATCCCTCCAAAGTCTCTGCTTAAGTTCTTGCCTCTACGTTCCTGGATATACTTCCAGTACTGGCTTGTCCTTGTCACAGTCTATAATCTGAAATAAACCCTATCCTTCCCCAAGTTGTTTATGGTCAGTATATGTCCCAGCAACAAAAAGCAAAGCACGTCAGTGCATATTTTCCATGACATATAGATAGTATTTACCTATGAGGTTGCAGCCTAAATATAAAATTTTCTAGGAAATCAGGAAAGAAATTATGCCTTACAGCCATAACCATGCCTATCATTGACTTCAAGTGAGGTTTCACCAGGCATATGTTTTTACTTCATTTATTTGAAAAGAAAGAGATACACGCTTATTTAGTATCTACTAAGAACCAGATTTTCTCTTCCTATATGGTGCTTTAGTTGTTTGTTATGTATAACAATGTTTGCTCCCCTTCTTGAGAGTTAAGTTCATCAACCCTACCCCTTCACCATTTTGTGATAAGAGTTCAGTGCTTTCCCTGCATCTGAGGAAAATGTTCAGGGAGTCACTTCTGATTCTGATTGTCTGTTGCTTTTTGAATTCTATTGTTCTCAGTTTCACTAAGTGGTTATTCTCTTCCCATGCTCTATGCTGACACTCAAAATATGAAACTCAAAACCACTCAAACAAATTATTTGTGTTAATAACAGACTTCTTCGAAGAAGTGGAGAAGTAATGGTATCTTGGGTCACAGTCATAAAGAAATTACATTGGATAATAAAAGCATACTTGTGCTGTAGCCTCTCTAATAATGGAAAATCTTTTTGGAGAATGTTATCCTCCTTCCTAGTTATTGAGCTGTGAGATTTGTCTGTCTTTTCCCTTGGTTTCTCCATTTCTATTACACCCTCCATTTCTCTTATATTACTATGCACAGAATCACAGTCATTTTACCCATTTTAGCATTATGTCATTTTATATTCCCAATGACTCATCTACATTTCTTTCAAAGGGTATAGACTGCCATAGAGATAATATGAGAAAAACACATTCTTTCCCACAGTACCAGAAGTCTACATATATGAGGCAGGCATTGAACAAAGTGGGTAATTATCTGTAAATTCTATGAATCAACATTATTTTTGTTTCCTTTAAAGATTTATGTTGGCATTAATTTCCTCTTTTTTAATTTGGAATTTCAACAAAACTTAGAGACTTCTAACTGGTAGGTGTGTGTGTGTGTGTGTGTGTGTGTGTGTGTGTGTGTGTGTGTGTGTGTGTGTTTGAGAAAGTGGGAGACAGAGACAGAGAGACACACACAGAGAAACACAGACAGGGACAGAGAGATGGAAACAGCCAATTCTCCCCTGGCTGAATGATATAGTCTTTTCATTCTAAGAAGTCTTCAATAAGATCAGCAGTAAAATTAGTTCAGAAGTTGCAAAATAATATACTGGTCTGATGATTTCAATTACGAATGTCATTCTGAAATTACAAATTTTCATACATCAGTGAAACCCACAATGCATTATGCCTAAAATTATAACTTTCTCTGGAGCTCGCTTTGTATTATACCCGCTCTGTCCCTAAGACCTTAACATATCCTTGAACCAACAGTAAAAGAATTCTGATATTCCACATGCATATTTGACAGAACTTGTATGAAAATGATCCTTGCAGTGAGTGTGTATATACAGCTTAGTGTGTCCTTGCTAAAGTGCCAGCTGCCACCTGAGAACACATAACAGTCTTCAGCTGTGAGGGAGGAACACAGTGATATCTATCAATAAACATCAGAGCTTGCATTGGCTTTAGCAGAGTCGACTGACCTCTATAGCTCAAGTTTGTATCTTTAAAAATAAATATCAGTGTATTTCAAGACAGTATTTTTTTTTCTTCTGAACTATGGTATGGGACTGACTTCTACTTTACAAAATACTGTTCATTTGCAATAAATTTTTCTGCCTTTTGTTTCGGTAGAATCAAGATGAAGGATTGCTACATTTCTACTGTCATTGTCTTGAGACAAAATAAAGAGGTTTTTATGTACATTCATCTATGGAGCAGGGCTATAAAAATATCTGTTATAAATGCCATGAAAAATAATAACCTGCTTTTTTTTTTAATAAGCTACTGTCTGTATTTTGTGATACAACTTTACCATTCTGAAAGGACAGTGAAGGATTGACTGAGCCTTTACACATTAGTTTGGTTTTTATCAAATTGTGCTCTGGGAGAATACAGAGAAAAGCTAAATATCCCTGACTTTTCTTCTTCTTCACCTAATAATGGTTGTGTTCTGATTGGCTTCTACTGTCTCTCTCAAGAAATAGTAGGTACACTCCCCCCATGCTATAGCTGCATGTGGTTGGTAGAGAGGTCCCAGTGCAGAGCACTGATGGAAATACTGTATTAAAAATTAACAACTGATTTTGAATTTTGTCTGTCTTTCTCTTAGACATCAAGCAACTCATTCATGGAAGCAAAATCAACCAGAGACGTGTTCTAGTGTAGATCTTATGGAATCACAACATCAATACAAAGGGAGAAACACAGACCTGGGCTATAAGACACACCCTCTTGTCTGTGGGGGTCTTGATTTATTTATTTATTTATTTATTTATTTATTTATTTATTTATTTTATGTTGGATCTGGAAAAAATCTAAGAGAGAAGTCTGAGAAAACTGGAGAATGAACAACAGAAAATGTTTCTTTGCTTAATCTTAATCTTCACTCTGAACTTGATTTCTTGAGATGGGAATACCTGGCTATTTGTTTTAGACAAATAACCAAGAATCTTGTTTTAAGTAGCATGATTTAGACACAAGTGGGTTCTGAAATAGAAGAGGAATTAGAAAGTCTGGCCCTAAATTCAGAATGCTAGAGCTTCAAACTGGGTCCCATCACAAATCACCTTTTCTGGACTATGTTTGATCTGTGAAAGAAAAATTTAAATATATTTATTGCAGGTGGCTCTTGTAGATGGGCATAAAAGGTATATCCTCATGCTTTGCATGTGGCCACGTTCATTATAGTAGTTCAGCAGTGTTTCTACTCTTAACATTAAAGGTTGTCTTTTTGTTGTTCTACATGAAAAAGTACATGCAGAGTTGAAATGACTATGTCAGATTTAAATTCAGTACAATATGATTCATCCCACTCTGTGTGTGAGGCATTTACCAGGCATAGACCCAAGGTCTTCTCTCCATAAGGTTCCCATACCATTTAAGAGTTTAACTACTTCTCTGTGTCCTTCAGCTGAGTTACCTGAAAGCTCAATGAAACAGCTGTTTTGTCTGAGACATGTTGATTGAGTGGTATTCACTGTAATGCTAAAAAGTTGTTTGTTTCAGAAAGAGACTGGACTAATGACTGCCCAACTGAGAGCCTAATCTACACCTATGAATTTGTGAAAATTGTGTAAGAAAATAAGCTTCCATTATATATCCTACTGTAGGCGATAAAAATGGGATATTTTAAGATCTTACTTTTCATTTGTAACCATCAAACAGAAGTCTCAGAACTTGATATTTCTCTATTAAAAGCAATGGTAAAGAAATTTTCTTTTTGCTCTTGCTCATGCCTTCGTACAGAACATCCTTGTAAAACCAAGTAGGACAGATATAATTATCTTTTCTTCTCCCAAAGCTTTCTAAGGATGATTCCTTCCCGGGTACTCTTAGTAGCTGCTTCCAGCATCATCTCATTACAGTCAAGATGCTTTTCCTTGTGCCCAATCTAATTTTTTCCTCTTCCTTCAAGAAAAGATTCTCTTACAAAGGTCACCAAATCCATTTTATTTTCCTGCATGTGACTAACTACTGACACCTCATATCTAGCAGCGTGATTTAAATCTGCAAAGGATAAAGTATTTCCACAAATTTGACGACATTAGCCAAGCTACTCTATAGTGGATATGAGTTCAATTATTAGCAAAAACAAATGCTAACTTATATCCTGCTAGAATAATTTTTCCTAAGTGCTCACCATGTTTACTGATCTTTGAGATTCTTTTCTTGATAGCTTATCTACTCTGTGAAAGTGATATTACAGACAGGAAATGGACTATATATACCACCACATCACCTCAATTGTACATGTCATGCGGTTTGCATTTAGAAGTTGGAGGATGATGATAATGATTGTGAGAGAATGAATTTGTATCATTTAAAAGTCATAAAAGAAAGCCTGATCCTAAATGTGAAGGTATTTGGATGGGAGTCCTATGGGATACTACAGAGCCATAACTAAAGAGCCCTCATGAGTGATACCAAGAGGAACCAGAGGTCATTATTCTTCCCATGTAAGAAAACATACCAAGAAACCTCATATGTGAGATGCTAAATCTGCAAGCACCATGATTTTAGACTTCACATATCTCCATCCTGGACATTTTATTGTATCATCCTCCATGCACAGATAGTGCTGTGGTGATGTTGAATAGCATACTTTGGAATAACCCTTTACATTCCCTCAAAAATCTACTTAGCATTAAGAGATTTATGTACCTGGTCTTATTTAGATTCCAATCATCACTGAAGAAAATGCATATTTTCTTCAATGAAGAAAATGGGGACATTTTCAAGAGAAATCCAGGCTTTAAGTGATAATCAGTCTTTGCTTCTCTAGGACAGTGCTGGCTCACATATATTAACCTCAGAAAACTCTTAATTGTGTCCAGATTTTTCTCAGTACTATATATTTGCTTAATAAATTATATAAGCATTATAGAGCCATTGTCGATAAAACTGATCCTGTTGTGAAAAATGTACAACTAAAAATTGCTCATCAACCCCAGGGTCTCAGTTCATAGACTAAGCCAATGGGAAAAATATAGTCCATTTCTTCTGCATATGAGGGATAATACAAAATATGAATTTAAGAAAAGTGTAGAAGATCATGTACGGATTTAAAAACTGTTAAAGTTTGAGGCTCAGGTTTTTTTCTGAGCAAGAATCCAAAGAAAATCATCAGGAGATAAGATGGAAGAAATTCTGTTCATTCCCTATCGGTTCTCACTGAGAAGTTTCACTATTAGAAGTATTGTGAATTCCAATCAAATGGTAAAATGACATCATAAAACAAAAATACAGTTCATTATGCCTAAAGTGAATTTGGTGTTATCCTTGTCCCTAAATTTAAAAGGAATGCATTTATTACAAGTTCTGGAGATATTGGCAAAGTGCTAGAAATATATATATATATATATTATGTGCATACATATGTATATATATATGTACATATGTGTGTGTCTGTAGTATTTTCAATGTATACATCACATATACCTGAGCATATATTTGTACATAGTGTGACTTTCTTGACATTCACAGCTTCTATAAACAGAACCAAGAATAAACACCACTGCCATTTTATAGAACTGAGAATCAAAGGGCTTATAAGTCAGCTGACTTATACTTAAGGGTATAAATCAGGATAGAATGTCATTCTGAAATGTTAAAGTGATTAAAGCTATTAAAAATAGCTGGGACTGGGATATTGCTCAGTTAGAGAGTGTGTGCTTAGCATGCACAAGGCTCTGGGTTCAATACTCAGCATCACAAGATCATTTCACATATAACTTGACAGAAGCTCATCGGGTAAAAGATAGTTAAAGGAAATACCAAATTAAATCGTGAGTGCCTTTAATAATTGATCCAGTGCACTGGCCAATTGATTTAACCATGAGATTAATAATAATCAATAATAATATTAATAATAATAATTAAAACTGTAAAGTAATATTGCCTCCTCACTCAGTCAGCATAGATGCCTGGTGAACACAATATGACCTGGTAATTTCACATCATGGTATACAAAATTCTGGTAGCAAGCCATCAGCACATCTTCACTATTCCTAGCTAATTCCTGGTCAGGACCAAACTCTGGAAACTGGCAACTCTAGGGAAATTTTTTAGCCAATTTGAGCCTCTCTTCTCTCTTCATATGCTTTAAAAAACTATTCGGATTTGAAAGAAGCTTGTTTTATGTATCAATCCCAGTTCCTGCACCTTCCAGTCCTCCCCTGTTCCCCCCACCAACTCCCATCCCTTCCCTTTTCTGCTCCCTTGGGTGGGTGAGGCCTTCCATGGGGAGTCTTCAAAGTCTGTCACTGTGATCATGAGCAAATCTGGGCACTGATATAATAGAGGGATTGGAAATGAAGATTATTTTGCCTCTCCCATAGCTGAAGACACCAATGTTGGTGCTTGAAGGTAGTGACTTCCCAGTAAGCATGAACTCACATTCTATATTTGTCCCTACCTACTTCATCAATGGCTTGCACTTTTTTCCTAAATTAAGCTCCATAAGGTACAAATGAACAAGATAAATCTGACATAAGAATTCAGACAACTTCTCTGTTTGAATTTCTATGGAAAATCGGGATAATGGTTATGCGAAAACCTAACTTGTTAGGCTATATTTATGGCATACAGCAATGCTTTTGAATACAAAAGGATAGATGCCACCCTGCAATATTCTGAGAATAATTTCTATCTACAGTTTCAGAGAACCATGTTTTAAATGCTCTTTCAAACAACACAGTCTGTCGGGGTGTCCCCCAAGTCATGTTCATGAAGTTGTGGGGAGAGAGATATATCATTAGCCCAGCAAAGACTGAATATGGTTTTCCTATATCCCTCTCAGAAAGAATGAGTGAAAGAGAGAGAGAGAGAGAGAGAGAGAGAGAGAGAGAGAGAGAGAGAGACAGAGAGAGACAGAGAGAGGGGGAGAGGGAAGGAGGAAAGGAGGGAGAGAAGGAGGGAGAGAGGGAGGGAGGAAGGCAGGGAGAGAAATAGAGAGTCTCACATTCTTTAAATAAATTTTCCATTGACTCAGGTATTTTCTTATTTTATATTCTCATACTTGACAAATCCTTGATTGCCTTTTACAATCTAAGTTTTCTCATTTAAAAAGCTATCCAGAGGAACACTTATCCATGTATTACTTTTTGTACTTGATTTTTCTCTTTTGTCTAAATGCCATTTATGCTGTTGTTATCAATCAAATTATTCTTTAAAAACTTCTTGAATATGTCAATAAATATTGATAGTCCAGGTACCAGGATGATGACAATTGAAAAATAAAAATCAGTAATTATTTTTAAATAACATTAGAAGTTTTATTAGTACATACATATATATTTATATTTATCATAAAATATTACTATCTGTCATAGTACTATCATTCATAGTAAATATAAAAGAAAATTACAGATGAAATATCAGATATACCAGACAGAGGAAATATTAAGAGTTAAAGACTATAAATGCTATCAAGATTTTTATGACTAAGTTTGTTTTATGACTAAATTTGTTTTTATGACTAAAATTGTTTTATAATAGTAATGTTAACACAAAGTCTGTATAACAGATGAGGAAAATGAGAATAATCTGAAATTTCCTGGAGGTTGTATAGTGAAGGAGGAAGATAAGGCTAAAAATTGTCTCATGTGAATGATCCCTAAATTATATTGAATTTATAAAGACTTTGAGAAGTCTTGATTTTCTCATATGCCCCAGATAATCTTTCTCTAGCTGACATCTCTGTAATGGCTAAAGAAAATGCTCTCTACATTAAATGTAATTCCAGTGAGTTTGAAAGTAGATTGAGGTACATTTGAGTAGGAGAGAGGTTACAGGTGGTGGGAGGGAGAAACAGCTACTGATATGAGAGAATGGTCCAGGCACAGGTAGGCTTTCAAATGAACTGTCACTATGGAAACAGCAAAGCCAGTTTTCTTGACTAGAGAATTGTGTATCATCCCCTATAAAATAGTAAGTTAAAAGGAAAAAAATATTCTAACCTGAATATTCTAACAATGTGTTAGAGTAGGAAATTTTACTAAACCTTTCCCCACCTTTTCAGGTCCTGTGTAGTAAACTCCTTCAGGTTGGACTCACTGCCTCAAACTTCCCCGGTTAATCTTTAGCAGCAAAAGTAAAACCTTGAACCTCTAATTTTTCCCATTTTGTATTAAGCCTCATAACTCAACACTCATATTTGCTTTCTGTACAATTAGGGATGGAACAGCTAACAGCTGCCTAAAACTGCTTTTATTTTGATTTATTCATCTAGTCATTTATCTTCATCTTTTCCCTCAAAGATAAACAATGCAACCTATGAATAAGCCTTTGCCTTCACATATTAACTTTATGAGGGCATCTTGTAAGGGACTAGCCTGCTAGGTGCTTGCTTAAAAACATATCCAAACGTCAGTCAGTTCAGATGTTTCCATTCCTCTGCAAAGCTCTCAGGAGTCACTTTTAATTTCCTGGCGGGTAAGCTTCATTTCTCAGGGCACACTGCCACTCCAGCTTGCACTGTCTTTATTCTCAGTCTGGTCTCATCACCATATGCACCATCTACAACAACTCACACTGCTCTCATGCAATTTCACATCGAAGCACAATGTTCCAGAAAGTCTGAATCACTTTCAGGATGCAGTGGAGAAGAGAGCAGACTGTGTAAGTGACTTTCCTACAACCCCCTTCTCTCCTGCTTTATAAAGACAACTGAAACAGAATACGAAGATCTTTTCCTTGGGAGAAGTTGAGCCATATATAATAAATTCTGTCAGGGTTATGTCTGACTAGATAAAGAAGCATATTGCTAGGGATAATTAAAGTTAACTGCATTTCACTTTCTGGCTTAGCTTACTACTCTTTCTCAACAACTGTGACCAACTCGTTTTGTCACTGTGCTTTTGGGCCGAGGACATTCCAATATAAAATATGCTTATGTGACAACACAATACAAAGATCCAGCAAATAATTGGTTTGTTTCAGGATAATTGTAATCTCCAATGTTCTAACTCGATGAACATATAAACATCTTAAAACAATACAACATAGAACCCTTTACTCTGAATACATGCCACTCCAGAGAGAAGGTGACAGTGTATGGGATTTCTTTACTGGGAAGAAGGTGCTCTTTAAGCCATTACTTAAGAACTCCAGAGATCATCTTGGACTATTCTCTAACATCTATTACCCAGCAGTCAGTAAATCCCTCAAATTCTCCTCTCCTTGGGTACCACTGTCCTTATTTTTTATCACTAAGACCACTGCAACACTTTAGGAATTTATCTTCCACCCTCTACTTTGAAACAGCCTATTAGCTCCTTATCCAGGAATGCTGCCCTCAACCTTGCCTTTCTGTACTGTACAACAAGAACAATCTGTGAAATTTAAAACATATTGCTGGCGAAACCCTTGGGAGGATTTTCACCATTTGAGGAGTCAGATCCATTTTCTTAGCACATTCACCCCAGATAGTTTTGATAGTGTCAACTCATTTTCATTTTAGAAAAGTGAAAGTGTTCTCTATATGAATATAAATTTTAAACTGAAATTTTAGAAGACCACACAAGAAGAGAAATTGTTCAAAGCATGCCTCTAATCCTTGCTCGATTTGAAAGAGATAAGTGTTGCTGTATCTCCTGTATTCTAACAGAAAGAGCTGATGCACAGACAGACAAATACGTTTCTAGAGCAGCATTTTTTTTTTAACACAACTGAGAATATTCAATAGTTCTGTCACACACCTTACATTTACAACTCAGCGTAATCTCTTGACAATACTCTCTGTGCCCTATCAGTTCTCACAATAGTGAGTCACTATAGTTCCTAGAACACTTCATGATATTTCCAGGCATGGCTGCCTCTTCATACACTTGTCGTCTTGCTTGGAAAGTCTTCCTTTGCATTTGTATTCTGTTCACAATTGCTAACCACTATTTTACTTCAAGATTCATTTCAGGCATGGACTCCCTCATGATGCCATAGAAATTATTTTTTTTTTGTGCTCTGGAAAGGTCCCATGAACACAGTATCTATAAAAGAAGCCTTTATGTTGTTTAATCATAACTGTGTACTATATACTTTCCTCCATGTTTCAAAATCACTAAAAGTCTGGAACTTGCCCTAGTGTCATTCCCATTCTGACTTCTATTCAAGACCCGATTTAAACAAAACAAAATAAAAAAAAAAACCTAAATGTTGGAAGGTTTGTGTTGAATAGAAATACCCAAGATCACAATCACTGTCAGTGTTTCAAAAATATTCCAAGGAGAAATTTTCCATACTTCAAAATTAGAACTTTAAAAAAGAAACAAAAATCTTATAAGATGTGTAATGACATAAAACCCATTTGTTTTGCTTACTAGAGTAAACAAATGAATGGTTTTAGAAAAAAAATGTTTTATTTTAAATTCACAATATAATAAATAGCAAGTTTCAATGGGGGATGTAACTGGTGGGGGTCATACTTTGGTCCTCTTGGTAGAGGGTATGATTATCCTAATGAAGAATAACTGGCTTACTAAAGAGAAAAACTATCGTTTGTTTTTCTTTATGTGATCAGCTTTTCCCTCAAGTTATTGCTATTTGTAGGAATCAATTGTTAATCCTTCACTAAGCATATTGACAGGTGCTGACAGAAGTCTTCTGCAAACTTCCTGTTCAATGGAGAGAAGTGAAGGTCTAAAAACAGAAGTGTTCTAAGACTGATCCTGTGACAGGAAAACAATAAAATTCAGCACTCTCCAGGATCATAGAAGCATGGGCCAACTTACCTTCCTGTTGTCCTAAAGGATAACTGTGCCATTTGATCTAATTACTGAAACTTAAGCCAGAAGCTTTAATAGCTTAATTTAATATTAATTTTATTTTGGAAGCATTTTGACTTTATGATAAAGCAATACTTCATTTGTGCATGAGTGCTGAGGATGCTATCAAGTAATTAAGGGAAAACACTAAGACAAAAAACACCAGAAAATTCCAAAAGTGACACTGAGATTCAGCTCAAACAAACACTCAGGTTTTATTGCTCATTCATTAGTCACCTCAAAGAAAGGGTATTTGAAGTTAAAGGGCTTTGCTTCATTTTATAAAAGAAAATGCTAAATCCGGGAGAAAACAAAGTCTACATTCAAATTCACAAATTAAATACCAGGAACACTTTAAACATTTAAATTTATTAGCTGGCACTTTAGAAGCAGATATATGAACATGCAGCCTGTTTCCAGTTATTTTTATGTTTCTGTTGTTGTCATTTTTGTTTTGTTTTTTGTTTTAATGAGTCTCGAATATCTCACACTGACCTGAATATGCAGTGTAGCCAAATATCTGATCCATCCGCCTCCACCACTTTATTGATGACCTTATAGGCATGTGCCATCACTCCCAAGTTTTCTGGTACCAGGGAACCAAACTTGGCTTCCAGTATGCTATGCAATCCCATCCCCCAGTCCCAGTGTCAAACTTTGACCTTTCCATTTACTAGCTTTGTAGCTATGTAGTTGGCTTTTAAATTTCTCTCTTCCCACATTTCTCCCTGTCTTAACTTTACAGTTTTTCATTCTGTAGCAAGAGGTAAGAATTACATACCCTTAATTCACAGATAAATAAGCAGTTAATTTAAAATCCATGAGACATATTCTACACATGGGAAATAGTCAATAAATATTCTTATTTATTTTCATTGCATCACATACTTTCATGCCCAATCTGATTCTGCAACCTACAATTGCTGACTTTCCTATATGAACTCAAACATTGTAAGAACTAGATAGTCTCCTTTTAATGTGATTTAGGGCATAGAAATACCTGTTATCTCCGAACGGAAAGACAAAGAAGTTTCACTCTCAGATTGTATATTCTATTACTGAGCCTGAAAGAGGGACCCTGGTGAGTTTTCATGTAAGAGAAAGGGATTCTTATCTGTTTATCTGCTGGTCTGTGTTCCAGCTTTTAATTGGTATTGACCTATTTGCTCCATTTCCAAAGGAAATTCTATTATAATTCAAGAGAATTAATTGACATCAGCAAGGATATATTTGGACTATTTTTTCACAGCTATTGCTAGTTATGTGGTATGGGAAAACAGTCTCGGTGTTTTGTATTGCACCTCATAAGAGTAAAAGGCACTCTATAAGGGGAAAGGATTATGTTTTTATGGGCTTGACTCAATGTATATGATACTAATATATGCTATTGTACTTGACATTTTTTTCTCCCCACTTAGCACTAGCGGGCTAACAATTGTTGATAAATGAAGACTTCAGTTTCCACTGAACTACATCTTTTAGGCTCTTTTTTCTCTTTGACTTATATTTACCTTTAATTATGGAAGTAATCTTCTCTTTGAGTACTGCTACCTAGTACTCAAACTTCAAATTTAACATAAAATTCTGACATACCCATAATCCTAGAGAAAATCAAAAGGAAAACAAAATGTTCACTTTTAAAAAGAATATTAGAATAATGTTCTTCAACTTTGATATTCAAAGTACTGTCTGCACACCAGCAATTGGCATCTTTCAGGAGAAATATAGAATATCAAACCCCCTTATCATATCTCAGATTCATAATTTAAATTTTGTGAGCCTCAGGGTGATTTAGATATGCCCTTAAAATTAAGAAGCTGGGGCATAGAACAAGAAGGGTTATTGCAGAGATGTATTCCAACAGGTGGCTCTTATCTTGAGTCACCATGGTGATGGCAATTAAACATAGATGGATAAAGTACCAAGAATCAATGGAATCAATATTAAAAGAGCAACAATATGGAATATGCATGGATATCTGTTCAGTTCAAATTGTTTTAAGCAGTATTTGTACAATTGTGTCTTTTTAATACTTGTCATTGTTGAAACTGTTTGTGAATCCTATAAAAGTATTCACCTCTGCACTCACAGAATAGTGAAGACAGAAGGCTACTGTTGCTAGAAATGGCTTGTACTATGTCTTAGTTTGAGTCAGAGATCTGCATGTATAGTTTTATGTGGACACCCAGATCATCATGTCTTTAGCTTGAGGAAAGAAAACTGTATTTAGAATTGCATCTTGATAATTGCAACAGGCTCTTGCATGAGAAGGGACGGCTTGTGAACATCTGAATAGTAAAGCTTAGCTCCTTGGTTGTTTATAGGCTACATATTTCTCTAAAATACTACTTGAAGGGAGAACTTCTGTCTGTTAATGCCTCTTTCTGTCTGTTAATGCCTCTTTAATTGAGCAGATGATGGTAGTTATTTTACAAGAGATTGCTAGGAGCCGTTACCTCCTTTCATTCTCCCTGCCTCCTGTTCTAGTGAGCTATGGATTGTGTGTGTGTGTGTGTGTGTGTGTGTGTGTGTGAGAGAGAGAGAGAGAGAGAGAGAGAGAGAGAGAGAGAGAGAGAGAGAGAGAGAGAGCCAGTATGTGTATAGAGCTTCACAGAAATTGTAAAATTGAAAGATTTGAAGTGTTTAATGTACAATAAATGGAAACTGTGGAAGAATTGTTCTATATAAGACCTTAGCAAATAGTAACACTATGTGGTTACTGTCACATTACCACAAAGTCCATAATGAGAATAAAAACTTTATTTTTGAACCAATAATAGTTAATATCATAAAGAAGCCTAACTTTCAATTATATATAATGCATTTATATATATATATATTATATATGTCTTCTACATTGAAATTATTCTCACTTCTCAGAACTAATGAATTATTTTTCTTTTCTTTTACTTAATTTATAACTAATATATAAAATATACCAGTTTTGCACAGTAATATATTGATAAATATTAGGGTTTCTGGTATATATTCTTTACCATAACAATGTCCTTTTCTTTTTTTAATTTTGGAACCACATTTTATATCCTGAAGGACATTTGCCTTAAAAGTGGGCAATATTATAAACCAATTTTGAAACATATTTTACTTAGATTACCCACAGAATCAGGGGGAGCTTATGGAACCCAGCAAGATAGCTGGGAATCCAGCATAGGACCGACCCAGACCCCCTGAAGGTGGATGTTATTTAGGAGGACTGGGCAGTCTATAGGGCCTCTGGTAGTGGATCAATATTTATCCCTAGTATACGAATGGACTTTGGGAACCCTTTCCACATAGAGGGATAGTATCTCAGCCTAGACACATGGGGAAGGGCCTGGGCCCTGCTCCAAATGATATGACAGTCTTTGAAGATCCCCCATTGAAGTCCTCACCCTCCCTGGGGAGCAGAAAAGGGATGGGGTGGGGGTTGGGAGGGGGACAGGGAAGGGTGGGAGGATGAGGGAACTGGGATTGACATGTAAAACAAGCTTGTTCCAAATTTGAATAAAAACATTATCATAAATAAATGAATTAATTGAGCCCTAGTTCTCTAACCCATTAATTTAATGCATAATTATCATGTCATGTTCCCAGCCATAGAATAGGTAATAACAATAATGACTAAAAATGTTGCAGTAAAGCATTTAACTTACATTTTCATTAAATACTATCTGTGCTATTTTATTGTCAATTCTTATTTGGTTTTCAGTTTGTAGAAATTCCCCTATCATATAATCACAGGTAAGTTGGTGCCCATCATGTTACAGAAGAGTGCTCAATAACAAGCTATGGGTCTTATTTCCCAAAGACCCTTATTCCTATGTACATTGTGGAATCCAAATCACATTGTGGAACGGTCTCCTCTTAATAGATATTATGGGTAGAACCAACTATCTCTATTCTGTACATGGCACCCTCTTGACCCTTCAAAAGACTGCCTCCCCATTTTCATTAACCTTAGTTGTTTCCATTGTTATTAACTAATGTCAACATTTTACCATAGATGAGACACTAAAATAAACCTGAGTCTTGTCAGTAACTCTCATTAGAAGGAAAGGAATACACAAAGCAAGATTTCTCATTTTTCCAGCTTTTGGTGGTCACAATTCTCCTATTTTGGTAAAGCACATTATAAAAGGCTTATCTATTGCATGACTATTTAAAAGACACACCAAGTGCATGTATCATAATGAGTAAGCAGTCATAGCATTATTCAGTCATTAGGAGGAGGTGTTCTATGCTACTGCATCTTACATATGGTCCTTCTCAGTTTATGTATGAATCCATTTCAACAGCTGACTGGACAGAGCTTTTACTTTGATGGTTGTTATGTTTATGCAACTTATATATTCAATTAAGTTTTACAAGAATGTAAAAAAATGTATATACATGTGGGGGGCGTGTGTGCACATATGCCCATATATGTGTGCCTGTATTTGATGTTGCAAGTCCTTGTAGTTCTGGAAAGCTAAGCAGCTTATTATAGTGACATAGACCACTGTCGATTTGCCTTCTGAGATTTCTGAATCACCTATATATGAATGATACATAGACCACTGTCGATTTGCCTTCTGAGATTTCTGAATCACCTATATATGAATGATCTATGGAGACATTTACAGGATGCCAGACAAATGACTGAACAAGAAAGAATTTTCATAATATGTGTGCACTGACACTAATTATCAAGCTAATATATCCAGTTGCTTTTGCAGTCATAGGCAACTGTTCTTATGCATGCATATCTTATTATGCTCCTCTGCATGTTTGTAAATAGTTTCTTTGGGTAGTAGCACACATGTGAACAGAACATTTGTCTCTTAAAAGTGTTCACTAAGTAAAACTTGTTTAATCAAATTTGAAAAAGAAATGGATTTCTTTTTTCATGTAGTAGTCAGAAACACTTGATAGATATTTGAAACAGTCTGAGACATTATAAAATAATATTTTAAATAAGCAATTTAAGACAGTGACTGAGTTTCAACGCTGCCTCCAAAGCCACACAGTTTATACTCATACCATCCATTGAATGATCTATAAACATAATATTTATTGCTTCCTGATATAATCTAAAAGATGAAAAGGAAATTTCTTAAGCCTCAGCATATTACAATAAAATGGTCCTTATACTCTAGTTTTTCTTCAGATCATATAAATCTTTCACCTTTTACAATAAAATGGTCCACTAGGAATGAAATGAACAATTCAGTATCTGCTACAGAAGGAGATGGGGAAAATCCTAAAGGATCCTAGTCTAAGTTACTCAGTATATCTAAATTTCTGTTGCTGTAATTTTTTTTCAGGGTGGAATAAAAATGACATTTTGTTTCTGTAGATCTATTTGTTCCCTGCGTGGTGGGTTCTAGAAAAGCAACAGGCATTCTTTCACCCTGAACAACTAGAAAAGAGCTTCCCAGGGTGGATGGAAACAACCAATAGCAAAAGTGGCAGCTATGACTTCAGTACTTTTTACAATAGCCCCAGAGAAAAGATAGGATATGAAGATGAGAGAAAAGTGGGAAGGGGGGAGGGAGGGACTACAAATGTAAATGCCTTAATATTAATGACTATTCTAATTCATCCCTCCCCAACTCAGTCATTTTAACCATCAGATCTTTTCCTCTTGCCTAGTTTACTACAAGAAAGCAAAGCCATTTGATTCGACTGCTTCTCTTCCAACTTAAAACTTGCAAGATGCAGAAAGACAAACGCATGTACCCTCCCTTGCATGGGTATAATATCCCCAGAAGCAAGCTTGGGCACTTCTGCTCTTAGCAATCCTGGACTGTTCATTTCAGCCTGTTGCTCCTGCCAAACACCGTGCTAGATTCTGTAGTAGGGACAGTAGGGACAGGGACACTTTCCAGCTTTGCCATGCTAGCTTGGTGGCTGAGCTGGGTGGGTTGCTGCTAGCAGGTTGCTGGGTCTGAAGATTGTGGGGGCTGTGCCTGGCCTGGCTGTGGCTGAGAACCCAAACCCCTAGTCAGGGGGACCGACCCCAGTGCAGACCACCTGACTACCGGCAGATGGTGCCCTGCACATCCTCACACCCAGGAAGACCCGACTAAAGTAAGGCTTAGACTCCGCCCCAGCCAATCCACTGGCGCAACAGTCCCTCTTCCTTCCCAAAATAGTGCGGCACACCGCAGCAACCCGTGTGTGTGTGTGTGTGTGTGTGTGTGTGTGTGTGTGTGTGTGTGTGTGTGTGTGTGTGTGTGTGTGTGTGTGTGTGTGTGTGTGTGTGTGTGTGTGTGTGTGTGTGTGTGTGTGAAATACAAACTGCGGGGTGATGAACAGTGTGTGTACTGGAGTGGGGCGTACGCACGGAGTAGGACCCTAGGGACCAGGGCCGAGTTTGACCACCAATGAAAATCAGAGGACAGAGAACGGGTCCATTTCGCATCTGCGTAAGCTCGGCGGCCCGCCTAGCCTTGGGGAGGCCACTCACCATGTTCACTTCCGAGACCATGTCTATGCTGGCGACATCGATCCGCATCCCGACGTCCACCGGGGGCCCTGCCGGGGAGGTGGATAACAGCAAAGACAGTCTTTGAGTGGCAGAGGGCTGAGGGGACTTAGGAGGCTTCCCAGATCTGATTACAGGCTAAACAGTCTCCCTCTCTCCTCCCCATCCCTGTTGTAAGGGACAGCCTGAGAAAACAGGTGTGGGCACACGCGTGATGCGGTGACAGTGCAGAGGGTGTGTCGGGTTAAGGAGAGGGGCAGCTCAGCCTGAGACTGGGGATCCTGAGTGTGTGTGTGTGTGTGTGTGTGTGTGTGTGTGTGTGTGTGTGTGTCCAGGGCGTAGTACTGCACGTTTACAGGCACGGTAAAATAGGGAAGGAGGCATTATCTTTGACGGAAATGGGAAACTAGGGAAGGGTTACAGGTTGAAAGAAAAATGATGAAGCATTACCTCCAAAGTCCGGCCTCAAGCGAATGTCATATCCCTTGAGCAGTCGGTCCACTGTCTCTTTCACGTATGACATGTTGCTGGGTTCATTGGAGCTGAAGGGAAGAAGTAAGGACTGTATTCAGATTGAGCACAAACTGTAAACAGACATAAAAAGATCCAGGCACACCTACCCCAAAATAACAAGGTACATGATCCAGCACGCACGGAAAAAGAAAAGAAAAGTAAAAAAAGAAAAAGAAAAAGAAAAAAAAAGGAAGAAAGAAAAAGGGAAACACCAAGAAAAAAGAGAGAGATTGGAGAAGGCAGCTCACCTGTGTGCACAACAAACCATGGCAACCATCACAGGAAAAGAAAGAAGCCCCAAACTCTCTCGATTTTGTACTGTCCACATTACTAACTCTGATGAAAGAATTGTCTTTTCTGCGAAGATTCAAGGAATGCAACTTAGTCGGCGGCTGGGCAGTAATTCCCGAATGGACCTGCGCATGCGCAGAGGGCACTCACTACCAAAAGACACCTTGTGCCTTGCAAACAATATTCCTAGTGGAACAGGCAACAGATTTCAATCCGTTTAAAGTTCCTGTCTAGGGTGCTCCGCGTTCTCCGGGTAGTCGGTTACAACCTGCTGTCTCCATGCAGGGAAGCCTACGTGCCTGTGCGTGCCCAGTTTCTCTGCACTGTGGTTTGCTGCGTTCCTTTTCCTTGTATCCTAAACCTGATTCTTCTTTTCTTTTTTGTTTGTTTTTCTGTGCTTTTAAAGATGCAGCTAACGCTGCCTGGTTGGCATCTTTTGTTGATAATCACGGAGGTCCTAGAACAAAAAGACTGGAGGCAATTCTCTGGTTGCCACTAGAAGAGGTGGGGAGGATGGTTGAGATGGGGAGTGGGCAGCCACAACCTAAAAACCAGTGAGTGGTGGGGGGTGGGGGATGGGAGGAAACTCAGGGCCAGTCTGGGCAGCTGTGAATCTTGTCCTTTTCTAGGGTAACTTAGAGGGCAGCGGGCTTCCTGTAATGTTTCTCTGGGTTAGAGGAGAGGGAGAACTGGCAAACTTTTAAATGTACTCCACATGTCTGCCTCCTCTCCATTGGTAAATTTGGACTGTGAAGTGAAGGAAACAAGGATGGGAGACTGTGGTAGAAAAATCATTTTTCTAGGGCCTTTGCTGGCAAATGTTACAGTTTTTAGTAAGCAGATCTTCTTACTTATAATTGCCAATATGCTAGCTCCTGGTGGCAATCTCTAAACAGAACTCTGAACAGCCAAGGTCTAACCCACAGCAGTAAGTAGGAAGGAGCTCTGGAGCAGCCAATCTCCTCTAAAATAAAGGAAGTTGATAAATGTAATTCAATAAATATCATGAAACATGTTAGGCTGTTGAAGACTCTGGGCTAGGCTCATGTTCCTTTGTTAAATGGCAACCTCATTGTATACTAGACTTGGAGCTAGCTAAAGAGGGTTTTTGGCCTAGAGAAACAAGCAAAAATAAATAAATAGATAGATAGATAGATAGATAGATAGATAAATAAAACGCATCTTTATATAGTCTGTGTAAACTGAAGAATTATTATTATAGTAAGAGGGATTAGAAATTATTGCAGAGTAGGCAAAAAAAAGGATAACAATGCTTTTTTCCAGAGCAGGAAGGGGAAATTTCATTAGGATAAAGAGTATGTAGCAACTCTTATTAGAGACTAGCAAACTTAGTTGTGTAACTGAATGCAGAAGAAGGAAGTGATGGTGGGTGATGGGGTGTGAAAGGAGATCATCTAGACTTCTGAGAAGCAGTGAACATTAATCAAATATGGACAGGGATGGATTTAGGTTTTAGACAAGACATTCTGGTAGAACAGTAACGACAAGGAAGAGTGATATTTACCACTTGTGCACATAACATAGGTTACCTCATTTAAACCATACACCAACTCATCCTTAGAGATAGTGCAGAGAATACTTCAGACTACTGAAACCAGTAGTTAATGTCAAACTGCTGATAAGTAGTGGAATCTGCAATTCAAACTAGAATCCCTAGGTGTTATTACTCTCCACACTATAAAGCACAGACTTTCAATGCAGATAAGGAAAGTAGATAAGGAAAACAAGGAGAAAAGGAGGCTATGGAGGAAGGAAATAAAGTAAGAAACTCTTTGGTTTGGTAAGAAGCAACAGGCAATCGTAGGCTTTCTGGAGTATATAGAGACATCAAGAGATCACAAGAATTGTGACAGGTACATGTGACTGTTCACTACATTTCAACATGTACTGAATTTGAGATCTTCAAAAGAGAAAAAAAAATCAGTAACAGTCGTTTCATATTATATCTGGGCATCAGAAATTCCTGAAGCCTCAGTACTAATTCTTGGAGTTCTTAATTTGCTTGAGTGGCTAACAATTTGCTTTTACATACAGGTCTTCTTCTCATGGGCCAAAGAGAAGATCTGTTCACATTTCAGAGCCCTACTGAAATGCAGAATCTTTTTGTGCTGTCCAACCATGCAAAAACCATCCTGTGCAAATCAAGCTACTTACAGGTTTGCCTCACTTACTTTCCCATGCCTTTATTCCTCAAATGTTTATTGAACCTTTAGTAGGTGCCAGACATCATGTGAGGAGCTGATGATGCAGCAGTGAACAAAACAGTGTTCAAGGTCCCTCCTCACCTGTGTAACTTGCAAACATATTCAAGTCAGAAAAGAAACATTTGGCTGGATGTTTACTGTGGCTGTTCATTTAACTTATACAGCATTCACTGGAATATGCATTTCTAATTGGTTATAAAACCCCAAGGTTTTGTTTGTTTGTTTGTTTTCATTTATTTGGATAGGAAGCACCACTGCATTAGCAAGGTCACTTAAGAGCCAAGACTTTATTCTTGTGTCAAGGTGTGAGTTCAGATACTTTAATTCTAGTGTTAAGCATGCTTCTGCTAGCTCAGTCCCACTGGATTTTACTCTGAAATTACACTTTCTGGTTAGATGAAAACATACCATAAGAAATCACATGACATTACTTTTTCCATATTATGAGTATGATGAAACAATTATATAAAAATGCTTCGATGACACTTCAAATGATAGCCACTATTTATTATTGAGATGTTACTAAAGATTCACCCTATTTTATCTCAGTATGGTATGCCTATGAGGAGGGTCTGTGGGAAAATCGTTTTCAAGACCTTAACACTCTGGAAATTGTCTGATTTCCTGAGTAGGCTGCATCTTGGTAACAATAGGAATCTTAACACTCATTCATTCCCCCATACTTACTTTGGACACTGGGTATGTTAGAATTATAAATACAGCTTTGCTTTAATCATTATGCAAGATGTTAATGACCTTCATTTTGATACATACACTGCATTTTTCCCTGATGTCTTAGGAGTCTAAATTTAATCTCCCCTCTTCACACTTTACTAATTTAAAAACAGATATGTTGCACTGAATATATGGAGTTTGTAAGTTGTCTTGTAACTGTGAAATAAATAAATCTTAAAAACTAAAAAGAAATAAGTTAATAATTGATCCAGATGCGTTGGGGATTTTTTTTCCTCTTCACATCCTGAAAAACCCAACACTTCCTTCTCTTGTGAAGTTGCTTGTTTCTTCTCAACACCTTTCTCCCTTCAGAGCTCAACCCAATTAAAAAAAAATCCTATCTCTAGAGCCCAGCAGGACATTGACACCCTTCTATTTCCTTCTGCTAAGCCTATTAGGAGAAAATTAAAGGTCCTTAAAGATTAACATCCAAGTTAATATAAAGACAATAAAAATGAGCACTCACAAAACATTCACATACAGTTTTGGTATTTCTTTGACAACAACAAGGATACATAAGAAAAACGAATGTATTGCAATAACTTAAAAAAATCCCAAATGGATCTGAAAAAGCTGAAGAAAATACAGGCAGAGAAGTGTGAGAACCCAGAATTGTAACATTTTATCTAGGCTTAAAAAGTGCAAACAATTTGAGTAAAAATCCTTAAAATCAAATGGAAATTGAGAATTCAATTCTAAAATTTAAATGTAAGAAAAAAAATGGAGGGAAAGAGAGATTTTGGGAGAAATTTGCCTGATCAACTCAAACCCCCTGAACATAGGTCTCAGTTAGAAGGCCTGGGCAGACTAAGGGACCTCTGACAGTGGAACCAGGATGTATCCCTGGTGCACAAAAGGACTTTGGGAGCACATTCCCCATAGAGGTATACCCTTAGCTTAGAGGCAGAAGGGAGGGTTTAGTCCTTACTCCAAATGACTTGACAGATTTTAATGATCTCTCCTAGAAGGCATCACCCTCCCTGTGGAGTGGGGGTGGGGGGTGAGATGGGAGGGGGTGGGGAGCATAGGAGGGAGGGAGGGAGGAAGGGAGGGAGAGGGAACTGTGATCAATATGTAAAATAAGAAAAAAATATAAATATATGCATAAAGAAATGTCAAGACACCACATTTAACCTATAAAAATATAATATTCTGTTGTTTCTGTTCTTTTGATTGGGTTTTGTATAAAGATAAGAAACTGTAAGGAAACTTGTGATCCTTGAGCCTATTTTACCTTTTTATATACACACAATTTTAAGACAGGTAGAGATAAAAATACAAGATAAAATGCAAAACTCTTGGAATTTTCTAAAAGTTGAATAGAATCTACTTTCCTCTGGTTTCATAGAATAAAATTTAATGTGAATTATTAGCTGAAGAATAAAATATTGCAAACAAGTTGGTGGGTATTTGGTAAATATGCTAACTCATTTACCTATTCACTTATTCTCTGTGTGTGTAACCAGTATGAGAAGGACTGGGAGAGAATAAGATGATGAGAAATAACACATTTACCCATGAGTACTCAAACATGAACACAGAGCTAAAGTGGTACAGACTGCTGAGAACCAATGTGCAAACCAAGCTTGTTAAGTGCATATTCTAATTTCTTGTCATTTTTCTCTGATTGTCATTCAAATTCTTCCACTATTTGAAATAAAGAATTGAAAATATATTCATTTGTACTGACCCCTGAAATTATATAGTGAAAGTGTTACTACTTGAAGAATTGCCTAGCTATTTCCTGTGGGAAGAAATCACAACTATGAAATCATTCTTCCTTTGGAAGATAAATGAAAATCATCAAACATTTCAAATAGTAGTGTATTTGCTTCAGTTTTGTGCCATTCTTATAATATATTAAGGCTGAGTAAATATCAGATAGAAGATTTGGGATTTTCCCATCACAGAATTACAAATGTACTAAATATGGGCATACAAAGGTTTTAAATTGACCTTTAAAAATAAATGATATTAAATATGAAATATCAAATAAATATATATATACATATATATATATAATAAAAGATCATCAAACATAAGGAAAATAGCCATGATAAGTGGAAATGAAATAAAAACCAAGCCACTACAAAATGTAAGACTACTTTAAAGTGAGTATAATTGAGTTAGAGAATGCATAGTAAAAAGAACGCTCTCCCTTAATCCCAGCACTTGGGAAGCAGAGGCAGATAGATGTCTAAGTTAGAGGCTAGCCTTATCTGTAGAGGAACCTGTCTCAAAAAAGAAAAGAATAGGAAGGAAGGAAGGAAGGAAGGAGGGAAGGAGAGAGAGAGGAAGGGAGGAAGGAAGGAAAGAAGGGAGGAATGGAGGGAGGGAGGGAGGAAGGGAGGGAGGGAAGAAAGCAAAGAGAAAGCAATGTGTGAAGACATGCACAAAACAGACAGAAGTCTAGGACACTAAAAGGCAATGGCAAGTCTGGGAGAAAACATTTACATAGGAAGTAAATGACATAATTAGAGCTCTTATTAGTGAGTCAGATAATTAAAACAATCAAATATTATTGAGGTGGCATGGGGAAAAGAAGAAGAGAAAGGAGAGGAGGAAGAAGATACACTGAACCTGGTGATGAAAGGAGATCCAGAGGTTCTAGTAGAAGTTATATAAGAAGAAAACCTAAGAAAGGGGGGGTATTATAAAAATCAGGAATGTCCCAGAAATGACAAAGGTTATGAGTTTTATAATTGAACAGGCTCATTAAATGTTAAACAGCATCAATTAGTCATATTCTAGTGAAATCTCAGAACTTCTTGGTTATAGAAAAATTCAAGATACTTTTGAGAAAAGTAAGTTATCTACATGAAGAGGGAATAGTTTGGCATTCTTTTTATCAGCAAAGTTAGCACCAGAAATCAGTAAATTAAGGTCTTAAAAAATCACAGCAAGTATCCCAGTGTGGACTCTGCTGTAACTAACCAGCACTGCACTGCATTAACACTATAAATTCACTTCTAAACATAGAAGAACTCAGAAATTGTTGGCCCAACAGATCCTTCCAGCAGGAAAGATGATACCAGGTAAAAAACGTAAATATGAACTAAAATTTTTTGTGACACAAAAATAAAATGATAAGCAAATAGACCCTTAAAGTAAATTATCACCCAATTTTGTGTGAAATGTTAAAAAATTTAAAAAATACATTAAGAATTTATTCTGAATATGTAGTTCAAAGGTGTAGGCCAAAATATTATCACTGACAAAAAAATGCCATAAAACTAACAGGTTGTGAAGATTGAAGGAATAGATACTTTGAGTACCACATCTTTCTTAAGTGTGTGTTGAGTTTATTGAGCATTTATCATGAGCCAAGAACTGTTATAAATTTTCTTCATATATTATGCCATTTATACCTAGCATCTCTCACCTGTATTGATTTCTAATTTGAACTCTGAAAAGTAGATCACATGAGAAGAGTCACTTCCTATGAGTAACAAACTCAGAAATAAAGGTCGCCATAAGCTTTACTGCCCAATCTATAAGTTCTGAAGGAAAGCAAGAGGTCATGGGGAGGGTTATTACCCAAATGCTTGTGAATGGGAAACAGAGAATTCCTCCAATATATAAGAAAGGACTGTGATCGTTGTTCAATGTTATTGTGGTTAGAAGAAATGAGAGCATCAAACATGAATTCAGGTCTAGGCATGTTCAGATGAGATACAATTGCAGGTGTGTCTATATATCACCTTGACTGTCTCCCAGTTTCAAATTATTTAAATTCCTACTGCCAAGATTTTTAAACTACAAAATATTAGAATAAAAGATCTTGAAAATATAAAATATTATCAGGAAAGATATATTTCTCTTCTTAAAATTTTGCAAAGTATATGCATTTTATAAATCAGTAAAAAGGACACAAGAGATAAAGAAAATATATACCATAATTTTTAATCTGCATTATTAGTAGCATTGTTTTTATGACATTAATTCAAAAATAAATTAGATATAAGATGGTTGTTTGCTAGAAACATGCAATTGATTAAACAGAAAAATGAAAATATGGATAAACAATAAAAATAAAGATTTCTATCATTGAAAAGTAAAATGTTCAATTTAAAAACCTGAATTTAAAATACAAATTTGTCATTTCAGTTCTAATGGAAATAAGCCACCAGTCTAAGCATACTTTAAGGCTCTTTAAAACAAAACAAAACAAAACAAAAACAATTTGTGGGTTAACTCTTGCAGAGTTTCAAAGCATGACACAAAATTTTAGCAATTGGCCCATCACTCCTTTTTGAAACAGTCACAATGAGAATATGAAGTCATCAAGAAGCTAATGCCAGAAGGGTTCTTTAATCCCCAGTACCGGGAAGGCTAATGCAAAGCATCACACATTCCTGGCCTTATTGGGCTTCAGAATGAGTTTAAGGCCAGCATGGGCAATTTAGTAAGACCTTGTTTGAAAAACTGTAAAAGTTTAAAGTGTGTTGGGGATAGCTGGGAGGTAGAATTTTTGCCTAGTATGTGCTGAGCCTTAGTTCAATTTCCAGTATTGGGGAAACAAAGTTAAATTTCTGGGCAATATTCCATAGACAGTGTGTGGGTGTATACATTTGAATATTAGAAAACAATTATTAGATATTGCAACTATTTTTTCCCTTGATGATAGCTGTTCTTTCCAGTTTTCATTATTACTTTTAGTTTCCTATGTGTTTTGTATGTTTTGTATGTCAATTTTGGGTTTAATTCTAACCTAACACAATATCTTACCTATCTTACCACAAACCTTTTTTTTTTCTTTTTTTTCTTTTTTTATTTTACATGTCGATCCCAGGTTCCTCTCTCCCTCTTTCCCTCCCTTCCTTCCTCCCTCCCTCTCTCCCTCTTACCCTCTCTCACCCCTCACATGCACCCTGACCACCCTCCCCTCCCATTCCCCCACGCCCATTTTACATGTAGGGCTATGCCATCCAGGTGGGGTCATGTAAATCTGTCAAGTTATTTGAAGTAGGGACTAGGACTTCTCTCCTGTCTCTAGGTTAAGGGAGTAACCCTTCATGGGAGATGTGTCCACAAAGTCCTTTTGTGCACCTGGAATACATCCTGGTTCCACTGTCTGAGGTCCCTTAGACTGCTCAGTCCTTCTAGCTGAGACCCATATTTAGGGGGTCTGAGTCAGTCCCATGTTAGATTCCCAGCTATCAGTGAGGGGGGGGCTATTAGCTCCTCTGTGTTCAGGTCAGCTGTCTCTATGTGTTTCTACAACCTGGTCTTGTTCTCTTTCTCTCTCTCTCTCTCTCTCTCTCTCTCTCTCTCTCTCTCTCTCTCTCTCTCTCTCTCTCTCTCTCTCTCTCTCTCTGCATCTGGGTTCTAGCTCAACTCAGTGTTTAGTTATGGGTGTTTGCTTCTGTTTCCAACAGGTACTAGATGAGGGCTCCATGATGGTGGATAATTTAGTTGATGATCTTACTATCAGGGAAGGGCATTTATGGTAGTCTTTCCATGGTTGCTCAAATTGTTAGTTGGAGTCAGTCTTGTAGTTCTCTAGACCTTTCTTTAGGTTCAGTTTTCTCTTTAAACAAATAATGGCGCCCTCTTTTATGTGCTCTCTCTCTCTCTCTCTCTCTCTCTCTCTCTCTCTCTCTCTCTCTCTCTCTCTCTCTCTCACTAACTCTTTTCTGTCTTCTATTCCTACCCTGACTCAATCTTCTTAGTGGCAAGTGCTTTCCTCTCCTCCCCTTCTCTTACTCCTAGTTCTCTCTCCATTCACTGCCCCCCCATTTCCCATGTGCTCTTGGGGACTTTTCCCTTCCCCCTTTTGTGAGGGAACTTATATAAATCTCTTAGAATACACCTTGTATCCTAGTTCCTCTGGCGGTGTGAATTATAGGGTCTTACCACAAACCTTATGGAAATTTATAGCACTTTTTTTCGGCATTGCCCTGAGATGTCACACAGCATGAAGTGCTTAGTTAAGAAAATATTCATTCCCAGTCCTTTCTCTCTGGGGATTGAGCAGATATGTGACTAATGTGGCCCTTGGCTCAGTATCATTGGAAGGGAGTATAATTTCACATGTTTGCCAGAATCATACTGCTTTTCCTTGACATTTATGTCCTATCAAATGCACGCAGCCAAGCAACCCTTTATACTTGTTAAATGTTAACACAAGCAGGGAATTTAACAATCTGACAACACCACAACCTTCTCATTTAACTTGAGAAATAGCAAGAAATATGGAAAATCCATAACATACAGAAGGCACTACAGAGTTGGCACTTAGCCCCTCAATGGCATTATCTTCAGAACCCTCATTAGTTTCTACTAGAGTTTATGTAGGGCATTCATTATTCTGTTCTCAACTTTTCCCTGAAAAAATTCCTATTATTTATTAAAAGTTAATATTCCCATCAGCAGAGAAACTAGCATTTTCAAGGCCAGTTCTCATTGAAGTCATGGAGCTTCATTTTTGTACATTGAATTGTCCCCCCAAATAGAAATGTTTCCAGGACTGGCAAGAGAAGAACATTTTGGGATTTTATTTTTCTATTCTTCAGAAATGTATTAGTGATTCCATAACTCACTGAAGTTTTAGTATATCACTTTAGTGATTAAGTATAATGATTGTGATTTTCTAAACATTTTCATTACAACCACATTAAAAGAAATAAGACTGGGGTGAGCATAGTGACTTAGGCCTTTGATATTCATAAGTGGAAGAAGAAGGATCCTCACTTTGTGGCCAGCCTGGGATACACATAAAAGTAGTTTCTCACAAAATGTTTTAATTATGAAAAAGACAGTGATAGATATAGTAGGCTTATGTTGTTGTTAAAATAGTTAACAACATGGCTTTTGTGCAGTGAAGAATAAAAATAGCAGGTTTTTTGTAAAGGATAGTTTTTCCCCTTTCTCTTTTTGTCAACTTTTCAGTTGAACTATGCAGATCTGTGTCTTTCAGATCTGGGATCTGAGGACCTAAAACGATAGGGCAGTCTAATGCTGTAGACAACCTCACTTAAGTTTGGTGTACTTTTATACACAAAGTAACAAGTAAAACAAAGAAGGCTGCTTGAGTTTAGAAAAATCATGTAAATAAACATCAGTAAGTGCCTACTTAATATTAACAGAGCAGCCTTTTCACAGAACTTTCTCTGGACAGACTAGTTTAGACACAATTGCCTGGCATGCACTATAGATTATATGTGAGAAAGCACAGAAACAAGGCAGAGATCATATCCAGGTTCAGGAGACAATGACCAGACTGGGTTCTATAGCTATGTTCTGACATCCAACAAGAATAAACATGTATTATAAATTGAATGGAAACGTTTGTTACAGGAAGCACGAAATCATATTATGTCCAAGAATAATTCAGGGAACACAAACTCATAGAGGTCCACCTGCCTCTGCCTCCAGAGTGCTGAGACTAAAGGTGTGTGCCACCAAGGCCCGATTCCCACACCTATTCTTTTAAGGCACAAGGATATAGCTCAGAACTATTCTAGAACATGGAACACTAGAGTTTGTTCCCCAGGCCTACAAACTCCCCAAGAAAGTTTCATTTTGTAGTCTGGTTCAATTTGGTTTAAGGCACCTTTAGCTGTAGGAAAAATACACACACACACACACACACACACACACACACACACACACACACACACACACACAAACTACTTGAGATTCTCTCATGATTTTGCTTTTCAAAGTGAAGAGTCACTGAAAACAAAAGATTTGTTTGGACTAATTCATTGGGTACTTTTACAGAGATGAGGTGACTGTGGAGAATGTGTGAAACACATTTTTGTGGTGATTTCTCTACACAAAGCCCAAATACAAAAACTTTTAAAACTCTTAGACTCTCTAAAGGGATTTGTGCTTTATATGTTACTGAGATCATCTATGGCCAGAGCTCCTGGATAGCTTCAGGAAAGTGGCTGGTTTCCAGGGGGAATCAGTTGTTAATTAGAAGGTGTAAAAGTTCAGTCTGACTTCTCTCATTAGAAAAGAAGTTCAAATGCTGAGATGGTCACAAATGATTATTGATTAAATCTGAAGGACATCTTCAGAAATTCTCCAAAGGACAAATGCTGAGCCTCTGGGTTGATGAAGACATAAAGGCGTTCTTGTGGTTGATACCTGGATAGATTCTAGAAACATTGTTCCCTTCCTATATACCAGGCACCTCTTCCATCTTCCTTTTCCAGTTTTATATTTTACAATGAATGAATAATAGTAACAACAAAATCATGCTCTTGGGTTCTATGGGCTGTTCTAGCCAATGAAGAATTGGGGGAGGAGTAGTTATGCAAAATTATGATTTATATCCTGTAGATTGAAAGTACAGGAAACAACCTGGATTTTCCATTGGTATCTGTCTTAGTTAGGATTTCTATTGCTGTGAGAGACACTTTGGCCATGTCAATTCTTATAAAAGAAAACATTAATTGGTGCTGGCTTACAGTTTCTGAGTTTTAGTACATTATCATCATGGTGAAACATGACAACATACAGTCAGACACAGTACTGAAGAAGGAACTGTGAGTTAATACATATTGGAATCCACAGGTAACAATAAGTTAAATGAAACACTGGGCATGGCTTGAGCATATATGAGCCTTCAAAGCCAACACCCAAAGTGACACAGGTCCTCTAACAAGGCCATACCTTCTCCTACAAAGCCACATACTTCCTAATAGTGCCACTATCTATGAGCTTATGGGGACCAGTTACATTCAAACTACCACAATGTCTAAAGAAGCATTATTTTGTGTTGCAATCCTTTATAACCTGTAGGAGCTGATTTTCTAAGTAAATAGTTGTAAAATTAAGTTGTAGAAACACAACTGGTAACCATTGAAAAAAATAACTTGCATTTTATGGAATAAGAAAGAGCTTCAAGTGTTGTAAAATAATAGAGATGAGTGTTATTCCTAAGTATAAGAACTTGTAGAGAGAAAGGTACAATATAGTATTACTGATAGGAAGTCAATATAACATCAATATTCACACAGATCTATGTCTGAATAGCAACGCAATTCCTTTGAAATGAATGTAGAAGTAATAATGACAAGTTTGCAACAAACAACATCTAAAATAATCTGTAGAAGAATAAAATGAATGATTCTTCTGTAAGTTCTTAAGACTAATCACAAAAAACCATGGAATCTTAACAATTCAGAATAAAAAAGCTAGAATCTGATCTAATAATATATGGCTCCATTATAGATTATGTTATAGATTATGGAGACAAGTATAAGATATAATTAGATTTCAGTGTTTTTAATGTTGATTAATAAATAAATAAAAAATATCCTGGATACATACATACATACATACATACACAGAGAGTACATACTAGGATAGAAGATTGTTAACTGGTCCCCAGATAGTCTTCCATGTAACATTAAACTGTTAAATTCTACTTAATATCCGGATACATGCTTGATTCTGAGCACTTAAGAAAATGGAGTTAGAAGCATCAAACTTGAAGCCTTCTCGGGATATATAGTTGGAGACTAGCTGAGCTACAAGGCAATATGTGTTCCAAATATAAAGCAAAATATTAAAAATGTTGTATGATGAAAGTATTTTTCAAATCATAAGAAATTAACAGGAAAAATCAAATCTCAAATTAATAAGGTAGTCCCTGGGTATCTATAAAGAAAGAAGATAAATCAATAAAAGAATGAACAATTTATAAGAATTCCTGAACTCAATAAAAAGAAAGAAATATGCCATCTAAATACATGAAAAGCTCACAGTACAACACAGGTAATGAACCATTAATTCTTCAATGTATCATTAATTTTAGAAACATTTTTAAAACCTTGGTAATCCAAGTATTCTTAAGAATGTGGATGAATGAGAACGCTAAAACTAATTATCTAGATAGAAAATTAAGTTCTTCAGTACTGAGGCTAGGATAGCTTTTCACATCCACCCACCCACCCACCCTTAGCCACTACAATGTCATTCATTCTCCAGTTCAGTTTGTTGCTCTACTGAAAAAAGGTACATGTTTGAGAATATTTGTGTGTGTGTGTGTGTGTGTGTGTGTGTGTGTGTGTGTGTGTGTGTGTAGAGAGAGAGAGAGAGAGAGAGAGAGAGAGAGAAATTTTAGCAAGCTATAAGCCCATTGAAAAGAGGATTAATACTGTACTTCTATAATGCTTTTCAGTGGTTAAATTAATATCATAAGGCTATAATTTTTGGGGGGCACTTAATATTTTCAAAATTACTCTAGTTAGAGGGACCATGTCACATGTTTTAAGCAATAGAACAGGAAAGAAATGTTATAGGTGACTTTGTAGCCAAGATGACTAAATATCTACTGTAAACACCCTTCTTTAAGTTTTTCTTTTTCTATGAAGCTCAAAGGAAGGGCAAAGGAACCAGAGGATGGGAGAAGCTCAGATTTGCAAGTCACTAACAGCATAAAGGTTATTCAGAATTTTGTTTGTGCAAATAACCTTACATTAGAAAGAATTAATTCTTATTTCATTAATTTTTATTGTCAGTTATAGAAACTCAAATTACCATGAAAACTTACCATGAAAACTAACAAAACAAATGGACTAAAATGTAATATTAATAAAAAAGCAAATCTAATAATAACATGTTCAATATGAAAATTTGAAACAACTTCATGTTATTTATTTTTGTATACATATGCAATAATGACATAAACTTGGGGTAATGGATAACAAATTAACATGATGATTGCTTTCAAAGAAGAAATCACAGGAATTGTGCAGTTTTTGGAAACCTTTTTTATGCTTGTAATATTTTATTTTTTTTAATTTGGAGTAAAAAAATGGTAAAAAAAATTATAGTGTTCCTAGATGGTTGTATTTCATTCTATTTTGTAAGAATAGTTTTTCATCTAAAAATATTTTAGGGTCTTCAGAGGTAACTCAAGTACTTAAGACTACTGTGCAATTATGAGGATAAGAGTTTGGATTCCACCATCCATATTATAAGATGGATTTGAGTACATAGTAACCATAGATTCAAAGAAGACAGACACAAGACCACTGGTGTTTGTGCTTCTAGCCTTGCAGAGAACATGTGAGCATAAAGTTTGGGCAGTGACCTTGACTCAAAGGAATAGGTATAAAATCACACATCCAACCTCTTCTTCTGGCTTTCACATTATGTGAATATACATAAATATAAAAACAAGAACCATTTGAAGAAGTCATATGGAAATCTATTAATGTAGAAGCTTCCAAACACACAGGCATGCATGCAAGCCACACACACACACACACACACACACACACACACACACACACACATACACACTGTTTGTATGTAAAATGGAGATATTCCACAACAGAATGACAAATCTATTAGACACCATAGAGTAGTACATTAAAAAAGGAACAAAACAGTGCCAAGAGTGGGTTACCCTAACTGAAGCTATTGGTCAGTGAGCTCCTATAAACTCCCAAATATTATAGGCTACTGCCAATGATTTTGGTTACATCCTAGAATATGGCAGTAAGACATTACTGTTGAAGACACCATATTTTTAAATTATAGAACATAGAGAAACCAATACAATACTCTCTTGGAAGCTTCATCCCTTCTGGATAACTTTCATAGTGTTGGAAATGTAATCATCAACCTTGCCAAGGTGTGAACTCTGAGTGTTAAAATGATGACTGGCATGGCAAAATATGGCCACTGGTTTAATATGGCATAAACATCATGGGAGTAACCCACCACTTACTGATTAAATATAAGATGCATTCCTCAAGATGAAACCTATGCCTAGCTTCATTTCTCAGGCAAAGGAACTGTGGTTAAACAGTTCATAGTCTCTAGAGGAGAACATATTAGCATTATTCTTCTAAGATGAGAGTGTTGAATTTACCCCTAATGACTTCACATTATAATCATAGATCAGTGTGTCATTCAACTCTTGTCTAGAAACCTCTTTCTTCAACAAATGGTTATTCACAGAAATCCACAATTGGTCAAAGGGCAGAAAATAACAGACTTGGGAATGCTCAGCTCAAATCAGGACATCTGTATAGTATTTCTTCCTCCAAATGCTCAGGGATTATTGCAGAAGAATCAGGAGAAAGACTATAAATGACAGAGACAACGAGTGACTATAAATAAGCAATATTTTCTGGAAAAAACAGGGCATTTACACATATAAACTTGCAGAACAGTCGTTCTCAACCTTCCTAATGCTGAGACCCTTTAATAAAGTTTGCCATGTTGTGGGTGACTCCCAAATATAAAATTTTCATTGCCACTTTATAACTGCAATTTTGCTACTGTTATGAATTGTAATATAAATATCTGTGCTTTCCAAAAGTTTTAGGTGAACCCTGTGAAAGAGTTGTTCAAAGTTGAATACCACTGTTTTAGACATTGTGACAGCTTGAACCAAACCTGTACAAGTTCACGCTAGACAAATTCCCAAGAAGTTTGGATAGATGGGCAGGATATCCCACCCCTATTTGAGTTATCATTGGCAATTGCATCGTGGCTGGGAAATGGAGAGTCTGTTTGTTTAAAGGTGTGGGTTTTGGTAAGTCAATCATACTCCAGTGGAAGTTCACACATACAAAGACATATGGGAAACAAAATTTGGACTTGATAGACTTTTGTTGTTGTTATTGTTTTAAGTTTTTTTTTTAAAGGGTACTGTGTTGTGAAGAGGCCATGAATGTGGGATAAGTTAGGGGAGGGAGTAAATGTGCTCAAAATACATTGTACAAAATTCTCAAAGAACAATATTTTTAAATATCAAAAGTTAGAACAATTAAACCTAGAGCAATTGAAAAAACAACTTCAAATAACTAGCTCCTTTTAATGGACATTTGAATAATTTGTGTAAGATTTAAGCACTATTCATTTAGTAAGCATATAAAATTTAACATAGGGATCAATATTAAAACTTAGAAAAGTCCACCTTCACTAAGAAAATATGTCCTGCTTACAGGGTATGAACATATGAGCTGCTTTGATTGATTTTGTAATCCCCTGAAAAATGCAATTAAGTACCAAGTTTAGTAGTCCACCCCCTGGAAGGAGTTTTGTGACATACCCACCACAGAGAGCAGGTGTGTATGCTCACAGATCATTTACCTGGGGACGGCATGATCCTGATGTCTAGTGGTTCTTAGTTTCTTAGTCAAGCATGACCATTTCGCCTCACCTTGGACCTTACCCTCATGATTTCTTGTCTAGTTTTTAGCTCCAGGCAAGCAGTATATGATTACAAAGTTCTTGGACCAGGCCCATGAGCTTCTTGCTGCCAGTTTTTCACAGTCACTGCTGTCCAGACAGTTCACAGCTGGGCTAGGTGCCTACTGGAGGCCTTGCATCTTGAAGCAGGATCATAGATCTAGGGCCAGCTATACTGCTGGGCTCATTTCTGCAGCAGCAATGATAATTGGAAGCCTCAAGCAAAATCAGAGTCTTTGAAGTTTGTCTCTAGGCTTCTAAACTCCATTGTGATTAATTTTTCTCATTCAGGTACATTTATGCTCATCTTTTGGGTACCATGATCTGTCAACTCTATACAATAGAAATTACATGCTCACTTTAATTCAGACTTATTTGTGCCACTGTGTTAATTTCCTAATCTTTTAACACACTTAAGCATTTTACCTCTAATTGATGAAGAACATTCTCTCCAACAGTTGCAATGAGTATAAAAAAAAAGTGTCAGCTTTAACAAAACAAGAATCAAAAGTGTTAGTTATTAGTATGGCTAACACTTTGTTAGTATTTGATATATTCTGAACACTCCTCAATCTGTCTTAAGATGCATTAGCACATCTCATTCTTGTTAGCAATCCTAAAAGATAGGTGCTTATCATTGCCCTTATTTTGAAAATGATGACACTGAGTCCCACAGCGACAAAGCATAACACTCCTAGAGTTCCTAAGAGCATAAACAGGATAGAATTTGTGAAATGCATTGATATCCCTGGTTTAGGAGAGATTTTGCAGGGAAATTGGCTGCATAAATGCAATATACAGTAATGACCTGATTCTCTAACAATAAGTGGTGGCAAGGAATTGTGACAAGATTTCCATTGATCATATCTATTTACACTAATGGAATAAGGAAATCTCTGCTTCTCTTACCAAATTTCTTTCATTATCATGTAACAGAATAGTCATTGTGCAGTCGTCCTTCAAACAGCCTGGAGTAGGAGTTAGGAGCTCTCTCTACAGGTAAGTTTTTTTTGATTTTTCTATTTAATCACTCAGAGCTTTGTTTTGTTTTCCTTGTGTGTAAATCAAGGCAGAAATTTCATATTTTTAAAGATTCATTGTCCTTTGTGATAAGCTTACTATATCAGAAACATACACAACCATTTGAGTCTTCTCACAATCTCAAAATTTATTAAATGACAAATTTGTGAGTTCCAGTACATTTCAACTTTCCAGATAGTCTTGCTTTCCTTGATAACCACAGCAAGGTAAATAAAAGCTCATTTATCCAAATCTTAATTGATAATACTATTTCTCAGATCATACATTACACATCATGCATTAAACATGTTTACCTATCACTTTTCTTTACCATCTACCTATATATCCTCTCTCTCTCTCTCTCTCTCTCTCTCTCTCTCTCTCTCTCTCTCTGTCTCTCTCTGTCTCTCTCTCTCTCTCTCTCTCTCTCTCTCTCTCTCTCTCTCTCTCTCTCTCTGTGTGTGTGTGTGTGTGTGTGTGTGTGTGTGTGAATTTCCTTAAGGGAGTTTAAGAAGTGAGGAGTTTCAGAAAGGCCTAAGTGGCCAAAGCTGTTAAAATGGTGAAGATACAAGGTCCTCAGAACTGATGACAAACAGCTGTTGGCTTTAGAGTTACTGCTGCTAATGTGGTGGATGCACCATTGATCAAAGCAGAGATGCTTGGTAGAGTATAACTGCAAAGGAGAAATGGCAGGACCAACTGGGTCCAGGAAAGCAAATAAGCAATGGGTAAGTGAAAGATCCAGATGGATGTGTAAAAACGGGGCAGGTAGCATCTCATGTAGACCACAACCGTGAAGAACAGGTTGAGCTAAAGACCGTAGGGACCACAGGGATTCTCTTCTTGTTGGTCCTTGATCCACAGCTTGAGTAATCAAATGACACACCAGTGGGGGCTGTCACTATGTGAGGTGTCCTCACCTCACGGGATCTAAGTTATAAGTGAAGAGGTTTGTGCTGTCTAGTTTTTTTTTTTTCAACTCCATACGAGTCACCAGGGAAGAAGGACTGTCAACTGAAAAGTTGCTTCTGACTGTGGGTTTATATGTGGGGGCATTTTCTTGATTAATGATTGAAGTGGGACATCCAAGTCCACTGTGAGTGGTGCCATTTCTGAGCAGGTGGTACTAGTTTGTAAGTTTGTGTAAGAAAGGAAGCTGAACAAACCGAAGAGAGCAAGTCAGTAAGGAGGATTCTTCTAGGTTTCTTGCTTGAGTTGCTGCCCCGACTTCCCTGATTTATAGACTATGATTGAGATGTATTTAAATAAAAGCAAGCTAGGACAAAGTTGCTTCCTTTTCTTCATCTGGTATATTTAATAAAACTTTGTGCCTGGTTTCTCTGATAGGATTTTAATATTTTCATGTACCCTTACTATGCCAATTTACCTAAAAAATTTGCACGTCGGCACCCTTCCTACTCCCAGAAACTTATTTGTGTACTCTGTGTGAGTGGTGCCAAAGAGATGATGCAATTCACATATACAATCTAGGTACAGTAGTCTTTCTCCATCCTCATAATACTCAAAAGCTGCTGGTAAAAGGGTATCTCTAAGAGCAAGAGGAAGTCAGAAAAACCACTGTTGTATACAATACAGAGTAACTCCAGGGAAGGGCAGGGATGATCTGCATACCTTTCTCTTTCCTGACCTCACCCCATTCATCCCTTCCTCTCTTCTTCCTCCTCTCTATACTTATCCCCCTATCTCTTTCTTACTTTCTTTTGAGATAGGAAAAGTTGGCCTTGAACTTGTGACAATCTTCCTGTTTCAGCCTATCAAGTGCTGAAATTATAGTCATGAATCACTATTTCCATCATTAAAGATTCTTTCTGATATAATATTCAGGGAATGTTCTTGTTTTGGTCTTGCTGTTGATTTTAGGGGGTGTATTTTTATTATAAATATAAGCAGTTAATAGAACTTACTGTTCTTGTAGAAAAGCAGGGTTCAGTTCCCAGTACCCATATCAGGTGGATAGCAACCATCTCCAACTCCATTTCTAGAAAGTATGACAACATATTCTGGTTTCTAAGGGCCTCTGAACATATATGTTATAAATAAAGGTAAGCAGGCAGATATACATGTAGATTAAATAAATAGATGACGATGATAGATGATAGATGTATAGATATCTAGATAGATGATAGGTGATATATAATAGTAAGCCATTCACAGTTTGCTGCAAAATAGATTACTCTCTGAGAGTGAGAAAAACTAACCCTAATGACTATATTTACTGGTTTTTTTTTTCAAGTGCTTGTATCAACTTATCAGTCTTTTTTTGTATTTTATGTTTTATTCACTTTAAATAGAAACCACAGTTGCCCCTCCTTCCCCTCCTCTCTCTTCTTCCCCCAAACTTATGAATCTTGGTCCATGTTGACTAGCCATTCATTCCACTGCCTTCTTATTCATTTCTGGTAAGAGTAGTATACTATTAAGATGAGTGGAAGCTGGGCTCCCATAGAAAGGGCCAACTATTTCTAAGTTAGAAGCAGAAGTAACTGACACTGGAAAGGCAAGGCAGGCTTTGACGTGTAAGTGAAAGACAAAACCTCAGCTACTAAGTAAAACACATAAACAATGACAAGTGAAAAGGAACAACAAGCTGGTCTCCAGGAAGATTCATTCCAAGTGTGAAATTCTAACATGAAAGTTCAGTGCATCCTGACAGAGGATCAGAACAAATCCAAGGGAGGTTGAGGAGCAACAGTAACCAGAAAGCAAGGAAACACATGAGGGCTTATATGGGGAACTGCGGCCTAGAATGTTATATGCTGGGGGATGTCAATGTCTGGGCAAAACATAGAGGAGGATTCAGGTTCAAATCTCAGCTATGAGTGAGATTGAAGCTCAGTGTATAAAGTCTTTTAAAATGTTCTATTGAAGTAGGGTAAGTTGATCATACATGTGAGACTTTTGGCTTCATCCACATTCACAGACCCAAGTTCTTCATTTTGTTCTGTTTACTTGTAGGAGAGAACAACAGAATTCTGTTTGTGGAGGATATAGGGGGTCATTTCTTGATTGTCAGGTTCCTGGCATGGGGGCAGTTATTAGAGTTCCCACCACACTGCTTTCTTCCTTATTAAAGAGAGGTCATGACAGTGTGGACCACTGATTATTAGCATGTCCTTGAATATTCTCCATAGTTAAGATTGGATTATTGTTTGTAGTACAAGAGCCAAATTTACTTAGAGGCCAGCAGGAACCTGAAGAACATGCCAGTGGTTGTAGGTAAAGAATGACTACCTGCAGGAATGTGCACAGCCCATCCAAATGTCTTGTGTAAACTGCTTGGCAATGCTATTGGAGCTTCTAAGGCATAAACATACATTTTTTTCTTTCACAATTTACTAAATTTAATAAAACCTAAATTACTTATCAAATAGTGATCATTCCACTATTTTTTTTTTGGCCTTCTTTTTTTTTCCTGTCTAGCTTGTTCATAGTATTGTTTACCATGCTCTGTAGCTTCATTTGGACAATATACATGTTTTTTTTTCTCCTGTCTTTCTCAGTGAATGAAATCTGAAATCTTCCAGCTGAAATCAAAACAACTCTGCTTTTATGGTCAAGTTCTAAAACATGTAATATTATGAGTTAACTTCTTGACATAATCTGAACTCCAAGGGTCCATTGTCGGCTGCTTGAACTATGCTGCCTGTAATCAGACTTACTATCAAGACTATGTTCTTTTCGAGCATGCTTTTTCTGAGACAGGATCATACAAGGTAGCTCAGGTTGGTCTCCAACTGGTGGCAATTCTCTTTCCTCAACCTCCTAAGTGCTGGGATGATAGACATAGCTGACTTTTTCTTCTAAAACAAAATTAAATTGATGCTGGTTGGAGTATAGACATGTAAAATTTAGTAGATGTTATTTAACCATTAATATTGAAGGCATTAATACTGTACTCATTTAAATTATATGCATTAAACGTAGGGTATATATGTCATAATGGTATTTTAAAAAATACAAGTATTATTACACAGGTTGAGCAGGTTATATTTAAAAAAATATGCATATACATACATGCTTGTGTAACAATTAATGAAAAAAGAGGCCAAACATTTGAAAGATAGCAAGTAAGGTTATGTGGGAAGATCTGGAGGGAAGAAAGGGAAGGGGCAAATTATGTAATTTTATTATAATCTCAAAAAGATAAGAAAAATACCTTCAAAAAATCCCTCTGTATATAGTAGGACAGTAACAATGCCACCAAATCTACTATGTGCAACACTTTAATCAATAAAACTCTTAGACAATTGGGGAGGAATGAGGGAAAACATTTCATTTTCTAAAGTAAAAAAGCTTATAACTTGGAATTCACTTCTCTCTCTCTCTCTCTCTCTCTCTCTCTCTCTCTCTCTCTCTCTCTCTGTGTGTGTGTGTGTGTGTGTGTGTGTGTGCGTCCATGTATGTGTGCATGGGTGTGCATAGGTCCACTCATGCATGCACTATGGGAGCTAGACTAGTAGACGAGGAACCTACATTTGCCAGACAAGTGCTATATCACAGAGCTATATCCTCAGCCCTCTTTTAACTTCCATTTTTTATTGCATTGCTTTTTGAGATAGAACTTCATGTATCACAGACTGAATTCAAATTGGCAGTGTATCCAAGAGGAGTATAATCCTGTGTCCACTTCCCAAATTCTGATAGTATAAATAAGCACCAACACTTTTTCTTTTCTCTCTGCTACCAGTATTTAAAAAGTAAAAAAAAAAAAAAAGAAACCAAACAAACAAACAAACAAAAAAAAAACCAAAACAAAACCAAAAACATATATACAGAAGGACATCTGCCACCACTTTACTTTGTATCCTAGCTTTCGGTCAGCATGGTAATGTTTCTTGTCATTTTTTTTTTCTCTGTGACATATGTTTGTCCCATATGCTACACAGCTATTAGGTCCAGCATCCCTCTGTATCAGTAACCTCCAGCTTGTTAGCAGAACTGTTGATTATTTTCTATATGTTCATAATTGTTTCATCTGTTTGTTCAATAGATACAGAGTGGTGTGTTAATGTCTCCCACTGTGATTAAGATACAATTGTGGCTGTCACACCCTGAGTTTCCTGTGCTAGAAAATCTGTCCTCCATTTGGCACTGTGGAAATTGTGTAGATATTTTAAAGGTGAAACCTAATGGGAGATCTCTAGTACAACTGGGTAGGCATGGACGGACTGGAAGGGAGAAAAGGAGCAGAGGTAATGATGTAATTACATTTTAATTAAGAAAAGAGTCTAATACTGCCATTTCCTTCTGTGATTATTCTTGTTAATTGCCAACTGGAGCATTAGGTATACATCTCAATAGGTGTGTGAGTGTGCTGTCAGGGATGGAGGGGGATAGAATTGTGTAGTATTTCTTCCAAACTGAAACATTACCTATTGATGGAAGGAAGGCAGCTCCTTAGGCCCAGGCAATAAATGAGAACCGCAAGACTCTGCACAATTGAAACTTCAGGGTGACAAGAGCTGCCAGCAGCATTTCAGCAAGCAGCAGCAAACAGCTGCAGAGGAGAGGAGGCTCTCCCACCAGACACTCTTCTGAGAGTCCTGCATGCAACTCTAGAGTGACCACCGTGGCTGAGCAGGGCCTTATGTTATTGCAACCCCTTGCATCTCCCATAGTCTTATAAGTGACTGTCAATCACACCAGGGTAAGTCACCCTGAGAGACCATTTGGTTCTTCAAACTTTAGAATGGTGGGACCCTTACTTTCCTGTCACTGGTCCCCTATCTGGAGGGAGTACACATTTGTTCTACATGCCTACTCACAAAGCTACACTGAATATAGATGGTGCCATCCCATATTCTGGGGTCCAGATAAAATAAAAATGGAAAAGGAGAACATCTACTAGAATGGACATTCTCTCCTTTTGCTTCCTGACATCGTGAGCTTATAGGTTCTGACATTCATTTCCTGCCATAATGGATTGAAATCCCTGAAACCATGAACTAAAGCATATTTTTCCCATTCTCGGCTGTTTTGCCAGGTAGTTTCCCCAAGAACAAGTCTAACCAATACATATATAACTTAAAAGAAACCTAAGTACAATTTTCAAAAAAGTTAAAGGTGAACATTGTCAAATTTATATTTATATCCTTGTGGTGAGTGTATATCTTCATCAATATGTAACATTCCTTTTTCTCTATATTTCTTACAGATGAGGCACTGCCTATGCTAATACAGGAACAACATGGTAGATGCTTTATCCTAAAGTACCCTGTCTTTACATTTAAAGTGAGTCTCTTCTTAGTGACAGATACTTGAGCTTTGTTCTGTTACTCAATGCAGCCACAGTTTGCTTTCAATTGCATTATTTAGATTTGTATTCAACGCAAGGTTTGACATATTTGGGTTAAATCTGTCATCTTGCTAAACTTTTTTTTTAGTTATTCCATGTATTCTATTTCTTATTTGGGTTCGTGAATTATAGAAGGTTGATTTTTTTTTTTTTTTTTTTTACACAGAAGCAAAAAGTACAAACAACGTGTTTTCATAGAAACTTTTGCCAACCTATTTTTAATGCTTTGTGATAGATAGTCACTATAAGTCTAAATTTGAAAAGTAAGACGATTGGACAATCACCTTTCATAGCTCAATCAATGCATTAAAATGATTGAAGCAACCTGCTTCAGAATGCTTTTATATTCGTGACACGAGACATATTACTGGGCTCACAAAAGAGTTCTAGCTTTATCATTTTAGATGGAGAATTTAACACATTTTCCAATATTTATTAGTGTGGTTTTGTGAGGTTATTCAGCCTAGCAAAATTAAATGGCAATATTGCCAAGTACCTTCCCCTAGAGACAGAACAACAGCCTTACAAAACCTTTCCAGAATGATCCCATAAAAATCAATATCTGTGGTCCTAATTTGATATGACAGGTAAAAGGAAAAACACTCTTCATTGTAAGTGTTTTGTTAACAATCCAACTGATTGCATTCCATTCTCAAATGATGTTGAAACAAGTTGGGAAAAAGGCATCTCATTTCACCCATCTAGGCAAAATTAAAAGATGTTATTCTTTTATTGGCAACTTTTAAAACACATGATAACACTCCAAATCAGAAAATGTGCAGTTTACAAATACATTACTTGAAAAAGAAGATTAAAAAAGATTGTCTGTGTTAATAGGAAAGAGTGAAAGTACTAGAAGTTGTCTGTCAACAAATAAGAGTAGATGGGAATTAAAATAAAGTGATGACATGGTTAGACTTCATAACTTGCAGCTCACCTAGTTTAAGATTTAGTTGAAACACAGGTTTGGGAGTGATTGCAGAAGCAATGGTTTCTGAGACCCAGCAGAGGTAAACATAGGTTCTGTGATTGATTATGAGTTCCCCAGCCACAGTTTCCTGACTATGTGGGGGCCATACCTCCCTGTTGCACTGGTAGGTACTTCTTCCCTGGTAGTTCATTATTATACCTCAAAGCATTTGCACTGGGTAAAACTTTTGTTGATCTTTCTACCCCAGCACCCTGCACACAATTTCTGGTACTATGGTTTCGCCACAGGAGGCTTCCAATTCATTTCCAGCTTCAATATCTGCATCTTGTGGCCAAAGCATACAATGTCTCCCAGCAGTAGAATCTTATACTTGATGGGAAGACTTGACTGATGAATTAAAATCTCTTAATGAACACATAATATTAAGAAAAAAACTTTTCCTCAGAGCTAAGTGCATTCTTAAATTTAAGATCAAAACAGCATAATAAACCTTTAAAATTTATGTAACAGTTATTTTGGTGGTTGTGGGTCTATGTTTACATGGGTGAGGTAACACCACTGTGCCTATGTGGAGGCCCAAAGACAACTTGTGAAATTTGTTTCTCTACTTCTACTCTATGTGGTCCAGGCATGGAATTCAGGTTTCTCCAGGCTTGGTAGCAAACACCTTTATCTGCTACGCCATTTCACTGGCCCTCAGAATAAAAATCTTAGACCTGGTTATGTTGGCACACACTGTGATCCCAGAACCCGAGGGGCTGAAGCAGAATTGCCTTAAATGTGAGGAAAGACGGTCTGAAAAAGAGAAAATTGTGTAAAGAGTTTAATCTGGGAATCAAAGCCTCAGATAGTTTTTTAAATTATAGAAATGGGGGAAAGTTGGGTATTTCAGTCTTCCCCTTTAAATGATGTGATACAACAGGGTAGTTTTTATGGTCACATTTGACTTTGAAGTTGTAAGATATCTGTAGATATACTATATGCAAGATCAATATGGATGTTTTTCTTCCCCCAGATCAAATTGTATAGTTGCTTTAGTATCTGAAGTGAGCAATGTTTCTTTTCATTTACATTCTCTAAATAATAATGAGGTTTCTCCTGGATTCATTCCTTATATAAGCAAATGTTAGATGTTTAGGACTCAAGACCTGAAAGGATAAATAAAGCACCATCCCACTGTTGGAAATCTCAGTCATGACAGGAAACTATTATGTAAATGATTGCCAGATGTTCAACAACTGTCAATAGCCACCAAAGCAGAACTCTTATCTGGTGGTCATAGGATCTCAAAAAAAACAGTGCTATTTAAACTAAAATTTAAAGATATATGATATTTTACAGATAGGTAAAGCAGAAGGACATTTCTGGGGCAAATGACACATGAGGCTTTAGTAGATTCTTAATATTGTCACTAAGAAAAAAAATGGACTTTTTTTTTCTGTTCTAAACCAAATAAAAGTGATGTACAGTTTCATGATCTCCATGCACCCTATTTATCAAATGCTGAACTTTTACCCATTATGTATCGCTTCTAGTAAATGAGATTTTCCGACACTGAATTTTTATGGTAAGGATCCTTCTGTTATGCCCATCCTATCATATTTCTCATGTTGTCAATTGTGCTGAAGCTCTCTCTGTTCTTGAGCATGGCAACCAATCCTTTTAACTCTGTTTTAAAATTATGGTAATGCCACTGCACACAGTAGCCACCAGATGGTAATGAAGAGCAGTCTGGCTGTACACATTACCACTGGGTTGTATTCAGACTTCATGGGTTTTGTGTTAAAAATTGGTTCTGATAACTCTGTTCAGTTGGTGGCAGGCTGAGGTTTACTTGTGACGACATTCAGATTGTTTATGTGCCTCTGACTTGTTTGATAGATTCTGTATTTCCTGCCTTCCCCCATTGGGGGGGAAAAAGTGAAAATAGAAAAAAAAAAGGGCATAACAGGATTTTTCTTATTGTTATTTAAATGTTTGAAATGCCATAATGTTTGTGTATAGAATGATGAGTGAACATACATGAAAACCTCAGACTGATTTGCTATTTCATTCCGATTTTGAATATTTATGAAGTATTGATCCTATCATACCACTCCTTAAGCTGCTAGAATATACATACCCTATGCAAATACTTACAACTGCAGAAAATACAGAGCAAGTTCTATATTTTTGCTTTTTGGACCTGTTTAATTGCCAAACATGTACAGTCACCTGTTTTCCTAGAGGTTTTAAGGTAGGCTTTTAAGATTAACATGGATGTCTTCATGTTGAAATGTGTATGTATGAATTTGGGTGTTCCCCAAAGCTTTTAATTTGGAGTCACCTGTGTAGGTGCTGGAAACCATGCTCAGGTCTTCTGCAAGAGCAGCAAACACTCTTGGCCACTGAATCATCTCTGTAGTCCATAGGACAGTATTTTCTTTCCTTTCTTTTTTTTTTTAAGTCATAGACCATTTGTTATACTTAAAATGTACATTTTAAATGTTGCATTAAGTAATTATGTTAAAATAATTTGCTTATATTTGCTGCCAGTTTTTACTTTCTAAGATTTTATAATACAGAAACAATATTAAACAAAATATCAAAGGGACAAAATTAAAATATGGTGACTACTTTAGAATTTAAACTGCAGTTCACACAAGTTGAATACTTACACTTGCTCCTATATCATGAGGGCTTGCCTGTTACAAAAAATTCATCATTTTAAGACAAATGAGAGGATAATCTGCTATAAGTTTCAAGCTTCTATAGAAATATAGCATATCTTTGGAACAAATCATTGGCGATCTAAAAGCAAGAAAAGTATAATTTAATTAAAACATTAAATTTTAGCAAAACCTGAAAGATTAGATGAATATTTAATCTGTTAATCCTGTATCATTTATGCTACTGTTCTCCAAAGAAATAGAAGCAATAAAATATTGCTTTATTATCTAACATCTTTCAATAACCCATCCACTTTTTAAAATACTTATTTATTTTATATGAATGTGTGTACCTGAGTATGCACATGCCCAAAAGGCCAGAAGAAAGTGTTGGAATCCTAGAATTGGAGTCCCAAGGAGTTGAAAGCAACCGAATGTGGGTGCTGGGTATAGATCTCAGGTTCTCTGAAAGAGCAATAAGTTTCAAACTATTGAGCTATCTATTCAGCTCCATGCATGCACACTTTAAAGAACCAACTCTCATCAGACATCTTAAATTTCAACACTCAGTGGATAGAAGAAGCATGTGAGTCTCTGAGAATCCAAGGTCAGCCTGGTTTATACATTGAGTTCCATCCAGGCCAGCAAAGCTTACATAGGGAGATTCTGTCTCAACAACAATGTAACTAACTGTTGAGCTGTAAAGTTCAAACCTAAGCTGAATATACTGAATATACTGGCTGTTTGGGTATCAAAATAATAATAATAATAATATTGCAACTCAGGACCACAATGGAATTCCTCTTCCAGGGTAGTCAAGTCACTGTCTGCCAAAGTATCCAACCCATTGGACAAAGCACAGCCTCAGCATGGAAAGCAATGTGTTTTATTCGGTGTCTAATGACTTTAGTTTTAATCTTATCAGAAGAGATTGGTCTCATTCAAGGTGGGATGGCTGTAGAGGAATTTTTATTTTATCCAAAAAAAAACTTTTGTAGAAACATCTAGAGTATTTTGCCAAATGTATGTGTACTGTGATTTTTTTCTCCCAGCTGATCCAAAATTAACAATCACAGTACTCATTAAATGGTATTTAGTTTTTTGTCTTTTATTTTCCTGTGGAATGATGAAGACATCTGAAATATGTATAAAGTCATAGTTCTCTTCAAAGATGGCCACCCAGTATCCTTCAATAGTTATCTTTTTGTGACTATTCTATGCACACATCTATTAGACCCTGCTTCAACAATAGAAAGATGATCTGGGTTTAGAGAAGGTTTTGTTAAGAAGTCCTCAGCTTCATCCTGAATGTTGAGGGAGGACACATAATATCTAAGGATTGTCACTAACCTTAGAGCATTATCCTGTAAGGAAGCCAAATCTAATTAAGACAGGAGCGAGAGATGGTGGAGGTCATGCAACTAATAACCAACCCCTCCCCAGCTGTTTCAGGTAAACAAGCTGGGTGTCCTTCATGTAAATCTAAAGCAGTGTTGACTACCGTGAACAGGCACAGATAAATGTGCCACTGTTTAACAACAGTAGTATGGGGGACCTCCATGGAGAATTGTCATTGCCACATGATAAATGTTGTGAGAACCCATCATAAATCACTGTTTTAACACACAAGTTTTATATTGCTTTGCTGCATACCAATAGTTGTTCAAAACATTCAGGAAATCCTGAATGTTTAAGTCCTTACTACTGCATCTGCAGAAGGTTAACATGTTACATATTTCCTTCAGACTTTTCTTTTTTTAAAGGAAAGAAGGCATTACATACTCGAAGCAGGCAATGATCCTCACTTTACAATATTCATTCCTCTTTCTTTTCCCAAATACTTTCTATTTAAAATTTTGTGGTTTTTCTTTCCATGCAAATTTGCTCAAGTGGCTAGATTTATGCTCACAAACAATTTCAATGTTATTTTTCACTTTATTAATTTTAAATGAATATTTTGCTGTAAGTATTTTTCTGCATTTTATTTTGCATATGTTATGACAAATATCTGTAGGTGAATGGATCTTATTTTCTTCATTTTAATTGTTTAAGAAGTAAAATCTTTGGTTGGAACTGCTCTCTAAGACTTTGTATGTTTAAAATATGGTCCCCAGTGGTGTGAGAGTGGCAGAACCTTTAAAAGTTGGGAATCCAATTCTAAGACATGGGCTATTAGAGGCATCATCTTTCAAAGAGATTAAGGTAGTTCTTGTAAGAAATTAGTTATTATGACAGAGTGGTAAAAAAAAATAGAGTAATTCTGGCTTGTCCTCAGTTTGCTTTGGCTTTCTGTCTCAACATGCGACCTCCTCGCTTATAAGCTCCTACCAAGATACAATTTACCATGTTGTAATGCAGCTAGCAAGATCCCTATTAGAGTCAAGGCTATGCTACTGGAATTTTAAGCTTCCAAAACAATGAGCTACATAGCCCAACCTCAGATATTTTGGTATACCTAGATTATAATTGAAGCCATGTGTCATATCATAGGATTCCATGTCTACTACAGAATAATTCCTCATTCATTCCACCACTAAATACTGATTTGTTTATAATTTTCAACTATTAACAAATCAGAATACTCTAAATGCTTCCCTTTGAACAAACTGGGGCATTTTAATTGTCTGTAAAATAGACAGATTTCTTAATACAAGTCATAGAATTGTATTTAATATATAGCCCTTTGACAACTTCAATTATTTTCAGTATCTGTGGATGATACTTACTTCCCCCCCCCCCACTAGCTACTGCCACTTGACACGGAGTTATACATGACGTAGTTATTGGTTTCTTCAGAAACTTGGATATACACATTTATACCACATGAATTTACTAACACAATTAAGGAAATATTTATTTTGACAGTTAGTACTCTATGTGAACTTATTGAACACACACACATACACAAAAATATGAATTTTTTGAGTATTTTTGAGTAATTAGAATAGACTCTAGCATTTGAACATTTGTTTCACAGTTGGTGGTGTTTGGGATGTTTAGAAGGAAGTATGTCAATAGAGGTGGGTATTAGAGTCTAAAGACATGCCATTTGCAGTTTTCAAAAATATCTCTCTGCTTCTTAGTTGAGGTTTAATATGTGAGCTCTCATCTTCCATCTCTTCCTGCCAACTCTCTGCTTTGCCATTATGGACTCTAAGCCCCTGGAATTAGTCTTTTGTAAGTTGTTCTGGTCATGGTGTTTTAGAAAAGTAATCATTATAACTTCTAAACTTGTTGTGAACCCTTTCAATTACTCAAGACCTAGTAAAATAATTGTTCTCTGTTATTAACCATTTACTAAGCAGCAAACAGACTATTTGATAATTCTGCTACTAAGTTCACCAGCCTTTAGAATATATTCTTCCTATTCCTAGAGTACATTGGGTTTTCATATAAATCAAAAGCCTTTATCCAGTAGCTGATGGAAGCAGAAGCAGACATCCACAGCTAAGCACTGAATCAAACTCCTGGAATCCAGTTGTAGAGAGGGAGGAGGTATAAGCAAAGGGGTCAAGACCAGGCTACAGAAATGCACAGAGACAGCTGACATGAACAAGGGGGAGCTCACAGACCCCAGTTGTAAAGCTGAGGAACCAGCATTGGACTGAACCAAGCCTCCTGAATGTGAGTGTCAGCTAGGAGGCTTGGGCAGTCTATGGGGCCTCTGACAGTGGAACCAATATTTATCCCTAGTGAACAAATAGACTCTGGGAGCCCATTCCCCATGGATACTCTCTTAGCCTAGATACACAGGGGAGGGACAGGTCCTCCCACAAATGATGTGACAGACTTTGATGATCATCTATGAAAGGTTTCACCCTCCCTGGGGAGTAGATTGGAGTTGTGGGGGGCATGGGAAGATGGGAGGGAGAGGGAACTGGGATTGATGTATTAAATAAAATAAGATAGTTTCTAATTATATAACAATTTATATAACAAAGTTTATATTAAAAATAGAGTGTTTCCTACTGAATTACTGTAGTATTTTAGAGACCATTAAGTACAAAAGCAATGTATCAGTACCAAACTCAATTATGGATATATGTACTATACATAATAATTTAAAATCCCTAAAATGCTTACCTTGTAATTTTTTGGGGGAGGGACTCAGACAGGGTTTCTCTGTATTGCTTTGGAGCCTGTCCTGGAACCTGGAAATAGCTCTGTAGACCAGGCTGGCCTCCAACACACAGAGATCCACCTGCCACTGCCTCCCAAAATGCTGGGATTAAAGGTGTGTGCCACCAATGTCCAAACACCTTGTAAATTTCATGTACAGATATTTCTTAGATAAGATGCAAACATTGCCCAAATTTTATTTCATTTTCAAATATTTACAAAACAATTAAGTTCATGGCAAAATAGTTGCTTAGACAACAGTATCCTCTGATATCATGAATTCTTATGGGTGTAGTCTGTTAAAGTCCATGGATTAGGGGAAGGTCATACATTGTAGCTGAGACTGTATGTTGATACAACCATATGGAAATCATTAGGAATTGAACTACTGTGTGATATAGCAATCTCACTGCTGGTCAGTAGTTACTGTAGTAATAACTATATATTGCTATATACAATGTATGGAGAGTGTGCATGGATAATGCTTTCATGCCATGCTTGCATTGTATAGGGATTCTTCCATTGTTTTTCTAAAAGGAAGGTGTTAAATTTCACCAGAGCTCATAAGACAGATATCTGAATATCACTGATTCATTTGTCCAATTATATTTATGATATTCTATGCACCCTGTGCTGTAACGAGAGATAAACACAGAAGAATGACAAACACCCAGCATGAGACTCAAGGAGATTACAGTCCACAGGAGGGGTATGTCAGAGATGGACTGATGGGAGTCTCATAAATTTCACAAGGCAGCAATTCAGAATGCAGACTCCCTTGGGAGCTCATAGCTATTTACACTATCTGTTTTCCTTTGGAAAGAAAAATATTATTATTAGGAGATTGCATTAATTAAACAAAAATTCCAAAACTCTTTTCTAATTTTTCCATATGCTAGCAGTCCACTAGTCATAAGAAAAGAAAAAGTCATTAGCACTCTAAACAGAACACAATGGTGTCCCGTTTCAGGGACCCACAATTATGGAAATTACTTATGCCACTGACATCCATCATATGGAATAGTCGTGTGCACCATATTAATATAAAAGACACCCCCTTCAACTAATAATTAGTGTTTTTAATAGGCTTGTTTGACATATTTGTCTTTATTCCATTAAACATTAACTGTATCCTGCTTAGGGTTCTCTCTCAAGTTGTGAAGGAAACAATAGCTCGGTGTGTCTGTCTCTCTGTCTTTCTCTGGCTACTTCCCTCCCTCCCTCCCTCCCTCCTTCCCTTGTTCCCTCCCTCCCTCCCTCCTTCCCTTCATCCCTCCTTCCCTTCTTCTCTCCCTTCTTCCCTCCCTCCCTCCCTCTTTCCCCCTCCATTCTTCCACCTACTCTCCTTCCTCTCTCATTTTTTTCTGCCTAGTTAGTCAGTCACCTTTGACTCTTTAATAAAGCTGCCAGCTTCTGGAATTCAATCATTTCCATTCTGAAAGAGGTTTCAAGAGGTCTAAGTACTCTATCCCCATGGCTCCTGTGTGGAGTGGCAAGGGAGGGCATGAGTGTGTGGAGTGGGGTTGGGCAAAGTAAGAAAATCTGTTATCTTTAAAACAGTATCTTGACAGATGCCTTGGTTGTATTCTCCAGTAACTTCCCAACAGTTTGGCAGAAGTCCACCCAGGTTACTAGGAAGAATATCTCTTCCTCTTAGTCTCTAAGCAGCCTTGCGCTCTGGCCCCTGAAGGCAAGGTTCCAAAGAGGCACCCCACACAGAGTTCACATCACTTCCTCACTACCCCCCACCGCCACGCCCCACAAACGCTGTCATCCCGCCCTTTTCTCCACCCACATCCTCTCCAGTGGGCACAGACAAGTCCTCATACAACCTATAAGAAAGGCACTTCTTTGTTTCCAGCCAAAACGCTAGTGAAAGGAGTGGGATCAGAAAAGAGAAGTCCGCCGGTCCTGCGGCCAGGGACCCACTAGGGGTTGTGGGAATCGTTGACCCGAAGCAGGGATGAACGACCGTGGGTCGTGTCCCCTGAGTTACAGGTTGGAACAAACTTGCCTAGCTTCGCGTGGCAGGAGCTCCCAAGTTCACCGGTGAGCAGCGCGTGCAGGAGCGACAAGGTGCGGAGCTGAGCCCAGGCTCTGCTCCAACTGGGCGCTAGCGGCAAGGGAGGGGGCGGGCGCGCAGGTCCCGCCTCCCCTGGCCGCGTGCACACACACACGCCCACCGCGGCTGGGCTGGCGGAGCGCGGGCGAGTGTGAGCGCGGGCGAGTGTGAGCGCGAGTGTGCGCACGCCGCGGGAGCCACTCTGCCCTCTCCTCGCACCCTGCACAGGGCATCTCGAAAGCCTGGAAACGTGAACAGGCTTAAAGTATGGCATGTTGCGAAGATGGTTTCTGTCCAGAAGGTGCCCGCGATCGCGCTGTGCTTCGGGGTCAGCCTTGCCCTCCTGCAATTCCTGTGCCTGGCGGCTTGGTGAGTTCTGGGGGGCTGGAGGGTGAGGGGGTGGGTGGTGGGAGGTGGGTGGGAGGGTGTCGTAGGGTAGGGGTGCACGGGAAATATGGACAAGTGTCCAGATCCACAGCACCCCTCTAGCCACTCATCCTTCCCTGAGCGAACCAGATCTTCCCGTTTTCGGTGTCATATATGGGCTGAAGTCAAGATTCCCCTTGACCGAGTAGACTTGGAAAGCACTGGGCAGTCGGGTGCAGGTAGCGCGGGTTCTGGGGTACATGCACCTTGAGGGGACTTGCAGCCTGGGGTGCATGCTGCCCAGGGGTGCGCTTTTCATGACCATCTTGGTTCTCTACATCCCAACCCCCAACACTCCTTTAGCTTAAGGCCAGTGACTCTTATCCCTAGAAGGCAACCCCTTTCCACCTGTTCTCACATTCATTCTTAAAATAGTCTTTCCCACACCCGTTATTTTTTTTTTTTTTTTTTTTTTTTTTTTTTTTGCACTTGCAGTTTAAACGAATCCCCAGGACAGAACGCAAAGGACGAGAAATTGTGCCCGGAAAATTTTACCCGTATCCTGGACAGTTTGCTGGATGGTTATGACAACAGGCTGCGTCCTGGATTTGGGGGTATGGATTGTTCCAAAACACGCAAGTGTGCTCTGTGTGTCCGTCTCTGGTCTGCTTGTCTATTTGTGGAAATATCATTAGGTACGCCTCACGTGCAAAAATGAAAACCAGTCATTCCTTGGAGCGCCTTCCCCCTCCTCTCTTCCCCTCCTCAGTGAGACCTATGACAAGAAGACCGCCTCCACCCGTACTTTCCCATCTCCCCGCCCCCTCAGGAGCTTGGCCTCCCCCACACTAATTACCTCCTGAGACCTGACTGTAGGGTGGGGGAGACTGGAAAGTCAAAAATGAACTCAGCTGCTACACTGTGGCTGCCTGGCTTCTCTGAGCTTGAGTTTGGAGTTTCTTTTCTTGAGTCTGTCCACTTTGCGCAGGTACATTGTTGCACGGAAGGCAACTGGCCTCAGGTCTTCTGTCCTCCCACGTGTCCATCCCTCTGCCAAAGGTTCACCCAATGTTCCACCTAAGACAGGAATCTGGGGCACGAAGCTGAAGCTGGCTGTTCTGCTGGGGAACCCAGTCTTTCCCTACTATCTTCTCACTTTCTTTGGGGTGCTGGTCTTTCACATGTCTCCACTAATACTTCAGAAGTGTTTAGCTTTATTTCCTCCATCAACAGTAACTGTAAAGTGCACAATAGAGAGACATTCACAGTACTTTGTTCTCTTACCATATTTCCTTTGTATATTCAGTGGGTATCTGTATGGCAAGCCTGGTTCTAGGCATTAGGTGCACCGAAATCAGATAGAATTCACCTCAGATATCCCAGCAGTCCATTTTATCAGGGAAAAGTGACTAGTTAAGATTCTGCTTGGCTCACTTTTCTGAATACAAAGTCCCTGCTCTTTGTACTGTAAATGAGTTAAACAAGATGGCCTCAGACTTAAAGTAGCCAAAATGCTTGCAATGATAAGAATGGCAAAAGTAACAACCACTATTACTGCATATTTAACTGATTTTAACTAGATCAACATTATATGTACATTATTCTTAACTCTCACAACAACTCCAAGAAGCTGTTGCTATCCCCAATTGATGGATTTGGAAAGTTAGGCTGATTCAAATTGAGTTTATGGATTTGAACCCAAGCGGCATTTTGTATTTACAGGACAAAGCCAATAGATTGGGATGATGTCCTACACTGAGTGTAGCAATGAGTAAAAGGTGAACTTAAAGCACGGGGGTGGGGGGGGGCGGTGCTCTATGCCTTCAATTGAGGCTGTGGAGGAGGGAGAGAGTGGGAGACGAGATAAAATAGGATCGTGGAGTGGTGAACACATGGGATATGAGGTAGAAGAACTGTGGACAGAGAAAAGAATTGTGGGATAAAGTAGACTTGGATGGAATAGGGTGATGATGCATCTCAGGAATACAGACAAATGAGGGTTCTAAAGACAAGAGAGAATCTGATAGGGCACATAGCACATTAGTGATAGGTGATCTGGTCTCCTGCATTCCAACACATTTCTTTTCTGGATTTGATAACAAATGAGAACTGAGAGGATTCCTTTGGTTTCTGTATATTGACAGTGATAAAGGTGGATGGGAAAGATGGAAGTTTCTCCTGATTTTTTTCCATGTTGTCTCTCCAGGTATAGGTTGCCCACACTACATTTGCCTTCATGCAAATCAGAAAAGAGACTTCATTAGAGAAGTGAATCATTTGTCAATGTATGAGCTCTCATAAGTGATGAGGAAATTATCATTTCAGATCAAAAATAGTTTTGTGGAGAATGCTGTAGATGGTGTGATACCACTTGAAACCGTATTATGTCAATAAAAGAGACTTTATCTTCCCAGAAGGGTTTTAAACTTCACATTTCAAATATAAAAGTAAGGAAAATATGTAGTTTAAATATTCATAAATGAAACACAATTTATAGCTGGATCTATATGACTTTATTAGTAAGTGTTGAAAGTAAAAATATGTTCTCTTGGCTGTAAGATAACTTATAAAAAAAGAAAAAAAAGAAAGAAAGAAAGGAATCTGCTGCAAGGAGTGTTTTCATCATGTGCTCTTTCCCCTAACACTGTGTAGACCATAACATGAATGCTAGATTCAGGTCAGCTACAATGCTGCTAAATATTTCCAGGCCATTTTCAGTCACCTTACTTGCATTGCTGAGTGATCATGACTGACATCACTCACCTGGCCATCTTTTTAAACCTTTGTAGAGCAGGGTTGAAGTTAATCCTACACTAAGTGTTACCCAGTAATTACTAATGAAGTTACCACAAAATGCAATATCAGAGGTGTCTTTCATTCTGCTCATAAGTATTTGTGGTCAGATAGTTGACTTTTCAGAACTGGACCATTCTCTGTAAACAAGTAGTATTCCAAATATGACAGAAGGGTGGTAATTATCACCTGCAAGTATTTGGATTATCTGTTTACATGAAATGTTAATTGTGAACTACTTAAAATAAATGGAAACATTACTGTTATCACATAACTCTGTATGCCACAACTTTCAGCCCATCTATGACATGACATTTTATACTTTGTGGAAAGTTTGGCATTTTAAAAATAAGATGAAAACCATTCAGATTTTGACCAAGGTACACTGTAAATATGGATCGACTTCCTGCTTCCTTTAATCCCATTTCTGCTCTTTGTGGGACATTTACTTTTTATCTGTTTATACAACTTAGCTCTGTTCCATTTAGAATAAAGCTAAAAGCAAAGAAGTGAATTGAAATCTGCTGGTTTGTGACTACTCAGTAGGCCAGGCAGAGGTTGAAATAGATTTGGAAACCAAATTATGTATTTTTAACTCAGCAGCACAGCTTGCAGTGGGGAGATAAAGGGAACTGAAATGTTTCTCTTCTCTTTATCCCTCCAGGAACTCCTCCCTCTTGCCTGCACATTGTCCCATGTGGGAAGCAAAGGGGAAAGGTGGGAAGAGCAGGACAGTTGAGAGAAGCTGGAATGGACTTCTGAAAGGCAGAGTTCTTTTGGCTTCTGATGAGTCAGTCTCTATCATGCTGACATAGTTGTTCCTGTTTAGAAGTGGCACCAAGTTGACTTTGTCACAAAGGAAGTAGAAAGTTATTCCTTCTGTGTCTTGTCCACTTTGAACACAGTTGTATGGCTTTATAGGACTACATAGCTGGCCACAGGAAGATAGTTTAGGAGTCATGTCCTTCCCAGTTTTTTGCTTATTTAAGGAACACATACTAATCTTGAGGGTACATAATCTCAAATAATCAATACTTTAATATAGGTGGCACTTAGGAGGTAGAGGCAGGTGAATCTGTGTGTTTGAGACCAGCCTGATCTACAAGACAAGATCTAGTTCTAGAACAGGCTCCAAAGCCACAGAGAGACCCTGTTTCAAAAAACATGTGTGTGTGTGTGTGTGTGTGTGTGTGTGTGTGTGTGTGTGTTTGTATGTGTGTTTGCTTTAGACATTTTCCCATAACCTTTCTGATATGGAAACAAAACACTGTCATCAGTTTTGCAAGGTTGTCGTAGGAGTTCATATTACTGGAGTTCTTTGTGGTCTTTTGGGGGAGGTGTTGACACAGGGTTTGTCTGTATTGCTTTGGAGTCTTTGTGGTCTTAAAAATATCTTCATGTACAATACTTAATAAGATTATTACAGAAACAGAGAAATTCAAGGCAGGCATCATTCCTCTGCTAGAGATGAGGCTGGGAGAAGTTCCACTGAATTGTCCTAAATCACTAAAACTAATAATTGATGAAGTCACAATGCAAACCACATCTTCAAATCTTTAGTCATACAGCTATTGGGTATGTTAATTTTGGGGGCTTCCTTGTATAATACCGTGTATTAAGAGTCGCTTGTCCTGAATACATCTTGTTATTTCGTTAAGGATAAATAGTTACAACATCCACAAGAGAAAAATAAGATCTTTTTATCACAAACTTTAAATAATATTTAAAATGGAGAAGAAAACATGGAAACTCATATTCATTTAGGTGAAACATGTATCTTTCCCTAACAGTGACATTTTCAGATGGTCTGTATCTCAGTCTGAAAATCACCAGCTTTATTAACTGATTGTCAAATTGGGTATTTCAAATAAAGTAACAGAAAGATAAAACTTAATTTCTAGATTTGTTCATTTATCCATTTGTTATACCAGTGTGCAAATACGGTGTTATGCAAAAGGAGTGATATATGATTCCTAAAACAGGATTTGGAGCCAAAATTTGCCCTCATTTACTTTACTTCTAGCCAAGCAAAATAAAGAGATAGAGGAACAAAGATAAAATGAGTAAATGATAATACTGCAGGACAATTTAGTAGAATCACAAAAGAAAGTGCAATGGGAGAGGAATCTAGTCTGCGTGGGAATGATGGACGAGAAACTCAAGTTGATAGCAAAGGGTTCCAGGAGGGAAAAGTTATTATTGGCCAAACAAACCACCAACAAAATGAAACCAACTCAACAAGCAAGCAAATCAAAGGTGAAAAAGTAGACAATAGATTGGTATGATTTTTGAGAATGAAAGGTTTCTGGTACACTTCTTGTTCTCAAGTAGGGCCAGGAATATTAGAGTATTGGGTTAGGATAGTAAGCAGAAGCCAGGTTATAAAAGGCCTTTCTATAATGGGACCTGAATGATTCTCTTAGCACACTTGGATGTCATTGACTGTGAAAGGACCTGCCTGGTTGACATATAAAGAAACGTTTAGAAACAGAGGAAAACATTAGACATACGATGAAGCTTTTGTGTTTCAGGGTTTTGTTGTTGTCGTTCCTCTCTATACGGAGATGACTGCATGGAATGATGTAGACGTAGAAAGAATGGATGTAAATGACAGAGAAGATATTTTGGGGATTTTAATTCAACAGAAATGATGATGTATTTAATATGAATGATCAAGGGAAGTAAAAATAGCACCATGATTTCTATTCTAAGAAATTGAACAAATGTAGTGTTTTAACTTATGGGGGATTGTCCAAGTTTTCCTCCCATGCTCACTTGCTAGTAGAAGAGGCAGAAAATTAAGCTACAAAACAAGTGTTAAGCTACTATTCAGTGTGTCTGATGTCAATGAACATAAAGCATGGGGGACACGTTTTTAACTACACAGGTAGGGAGGGCTTATTGATAAAGTGACACCTGAACATTGATCATAGAGGGATAAGACCATAAAAGATATTTGGGGCAGGGTCTTCTGGAGAGCAGGAAATGTAGGTGTAATTCTGTAAGGGCTGGAAGTTGGGGTTCTTGCTGTGCAGATGGAAGTGCTGTGGAAGAAGGCGCAATAACAAAGAAGAGGTTGTATAAAGATTTGTCAACATGCTTGTAGACTTTATTTTTATTCTGAGTCAGACCAGATAAGGCAGGAGATAATCATTTCAGGGCCACATCCTGGGTTGGTGATCTTTTAAAAGGCTCACTAGGAATGTTGTGTTGAGATCTGAAAGAAGCAGAGATAGTTTGGAGTTTTTCCACACTCAATCAGGCAGGTGATGATTAACACTTTGTCCAAGCAAGTGGCAGAGTGACCTGTCAATTTCTCAGACATGGTTGTCTTGTGCCTGTATTTTACTTCTTAGGATGAAGAGTGACGAATAAAAGAAATGAGGCAGAGTAAAGTTTTGACTTAAGTATCTAAAAGTAATCAATTGTCAGGAGATAACAGAAAACCTGCAAAGGCATGGATGAAGGATTTGCATGTGTATATGATAAACTCATGATTTCTAGATATCAAGTATAGAGGAGCTTGAAATTTAGGGGTAGTGGGTATGTCAACACAAATGGTACTTGAAGTCTTAAGACCAAAGAGTTTCCAAGAGATTAAAGATAGTAGAGAAAAGGCACAAATATTGATCTCTGAGCTGTGATGCCTCCAATGTTATTAGGCATGTAAAGAAGAGAAATAATTTCTCCCCAGGAAGTCTGAAAAAGAGATTGTATGCTTTAGGAAAAAAAATATAATTTTCAACAAACAGATCAATGCAGACACTGAACTTAAATTAGTCACTACATTTAGTGGTATGTATGGCTTAGATAACTTTGATAAAAACAGTTCTGTAGGTAGGTATGGGAGGAGGAAGAGAGGTGGGGTTGTTTACTTGGAGGCATTTTTACAAATGGATAGAGAAATGAAGGATGTAGAACCAAATGATAATTTTTTTTTAAATACTATCTTTTTTTAGTTATTGTTGCCAAAAGACATAATCACTAATTGTTACTTTGAGAATGCAGGCTAAACATTAAACATAAGATATTAATGTATTTCATGAAATAGAACTTTGTTTTAAAAATGGAAGACAAAATATAGTTTTAAAAGTTAATAAGAATAATGGGTTTGCTAGGGGGAAACTCATGGTACAAACAAAAAATTCAGTGAATCAGAAAACAGCAGAGGATGGAGGGGACAGGAAGGAAAGATTTGGAGCAGAGTGTACTGATTTTTTTCCAGAAGTTTAAATATGGAAAGGATATTTTTAAGTAATGTGGAAATACATATTTGGAATACATGAAAATAAATATTTTTGAGATTAGAAATATCATAAATTGTTTGTGTACTATTTGTAATGATTAGGTGATATATATATATATACATATATATATATGTATATATATATATATATTGCAATGGAGAGAACTGGTGTATAGAAGAAAGATCACTTTACACAAATTTATAGGAAAATGAACATATTAGTGCTGTCAGATATTTAAATTATCTTTGTAGTAAGGACATCCAAATCCATTTGGTAAGTCCTGAAACAGACTATGTCAAATGCAGATAGTAGGATATTAGTAAACTGTTGTGGTTTTAGGTAAAGTTTCAGTGGGGCCTAACATTTCATCAAAAAACATTTTAGCTTAGATTTGCTTATCATTAAATAGTGCTGCTTTATATTCTAGGCCTTTTTGAATATATTTATTTTGAGACTCTGTGGGTACACAAGATAATGCTTGTTTAATAATACATTTCAACTATAACTCACACATAACCTGCTTTTTGTCTATCCATTCATTCATTAAAATATAATGACCATAGCAATTACCTGGCATCCAATCCAAGGAGCAGACCCTAATTTGAACTTGGAATTTGATATAAATTTATTCAGTTCTCTCCTCTTCTTGATCCTCTCTATTAGTCCACTGTTTTATTCAATGGCTTTTCTCTAATGGGTGCTTTAGGTTATCCTTATTTTTTAAGTACATTTAAAACAAAGAGCTATTTGTCTTTAACTTGCTGTATATACACTTTTACTATGCCTTAAACTTAATGATGCATTGTTAAAATGCATTCATTTTGTTGCATAGTGCTATTGATCCTTCCTTTGCTTGTTATGTGATGTTCGCATTGCATAAGAACCGGCTCATTCGTCTGCTCTGTTGGCAGTAGATTTTTTTGCTTGTTTCCCAGATTGTATTGCTGTGAATATTCTGGCCCAAATTTCCTGCTGTAAATGTGCAAGAGTTTCTTTTGCATATATATCAAGGAGTGGATTTTTCTGGATCTTAGTGTAAGTAGGAGTTCAGCTTGAAGATATAATGCCAAACTGTTTTTCCATGGTGAGTTTATAAAATTAAACTCCCTTTTACAATGAACATAAATTCTGTATCCACACATACTTTAACAGCAGGAAAGTGTGTGTGTGTGTGTGTGTGTGTGTGTGTGTGTGTGTGTGTGTGTCCATTGGAATGTTTAAAATGGCATTTTATTTTGAGAGAATTTTAACATTTATTGTTTCCATCAAGATCTAGTATCACTGAAAGTCTTTTAAAATCTTTATTGGCTGCCGAGATTTTTATTTTTATAAATTTTGTGTGTTTATGGTTTACTCATACTGTATTGAGCTTTCTGCTTCTGTTTTGAGGACACTTACTGTTTATCAAGTAAGTGAATGTTGACAGAAGGATCTTAACATGTAGAGGGTACTAATTTTTAATGTCTCCTAAGTCAAAGAAGTTTCTCTAACTCTGAGCTATTTCCTGCTTTGTTGATGAAATCATTGGGTATCTGTTGTCTTTGTTTAATATTCAGTAAATGTAATACTGTTCTACAACTTGCTGATTTCGAGCAAATTAGAAATTTTTCTATTATTTCCTTGAGAATTATATTGTTGCTGCTGTATGCCTAAGTTCTCTGGTTTTGGACACCACTGGCACTTTGTATGATGTAAGTTTGTGTATTACATGGATGGCTGAAAAGCAGTAATGTTTCCTAAGGAGAACAGCTGGAGAGACAATATGGAGAACTAGGATTGACTAGTTCTCAGATCAGTTAAGCGGGGTTTTATTTTGTGATATATGACAGCAAATTGTATACTGTTATTGGAGATCAGAAAGGACATTGATGTCCTTTAACTAAGTCTTTGACTGTTAAATAAGTAGTGGAGGATTATCTGATAGTTCGTTAATTGCCTTTCCATCAAGTTAGATAAAACTATTTCCCTGAACTTAATATAACTCTTGATGAAGGTCACTCACTCTCTTTGCCTAACAGACTGTCAGGGTTAAATGTGTAACCTCACAGAAAGATTTTTAAAAATAATTTTAAAATTTTCCATTACCAAAAGTAGGATTTTTTTTGTTAAAAAAATAGGTGTGTGTTTGATGCTCCCCAAATATATCTACAGTTGTGGGAAGAAGTCTTTCCAAGCTCAACTTCTTCAGTTTCTTTACAATTATGAACTTTGCAAGGTTGACTTGAACATTCTAAACAGTAGCATTAGAAGTAGTATCTCTAAGAATTTTTCTTAATTACATAACTACCATTATTCATTGACAAGTAATTTATCAGAGACCCATTAATTTCAGGTGACAGGTCAGTTCTATGGGAGCATACAAATATAAATCAGACAGTTTCTGCTTTAATTTGAAAAGAGTGTAGCTTAGTTCATGTAGCATATAAGGCTCACATTTGAGGAATTGTGAGAAGCACTGAAAAATCATGATTGATGATATTAGAAACACAATGAAACAATTGTTAGCACCTCATATTTACAAAGTGCTGGCTACTTTGGATCTTGAAAGGGACTGGGATTTCATCTCAACTGCTAATGATGAAAACGTAGATTCAAGGACTCTGAGAAAGATGCAAAGGGATACAAGAATATAATTTAGAACTTCTTGTTGAACAAAGAGGATGTAGATATATCAGAATGCATACTCAAGATACTGTAATACAGTTCCATATTTAACTAGATAACAACTGGTTAATATTTTATGACATAATATAGTGAAACTAGAACACATCTTAAAGACAGAGAAGAAGAGTTAGAATTCTGTCTTAGCCTCTGTGAACCCAGTTTCCAGATATACAAAATTCTCATAATAGTAATGATAGCACCCTCTAAAGATGTAATAAAGCTGAAATGCCATAGGGAATGAATGTAGCATCTTGTCTGGCATAAAACTAGAGCTTACTTATACAATACTAATTTTTTTGCTCATTGTACCTAGGTTCAAAAAACCACCTACTGTAAACTACTGTACACAATATATGCCACTGGATTTCTCCATTTTCCATTCCTATTCAGTACTCTGGTCCTATCACCTTGAGTAGGTTAACAGCCTTTTATAAGACACTTTCTGCTTTTTTTTTTTTTTTTGCCACCTCTAACTTATTTTCCATACAAGAGCCTGTGTGATTTTTTAAAAAATATATAATTCAATCACATTTTCCTTACTTCAAGCCTTTGATGATGTGTCAGTATTTTTGGGGTACAAGTCAAACTCCTTACTGAAGCCTACGTTCATGTCAGCTAAATTTAATATAAAAAAAAAACCCCTCAGGGACCAGTGAATCTAAGAAAAATGCTGGCTTATATACTCATTTTTTCCAGAGCTACCTTAAGAAAGTACTACAGACTTAGTAACTTAAACAACAGAGATCTATTTTATCACAGCTCTGGGGTATCAAGGCATCAATAAGCTTGGTTCGTTGGCCTGGAGTCGGTGTCTAATCTGTGTCAGTATATAGTTCTCTCTCGGTGCATTTCTGTGTTCTCATCTCCTCTTTCGGTAAAGCCATCCATCACTCATATTGGATTGAGTACCATTAAAAAGATCTCATTGTAATGCAATTACATTTTTAGAGCATTATCTCTAAAAATAGTCGTTAGTAGGTACATACTGAGAGGACTTCAACATGTGAATGTGAAGGGAATATAGTGCAGTCCACAGCAATCTCTTGTTTCCACCTCTGAGCCATTTGGTTTCATTTTGCAAGTCCTTGCTGTTTAAATGGTATTCACTGTAGCATATGTTATGTGTTGCTGAAAAGATGCCATTAAAAAAAATGGGGGATTCAGGTGTACGTGGATGCTTTGTCCATGGTACCCTGCTTTTATTTCTATGTGTGGCTTCAATCTGTTATCAGTATCCTCCTTTGCTTTATCCCACTGGTCTCTTTATTTGTCCTTAAAAACTGGATTCCCACTGGATTCCCTTTGTCACATGCTGTTCCAGCGCTTCCATTTCATGTATATGCTCCAGACTTGTTTGAAAGTCAGTGCTTTGAAGAAGCAGTGCTGAACACAACCCTGAAATTGTTTTCAAAGAATCTTTTCTTACTTGCCTGCACTCCATTCTGAAATATCTGTTCATGCTTTCACTTGTTTCCTTGTTGTTTATTCTCTGACTCTTCCTTGAGGCAGGAAAGTCCTCTAGAACCTGGCATGTAGCTAGTGCTCATGTAAATATTTATTGAGTAGATGTCCTAAAAAAACATCCCTTTACTAGGCAGGTGCACTTAGAATCTCACTCAGTCTTAAAGTGCAATGTAATCTTATAAGCAAATGCCAGATAATGTCACACACAAAGACTGAGATTATAATTCTGAACATAGAACAGTATTTTGGAACTTTTGCAAAAGCAGTAGAATTTAGGTAGAGAAGAATTTTGAAATGTATTTTATTATCATGGGATACTACAGCCACAGAATTGGAATAGGCTCACACAGTTTATGATATATTAATAAGAAAAAATAGTTCTAATGCTTCTCCTGCACACCCGCATCACACTCTTCTCTTTTGGTACACCTGTGGTATCAGTATTTCAGTGAAAACTATTGTAAATATAGTATAGAAAATGGCTTTAGTGGATGTTGGTAAACAACAGTAAATTGGACAGTTTCTTTTTGGAACTTTCTAAAAAATAATGCAAATCATCGGGTCCAACCTTGTTCCTAATAAGTCAGCAGATCTGAAGGTCTACCCAACAGTCTGTACCTAACCAACCTTCTCCTATAACTTTTGACCAACACTGCATTAAATCTATCTTCAAAATAACTTTTGCTTTACCAAAACTCTGCTAAAATAGCTTATTTGTTAGGACAGTGTCAATCTAAGTTGTTTATATATGCTTGTCTCCAGAGTACTCACGGGTAATGACAGCATTTCTGTTTTCTGATACCTTTGCTGTTGCTAAGGAAATGACAATGGTTTCGAGCCAATTTGAATAAAATTTATGTCTCCTAGAGTTCAAAAATTTAGAAAGTATTTGCTTCCTGAATTACTTATTTCTGGACAAATTTGGTTTTAATGAGCTTATTATTACCCTTTGTTTTTGATTCTAGTTTCTCACTCGACTCAAAACTTAATTAACTTCTACCCTTTGAAAGAGGTGTATTTATTGTTGTAAAACTAAAAGCATATGCTGTAATTTTGTTCTTCTTGTACTTCTAAAACCCATGTTTCTTAGGACACTTATCCCATAAATAATTTCTCATTCTTCCTTATTCTCTCTGTCTTGTATGTATAATAACTACTGTCTCAACTGAACACATTATGAACATCTTACGTCCTTAGAAAGTGATTTACAGATGATACATTTAATACCTGTTCAAATCTTTGCATTTGAAGGTGTACTGCTGAATTAAACTTGTTCAACTAGCAAGGACTATGAGTTAAATCTATACTACAAAAATTTTCAGGTTTAAAGCATATTGCTAAACGTGGAGAGTGGTGGTATTTTTGTCTGTTTTCCGTGTCAACATTATTGGCAACATGACCTTACCTTTCCCTCTGGTCTAAATGTGCACATACTTACTCACTCATAATCAATATTCATTTGGACAGTGGAGAATCTCAGTTGCAGCTGAGAGAAAGTAACATGGAATGAGCTGTAGCTGGAAGAGCCACTGTGCTCAGCATTCCATTTGATTGCTATAAAAATTCTGTGGGACAGGTGTGGGTGCTGCAATCAAGCAAGCAGTTAAGTAACTTGCTGAAGATCATCACACAGCCAACAGGTGGTTCAGCATGAATGGTTGTAACTGACAGAAGACCTTGTCTTGGATCCCAATCACCAGTGGATGGTGTTCCTATTGTTAAAGGTGACAGTAATCATTGATGAAGTCACTTACAAGTATCCTCAACCCCTCAAAGACCCATTCCTTTCAGCTTTGGTCCTCTTCACTCCTGCACCCTGCTGCTTTGTCCTCTGAATAGCTCACTTCTTTCTAGAGGCCAATCAGATGATGGACTCTTAAAAAAAGTCTAAAAACTTGTGTGTGCCTGCGCTGCCTGTTACTACAGTGTCCAGGTTGATGAATCTATATAGAAACAGGTTCTTGGTAAGTAATTGGGGGTGTTCATTTGCCTGCTCAGGAAACACTGCTTTTCTTTATTTTTTACTTTTGGCTTGATTTGGATGCCCCCAGAACTGAACTTTACACTTTTTTTTGAGAGAGAGTTGTTATTTCACTGAAAATTCAGGATGCATGTAAAAACATGACATTTCATATCTGTATTCATTTATTAAATATCTATTCCTCCAAGGCTGTAATGTTGGTAATTATTTTTTCACACCTATTTACTTCATACTTACTAGGTCCTGTTACAGAAGTGAAAACTGACATATATGTCACCAGCTTTGGACCTGTTTCTGATGTTGAAATGGTAGGTATCTGAGACACTTCAGAGGTTTGAAGAAAATAAGCCGTAAGTGAGTCAATTAATATTTATTATGTTGTCAATCACACAAAGCAAATGCTTGATTAAACTTAAAAAACTCTAAAGAGCATGATATTCCATCTGTATCCCAGAGCTATCATTTTTAGTATTTATTGACTTGAAATTTTTCTCAGCAAAGAGGTCTTTCCTTGTACTACCCCCACAGCAAGGCCTTCTATGGAAACTACCAAAGAGAAGGAAATGAGCGAATTAATGGCGTACATGACACTACATTTCTAATAGCCTTTTTGTTTCCTCACTGGCTCAGTTGCTTGCTTTCCACCCTCTGATTCTACCTTTTCCCTCTCATGCATAAGAAGGGCAAGAGGAATGTCTTCATCCCTTCAACTGTGCTCTCATATATTATATGTAGCTAATAATCATAATGACAAAGCTATACTACATTTTTCTTGACCCGAGGTTCCTAATGGTTTGAAGTCCTATGTCCTCTAGGTAATTTTTAATATACTTTTGAAAACAAAGTTTGTCTTATTTTAAAAATTGGCTTCAGCTGGGTATTGGTGGCACATGCCTTTTATCCTAACACTTGGGAGGCAGAGGCAGGCAGTATCTCTGTGAGTTCAAGGCCAGCCTGGGGTCTACAGAGCTAGTTCCAGGACAGGCTCCAAAGCAATACAGAGAAACCCTGTTCCAAAAAAAAAAAAAAAAAACAAAACAAAAAACTGGCTTCATCTTAAAGAAATGCCTATAATTTTATGATCAATTATGTAGTGGTACCTCTTACATATTAACTGATATTTGCTCTGTTATATAAAGTAATGTACAGCCAAATTACCTGGTGTTGGCAGCTTTTACTTAATTACAATAACTAATGATTATGGTGAGTTACTTCTTATGCATGCAGAAGCTGAAAGGGTCAAGGTGGACTTTGTAGTGCATATTTACTCTGAAACTCTCTGTTCTGTGGGATTTAAGATAATTTCCACTGGTGTAGTCTTTTATGATCGAGAGAGGTTAGAACTTACTACTTTTTGCATATATATGTATCTAGTCACCTGTGACTTGACTACTTCCCTAGGAATATACAATGGATGTGTTCTTCAGACAGACATGGATTGACAAAAGACTAAAATATGATGGCCCCATTGAAATTTTGAGGTTGAACAATATGATGGTCACCAAAGTTTGGACCCCTGATACTTTCTTCAGGAATGGAAAGAAATCTGTCTCACATAACATGACAGCTCCAAATAAGCTTTTTAGAATTATGAGAAATGGCACTATTTTATACACAATGAGGTAATGGATTTTTCATTTAAAATTCTTTATCTACAACTTCTCTCTTCCCTATTTCTCTCCTCCTTCCCTTCATGTTTTCTATCTCTCCATCATAAGAATCTGTAATAGTAAGATCAAAAAGGGGGTTAACTTTACTTCATTGCATTTTTCCATGATAGACTCACCATCAGTGCAGAGTGTCCCATGAGACTGGTGGACTTCCCTATGGACGGTCATGCCTGCCCTTTGAAATTTGGGAGTTGTAAGTGACATTAAAAGTATTGTTCAAATTTCTCATTATCTTCTTCAATCTCATAATTATGTATTTGTGCAGTTTTAATTATCTAGCATTTGAATTCTTATCTGCAAGAAACTTTTTTCAAGGTTTAATTATTTAAATTATTAATTTTTAAAAGACAAAGTGATACCCCAAACAAAGTAGTATTTTTACAGATGGCTATAGAAGATTGAGTCATAACAAATAAGTCTATGGACACTTGTGCAACATAGGGATTTAGGAGCAATTTGTCTGTGCCAGTGGTGCAGCATAGAAAATGCACTATGAAGGAGGTATGATTTAACAGTATCAGCAGACATTCTTTAAAGTTGTATTGGAAAAGGTATATATTATATATATATATATATGTACATATATATATATATATATATATATATATATATATATATATATTCCTGAAATAACCTAAGTTAAAATTATCACTGCTAGTGATGATATCTGAACTGCTACAAGTGTCTAGTTCAGGTGGGGGGGGGGGAGAGAATTTAGTGACTGACATACTGTTGACTACATTAAGAAGTATAATTCCATCTGAAGGCTAGGAAAGGTTTTGAAAATTTTAACACATGGACATGAACTCTTTCAATATCTTTTTCTTTTCTGTGAAAATGGGCTGAAGAGGGGCTGGAGTAAAAGCATGGGAGATCTGGTGCCTGCTGCTTTCGTGCAATCAAAGATGGCAGTTGGTTAGACTAGCATGGCAAGAAAGGAGCAAATGTGAAGTAGACGTGTTTGGAAAACTTAGCAGAGATGAAGGCAAGAGGAACACATGAGTGGGTAGTAAAGGATGTGAGGCTCCTCTCTTCAAGCTCCTTTCTTCGAGATGGCAACAAAATGTGATTGCTCTTGTGAGGTCTGCTTCCAACATTCAATTCAATCAGAATCTCCCAAAAATAGATGTTGGCTTTTACTATTGCTTTAGACTCTTCGTTTCACTGATTGTGAAACCAGTGCCTGCTGTTCTCATTGCTCATTGCTTGACTTAATGAGAATCGGCAGTCACCATTCTTTTTATAACCCTCGTAATCACAATACTCAGTGAGCTAACTTGAGATTAGAGAAAGTCATTCGCTTCCTGACCAACAATTTAATAAGACAAGATACAAACAGAGAATCCATAGAAAAGTACTAGGGCCGAGTTAAAATTACATTTTTACTGAAATCATTCAAAAATTATAAAAGATAGTTTTCATCTGAGGAAGTCTTCTCCTCCTAAGACCTCTCTGGTTCTCATTTGAAGCATTCTCACAGTGACTAGAGCTAAGTTGCTGCTACCTCAGACTTATTTGGGAGTAAGGAACCACTCCAAAGTAAATGGGCTCCCAAAAGCCAGTTCAAGCACTCTGGAGGTGGGTGGGGGTAAGATGGGAGGAACAGGAGCGGTGGGAAGGACTGGGAACTGGGATTGGTATGTAAAATGAGAAAACATTGTTTTATAAAAATGCTTTGTAAAAAAGGAATAACATTTTTGGAAAGTATTTTGGTTTACCTATACCATACTATACCAGCAAACAGCTTTTGCTGAGTAAATTAATTCTTCATACTATTTTTTTTTAAAAAGAGAAAATCACTATTAACTTATACTTAATATAAGAAGATTGTGAATGACGATGCAAGAAAAAGACCATTTTATTACTATAGGGTATCCAAGAAATGACTTCTGATGAAAGAAAAAGATAAGAATATAGCATGTAAGAGTTTAGATATATAGCACTATGAATACACTTCCAGAGATAGACACTGACGTGAAGCTGTGTAACTTTGGACGATAACTCAAGCCTTGTAGTGTTGTTTTCCAAGGTCATTCACAAGGAAAACCTTTCTTGGTATGGGCTCCTTTAGTTGGAAAACAAGTTCACCAGGGATCTCCTGTGTTCCAGCCATTTTAAGGATGTTTGTAGGGGAGGATGACACATAATTCATTCCGGTTCTTTTGAACTTATTTGTGCATGAGCCAAGCTATCTGTTCTGGGCAGAGTGGTAAGCAAGCAGCTGGTCTTCATTTGCACTGAACAAGGAATAACAGAAAATGTACTCAAATTGCACTGGGGAGGATTCTTTGAAGATAGAAGGGAAAGTGTCCTAATTGCAAGCTTCAAAAGGTACTGGAACTGGCTGTGTAATTCCCTGGTGAGCTTTGCAGCCAGCATAGTCAGAACACTGCAGAATGGTTTCCAAATGGCATGTGCATTGGCCAGAGGCAAAGTCTAAAGCAGGTGACCCCGGGAGAGCTCCCCCACAAGGAGAATTTGCTTTGGTTTTGTTTGTGTTACCACAGGTAGCATCTGATACATTTCTATTTGGAAGAGCTGTATGGGATTGGTCAAGTAAGGACAGACAGGAAGCGAAAGAATTAGGAGTTTCACAGCTATTTAGGAGGTTTGGTCTACCTTCTTTCCAAGCTACCTGCCCTGTTTGGAATGGCAATATGACCTCTTACACTGGTACAAATGTAGCTTTATTGTTTTAGTTTTATTCTTCACCCTGTTGTATCTTTTGACATAAAAATAATAAAATCTATAATTCGTTTAGTATCTTGATTTTCTAAATTATGAACATGTTTAAAGTGACATAATGAGTATTGTTTCCCCTTTTGTTGTTGTTGGACATTTGTCACATTAAGCACTGAATTTTAAGTGAGTCCTGACTGTAAACATACTCTCTTCTCTTCTCTTATTAAGATGCATATCCCAAGAGCGAGATGATCTATACCTGGACCAAAGGCCCTGAGAAGTCAGTGGAGGTGCCCAAGGAGTCTTCTAGCTTAGTTCAATATGACCTAATTGGGCAGACTGTATCAAGTGAAACTATCAAATCTATTACAGGTGAGATTGCATGCACATACATCGCCCCCCTCCATGTCTGTGTGGGTGTGGGTGTGGTTTTTTTTGTTGTTGTTCACACGTGTGTGTGTGTATGTGTATGTAGGCATATGTGTGGGAATGTGTATGGTATGTATATGTGACCAGTCAAATGGGCTCATTCCTCAGGGGTCCATCCATCTTATTTTTTGGTCTCTCATTGTCCTGGAGCTTGCTGAGAAAGCAGTCAGACCTTGAGCCACAGGGTCCTCCAATCTCTGCTCCCCCATTCTGAGATTACAAGCCTGGACTACCTACTTCATCATGCTCTTTTTTTTTTTCCTTGATGTGGTTTCAACTTAGGTCTTTATGGTTTTATGACAAGAACTTTACCAACTGAGATACATCCCCAGCTCCCTCTTAGTAAGATTTTTAATGGCAAAACTCAATGTGCTACTTGGTGTCAGCAGTGGAATTTTGTCCCATCCTTTTCATTGAAATATTCAGTGTTTTCAGGGAAATTTTTCCCAGAAGTAGAGCTGATATATTTATAATCTTACTTCAGTTCAAAATAAATTTTGAGTTCATGAGATAGAAGAAATGAATAGACTTTTCTTGTATAGAAACAAAAGCCAATAATTAAATATATTAAACATGTTTTCAACAAAATATGAGGAAAAAGTCTGGCTCTGATTCTGTGGTACTTTTCAAAAATTTTTAATATTACCCAATTTTGTGGTATCATTTCTTCTCTTTGTTCCAAAGTGATAGCAAAATTTAAAGGATGCTTGAAAAATATATTTAGACTCTACATTAAAATTCTCATACTAGTGGATGAATAGCTATACTGGTGATTCTTTGATTTTAAAATGTGAATAGAACTAATCTTAAGATTTAGCTTCTATCACATCTAATGAGAAAATTGGCTACTCATATCTTCTTCCAAAATGGTGTTTCTTCCATACACATTTTTACCAGGAATAATTAATGATATTTATCTTAATGCACTTTTACTGCTATATCAAAATATCATAAACTGTGTATTTATACAAGGAACAGACTTGCTTTTCAAGCCTGAGATCTGGAAAGACAAACATTAGGGTGCTAGCAGACTCAACGTTTGCTGAGAGCTTGGTTCCTGGTACATGGAATAGTCCTGTCTCCAAGAGTCCTCATACCTGGACACATACAGGGAAGGATTTCCAATGTAGATTGTTTTATACAAATACTAATGCTTCTTTTGACTACTCTATCTTCATATGCTAACCACCTATCAAAGACCAGTCCCTAATATTACCACATTGGAGGTTAGGTTTCAATTCCCCACTCCTCTTTTTGATACAGGATCTTATCCTGATCTATATCAGGATGGCTTGACACTTGCTATGTAGCCCAGAATAGCCTTACAATGGAATTTAATCAGCTTCAGCCTCCAGAGTGCTGGAATTGGAAGTGTTCCATTGTGCCAGGCATACTGTGTGATTTTTTTTAACAGTATTTAGACAAGGTGGTAGTTAAAATGTAGTCAGCGGTTACTATCTGACAGGGCTCATTACCAGTTCCTTCTTGTATTGAATTCTCATAAACACCCTGTGGAGATGGTACTGTTAACATCTTTATTCCTCTAATGAGAAGTATGTAAATATAATGTACTTAAGTAACTTGTCTGGGTGTCACGGCCCCAAATTCATAGACATTCTGAGTTCTGAAAACTTTCTTAACAGGCCCTGAATGTCACTGTATTAGGAAAACAAACAAAACAAAAGTGGAATAGTTATTGCAAGATCTTGAACAATGGAGTGAAATGAGGGAGACTGCTTTTTGTTTTAAGGAATGCATTGATAATGCACTGATCTGTAGGGGAATGAGTCTAAAAGAAACAAGGTCACGGAAGCAGAGTGGAATGATGCTTTCCAGGCTCACAATTTCAGCCTAGCAAAATAAGTCATCCCAGGGAGTTACTGACCACCTGATGCATACTGTTGACAGTTTGTAAAGAGGAAGGACTTCACAAAAATACAGTAAGAAAGATGTTGCGAAGAAGCTTGTGAATCCGATGGATCCTCTGTGACAGGTTGTGGCTTGTCATTTTTACTGATGAATACATAACCTCCAAACTGATCAAGTAGTATATGCATTAAATATAGGCAGGATTTTGAACATACTTTACACCTTAAAATGGTTTAACAATTAGAAGCAAGGGACAAAAAAACGAGACTTTAATTATTTATAATAATAATTTTTTATTTAGAAACAATCTTATTTTACATATCAATCCTAGTTCCCTCTCCCATCCTCCCATGTCCCCCACTGCCTCCCCCATCCCAACCCCTATCTACTCCCCAGGAAGGGTGAGGCCTTCCATGGAGGATCATCAAAGTCTGTCATATCATTTGGAGGAGGGCCTGGCCCTCCCCCTGTATCTAGGCTAAGAGACTAGCCCTTCATGGGGAATGGGCTCCCAAAGTCCATTTGTGCACTAGGGATAAATACTGGTTCCACTGCCAGAGGTTCCATAGACTACCCAGGCCTCTTAACTGACACTCACATTTAGAAGGCTTGGTTTGGTCCAATGCTCATTCCACAGAGTTGAAATCAATCCATGAAACTGTCCATTGTGAAATGTTTTAGCTCACTGTCTCCTCACTTGAAACTGCTTTTTATAAATTTAAACTCCCTGTTATGAAATTGCTGGCACTGTTTCTGTCCCCAAACTCTGATTTATTTATTAATTTTTAGCTTTCAGTTTTGAGGTCATAATTAAAATATTTCTCCTGTGCCTTTCCTCCCTCTAAAACCTTCCATATACCTGTTCATATTCTCTTTCCAATTCAGGGCCTCTATTTTCACTAATTGCTATTACATGTATATATATATATATATATATATATATATATATATATATATATATATGGGCATGCTTATTCCTAAATATAACATTTTCAGTCGATAAAATCTGTGTGTGTTTTCACAAACTGGTGTGCTCTTCCATGGGAAAGACCACCTCTCCCATTCTTAGCTTGCTCAGTTGCCTATATTGCTTTGTGTAGGGTTGAGGTCTTATGGGGTTTTCCCCTTCCAGTTTGACATGTCCATTGGTACTGTCCTTATTCAATTCACATTTAGACAGTTATGATAGTGAGACATGGGTATAGTTTCTATTATTACTAGGAGACACAAATTAGGAAGCACAGGCTCTTGCAACAAACCTCCTGGTCCCCTGGCTCTTACTCAGTCACATGGTTTGCAAAATCCAGTGTCATTCCTATACCTGTCACATGCATCATCATTTTGGGCATATCCTTCTTACATTAATTATGAAACAATGCAATGGCCTCCTAACAGGTATCTCTGCTTCATGTGACCTTCTAAATTGTGTTGATTTTCACATGTGTTTGTTTGAAAACACATCTGGGAGTAGAGATTTATAAATCTTTGTCTTAATTTGCAAATATTCACTGGACATTAAATAACATTATCTATTCCTTCTAAGAAAGCTAATTGTCAACAGCTAACAGAAAGTTTATTGTTTATTTACTTCTAGGATTTTTAACGTTATGTTTGTTATATCTATTTGTACCTTTACTTATGTGTGGTCACTTAGAATTAGAAGTAATGAAGCTTCTCTCTATACTTCTGTACATGTACAGGAATGAGATATGTTTGAATAAAATATGTTAATATTTACATAATTTTATAGAAATTTTTGTATCTTATGTCTTTCCAAAATTAAGCTTTTCGTTTTCAGTGTATGTATGTTTACATTGTTTCATTTGCTTTTCTATAAATAACAAGCCTAAATTCTGCTTTATTAGATTAATTTTTATTAAAATTAAAAAGGATATTATTTTACATACCAATCCCAGTTTCTTCTCTCTCCTGTCTTCCTATGCCTCCCACTGCCCCCATACCACACCCCCATCCATTCCTCAGGGAGGGTGAGGCCTCCCATGGGGGATCAACAAAGTCTGTCACATCATTTGGAACAGGACCAAGGCTGTCCCCTGTGAATCTAGGCTGAGAAAGTATCCCTCTATAGGGAATCGGCTCCCAAAACCCATTTACGCACCATGGATAAATACTGGTTCCACTACCAGAGGCCCCATAGACTGCCCAAGCCCCCCCAATTGACCCCTACATTCAGGGGGCCTGGTTCGGTCTTATACTGGTTCCCCAGAAGCAGAGATTCACAACTAAACACTGAGCAGAACTCCTGAAACCCAGCTGTAAAGAGGAAGGAGTGATGAGCAAAGAGGTAAAACAGCTGAAATAAGGAAGTGGGAGCTCATGGACCCCAGTCTAAATTCTGCTTTTAGAATGATATGTAAAATAAGAAAAAATATTTAAAAAAATGCTGATGATTGCAATTGGATAGATTGCTCAGGAGGTAATGTGTTCACTGTGAAAGCATAAGAATCTGAGTTCAGATTCCTAGGACCCACGTGAAAAGTTAATTGTGATGTCATGTGCCTGTAATATTAGCACCACATAAATAGATATAGAAAGATCCTGAGGGTTTGTTGGCCAGTCAGTCTTTAGAATTTTTATCTTTAGGTTCACTGACAGACCAGGTCTCAGATAGATGGATGGATGAAAGAATGATAGATAGATAGATAGATAGATAGATAGATAGATAGATGATAGATAGATAGATAGATAGATAGATAGATAGATAGATAGGACATCTACAGAATAAGTCACACAATGTCCAACATTGATTTCTGGCTTCCACATGAAAGTGAACATACAGTGTGTGCAAACACACATACATGTACATATTCATACACTACACGTATATGCACATACTGAAAATGAAAGCAAATTGCTTTAGCATATTTGACATTTGATATAAAAACACTGTCATCTCTTGAAGTCTTAGCCCATATACAGTTGCTTAATCTGTACATAGAAAACATAATTTTTCTGAGTAAATGATGATGTTCAATGTCATCCTCTATTTTACTCTCCTACCCACAGGATGGAACTCTGCATTTCTCATTGAAATATGCAGAAAATATAATTCATCAGCTAAGAATGCTGATTGTTAGACTAACATATAATCATGAAACAACTGAATAATGTACTGCAAGACCAATAATGTATTTTCTTTATCTTTCTGGCAGGTGAATACATTGTAATGACAGTTTATTTCCACCTCAGACGGAAGATGGGCTATTTTATGATTCAGACATATATCCCATGCATTATGACAGTGATCCTTTCTCAAGTTTCCTTCTGGATAAATAAGGAGTCTGTTCCAGCTAGAACTGTATTTGGTAATTTCAATTTATTTCTTGGGTAGTTTTGTTCACATTACAGTTTTGACTGTGACTCACAGGACGAACCCTTTGATATTTCTTAGAAAATATTATTACACATTAGTATACCAAACCAAACTGAGTAAGGAACTATTTGAGTACTCATTTCTAACTGGTCAATATAACATACTGCTGCTTGGAGAGATAAGTACAGTGTGTCCTTTTCTGATGTCCTGTCAGAATTCTGTTTTTGAGAACCAATAAGGTGAAAACCAAGTGGAAATGTGTATATAATGTCACTTTCAGTGACATTCTTGAGCTACTAGCCTAATGCTGTGTAATTGAATTAAAATTATGTCTATGTATTAAAATGAAATGCATAGACAGCTTAAAATAAAACAAATAAAAGTTATGCCTGACTGCACATGAAAGCCTGATTTTTAGTGAAAGGGAACAAAATGCAAATGGCTTAAACACATTGAATGGAAAGGTATTCTGCATGTAGTCTCTCAGCTCAATGTATTCTATATGTATAATTTCTGTTTATTTCCTATTGTGGTTCCTCTATAGTATTCTAAATGATAAGCCTCTTAAAACATATAGGTTTAACATTTTTGTGTTAAATAAGTCTTTTCTACATCTGGGATGCTTTCATATCATAACATCATTTATAGTTAAATCTATTTAGTGTAATATAGTTATCTTTTTTTTTTTCAACTTTATCAACATCATTCAGTGTTGGGAAAAGAACGGAAATGATCAGACTTCTTTCAGAATGGAAGCATAGGTCTCCTAAGATATGCTGATTTCTCCCTTTTGCCTTTCAGTTAGATTTAACTGAGGGCACAACATTTTCTGTCATACAACAGCTGCAGGAAGGCTGGTGAGGAATTCATGTGAGCCTTTTACCTTACTTCGCTACAACTGCAATCCCTAACAAAAACAGCACAGGGTGCTAAGGTTTATTTTGGCTCATGATCTCAGATATATTACAAAGCAAACAGGAGCAGCACTGGTCCTGGAAGGTGCAAAAGAGGCCTGCTGCCACTGCTGTGGAGAGAAAGTAGAGAGCATCAGCTGTTGCCAGGACTGAAGCAACTTTCAGTGACCATCATTGATAATCAGTCAGTCTGGTTCTACCTCCGAATGGTTCCACAACTTTCCCCATACTGAAATGAGCTGGGAATAGGGGATTCTCTGAGAACATTGTAGATTCAAACCATAGCATTCCCCATCTTCATAGGCAAGAGTGTCTTGTTATCTTCAATAAACCTGAAATCATCCTACAAAGGTATTTCTTCCACATATACCTAGTGTCACTGCAATGCTGACAGTATGTGAATTATAGTTAAAACTCAAACAGGGAGTCAGTGTCAGAGGTGGGGTTTTGTTCAAGCTACCTCATAAAGTTATGAAAGTTTAATTAAATGACTGCATATTGTAGATGTAGAATAATAAATGTTAACTGCTAAATATAGATGTGAAAATGAAATATAGAAAATACATCTAAAACTCAAATATATCACTTACATTCTCCATCCTTTGAGTTAATATGCTTCCCATTCAGAACTAGTGAAGATTTAAAAAAAATTGCTATTAATTTTTTAAAAATGATTTCTTACAGTATTTTTGATAATATTCACCATCCCCCATTATTCCATCAAACTACTCCCATATCCATCCTCCACCTTCTTTTCCTCTCTCTTTTTAAAAATAATAGTCCACAGAGTCCCACTTGTGCTACCAATATACTTACAGATGTAGGGTTACCTATTGGAATATGGTAGACATAGTAGGGGACATACCCTTAAAGAAAACTGACCCTCTCTGTCTCTCTCTGTCTCTCTCTGTGTCCCTCCCTCCCTTCCTCCCCCCCTCTATCTATCTATCTCTAAGGAGCCATCAATTGTCAATGAACCTCAGTTAAGGAGGTGGGACTCTTGATTCCCTTCCCACTAGAATGTTATCTGTCTTGATATTGTACAGTTCTACCACAATTGCTCTGAGTTCTTGAATATATCAGTCTTATCATAGCCATTTGGACCAGTACTCAACCACTTAACCTACTACTTTATGTTTCCTTCCTATCTATCATCTATCCATCTGTTCATTTGTCTATCTATCTATCTATCTATCTATCTATCTATCTATATAATCCATCTTAATATAATAGCATTTAATAGGTACTAATCTACAGAGGGGATAATACTTCTCCAAGAAGCAGAAGTCACAGATTTCACAAAAGAAAAAAAAGTTCTGTGCCACCCCTCAAGTTTATTGGTTAAGTTTATTTCAGAGACCCCATAAATAATACAGGCTTTTAGTTGTCAACCAGAACATGATAGTAAGACCCTATTGCTAGAGACAGAGCACTTTAGTCACAAGACTTGGAAAAATCAAGTTGGTACTGACCAGGAAGTTTTCCCCCTGTTGGATAGCTTTCATGGTAATGGAGGCTGATTTGTAGACTTCTGGGGAGAAAAGTCATGAATAGTCTTACCCAGCTGTGAATCATGTGAACTACATTGATCAACATAGCAATATATTCCCAAGGGCATGATATTTGCCTGAATGTTGTAGGGGCAACAGACCACTTTCTTATTGCACTTAAGGCTTGCTCTCCTGGAGAAGTTCTCAGGAGTAAATCTACTACTTGTATTATTACACTAAGTGAATATAGTGTTAAACTGTCTCTAAATTTGTGTCTCCATACCCATAGATTAGTACAGTTCTCAGACCTTGTCAGAGTGATTTTTTGTGCAGTGGCCAGTGTAGAAATTCACAATTGACTAATGTGTAAAAACTAAATATAGGTGAAGTTTTCATTTAGGAACTTTTTAGAAGAATTAAGAACTCATGAGAGTTTAAAGAGTGCTTAATATTAGAAACTGATTGTTTATTCTATACTTTCTCTTATATATACCTAGCAAAGAGACTGATTTTATTCTCAGGTTCTTTAGTTTTGAAGAAAATGTTCCTCCATTTATTTTGAGAGTCTTAACATTACTTGTCTTATTTAGTACTCATAAAGATTTTGGAGTCCTAACACATTATGTTCAGAAGCAGCCGGACTGGGCAACTGAGGCTGAGAGTGATATGCAAGTCCTTCAGCTTGCTCTAGTGTAGAGTAATCAAGGATAAAGGGGAATGGTTGTGTTAGTATAGTGCTTGCTGTATAAGCATAAGTACTTGAGCTTGGATCCTTGGCATCCATATAAAACCTATGGACATTGGGAAGTGCCTGTAACCCATGTACTGATGAGGGCGATTGAAGAGACAGGCAGATCTTTGGAGCCCACTGGCATGATGGTGTAGCCACAATGATGTGATCCAGGCCCTGTCACAGAAATAAAGGTGGTAGGGAGGACTCCTTGTATTTTCCTTGGCATCCATGAGAACACCACATGTACACATAGGCACACATTATTCACATACACATCTTAAGATCTTTTAATACACACACACACACACACACAACACACACACACACACACACACACACACTCACTTCTGTCTGTAATGTGCTTAACACATTATATGTTAAAACAAGCTGAATCACTTTGTCCCTTAGGGTTGCTAAGAGGATTGAATGCATTAATCCAAGTAAAACATTTGAAAAAATCCTTAGCACACAACATATATAATTTTATTATCATTGGTTGATGAACCTACTTGTCCACGAGAAACATTCAATAGTGTGGGAGAAGGTAACATCCATTACAGCTGATCTCAGCTAATGTTTCCTCTATAAACAAGACAGTATATGGAAATTAAGCAGTATAGCAAAATGCTAGTATTACTAGTGCCAACACAGAGTAAATGAACACTTTGGAGTCCTATTACTTAACATTCACAATAGTTCATCAGGATAGATATTCTCAGTTTTTATAGGTAAAGAAAATAGGGCAAAGATATGAAACTTTTATCAAGTTATGTAATTCTAAGTGGTGCACCTAAGACAATATACATAACATAGACAATTCAGTCATACTATCCTTGCAGCAGGTATCAGTATGTAGAAATAGGGAAAAGGTCTTATGAAAAAATTCCAGAGCTTCTGATTGAGAAATCTTTGCAGTAGGATTTTCTCATTTAGAATCTGAAATGTTCCTGCTTGTGTCTAAACCTAGATTAATATTAGTTTTGATCAATCAAGAACATCACAGCTATAATTAAATCTTTAAAATTATAAACTATTTCACAATTGTAATGATTAGACTTGTATCAAGGGTCTAGAATAGCTTTTTCCTTAGGGAAGTACTGCCCAATGTGGTTAGGGTCATTCGTTACTTACTCCATATGAGATTTAGGCTAGTAATGCTCTTCCTCAGCTCTCATCTCTCCTTTCACTTACAAAGATACAATGTACTGGCTCACAGAAAACACCAGGATGAGCAAAACCCTGAAGCAGCACATGTCTGAGAAACAGAATATGTGGAATTTTTTCCAAAGGCCTTCTATCTTGAAATTTGTCTGACTCTAAGTTTTTTTTTTTTTTAATTATTCCACTATGGTTAAACATTAAACACAAGTAGATGCCAGGTGGCTTATTGAAATCATTGCTATTTCATTTTCTGGGAATGGCCAGCCAAAAATTCACTCTTGTGTACAGTCTTAGCCTACTCCATTTCCTCTTCCTACTCCTGGGCCAGCCAATATGGTGCATATTCAGCAGTTTAATGCATGGGCTGGCATCAATACTTGAACACACAAAAATAATTATGTCTTTGAAGTGTTTTCAGGGCGAGATTCTTATCGAAAGAGTTAGCTTCTGTTTTCTGTTGATCAGTGCTTATTCTGCCAAGTACTATACCTGATGAAAGGGAATATGCACATTACTACATTCCTACACAAGACAGAGAACTTTTAATGTCTTGCGAGATGGCAAATTTTAAACCATATTTTGAGCCAATTGTTCTTGTCAGCCAACATTCCCAATTTTGTCAACAGTTACAACATAGCAACCATACTATCAAGAAGACCTTTTCATAAACAAAGCAACCATGAAAGAAAAATGTAAGAGAGCCAGATGTAGCATGCTATTGTGTTGGTATAAGCAATGCGATTTAAGGTAAGCCATCAACCTGTTTCTGAACAATTGAATGTCCTCACTCAATTCATAACTCAATAATAACCTTAGTATTTTGTTTGTAGAGTATCATCTAGAAATTTTTTCACATGACAGTAGGCATGATGAAGACAGTTTTTTTTATGGGCAGGAAAAAATTTAATTCAACCACCCACAACTAGAACAAAGTTTACAGTAACAAAGGACAAAGGACTCTTAACTCCTTGTATGTAAGTTTGATTTTCCTTTTTTTTTTTTTTTTTTTTTGCTTAGCTTTTATGAACACTGGCTAGTATTGTCATTTGAAACACACACTCTTATGTTTTTACTTGCAAATGCAAGTGCTTTGGATATCATTCCTGTCACATTAGGAGAAAACTACCGAACTTATGGAACACTTTTGAATTCTTAATAGTACATTACAGATAAATTGTTATGAGTGAGAAAAAATATAATTTATCTTTTAAACTTTGCAGCTTAAGTTTCTGATATTACTTTAGCAGTTGTTTACTTATTTCACAGTGTTTTGGAGAATCGTACCTTCTCTCTGACATTTAAACTGAGGCGTAATTGTTTTAAGGTCTCTTTCATAAAAATTCCTGACAAATTCACTATGTGTCAATGGGTCATTGGTGTAGATATGCAGTTAATCTACCTATTTAATGGAATAAGGTTTTTAAAAAGTACTTCGGGGGGGCGGGCTGAAGAGATAGTTTAGGGGTTAAGAAGAGTGCGTTAATTTTTAGAGAACCCATTTGGTTTCCAGCATCCACATTCATAGGCTTATAGCAGCTTGTTACTCCAGCTTCAGGGAATCCAATGAGCCTCTGTCCACCGACATGCAGCAAGCACATCATGCATGCATGTTCCTATACATATGCATATACATACCCATGTGTTATATATATATATATATATATATATATATATATATATATAAAATCTCAAAAATATACTCTAGGCTATAAAAATGCTTAAAATTATTAAACATATTATGTAATACATACTGATACACAGTTTTAGAATGTTATTTTAAAATTTGTAGCTCATGTGATACAAAGATGCTCTAAACTTCCACCTTCTAATAACCAATAGCTTAGCGAGTGACTGGAATTGGAGAAAAAAGATTGGACAAAAACAAACAATAATTTTTGTTTATTGGACATCATTTATGATGCATCTAGAACTGCATGACTGGTGATCCCTGAAACAATATTCCACGTGGTGTCTTTTAAAGACACTCTACTCAGTCTAACTGGAAGCAGGGTATGCTGAATTTTTTCCAAAGGCCTTGGATCTTGAAATTTGTCTGACTCTAAGTTTGCTAGCTATTCCAATATGGCTAAACCTTAAACATAAATAGACATCAGCTGGCATAATGAAATCACTGCTTTTGTTTTTTAGGCATGATCTAAGATTACTCTTAAACTCCTCCCTGGGGTCACATATGTGGAACATTAAAGGGATAGTACAAGGTAGAATATAATCAGAGTTTAAGTTGAAGATACAGCATTATTGTTTCTTCAAATAAAAGTATGATTATTCTTTTATTGTTGAAAAAATTTTTATATTTTTAAGTTGAACATTGATAAATTGCCTTTCAACTGGGGGTTGGCATGAGTTGACATATACAGTTAAGATGCCTTTATCATTCATCATCACTGTCACTTATGCCACCCCTATCACCATCATCCACAGGCATCTGAATATATCAACCTCAGGACCTGTCCTAAGAGTTATATAGAATGAGTACAAATGGATATAGGAAGTCCTCCAGGAATACCAGGGTAACCTAGATAATACTGAATAAATAAATGTAAATCCATGGAAATAGGGAAATTTTTTCAAATATTAGCACCCTCTGTAGTTTTAGTGGCACACAGTGTTTTTCTACTAAAAATGGAGGCCAACCTTTTCTCTAGGTTAAGAAAGTATTTTTTTTTCTGAAAGTGTGATTTCCAAAAATGATTGATGGAAGGAGGGCTCTATTCTTATTACAATTATTCTGCTTCAAGTTGTATACTGATATGTGGTAAATGCCCACATTTGCCAAATTGTTCAGAATATATTCATAGTTTTGATAAACAATGAATGCATTAATTTTATTCAGTATATTATAGACACTTAATGATAACTTATTTGAGACTTGTGATTATGCCGACAATAATTGTCAGTGGGAATGGGCCTTGCTTACCTGGTATATTCCTGCTCCCATTTTGAAGTCCAATGTGCCCAGTTTCCTATTCCTGTCTGAGAGTCACTGTTTCAATGAATCATCCGTCCTGGGAGGTCCATATACTGATTCCTCAGGTGTATTGTTTCAGCTTCAAATATAGAATCAATATAAGTTTTACATATTTTTATTTTTATAGTAAACTTAGAGTGTCCAAAGAAGTCCTAATGACCCTTCCAATCTTGAACCAAATCACACTAAGCTGATGATTACAAGTGCCAAAAACTGGACACATCTATTTCTTACTCCAAAACCTGTGCTGATTTCACTGAAGAAGAAGGATCAAAGCCTTTATCAGAGGTGGTGGGTTTCACTTAGTAGCAACTTGCCAACCTCATCCCACCTCCACCTTTTGGGTTAGCTTTGTCTTTTTGTAGATACAGCAGTAAAATGATTTATCTCTTTGTTTTTTCACATTGAAGGAATAACGACAGTCCTCACCATGACCACCCTAAGCATCAGTGCCCGACATTCTTTGCCCAAAGTGTCCTATGCAACTGCCATGGATTGGTTCATAGCCGTCTGCTTTGCTTTTGTATTTTCGGCTCTTATTGAGTTTGCTGCTGTCAACTATTTCACCAACATTCAAATGCAGAAAGCCAAAAAGAAGGCATCAAAGCCTCCTCCAGAAATTTCAGCTGCTCCAGTACTGAGAGAAAATCATCCGGAAGCTTCTCTTCAGGTATTTGATTTCATCTCCTCCTTCTTAGGGTTTCAGATGCTTGGTCTAATCTTTGTTGTAGGGAGAAAACAAAGAATATGAAAATATCAATGACAATTTGTAAGAATGGCAGAAGTCTAGGAAAATATAGAATTATAACTTTTGCATTGATATTTTAGTTTTTCAATGATTTTAATTATTTGAGAATATCATAGAATATGTTTTGATAATATTTACCCCCATTATAACTTCTCCCAGGTCCAAACCCACTTTCCCTACCCACCCAACTTTGTATCCTTTTCTTTTTTAAAGCCATCATGTGCAATTTGGGTTGTGTGTGTATTCGTTGATGTGTGGCTTTTATTGGAACTCGTTCTACTTACCATGGTATACATTTTGAAGAGAATACCAACACTTCCTCTTCCCGAGGCTATCAGTTGCCAATCCTCTTTCCCATGATGGGTTTTGGTCCAATTTGGGCTTGTACAGGTATTGGGAGTTTGTATGTGCAGCCTTTACTGCTGTATCCAAGGTGGCAGTGTTTCCTGGTAGCCATTCATCACCCTAGGCTCTTGGACTTTTTTCATTCCCTTAGCCAGAATAACCTTTGGGTCTTGGGAAGAAGAGATGTTGATATAGGTGTTCCATTTAAGGCTGAGAAACCCATGGTGTCTTATTCTTTGCACCTCAGCTATTTGTGTGTCTCAGTGTTAATCACCATCTACTGAAGAGAGACATCTGTTTGATGAAGTTTAAAAGATGCACGGTGCTGTTAGCAAGTCATAGGGAGTCAGTTTAACACTGTGGACATTTAGCAGAACATAGAGATCATGACCTATCTAGTTACAGGTTCTTGGCCCCGGTAATGGTGCTAAGTATAGGGACTTTTAATCTTGTAGACTGGGCCTTAAATCTAATGAGACAGTGATTGGTTACTCCCATGATATTAGTGTCACCATTGGGAGAATTGGCTTATTTTCAGAGTTCAAGGATTCATATCTGGGAAATATGATGAATATTTTTCTTCTTAGGTAACAAAATGTTTGGAGGTCTATGGGACCTCATTGAGCAGGAACTCTGTAAGAGATAACTCGACAATAAATGTTTTTATTTACCTGTTGTATTAACAGGTAAATAAATGTTAAATGGTTTATTAACCTGTTGTATCTTGTAGAGGTTTTGTCAACACATTATTTAAATTTTTTACGCACAAATGTATGTATGTATGTATGTATGTATGTATGTATGTATGTATGTAGGTATTTTAAGAAGCCTCTACAGTAGTAGGCTTCCAAATGACATTTTTGAAAGGTCTTTAGTGTCAGTTATCTTTCTCCATATATCCAACCCTCCTGGCCACTACCCTAAACTATAACAATTGTTCCTAATGTATTGATATTTTAAAGCATTGTATATTGACTTAATTTATTTTCATGCCTTATTACTGACTTAAAAGCCTAATAATTTATTCATAACCTTGATCCATGACATAAGGCTATTTTTTTGCTTGAAAGTTTCTTTCAGTGTTAAGAGTATTTTTTCACAGAAATGACTAAAATAGAACATACATTGGTAAGAGGAATAGGGTTGAGGGAGCTGCAAAGTTCACTTTTATAAAGTTCATTGACCAAAGTAAAATGGTAGTTCTTAACATGGCCTGGCATTTTGTTTGGGACTGCTCCCTGTATTAAAGAAAACAAGAATCCTAGCAACAAAAATGATACATAATTATAGCTGATGTTCATTCAAATTTAAAGGACATATCTGAGAGAACATAGAAAACATAACAAAAACAACTGTGAATTTATTTTACATATAGTTTGTCAAAGATTCTTTTTTAAAGTTAAACCTCTCTTCTGTGTGGATTCTTATTGTATAAAATAGCAAAATGTTCAAGAACATGGATACTCAAACAGACAGACTTTCTCTCCCCCATTTCTTCTCCTTTCTCTTCCTCTTCCACTATTTTGCTATGTCCCTCAGACTCTCTTTCATTTCCTTTTGTTCATCTTCTTTTTTTTATACATAGACAGATCCCTGTGGTTTTGTACTCAAGCCAAATGTAATACCCATGAATGACACTATAAAACTGCTTGGTCTGCATTTACCCAAACCAAAATGTAATAGGAATCATCAACTGGTTTTCCCTCTCCTAAGTTGTATCTTGTCCCTTCATTTATTTACTGATTCGTTAAAAAATAAATATTTAATGCCAGCTATGGGCCAGACATTGCACAGAAGCCAAGAATCAATAATGTACATTTTTAAAAGCCAGAACATATCCTACACTACAGAAATCTCATCTATTTCTATGTGTCAAGGGAGTGGGAGGCAGACAGTTTCTTTTAATGTAAGTCCTAAAACACCTGGAGAATTAAATGGGGATGCTGTGAAGGGCCAGGAAGCCTTTAGAGATCAGAACTCTGTTTTTGCAGTGTTAACCCATTCTGTGATTTTAGTCTTGGTTCTGCTCCCACAGTCTGTAGATACTACAAGAGTAGCTAAGGAAATAAATGCTTTTCATCAAGTAGCTTAAATAGTTAAGGTTTTCTTAGTGAATTCATCAAGATTTTCAAAATGCTTAGAATGCATTTCACACAGTTTTCAGTTTCAAAAGTGACTGTTCAAGTTTTACTCTTTTCCTACTTCCTATAGGTAAAGTTCTGTCTTTTGTTGTTGTTCTATTGTCTTTTGCTTTGCCATATTAAAACTATAATCTATTTCATGCACTTTTAAGTCACTGAATCTCAGGTTTATCTTAGTGCTTATTATTTTATGATGATTGATTCATGAGTTAATTTAATTATGTCTTTCTGAAGGTTAAATTTGTTACATTTTTCAAGATACTTGTATTCTTCAAATTAATTTATTTTTATGCCTTATTATTTAGGAATAAAGTTTTTCTTACTGAATTCAGATACTTCTGTGTAGAATTCTATGATTGATAATTTTTAGATTAATATTATCAGAATACTTGCTGTATATTCTGAAGTAAAATTGTTTTCCTTCTTGAGATAAGAATAAAGAGATAATATTAATATTTCTAGATGTGTTTTTTACTTAACTCTGTAATTATTGAATTGTATCTCTTCAGAAATATTGATTTGAATAATATTTTATTGTCCCCTGGTGTATGATTTATAATTAAATTATAACTGTATTTAAAGTTATTATTTTTAGCAACAAAGTTGATTTTACTTAAATCATTGTTATTTCACTTTTTAAAAGACCCTTGTAGTCTTCAGTTTCTAAAATATGTACAAACTTGTTTCATAAATACTGATATATTGAGCTAATTTTTTTCTTATTTATTCATTTTTCCCATTTATTACAATAATTGTATTTTACATACCAATCCTAGTTCCTAATACCTCTCTTCCTGCTGCTGCTCCCACCTTCTGCCCACTTTATCCCCCATCCACTCTTCAGAGAGGGTGAGGCTTCCCATCACTTGAGGCAGGACCAAGGCCCTCTCCCTCTGTATCTAGGCTGAGAAATGTATCCCTCCATAGGGAATGGGCTCCAAAAAGCCAGTTAATGCCCTAGAGATAAATACTGGTTCCACTGCTAGTTGTCCCACAAAATGCCCAAGCTACCCAATTATTGCCCACATTCAGGGGGCCTAGTTAAGTAGTAGGCAGATTCCCCAACTGTCAGTCTGGAGTCAGTGAGTCAGTGAGCTCCCATGTGTTCAGGTCAGCTGTTTCTGTGGGTTCCCTAACATGGTCTTGGGTCTTGACTTCTTTGTTCATATTATCTCTTCTCCCTCTTTACGACTGTTTTTTTTTTTTTAACACATGTAAGAGTCAATGATGTATAGCATTTAAAGGTTTATAACTGTGGTTATTTCTACATCAATCAGTGAATCCAATCATACAACTGTCCTTTATTCTCTCCCTGCATGAATGACTTTCCCTTGAATTCTGTTTGACTATCAATTCTAACTGCCCTCTTCTGTCCCTCCTTTCCTTCCTTCATCCTTCCTTCCTCCCTCTGTCTCCCCCTCCTTCTTTTCCTTCCAGTGATCCGAGTTTCAAATCTAGCTGTTTCATGTACTAGTCAAGTACTACTACTGAGCTTTACTCCCAGACCTCATTCTGACATTTCAAATAGTACTTTTTCTCTCAACATTAAATTTTCTGGTTTTCTGCTGTTGAAGTTATTCTTGGTTTTTTTTCTTTTTAAGCTTTGTTTTATTAAAATTTATTTTACATACTGATCACAGTTTCCCCTTCCTCCTCTCTTCCTGTCCGCCCCCACTATTTTCTTCTCCCTTCCCTTCCCACTCCTCCAGCTCCCTGCCTGGCCTCAGTGACAAGTGCAACTGCATAGGTCAAGAATACATTAAATGGGAAATAAATTGGGAGACAGATAAATATGGAGGAGAAAGTACAGAAATGAAGAAAATGTGCTAAGAAAAAAAAATAACAACTTATTCCTGAAATAAAATATTTTAAGACTCAACAGTTTGGAGTGTCAGTAGAGATTCTAATCAGGCAGCTAAAACTTATTTATTCAAAGTGTGTCCTAAAACATGCTATCAATTACTATTTTGAATGGTACTATATACTGACTTAGCTTAAAATGTGTTTGAGCACCTAATTTGTAAAAGACCTTGGAGTTTAATGACATTTGGTTCAAAGGTCCTTTGAGAATTCGCTAACAGTTTGATTTATTTGACCTATGGACAGTTAGTGGTTAGGTGGAGGTTTATGGTGACTATTTCTGTTCTCTGAGAATTGGAAAGATGATAGCTTAATGGAATATTCATGAATAGCCAGTTTCTGGGAATTAAGAATGGCTATCACCAGCTCAAGCATACCTTTGAATATTTTAAGAGGCACAAATAACTTCTGTTTCTGTTCATTACCTTAATTCTTCCCTTGACTCTATCCTAATATGGGAATTGGACAACATTCTTATTCTTCCATATTCTTACTGTTTCTTTTAAACATAACCAGTTTCAATTTGGGTAAATAGAATGATTTGAAAGGTAAGTAGCTGTAGAAGTAAAGCCAGGAATGGTTTTTAAACAATGTTATATATACATTGTAAGAGTCAGGGGGTAGAGGCATAGTCTAGAGGTTAAAAACTCCTACAAATCATCTCAGGTCAGTTCCAAGCATCCACACCAGGCAGTTTGTAATTACTTGTAACTCCAGATCCAGGGGATCTATATCTATCCCCACATCAGGCCTCTTTGGCATATGTGTTCACATGCACACATTTATAAAGATACATACATGTATTTTCTTGAATTATTTGACTATATCCTTTAGTCATTTTCATTCAAGCATTCATGTAGATATGCTATATCATCTGAAAAAAACTAAGCAGTGATGTAATAACCATAACTAATACTATGTAGTGAAATATTCACTTTGTCTGCACCTGTGACACAGACCACATCCGTTGAGGGTGGGGACAGGGGCGGGTGTTACATGGGGGAACTAAGTCTGAGGAAGAGGCTCTGGAGCTCTCTTGCTTGCAGCACAGTGACAGGAGAACATCCAGAGTCATCCTTGGGACCAGTAACCTGCTGGTGTTTTTCTGTCTATGTTGTAAGTTATTTCTCCCTGAATAAACATCTATTTGGCCTGTCTATTTCTCCTGATCCTTATTACACTTCAATATAACTAAGCTTATAAGTCAGTTCTGATATGCTATACTTTATATGTGTTATATAGTTGCAAGCTCACATGAGCTATTTTAAAAAGAAGAGACAGGTTTTTAGTAACTAAGTTGTCTGGTCATGATAATACAGATCCATTGGTAAACCCAATATTGAAATTGCTTCAAATGTGCTTTAGTGAGGACCTTTCCTTTGTCAAGTCTCTGTGTAGCATTTATTAAATAAAATATAGGTATTAGAATGTGAGTAGGTACACACACACACATTTATATAGGTATACAAATATTTTTATATAGAAAGAAGATATGTGTACAGGAAAAGACACAGATACTGATAAGCCCATGTTAGTCTTTTGTTCATAATTTTAAAATGCTTATCATTCTTTCGCACTTTTACAATGTATGTAATGTATATTTAATATCTTTTATCTCCTAGTACCATCTCTCCTCACTTTCCTACTCACACAGAAATTGTTCTTTTTCCCAACAAATTCCTTTCAATTTCATGTCTATTTAAAATTGTTTTGTCTTCATGTATTTGTGATCCACTGAAGTAAATTAGAGCTGCTTGCAGGAGAATGGATGGGGCTTTATTTATTAGATCATGGGTAACTTTTCACAACTGAAGAAATGACAGTCTACCGTAACAACAGAATATTGGCAACATCATCCTGTACAGGCCTTGTGCAAATAATCACAGAATCAGTGACTTCGTGCATACAACAGCCCTGTTTTGTTTATATTTTTATGACTACTTGGTTATTGCACAGTAATACAAATTCTTTCTTGTGATAAGAAAAACTTTTATAAATAATCTGTTAGATTACTATTTATAATAAAATATAAAATATTAGCTAATTTTATCCATGTTTCACTCAACTTCAGTTATTCTGCCACCTTCTTCTATCTGATAGGTGGCAAGCCATGAGCTGTAGTGACTGGTTAGATGTGTTGGATAAGGGGCACTGAGGACAAGAGGAACAGTATTGGCATCACTGACTAGGAAAATGAAGCACATTTGGTGAGCAAATTAAGTAGTTCAGGCTTCCACAGCTGAACATCAACCTTTACCACAATAGTGATTGGGCTTTTCTTTTTCAATTCATGAATCAATACCTCTCCCCTACAAACAAATGATTTCCATTCACCTAATTCATTTTTCTCTATATTTTCATTTCACTTTTCCTGTATAGTGTATATGTTTTTCAGTTTTAAAGTATGCATAGATTCTAGTAAAGCTATTTGAAAAACCAAAGACTTACTTTCTTTGCTTAATCTTAAGTAAAAATATGACATGAAAAAGAATACATAAATAATCTATGTGCATGCCCTATGAGAATCTCTGATTAATATTCATTAATTGGATGCTAGCTCTAACCTTATTTCCTATATGGAATCCATCCTGAGTCACTGCCTGATCTCAAAGACATAGTCTCAGATGTCTTTACCTACAAAATTGGGGACAATAAAATGACCTACAAGAAAGGTAAATTCTGAGAATCACATTGCATTATGCAGGAAAAATAAACAACATGATGCTCAGCCTAGCAGATCCACTCATGATCAGTTCCACCTTAAATTCTTCAAGCATTTATTGCTTGATAATATTCTGTGAAATTTTGCTTCAATTGGTTCCTAAATGAGTGGTGCTTATCTTGATAGATTTAAACTCATATATAAAATAGAGTTTGGTTTCATTGTATTTTCCAAAGTAGTTCATAGTATAGATTTAAAAGTTGTAGTTGTCTATTGATTGATTAAGCCAACTGTATGAATTGGTGTTTCTAAGAAACCATCACTGATTTTCAACCTGTGTCTTTCATATAAAATTCATTTTACTAGGAAAAAATGTAAACATAAGGCAATACTGAGTTTCTGCATTGCCATTGTAAGTTTCTAAGACAATAGGAACTTATTCTTCACATTCCTTTTGTCCTTAGGTTTTAAACATTTAATTTTTTAAAGATTTACTTTTTTATTACTTTTTGTACTGTGTATGAGAATATGCATGTAACTGAAGTTGTCTTCAGTGGTTGGAGGCACCTAGTCCTACTGGAGCTGTAGTTATGGATGACTGTGTGCTTCCTAACCTTGGTGCTGGGATCCCAAATTGTGTATTCTGCAAGAGCAACACATGTGCTAAAGTTATGAGCTATTTCTTTATTCCTGTCCTGGTAATAACCCATAATGATTGTGCACATTTGTGCACCACACCATGACATGCCAGTTCATGTTTATACTGTGCAATGGTCAAATCTGAGGCACATTTGTCAATAGTTGGGGTTAGCCAAAGAACAGCAAGTGAGTACTGAAAAGGACACTTAGAAAAGAAGCCAAAGATAACATTCACACACAAATGTTCAGGACAAGGAAAGGAATAGCCAAGTGAGTTTTGATCATTTTAGTTATTTCACTTTCTCAGATATCAGAGTCTATGATGTGCTAAGTGCAGTGATTTTTCTGGTGGTTGGTAATATGCAAGCTTCATTCCATTCCTATGGGTGCAGAAATGGGTCAGCTTCAAATTTTAACTTCAATCATCTTCAAAGCAATGCTGTTTAAAAGCACCTCTTAGAAATGCTGTTCTTTAAATAGTTTAAACTTAATGCCACAAAATAGTGCAGCTATCTTTCCTTTTGTTCTAACTCCTTTCATATTGTAACTTCTTTTAAAATCTCTTACCTTGGCAGCTTGAAAAAGGACCTAGATTAGTACTGTCATTTCATTTGACATTTAGGCATGTTTGTGATGAGAGTTTAATGGCATTCTTAAAATCTTATTTAGCTAAGAACCACCCCAAACTCACAATTTCTTCAATACAATAATGCTCTGTAATTGGTAATATTCTTTAGGGCTTGAGTGATTGCTTAATTGTTTATGTATTATACTCAGTGATTTATATAGCAAGAAAACCAGAATTATGTTTCATGTTGTGCCCTGTTTTCTGTGTTAATTTTGTTAATTTTTTTCATGTGCAGACATGGCTTCCTAATGTAGAATGTGAATCTCAGATAATGAGTTTCAACCAGAGACCAGGTACCTATTACAATCAGTCACTGAGGATTTCAAGACTAAAATCTATAATGTTAGTCCAGCAAGAGTCAAGTTGTTCATCTTGAGAATGGCTTATAATTGACATAAACCATGTTTTACAATAAATCAAGCACACTGATAGTAGTGCAAACTTAATTTCAGATATTTACTATTACCATAGATCTGCAGAAATACTGAAGAAATGCTACAGAAATTCTATATTCAATTATATAATGGAAACCTGTTATAATTATGTATATGCTTATAGAACAGATATTCAATATTTTTATGTTGGGAATGTGTTTCTTTTCCATCCATAAGTATAAAGAGACTGAGGAGGCTAGATATCCAACAGGTAATTTAGGGTGAAAACTGACAAAATCCTGTGGAAAGGCAGAAAGGGTAATAAAGATTTTTATCAGAGAAAGTTAAACTGAGACATCAACTTAATCATTGAAAGGCAAAAAGTTACAAATTAAGGAATAGCATCAGCTCATGAAGGGAAGAAAGCAGTCAGTCTTTACTGCTTATTGAACCAATATTATGCATATTTTGATAATGTCAGATGGAGAGAAAAATGCCAGTATTAGCATTCTTACTGAAGATAACCTATTTCCTTCTTCAGAGATGATTATACCATAAGTGTAACAGTGCAAGAAGAAGCTGAATATTTTAGATAGTTTTTAAGGAAGAAGTGAGGGAATTTTCTAGTGTATCACAGTAAGCAGGTGTGTGTGTGTGTGTGTGTGTGTGTGTGTGTGTGTGTGTGTGTGTGTGTGTGTGTGTATAATAGATATAAGTATACATGATTTGGATTAACAGCAAATTTGTTTGTTTCATGTACTCCTTTTTACAAATAACATGCTAAACAAAGACATAGTGAAGTGTATTAAATACTCTATTTGAGAAAGCAGCTTTAGCTTTTTCAAGCTAAATTATCCATGTCATTTTTTTAAAAGATTGATTGTATGTGTATGAGTCTTTTGAATACATTTATGTAAGTATACTACATGTGTGTCTGGTGCCTGAGGAGATCAGAAGAGGGCCTTAGATCCCCTACAACAGGAGTTACATACAGGTTGTGTACCAATGTGTGGGTGCAGGGGCTGTACTTGGGTCCTTTGCAAGAACAGAAAGTACCTTTAACCATGGGGCTGTCTCAACAGTCCCCATGATCATTTCTTACTTTGTGTATGTAACACATTTTGTGAGTTGCCATACATATGATATGTCTCATCTTGACAGCAAACTTTAAGGTGAGTTGTGTTATTATCCATGTAAGTTTATGGTTGATGAAGGTGGTCCTTCATAAGCCATTTTGGCAAGTGTGTAGAATATATATGTAGTAAATGATTGACTTGGATTTAAGTCAGTCTTTTTTTTCATGAGAAAGATAGATGCATGTTGCTGCCTCTACCTAAGACTAACCAAAAGAGATGGCATTTTTTTCTCTACTTCAAGTTCTCCAGTGTTGGTTTGAGCACATAACCCAGTACTTAGATTAGTATTTCTCTGTTAACTTGTGAAGGTAAGACAAAATAAGGCTCAAACTGTTATCATTAAGATGTCTGTGTCACTGCATGTTTATCCAATCTCTTAATTAATATACTATTTGCTCTGTTTTTTAAAAAGGGTATAGTTCATTACATCCATGTCAAAAACATACAACTTATCATGATTTTATTAGGTAGAGGGTAGTTATTCTGGGATAACTAAGGTAGGTACAGTTAGATATTCAGGTTATTTTATATTCACCCATACACAAAGAATTCATACTATTCCACCAACAATAAAAGCATCTCTTACAGTGTACTTTCTATGTGCCACAGAGTATTTTAAGCATTATAAGTATATATATATATATATATATATATGTATATATATATATATATATATATTCTCATATAATTTTCACAGCAATCCTTTTTATAGATGAGGAAATTGAAGCACCAACAGGTCTAAGTGATTCGCCCAAAGTCACACAGCTGCTATATAACAGAGCCAAGATTTAAAGCCAGATACACTGCATCCAAATATATGTTCAGAAACTAGTACAGATTTCTGCCCTTCGGTTATAACCCCATAAAATCCTCCATCCTGCCTCTTCTTACATACACCAGCCTATCTCATTTCTGATTTTATCTGAAAGTTATCTCAGTGTTCACAAAGTTAAAACTATAGACCATCCATTGAAATTCTATCCCACTTATAAGCAAGATTTTGCTTAACCTCAAATTTAGCAAAGCCACAGAAAAGTAATGAACCTTCCAAAAGTCTAGCATGGCATGAAATATGTTTGTCAAAGCCCAAAGTTATCAATTAGTTTGATTGTAGATTAAGTAACCCACAATTTTTGTTACTCTGGAAATAGTCAACATTAAAACAAAATCAAACTCAAGCAAGTATTCTTCTTAACTTTGACTTGAAATAAATTGTTTTACATGCATTCATGTATCCAATAAGCAAAATTAATTTCTAACATATGATCAGAGAAATGTGGGAAAATATTTAAAGAAGTACTGTATCCTCTTAGAATGTATGCTATATTGGATTAGAGAATATAGGAATATACAGAAAATGGAGAAAAAATCAGTTATTATTATATAAGAAACAAAGGACACTGTGAGAAGAACACTGGGCTTTAGGGATGGGGCTGTCAGGAGAATTCAGATGGTCAGTCTTGCTTTATACTAATACTCAATAGATAAGAAAGGATAACACAGAAGTAAGCCAGCTCATTACTGTATATATCATTAGTTGGCTTATGATATTTACAGAGTAGAGCGAAGATCATTTTAGAATTGTCATATGACTTTTAAATTATTAGTATTTTGTGAGGATTTTATTTATCTACTGTATTTGTTCTTGAATGATTGTAGTACAGATGCTGAGTTTATATCAGGTGCTCAAGAAATACCTCCTGACTGACTTCATTACTGTTATAAAGAAGGTATAAAGCCCTTGGATGGCAGCATATGAAAGAATCACACACTCATTTGAAAATTTGTATTATTAACATAAATTAATTGTCACTTGACCTTTCCTTGTCTGTGTCAATAATATGGCTGGACTTCATAGGATAGAAAAAGAATGCTGGAAATAAACTTCTCTCTCTTAATGTTTCCATTTATTTTGCAGCAAGTTCTAGTCTGTAAGCTACTGAGTAAAATTATTCATTCCTTCTGGTTTATTTGACTAAGCTGCCAATTTTCTCCTTGCTATTTTGAGGAGATAATTTTCCCACAACATAATATACATCTCTAAATTTCCAGCTTTCTGCTCAGCCTCAGATGATTTAGCAGTTTCAAGATGCATCAGTTTGGGTATGACTTATTTCATTTAACTTAAATGAATTAGAGCATATTATGTAAGAAAATGCCTATTGTAAAAGAAAATTATGTATTTTGGTCAATTTTTCAACAGTTTAAAGAAGGCAGAACTTTTCAACTAGTGTATGGGAAGCTTACTTAATGTTTTCTTGTAACTGATTCCATAAGACATTTGCCACGCCCTGGTTTCTTATTGAGCTAGCACATGCTAGTGCCTATTATTGTCCTTTTTGGTGATCTTCAATGCCCATTTTTCACATTTGGCCACATTTGCATTTTGTTTGTGTCCAGACCTTTGGTGTTTGAGAATTAACATTTATAAATTGTCAATGAGTTGTAGTGACTCTACATGTACAAAGAGCAGAGAGCCAACATTTTGTACACAAAGTAGGCATGTTATTATCTCTTGTTTAAACACTGTGAGTCCATGTGAATAAATGCGGCTAGTGTGTTGAACGTATTTTTAAGAGATTATTACCATGAACACTAATATGCAGCAAAAGCCTGACAATTCAATATTTATTGACTAAGTCAATGAATGAAAAAGATGACTATATCCACTGTATTCTTCTCAAGATACTAACAGTAACAGAAATCTTAGGTTGAAACAGTATAACAGAAAGCCTATTCAGTTAAAGCCTATTCCGCCATTGTTGTTTTGTTTAGTTTTTGAGACCTATGTAAATACTTGGAATAACTGAAGGAAATGTTGATGATTCTTTTTTTTTTAACACCCTTTTAAGTGGGTTCTTTGAACTCTCCTGTATGAGGCAAGCATTATCCTTGCCCTCTCATTGTATATAGGCTCGAGCTTTAGTTTGGGTGTGTGTGTTATCTCTACTTTCACCACAGAATGGTCCTGGCTAGGACAGTGGGATTCACTCTGAATGTTTCCATTCATGTTATTCTTAGAACACAGAACACAGAACATGCTCTCTGGTGTATAGGAAGAAAGGATTGGCCCTCTTCTAAGAACTGATTTGAGTATCTCTGATATGGGCATCCTGATTGGTAGGTAGCCAATGGAGGCCTTTATGAACCTCAAGTGCCCTTTTCTGAAATAGTAATCAGACACCTGGCAACCACTGAGTAACCAGAAAGTACTTTCTTCTAGCAGATCTCTATTAAAAATCAGGGTGGGCAGTGGGTGGTCAGTCTATAGCACCAGTTATGCATCTGCCCTTCAGCGGTTGTTTCTTCCATGAAAAAAAAAATGAGCTTATGGATGTTTTCTTCTGAGAAAAGTCTGAGTTCATAGGTGGAAACTATATAGAAATGCCATGATATGCTGGTCAAATGATTAAAAAATTAGGTGGACAATAGTCTTTCAAAATAAAGATCATTCATGCATGACTGATAATTATTTTTTCCAGATACCTAATTGTGGCAACAAACCAATTATTTAATAAAATATTGATTTCTTGATTATTATTACTAGCACCTATGAGTTTTATGCTGTATTTTTGTTTTTTGTTTGTTTGTTTTTGCAACCAAAAAATGTTATAAATTTGGAGCTCCACTCAGTGTGCCTGGGGCTGAGGAAAGCCAATCCTTTGTGGGCTCTTACTGTTCTCCACAGGCCCATTTGTGAACTGCTTTATTTTAGTTTGACTTGAAGCAGCAAGGTTTGTCTAAATTCCTAGCTTCGGTAAGCACTCCCCCATGTGCTCCACTCACTATTGCTGCTTCTGCAAGAAACCCACTTTGCTCCAGCCGATCCTGAAAAATGTTCACATGCTGTCTGCCTAATGTTTGCTAATGGGGCTGTTCTAAAAATGGTACCAAGGAGGTTACCTATTATCCACAGAACAAGAATATATTTGGGGACCGAAATAGATTATAGTCAATGGGGACCAGATCTGCTGACAGAGTTATTTTAGTATCTTCCAGCAATTCATTAAAAAATAGAATGAGACTTTTATGTAGGGATTCCTATTTGTTTCCAGTTCATTAAAAAATGAATCCTTTAGTAACTTTTAATATTTCCATTGGATTATTAATGCTTATTTCCCTACCATTTCTTTCAAGATAATATAAATAATTTGCTGTTTACATCTGTAGTGAATAATATTCATTGTAGCACAGCTGATTTTTTTTGTCTAACATATTACTAGAAATATGTGTGAAGTTTATCGATGCAACATTGAGATTGATTATGGATAGGCATATCCTATCTTTATTCATATTGATCAAAATGTTTTTCAATATGGTTCTCAGAGTCACAGCAAATTAGAAAAAAAATTCAATTGACATTTAATGAACATGACAACAATTTCCTTGTGCATCAGCAAGTCACATTTATGACTTTTGTCCTATGACTTCTGACTTACAATCAACCTAGTTTAAATTTTTTTTCTGGCAGAAGTGCCCTGTCTTGACCATTGAAATTTGCAAAAAGATTTAACCACAAATAGTAATATAGATATATGTGACTGTGATAGTTATGCTATATTAGAGTTAATGGCAAAAATTACAGTTAGTAGAGGATTCCAAACAGCCATGAGACAATTTAGGATACCTTGTTCCATGTTCCACAACTAATTTTCAGATGCCTATCCAGTTGTTTTGTAGCCATTAGGTTTGCATAGTAAGTCATAATTTTAGAAATCATAGCAGTTTCTAAATACCAGAAAAGGAGAGAGGCACATACACACATACATACGTATGTACGTACATACATACATGCATGCATACATACATACACACTCACATACACAGAGTGGGGAGATGGAGAGAGAGGAGAGATAAAGCAATAGAGAGAGTCCTGAACAGCTTTATTGTGACTATATAAAGCACATTGTCTTATAATGTAAGATAAGAAATATCCTTTCTTTACTTTCAGAAATTTGCTACATTGTTTACCTCATTTAAAACAAATGCACAGAATGTATTGTTTTACACTTTTTGACAAGTACAGTGAAAAAAAATGAAACTACAAATTTGAGGAGAGGAATTCTAGGGCACATATCTTGTCTTTGTCCTGCTGAGAGATGGTGCTTTGCTTACTGTATAAGTGCTTCCTATTTTAGGAATGTTTCATGGTGCAAGGAGGGGATCCTAAAAGGGTTAATCCTATTTGTTGGCCTGGAGAAGAAGAGACACTGGACTCACATTACCCAATATCAGTGAGAGCCCAAGTGTTCCATGCTGGGATGAACATTCTTGTTTGGATTGTGCTTTTACTTGATAGACCTGATTTAGCACTGTGTTATGCAGCCAAATTTATTGTGCAGCTTCATCACAGAGATTGCTACATGAAATAAAGCATTATGGATATTTATTCTGGCCAATCTGCCAGCACAGTAGAGTGAACACAATCACATACTCCCAGCAATGCAAGCAATGAGACGTAATTCTTTGCTTCTTTTTCCCTGGCTCACCATAATGTTCCTCCCTAGTTTGCATGCTCTCTACAGTTTGATTGTGTTTACTCCTCCATGTTTCTTCTTCATGTCATTAATGTCCTATTTTTCTAGCTGAGGATCTCTGTGGTTATAATACTAGTTTGATAGATTTCTAAAGGATAAAAGCTGTGATTGCTTTAGTGTGATGGCTGAAAAGTTCATGGTTCAGGCCTAACTAGATTCATAGGCCAATCCTTTAGAATTCTGGAAACATTTTAAAGGCAGAGGTCTCTGTAAATAATGAGAAAATGTATTAGAACAAGATGATAAGAATACAGCCGACCCAAATACCCTGTACGTAGGTGTTAGGAGAATTGGGTAGTCTATGGAGCCTCTAGTAATGGATCAGTATTTATACCTAGTATGCAAATGGACTTAGGGAGCCCATCCCACATGGAGGGATACTGTCTCAGTCTAGACACATGGGGAAGTGCCTATGCCCTGCTCCAAATGATATGACAAACGTAGAAGATCCCCTATGGAAGGCGTCACTCTCCCTGGGAAGCATAAAGGGGATGGGATGGGGGTTGGGAAGGCAGGTGAGGAGGAGAGGGTTCAGGAACTGAGATTGACATGTAAAGCAAGTTTTTTTTTTCAAAATTTAAATAGAAAAATATTATCAAAAAAGAAGAAGAATACAGCTTCAAATGGCTATGCATGTCACCCCTTTTAAGAACCACTTTCTTGGTGCTACTATTCCCAGTGTGCTACAGGAGGTCTAGTTGACAAACAAGAAGTTGTGGGGCATGGGAATGAAGATGTCTTTGGGGTGATTTTGATGTCAGCCATTATACTGCAAGCATGTGAAACACTTTAGGAGCATTATAGTCAATTCTAGTGATACCAGGACAATGCTGCTGCTTCTGCCCACTGTTCTCAGGTGATTGGCACTCTACACTAGAATACGAGGAAACTTCTCCTTGTAAGCTACCTGTACCCAGGTTGAAATACTGCCCCTGCCTTTTGCTAATTAGCATGTCACTCAGCATCATCAATTTTAAAAGTTCTTTTTAATCACCTTACAGATATTCCATCTGTACCACAGCAGCTGCTCCACAAGCATTCCTTGATTTTCCTTCCTTTCATCACGACTTTTTATCCTTCTCTCCTCTGCTTTTCATTCCTCTCCCTCTGCGTCCCTTCTTTCCCACTGACATTCAACTGAGTACAGCTGCTTTGGTGGCCATTTCAAACTAAAATATGTTAGTGCCAGGTGTAGATTTAATTGGACCTTTACTTAGAACACAGGCAGACAGTATTCAGGATGCCATCCCCCTGCCACCCCTGCAACCTCCATGAAAACTGCTGAATCACTGGTTCCAAAATCAGTATAAAGTGTGTTGAGACCTTCCAGAAGCTGAGTATGTAATGTGATCAAGTGCCTTGGAGGATGGGTAAACAAATATTTTAAAATAGGAGTGTTTCCATCAGTTCAAGTTGAACACTATCTGCATTCAGCTCAGGCAAAAAATATCTTAAAAAGCTAGATAAAGGAAATGAAGGCATGAGCAACATGTTATTTGTAGGAATGACATACATTATCTCCTTGGCAACTGCTGGGTGGCATGCAATTTGGCAATCTGTGTTGTGTCATCCTGGATCCCTGGAAGTCACTGTTTCCTATGGAAACAAAGGAAAGAACAACATGAGAGAAAGAGTACTGATTTCAGTCTGCTAGAAAGGTATTTTTAAACCAAGAGCCCAGCAGTCTTTCACAGTATACCAAGAGGTCAAAATTGTATTGCATTTTCATTTATTAATTTCATAATGCTTTATAATCATTGCTTTACAATCAAAGCATTACAATCATGCTTTGAGATGAAATTATGAGTTAAAATGTTTGCATGGGCCTTTCAGTGCTTTCAAAAGCACCGGGGTCTCAAGCTTGTGCACAATCATCTAACTATTCTTTCCAGAAATGTTTGCTGAATGCTTCATTTGTACCAGGCGCCACAAAGGTATCAGGCTGTGTGGACCTCTTGTTTATATATTACAGTTATCCTGTCATATCCAAGGGATTTTGTGATATTTCTTTATTGGAAGTGAATCAACACTTTACCAAGCATCCACTTAATCTCAGCTTTAAGACCCTATTATATAAGAAGCCAAAATTTAGCAAAAATAAGCTGTAAGGCTTCATAACAGTCAGTGGAATACAAAACAGTTCTTATACTACTTTTTCTTTGGTTAGTGATTTCTGTGATCTTCCAAAGTGTAATCAGTGAGTTTTTTTTTTTTAAATCAATATCTTCAAACTAAATAGCTCCAAAATACAAAATAATAGTGACTAGTATCCAATATAATTTCATTTGTCAGGACTCAAGTAGACTATTTTCAACAAGGGACATGCAGTTGCAAAGCAGAAGGCCACATAAAAGTTATAAAAGTTTGACGTTGATGAGATTTTAGGAAATATCAATATTACATAATGCAGCAAAGGGATTTTGTTTTCTTTTTTTTTTCAAGACAAGGTTTCTCTGGCTTTGAAGACAGTCCTGGAAATAGCTCTGTAGACCATGCTGCCCTTGTACTCACATAGATCCACCTCCTCTGCCTCCTGAGTGCTGGGATTAAAGGCATGTGCCACCAACGTCCAGTTGCCACAAAGGGATCTTAAAGGTCTTCAGTGCTAGAGTGGGATGGCCTGATAGCAAGAAGATGATACCACTGTTTGCATAAAATTAAAGCATCTCATAATTGTTACTAGCATCACCTGTGGGTTGCTGGGGTTCTTCCCCACCCTGAAATTGTATGGGAAATGAGGGTTTGAGTTTGGATAGCATAGCCACTGGGGTTTGATTTTTATCTCTTCACAGTAATAGTATTGTGTCCCTCCATCTGCCTGGTGTCTAGTGAATTGCTTTTAGTGCTCATTATTCATCCATTCTCAGCTTTATCATAGCAGGAAGTGAGGCATTTGTTCACATTTCTGTAGACGATTAAGAAGTGACTTCAATACAGTCTGCAAATGTCTACCAGAGTCTCGGGAAATTGCCTGAAGGTTGACTTTCCTAATAGGTGTTCCAGGTGTTCTTCTATTACAAAGAAGAGTCATATTTCTGGTTTTCTGATCTCTTTCTTATTAACAACTACATTTCATTTCCTAAAGTTTTCTCTCACGGGGTCATATTTTACTATGTCCTTCCTAAGAGCAGGATTGCAGTTTAAATTGTTCTCTTGGTTTTGTGGAGATATTCACGGAAGTTTTAAATAGCATTGCAGCTGTACAGAAAAGCTGTTCCAGTGTGTGCTTTGAACGTCAGCTTTTCAATAAACGATAGCTTCAGATGATTGAGAGGAAGGGGGAAAGGGAGTCCTGCTAAACAAGCTATTGCAGCCGCTGACTGCATGTTTCAAAGCATCCTGGGAAAGAGATTCACATATCTCTCTATTTTGCTACTAGAGAGGCAGGTTAGTTCCCATGAGTCATGCCTTTCTGGAGTAACATCAAATGGCAAGAACATGGGGAAGGCAATCCAGAAGGTGATTCTTTCATGCCCAGTGGTAGTCACTTAGTCATAGTTTCTATCGCAGACTTATAAAACAAGAGAGCAAATGCATGCTCATTCTGGTTATCAGTTAATATTCAGGATTGACTCATTAAACAGTTCATTAGCTACTAGAGTGGCCCAGGAAGTGTAATGTGTATAGAATAAATAACTGTTGTCTGGGTTTCAAGTAGACTTAAATGCTCTGTTTTTGGCTATGTGCATTGCTAACTACATATCTCCTGAGACTTGTTGTATGAAACTTATTGTTTTTAGTATTTTGTGTGCACAGAAGTTGATTTTGTTGCTGAATTATTTTAGTACAATTTAGTCATCACTTATTTAATATCCACTCAATATATTTTTTATGTAGGAATTTATAGTGTGTTGTACTGCTGGTTGGTGAGGGAAGAAAAAAAGTAAGGCACCATGTAGCCCTATCAAACTCACATTGGAGAATGATGTTCACACAAACAAACATGCTAAATACTAATAATAATGAGCCTAAATAATGAGTCTAGAAAATTCATTAGATGCTGAGTAAATGTACCATAGTCTTCATTGAAATTTATATGGTGAACGATTCTGATGAAAGTAGTCAAAATGTCACATTAAACTTATCAGTGAAATCAATTTTCATATTCTATCTCGAGGGCAGAACAAAGAAAATGAAAGCAAGAACATGTTCAAAGATTCCAAATCAAGGGAAAATGGCCTGTGCTGCTAGAACTTAACTAACACATAGTGCTGACACTTCAGATTATTTTCATTGGGGTTTCTCCATAAGGTAACTTTCTTGTAAAGTGACCTTGGACTAACTTGCTTCTCCATTGTTGTCATAAAACACTGACCAAAAGCAACTCATGGAGGAGGGGTTATTTGGTTTATAGGCTGTAGTCTACCATCAGTGGAAGCCAGGACCAGAGCCCCAGGCAGGCAGTGGAGCAGAGATATAGGGTCTGTGGTACAAGGGAAAGCTGCTTTCTGGCTTGCTTCCCCAGACTTGCTCAAGCACTTTTCTTAACTATCTCAACCCCACCAGCCTAAGGATGGTACCACCCATAGAGGGCTGGGCCCTGCTACATCAATTAATTATTAAGAAAATGTGTGACTGACATGAACAAAGCCTAAACTGATTAAGGTAGTTCTTCAGTTGAGGTTTCCCTTTCCCATGTGGTTCCAGGTTTGTGTAAAGTTGTCACCTGAAGTTAACTATGATATTTCACAAGATTACAATGGCACAAAACATAAGAGGAAAAAGCAACCTGGTAGCATTAATAGGTCGTGTCACCAGCATGTCTTACCATGCTGGAGATGGTTATAGAGTGTGTATATAGAAAAAGCCTGAGAACTTCCCCACTTGGTGGTAAAGAAGTTGGGCTACTTACTCATACCTCTTAACTCTTGTTGTCAGGTTCACTTACAGTTTATTCATTAAAAACACTGTATATTTAAGGGGTGTATGATATAACATTATGACCATTATGACATACATAGTAAATTTTGGGATAATTAACTAATTATATCCATTTTCCCATAAAGTATTCAATTCATTATTTTTGTTTGTTTTTCAAGACAAAGTTTCCCTGTATAACACCTCTGGATGTCCTGCAACTCAGTTTGTAGACTAGGTTGGCCTCAAACTCACAGAGAGAGATCCACCTGCCTCTGCCTCCCGAGTGCTAGAATTAAAGGGGTGCACCACTACCACCCAGCAACATTTTCTATTCTTTACACGATGGGGACAAGGAAGGTATATTTTCTTAGGAAAGTTCAAATATACATTATAAAATTAAAAAGTGGCTTTCTATAGTTGTGCATTTTGTGTTTGGAATTTATTTAGCTTGCATAACTGAAACATTTACTCTCTGGTAAATGCCTCCCTATTGCTCCACTCTGTGTTCTTCCTTGGTAACCAAGACTTTACTCTCTCCATCCATGAATTCAGCACTGTAAGAATCCAGGGTGACTCAGCAGTTAGGAGCACTTGCTTCTCTTTAGAATATTTGGATTTAGTTCCCAGCATGGACAGTGTGTGGTTCACAAGCCCCTGCAACTCTGACACCCCTTTCTGGACTCTGTGGTCACTTGCCCACATGTGATGCTCATACAGATAAACAGACACATATACATTTTAAAAAGAGAATCTACATTTGTGTGAGATCACATGCTGTTTTTCTTTTTCACATTTCTTGCCAAAGTATTTTCTACCCCAGTTTCAGAGTACCCTTCAGCAAGAAAGACAGCAAGCTGTCAATCTCTCTGTAGTAACCTCCAGGGTAGGCCAAGCAAAGATATACAAGGCACTTACTGAATACTTTGTATCAGAGTACCTCAGGCAGCTGAGGGAAGGTTTGGAGGAAACCCAGATGTGTCTGGACTGGGGTCTAGATCTGGCTGAGCATTATGCCATATAGGTTTTCCCCTTGAAAACAAAATGGTTCCCTAAAGGAAGTCAAATAGCCATATTTTTATGATTATCACTTCAGTGGATCATGAAGAGAGGGAAGGTACATAAAGATGTTAGTTCTGGGAATGTTAATTTTCCATGTAACAGTCAGGTAAGAAATGATGAATGCCTTTACAATGGCTGAATATGGACAGTTTGAGAAGATATTGAGGAGGTTGCATGTAATTCAGAGAATTATAACAGTGTTTTCTCACTTGGAAAAGGGTCAGATAATATATCTGATCTAGAATACAGCAATGGGACTACATTTACGTGAACAAATATTTTGTTCATTTGATATTAATAAACATGTACACATATTAGAATTTATAAATGAACAAGGATGTAAATTCCATAGGAACAGGTATTAACAGGTGAATTATACATCATCACTGCCCAAACCCACAAATATTTATTGCATAATTGAATCAAATGAGCATATATATATATATGCTTATTCATATATACATATATATATATGAATAAGATAAGAGTTTATAGTATCTAAGATAAATGAGTTGCAAGCAGAGAAATCAAATGTTAGGATTAGATGACAAGAATCCTATACTGGGGACCAAGAAATGAAAGTAAAATTTTCTACTTGACTGGAATCTGGAGTTACAGGAAACATTAGAGATCAGTAGTGTTACATGTAACTGAGTCAGTGTGTGTTGTAGACTTTTCAAAAGTGCCTACTGTGCTTGGCTGAAAATTTCTAAGGCATATGAGAGAAGAGTAACATAATAATAGGATTTGGGGTAAAAACACATGGATCAGTGGAAGCAGTAACTGTAGATATGTTCTCCACACTGGCAGTCACAAATAGTAGTTGGTACTAAAGATCAAAAATTGAGAAGTCTTAGAAGCTGACATTTGTCTTTACTTATTTGTGGTGAGGATGAAATTGTAGCATACTGTAGCTTAAAAGAGTATTTTTAAAATTCTAGCCCTCTTAAGTAGAATGAGGTACCCAGGTGTCTTAATTCTATGCCCATCTTGCAGCATCTAAGAGCCCCATGGGCACTTTTAAATGGGAGTCCTTCATTGTTTATTCTGTCAACTGTCAAATTGGGTCTATCTTGGTTTTAACCCATTCTTAGATTTCCCCCAAAAGTAAAACTGACTGTGTCTCACAGGAATGGTAACTAAGATAAGTTCTGAATGGAGGACAACAAATCAAAATTTTTGGAGACAGGAAGTTACAATATGTTTAATGCTTTAATTGGCAGCATAAACTGGGTAAGTTGGGCCACAAAATGAGGCAAAGTCTCATGTAATAGCCTACTTTATTCATAGACTAAACGAATTTAAATTCTGAGGGTCAAGAAAAGTCATCTGAGTAAAGTATAGAATCACAAGGACAATCTACATGTGGCAGAAACATGTTTTTCCTTAGAGGCATATGACTAACAATAGCTGAAGTAAACTCACTCCTATCCACTACACCTGGGAAGAGGACAAAAACACAGTCCATGAAAATTCATGTTTTTGAAGAAACCGAGTTTTTTCACAAGCACTCTGAATTCTCAAATGAATCAATTATTTGTCTTCATTCTGACATCTCCCTGTATTTTGTTGCTTTTAATAGCAGGAAATCCAAAGTGGTTTGGATTTGAGATGTAGATAAATCTAATTGTCTTTGATTCATGAGTATATTATAAGCAAGAGTGTAAAGTTAAAACAGTGAAAACATTGTGTTTATATATCTGCCACAAGCAACAGAGATCCAAACTATTTGAATCCCAAAGAATGCAGTGCCTTCTTTAGATCGTTGATTATGTTCCCAAGGTACAGTTATAAACACAGTGTCATTAGTGCATAACATGTCTTGGTGCATAGACCCTTAACTTGGCTCTCTGTGGGTAGACTTGACTTCTGATTATATGGTCAATATCTATTTTATCCTTTAGATGGAGGTTTGCTATCTTTCCGGTGACTTCCACTGTTTCTCTATACTTGGCCAATATCCTTAATGGTCTGGGCCTGAGGGAACCAAAAAAGAATCCATAACATTTTAGTGGATCCATCTGCAATGACAGATGCATACCCCTTTCTAAAATCATTCTGGAAAAGTAAAAATAGGGCAAGTTAATGCATCATCTTGCCTATCTCCTTCTACAAGAAAATCAGGGAGGTTTGAGTGTGTGTTAACATAATTCTATTGCTGGAAATAATAAGTAGAATCTTAAACAATATTTAAGGGTTTATGAATTATCCATAATAGGTGAACCATAACAGCCAGTTTCACTTGTTGGGATGAAGAAAAAGAAGTATTAATAGATTGATGAATATCTGAACAATGAATCCCCCTATGCCATTAGATGAGCCATCAATAAAATGTGTATCTGCCAGTGGAATGAAAAAAGGTTGGACAATTTTTGTCATCACAAATTAGGTTTGTCTGATAATATTCCATAGCTTAAAATCTGGATGAGATTTTCTTTCCCATGATAATGTGCAAGTAAAAGTTGAAAAGCAATAGAATTGTAAAATGTTGTTAAAATCTCATTGTTAGTTAAGAATAAAGTAATATAGCAAGAATCAACCACCCATAATTGTTGACATCAGGTCCTCCCTAATTTATTAGTTGAGCAAGAAGAGGAAGGTAAGCAGTTAGTATTTTATGGCCCTTATGGTACAAATAAATCCATTCTGATGGCTTATCCTCTTGTGCAATAATACCTGTAGAAGACAATTTAGTGGGAGAAATAAGTAAGTTTATAGGCAGTGAAGGAGTGACACAATACACAATGTTTCTTTTAGTGTGGATTGAATTAGCTGTTCTTTTCTCATCTCTTGAGATAATACAGGAGGATTATCCAAGGCTATCTCTTCTTCCATAGTTTTAAACAGATTGGTTAGTGCATATAAACATTTTGATTTTGTGGATATTGCACTGGAATTATCAAACATACCTCATGATCCCAGGGAAGAAATTCTTAAATTAATTCTGGTTCCGTGTTGTGCCTAGGTTTTTGTTTTTTTTTTTTTTTTTTAAAAAAGACTATTATTTAATATTTTTTCTAATTTTACATATTGATCCCAGTTCCTTTCTCTCCCATGTCTCCCACAGACCCCTTCATCCCATCCCCCAGCCACTCTCCAGGGAGGGGAGGCCTTCTATGAGGGGTGATCAAAGTTTGTCAAATCATTTGGGGTAGGGCCTACACCCTTCCCCCCCCATGTCTAAGCTAAGAGAGTATCCCTCCATGGAGAATGGGCTCTTTGAAGTTCGTTCCTGCACTAGGGATACATCCTGGTTTCATTGTCAGAGGTACCATAGACTTCCCCAGGCCTCCTAACTGAGATCCACTATAAGGGGTTCTGGGTCGATTCTATGCTGGTTTCCCAGCTATAAGTCTGGGGTGCATGAGCTCCCCCTAGTTCAGGTCAGTTGTTTCTGTGGGTTTCTTCAGCTTGGTCTTGATCCCTTTGCTCATCACACCTACTTCTCTGTAGCTGGATTCCAGGAGTTCAGCTCAGTGTTTAGCTGTGGGTGTCTGCTTCTGCTTCCATCAATTATTGGACGAGGCTCTAGGATGGCATTTAAGGTAGTCGTCAATCTCAATATCCAGGAAGGGCATTTAAGATATTCTCTCTACTACTGCTTAGATTGTTGGTTGGGGTCAACTTTGTAGATCTCTGTGTATTTCCTTAGTGTCAGATTTCTCTTAAAACATATAATGGCTCCCTCTATTATGTTATCTCTTTTATTGTTCTCTATTCTTCCCCTGACTCAAATTTCTTGCTCCTTCATGTTTTCCTCTCCCCTCCTCTTCTTGGCTACTTTTTCTCCTAACTCCCTCTCCCCTTCACCCCCCTCCCACCTGCTCCCAATTTGGTCAGGAGGTCTTGTCTCTTTCCCCTTCTCTTGGTGACCATGTATGTCTCTTTTCAGGTCTCCTTGTTTCTTAGTTTCTCTGACGGTGTGGATTATAAGGTGGTAATTTTTTTGCTCTGTGTCTAAAATCCATATATGAGTGAGCCCATACCATGTTTGTCGTTTTATGACTGGGTTTCTTCTAGTTCCATCCATTTGCTTGCCTAGGTCTTACAGTTAGTTTTTCATAGGTTCTCCTATGTCTTCATAGGAAAGAAAAGCTAAGATTCGTTTGATTTTCATAATCCTTGTCCTATACTTTAGGATCAATTCAGGTAATGGAGGACACATGCCTAAAGGAGGCTCATGTAAGGGAGTGGAGGGAACTGGCAGAGGCATAAGTGGTACTGTTTGTAGTTTGGGTTTTTGCCTGGACAGGGAACACTTCCTTCTTTGCTTCTTTTACCAACTTTAAGGTTTGATCACCCAGTTTATATTCATTCAAGAAATCAACCCTCTGTTCCTCCTGACTAACATCCCCCTTATTTCTCTTAAGTGTTTTGAATGCAGCTCAAATTAATGTCCAAGTGATCCAAAATTGAACAAGAATCTTTTCCCCTTGGTATTGTTGTCTCTTCAATATTCATTTGGACTCTGTCCCATACTTAATCTGAAGGTCCTTCTTCTGTAAACCAGAGATTATAATCATAAACAATTTGCAAGCTGTCTAATAATTGTGATCTTAACACCCGTGTTCCTCATTTCATTAAAAAAAAATGATGAACAAGCTGGACGTGAGGCATATCTTCCCTGGTTTTGGCCCCATTATTCTCTCCTTCCCCCTGTGAAGGTCTCCACTCTCTTAGCTCATAGCTGACTTTGGGTCTCTATTTGGGCAACACATGTTTACCGCTCTAATGGCAGCATGAACCTGGCAGAATGGTTCCTAAAACTGAGGCAGACTAAAGTCTCATGCACTAACCAAGTTTATTCAGAGAATCAGAAAATTTCTACTTTGAGGTTTAAGAAAAATCACCTGAGGAAAGTACACAATCACAAGGATGATCTGCATATGGCTGAAACATGTATTTTCATAGAGGCTGAAGTAAACTCACTCTTATCCACTATAAGTGGGAGGGGCATAAAACCATATTCCAACAACAACTCCATGTTTTTGAAGAAACTGAGGTCACTGAACTCTCCCTGGAGCTTTCTCACACACACTTAGAATTCTTATATGACTCCATTCTTGGATTGTGTTCCCATACGCGCATTCATTTAACACGCAGTTCTATTGAGAAAAATAGAATGATTGGAAACTTCCTTAGTAATATTTTATCCAATGAGAATGATCTATGTTTGGCAATATGAGATTTTAGCAATCTAATAATAACATTTGAGACTGTATCATTAACTAAGGGCTTGAGTACTTCACTAATGTTGTCCCACTAATAACTCTTTTTTTATTATTTAAATTTGAAACAAGCTTGTTTTACATGTCAATCCCAGTTCCTCACCCTACTTTCCTCCCTTGCCTGCCCCCAGCCCTTATTCCATCCCCTTTCTGTTCCCCAGGGAGGGTGATACCTTCTGTGGGGAGTCTTCAAAGTCTGCCTTATCATTTGGAGCAGGGCCTGGGCCCTCCCCCATGTGTCTAGGCTGAGGGAGTACCCTTTAAGTGGAATGGTCTCCCAAAGTCCATTCATATACTAGGGATAAATACTGATCCACTACCAGAGCCCCCATAGACTGCCTAGTCCTTAACTCTTAAGAGCCATGCTTATTACTTTCTTTAGTATTTGCAGCTGTATCAAGCACAGATAGGCTATGTTCTACCAAAGTATTCAAATAGTATCTAGTAGGTCAAAGCGTTTTCTACCTGGCTTTAAAATCAGTAGATCTAATATTAATTTTTTATCAGGTAATATATAGCCATGTGAAAGTGACAGTGATGCTTGGTAGCTTTTCATTTTAGGATTTGTTTTATAGATGTTGGTAGAGAGTATATTTGCCTTGCTGCCTACCAAGTGTTTGTGTCTTCTACTTTCCTGCTTGCATGACTGAAGTGGTTATCTTGGTGGTATACATTAATGTGCTGATGAGCCATTTACCAGAAATTGCAACTCAGCTACTGGTTCAATTCATTCTAAATTTACAATCTGCCTGCACTGGAGTGCAAAATTGGCTTTCTTGTCACAAAGTGGTAGAACATGCAAAATAGTCTAATACCTTATTTTCTAGCTCAAGTGAGATTAGCTTGGGATCATAGAAAGTTTAAAAAAAAATCTTTTCAGAATAACAGCTGTTCCAGAATGAAAGGCTTGTTAAGTTCTGAATGATTTTGACAATGCCCCAACTCAATGTTGATACCATGGGGCTTACCCCTTAGGACAAATAAAATTATTTCCTGGAAAAGACCCAAATGATTTAAGGTATTTGAAGGGTTATGTAGTTGATATTGCAAGCACTATGAGGTGTCATGGAACCATGTGAATTTGTTCTGTCTACTTAATATGCTATTTAAGTGTAGGTATGGTACATATGGACCACATTTTGGTAGCATGATAATTCAACCTATGCTTCTTGACTAATTTCCTGTGTTTCAGTCTATAAATTGTTTTAAAAGTGTAAGAGATTGTATGCATGCTATATTGTGACACTCTGCTTGTAACACCAGCACTGGGAAGGAGGAGTCCAGATGATCCTAGTTCAAGTGAGCTTGATCACTAGTTATATAGTGAGCTTGAGACTAGCCTGGGTATATGCTAAGATAGTGTTTTTTAAAAAGAGATAATTTATACAAAAATATGATTTAGTTGCTGAATTCCATTAGCTTCATATCAGAACTAACATGTTTTGAGACTCATTCTGAAGTTTGAAAGTAAAGATAATACAGATTCTGTTGATCCCTCCTGGAAGGCATCACTGTTCCTGTGGAGTGAGGGGGGGGGTTGTGGGATGAGAGGATGGTTGGGGGGCATGGGAGGGAGGATGGGAGGAAGAGAGGGAGGGAGGGAGAGAAAACTGGGGTCAACATGTAAATTAAGAAAAAATAAAACAAGCAAAAATATAATAAAACAAAGAAATAAAAAAGATAATACTGATTGAAACTTTCTCTGGAGTTTAGAATGGAGTCTGTAGTGTCTTCTACACCAGCTTTATCATGTTTCGAATAGAAAATTTCTCAACAGTATTTTAAAGTGTTGTGTTCAAACTTGAAGAATCTGTGCATGCAAATTTAGAAAAAGCTTCCCTTAGGAATGTCAGGCAAGTGTTTTTATATATATATATCTGATATAGAAAAATGTAGTAGTGGAAATATTGATTCATCTCTTGAACTAGTAGAAAATTATTTCAGTTAAGGAAAACAAAACAAATCCTAGCTTAAGTTTTTGGTGACTCTTGCCCTCAATCTTAAAACTTTGGAGACTTTTGAGTTTGAGGTCAGCTGGAGCTATACAGCAAAATCTGTCTCAAGAAAATAAAAGAGGAACAGGAAAAAGGAATGAACTTTACTTAACTAAACTGTGTTTGTTGCTAAGATAAAACTTTCTGCAGAATAAGTTATCTGAATGTTGGCCTATTTACAGATATTTAGGCAGGAGCAAAAGGCATATTGTTATGCAGAATCTTTAAGCATTTCATGGCAATCAAGTCACAAAACAAGCAAGCAAATCAAACAAACAAACAAACAAAGACACAACAGAAAAACCCAGATTATTTTGAGTGGGAATAAGACCAAGAAATAGGAGTTAAGAAAGTATTTTCACATACACACACTGGAAAGACTGGAAAGAGGTCTTACCAACATAAGGAGGTGCTTATCTGGGAAACAGATTTAGTGTCAGTGTTTCTAGCAGAGTCAAAACTACAAGCAGTTAAATGCAGATCTGAAAAACCATGCTGTTTACTAACAGCCCTGATTTAGCTGGATTGTTGTAGATGTACTTCACAAAAATGCTCTCGTGCTTAAAAAAAAAAAAGTCTCCTAAGCATATGTATTTACAGTTTCTAGCAGATTCCCAAAAGTGGTTAAGTGTATCATTTGGAATTCAAATTTCAACTTTGAAATATTTTAACTGAGTGATTTTGGGAAATATTCTCAACTTCTCTAGGCTCCATTATCCACACTTAAAGAATGAGAGCATTAATACAGTTTTATGAGTTGCAACAATATATATGCTGATATTATTCTACAAGATGTATAATTTATGTAGTACAGCTTAGTCCATAGTTCATGATATTTATTTATGGTACTTATTTACTATCATAATGATTAATAATCCCTACAAGAAATTCCAAGGACTAAAATATTTCTGCTTAATGTATCTTAGTTATACCCAGTTATAACTGGGTGTTTCAGTATACCCAGTTATAGTTAGAATTTTCTTTGGGCTGCCAACCAGCTCCCAAATAAAGACAGAGACTTATTGTCAGTATAGATGCTTGACTTTGGCTTAGGCTTGCCTCACTAGTTCTTTTTATTTAATTTAATCTTTTCTAATTATCTACACTTTGCCTTTGGACTTTTTAATCTTTCTTTATTCTATATGTCCTACTTTCCTTCTTCCTCCATGTGTGTCTGACTGGTCCCTAGCTTCTCTCTGGTGTCTCTTCCTACTTACTCTCCATGACAAGAAATCTTTCCAGTGCCTCCTCCCTTTCTACTGGACATTCAGAATTTTATTAGACCAGTCAGGAGCCTTAGGCAGGCAAGGAAAAACAGCAACACATTTTTTATATAATTAAACAAAAGCAATACTTCCTTAACGCAGTTTAAAAAATACAACACTTTTTCATATAGTTAAACAAATATTCCACAACATAAACAAAATAAACATATCTTTATATAGTTAAAGAAATATTCCACAACACTCAGTGAAATAGCTTGATAAAACTATACTTTCAATAATAACTTGTATTAATGAATAAATTGGTTGAATAAATGCCTTTAATGCATATTTGTTGTTTATTATATTATAGTTTATTTATATTTTTTTCCTTGACAGTAATCTGTAGCCATGGATGAAACATGTTGTTTGTGGTTTTTTATTTTACTGAAAATAAACTTTGTTAAAATTATATAAATGTTTAGACTCACTAGACAAAAATGCAGGAATTTCAAAGAAGTTTACTATGCAGCTTGAGTTATCAAAGACATCTTTATGTCACATAACTATTCTGTTGTAAGGGATTTGGCAGGCTACTGCATGAACCATGGCATTTTGTTGTTGTTGTTGTTTTCTGTGTCTATGTGCTGGGGATCTGGTCTTGATGAATGGCTCTTTTGTATACCTGGTGTCTGCTGATGCAGATAAAATGCATAGTGATTCAGATTATGGCAATGAGAACTTCTTACAGGGTTGGGATAGCCCTGAATCTTTCTAATTAACTATTTATTGTAGCAAAATTTCATTTTGATCAAATTATATCAACTGTAAAATAATAATAAAACTGATGCAAATATTGCCTAGGTTTGAATGTAATTTTTTAAATAACCCGAGGCTGCAACAAATCAATTTCATAAGGTGATGTTGGGTTGAAAGAGTGAGTTTACTTTACCAACCCAATTTGTTTGAAAACGTAAATTTCACTTTTTCAGATTAGATACTTAATTGTTGTAAAGGTACATATATTTATGGGATTGACTTGAGATGGCTGAGTGTAAGAGCACTTGATGTTCATAAAAGATGTAATTCTTAGTACCCACAGAAAACCTGGACATGGTCATACTTGTCTATAAACCCAAGGTTATAGTATAGAGGAGACAGACAGATCTTGGAAACTCACTGGCTGGCCTACCCTAAATAGCAAGCTTCATGTTCAATGGGAGACCCTGCCCTCACCCCAAGAAGGGTGAGAACTGTAGAAGAAGATGCCAAACCATTCTCCTCTTGCCTCCAAATGTGCATGCATGTGCATACACCATACAACACCACAAACACACACAGTGTTATACATATTTCAATGCTATCATTTGTTGTATATATTGCTTAATTCTCAAATTATGAAAAGACATATCTGTCCTTTCAAATATTAGTCATTTCATTCTGATCAAAACATACAGCATTTTAGTTGTTTCTTTTTTATTAATATACAGTCTATTACCCTACTGTTTCTATATTAGTCATGTTATTTTGCAATGTTTTATCAACCATTGTTTATATATTAACTCTGCTTTAAGGACTTAAGGATCAAAAACATAAACTGTGAAAGAGAAAAATTGCAAATCATTCTGTAAAACATAATTTTTAATATTTAAATAAACACATGTTCTAAAACTCAACAAACATGCTTAGTAATACACAGCTCATAATTTGAAAAGAGTTGGAAATTCTAGGGAAAAATTTGGGGTGATTGAAGAAAGAGCTGGAAGAGAGCTCCAAAGTAGAAGGTTACACAAACATGGCAGTTAACTATAGCATGTAGACAATAGACAGAAAAAACATGGACATGCCCCAAAGTACATTTGAAAGTATGTTTCTTCTAGCACAAGTAACAATATATGAAGAAAATGAATGCTTAATCCTTGACGAACACTTTTCAGTTTCTCAGAATTGCTTTTATGTTGACTCTATCTGGGAATTTTGAGTTTCAACAAAAGCCTACATCCAAAGAGAATAATTGAAAGAGGGAGAACTGCCAACTTGTTTAGATGTTGCTCATTTTTCCTCAGGAGAAGATTGATTTGGCATTAAAAAAAATCTATGCTATAAATTTAATTTTTGACATTTGATGATCCTCTTAGTCTGCTCAGGAAGTCATAATGAAATACCACAGAATAGATGGACTCAACAACAAAAATTAATTCCTTCTAATATTAGAGGCTGGAAAATTTAAGACCATGGTCATGTAGGTTTCTAATCCCTTGCCATTGTGTCCTTACACTATAGGTGAGAGCTATCTCCTATGAGGATATCCATTCATGAGATTCCCCCATGTAATATACTTGGCTATAGGAGTTCAAGGAGGGCAGAGTTTAATTAAAACAGCAGGAATTAAACTATTGATGTTTGCATTTATGAATTTCTTTGATGCTTGTTGCCTTCTACCATCTCTTATCTGGTGACCACATCACTTCATTTTTGACTACTATAATTGAAATAAGAAATAAGGAAAAAATTGACTATAGGATATCAGGTCACCATATTCACAGATTCAATTCTTTGTAATACTCAGTTATATTTAGAGAGTGGGTTAGCTAAACTGAAATGGTGAGCTAATACTGTGCCTTATCAAAGCATTATGAATTATACTTTTCTGAGATAGAGTAGTTTATAGTTGTTTCCTAACCATTGTTGTTTTTCTGATGACTAGAATTTAAGTTTTACCAGTAATTGATAAAATGCTAAAGAGACAAAAATATGATAAAATAATGTGGCCATATCTAGATTAGACATTGAAATATTTGTTGGTATAGTTTTTCCTAAATGGAGCATGGCATTGATAGTGGGTCCTGATTTAGCCAAAGCCTGTAAGCTTAAGGTTAACTGTAAAAGAACTGATCTATTTAAGTCAGTCTTCTAGTAGTAGTAGCACAATGCTAGTTTCCCCCAAATTGCATTTTGTGTTTGTTTTTTGCATCAGTTATTCTCATCTTTGAATATCAATACAATTTTGTATTTATTTGCATTTAAATAAAAGCAACATACTTTCTTTGTTTGATTTTACCAGAGCCTATTCCTTGTTTTAGTGTTTAGCTTCTTATCTACTTTTGTAATTATTAGAAGCTTCGTTCATAATTAATAAATACATTAAAATGTCTTCTAAAATTTTATTTCTGATAATCCATTTTAGCATAATTTTTAAATTTTGCACATAGAGTTTTTTTATCTGACTTCGTTAGATAAAATTCCTGTATGCTATTTAATCAATGCCTGTGCATGCTGGATATTCATTTATTCATTATGAGGAAGGCATATTATTAATCTGGTTGCCTGAAGGAGTCTGAGATTATTAGAGGTATACCCCATAACTACGAATAACAGATTCAATATTGGAGTTCAGCTCTGTATGGTTTGGGAATCTGATATTGTAATTAGCTAGCCAATGTTAGGAAAAAAGACACATAGATCACCTAAGAGTCTGAGCATTTTACTGCCTTTGAGAAAATTTATATAAACACTTTAGATGACTGCAGTACTACATACTCTCGCTGAATGGGGAAGGACCAATCCACTTTAGGGTCTGAATTCTGAGGAAGTTAACTGTGTCTGCTTTGCCCTCTTCTTTCTCTAGGATAAGTTGTTAGAATTGATAAAAAGCATCTCAAGACAGTATTCTAGAGACATCCACTTGACTTAGCTGAAAACTTCTGCCCTGACTGCTTAAGTTGCCAGCAAAGTAGCTTCTCCCACTGAGGACACATGTATTATATAACAGGCTTAAGAATAAAAAGAAACAACAGGAATTGCTCTGAAACAAAATTGACTCCAAAACGACTTATCTCCTAATGTTTCAAACCCTCAAATATGAGACAGACAAAATAAATTTTTAAAAATCGCAGGAAGTGGTTGGATAATTCAAATAGAAGATAGACATTTGTTCCAGTCCCCAGCATTGAAACTAATATTTCTATAGCTTATGGAAATGTGAAGATTGGATTAAATGCTAACACCAGGAGGAAATGAAATATAATAAATTGGGAACTCAGTGTTTTCATTTCTATATACTAGAGCTCAATATATGATAGAATCCCTTGGAAACTATTTATGAAATATTTAGCATGTATATTTGGAGGTAATGCTTTTCATTTCTATATGAGAGAACTTTCTAAAACCACTATTGGTAGATCTCAGTAAATCATTACTTCTGGGCATATTAGTAGGAGTTCTACTATACATTTATTCTAGGTGTATGTGTGTGTGTGTGTGTGTGTGTGTGTGTGACTGCCTCTGAAACCTGTTCAAGTAGCATTAAATAAATGCCACTACATTATTTGATTCTTAGTTTGTGTATATCTGACTCATTGATATTCTGGAAGATAAACCTGTTCATTATTAGTCTCGTTAGTTTTTAATTTAGGAGTGCTATATTACATTTTATTAAACTTCATTAGCTTCTTGGGCAAATAATATAAATGTAGTTGCTTACATTCTGCAATCTAATCTTAGTTACTTTATCCCTTCACTGGTAGAGTAATAAGTTGAGATGAATTTTAATTTTTTTGAGTGAGAATGCTTCTTTAGAAATTGAGCCAGATTGCAGTCATGATCAGTGAATTGTTTGGATCTGATCCTGGTTGCTGCTTGAAATTGTTGGTCGTGTTTGAATCTGCCACCTCCCATCTCTATCCCACTACATTTTCCCCTTTAGGCTACTGTGACTAGTGGCAAAGTGATTTCAAAATGATTAAGTTTTAAAAATTCAGATGATTCTTAGGTCCTGTTGGAAACTACTATGTGTTTATGGAATACTAAAAGAAGACTCTGAACTCTGTATGAATCAACATCACACTGATTGACACTTCATTTGCTCCCAAACTTGACTTCAATGCCAACGTTTTTCCTAGTGATTCCTATGTTGGCTAGGAATGGATTTCTTGTTTCTTTGGTGGTTTGCCATGATGAGAAATGATGACTACTCTTTATACAGTCTACCTTCAGACGTAAATAGAAGATAATTTAAATAGCATTTTGTTGCTTGACAAAGAGCAATTATTTAAATCTGAAATTAGTCAAACTTCTTTTTCTTTGTGTAGCAGTGATAGATACTATTGAGACTTCTTAGGCCTTCTCAGTTAGATTTGGAATAAAACCCAGATAATATATTTGCTTGTGTTACCTACAGTAGCCCAAAAGCTGGCTCCACAAACAAAGAGTAAACTTGGCATTGGATGTAATTGCTTTTTATGAAAACACTTTGAAGGATCTTGACTTTCTATAATATTCTCATCAATTGTGAAGTTGGTTCCTACTGAGTAATTTAAACTTCAGTGATTAATAAGACTCTTGTTAATCTCTAGAAGCTCATTAACACATTTAAACTAGAAATACACAGATTTGTTGATTGTTCCCACACAGCAATCCTAACGACCCCATTTATTCTATTTTCCTCCTTGCCATTGCTTCTTGCTTTGTTGATGTATACTTCTAAATGCCTTGAACTATATATAAAATATATGTCAGAATATAGTTTTCATACAATATAAAATTACCTTTACACATGTCAGATGTACGTATGTCAAGAATTGTTCAATTAATTAATCAAGTACTCAGGTGGAAAAGCAGCTCAAAATCTTGGAGAAAGGGCAACCTCTGCCTGTGTGTTTGCATGTGTGTGTGGGGGGGTAGTGCATGTGATATAGACTGCATGTGGAGGTCAGAGGAAAACTTCAGGTTTTGGTCTCTGCTTTCCACTTTGTTTTGAGACAGACTTTTTGTTATTTGGTACCATGTACACTATGCCGTCTGGCTCATAAGCTTCAAATCCTCCATCCTGTAGCTCCTATCTTGCCATCATAGCACTGGGGTTATAAATGTGTTTAAGTGTTCTTTGAGTTCATGTTGTCAGAAATTCAAATTCATGTATCACAAGCATGTTTACTCGCCACTCCTTTCCCCAGTCCCTCATTAAGGGATTCTAGGCAGGGGTTTCGTTGCTGACCCTGTCCCCAGTCCCTCTAAAGCATTTTTATTAAGAATGAATTCTAGAATACAGTGGCTAGATTTAATAAAGAACTGTTTTACTCCACGTAGTGAATGAAAACCATAAGCATTGCTTATATTTTCTGCTAGTCATGAAGCTACAACATAACATGGAAACTTTACAGTATCTGGCCACAAATCAAATAATAGTTATCAGAATCACACTCAGATAATTTATGCTAAAGCATTCACATCTTTGGGTGGCCTGCTAATCCATGCAGCTTTATGGCATTGAAATAATGTACCGTACTTCTGATTTTCAAGTCTTGAATAAACTTCTTAGCAGTTTTTGAAAGCCTCATTCACATTTCTGAGTTAAAGGACTATTCAGTACAGCAAATTACACACTTAGTAATACTTGGTGTGACTTCTGACCAATCAGAACTTTTAATTTTTCTCTTTAAAACTGAAAGTGACACCAAAATTTCTCCCAGTTTAAAAATAAGTATAATGGCTAACAAATGGAATTCTGAAGAATGCCACAACTTGCTCATTTTGCTATTGTGTGATATTAAGCAACAGCACCCCATGAAGGTCCTCTTTGAATTCTGGGTAAAGTAGCCTTTTCATTAGCACAAATGGTTGTGTCCCTCACAAGAGAGATTTAGAAAGCCCTTCTGTCTAAATGCTTCATTTTATTGGTCTATAGACATTAATATGTTGAAAGGATCATGTGGCCTAATAAGTCAGGGCAATACTTAGGTAAATATAATAAATATTTACTTTTGCTTTAAATTCTAGAATCATTGTGAAATTTCTGCCTGTGTAGATTTAGCATGCCTAGACTGTTTATATTCTCTTTGCTGGAACAGACCCATCAGCTTGTTGTTTGGTTTCATTGGGATAAATGATTATGTTCCAATGGTCTCTTACTCTACAAGTTACCTTGGGAGTGTTCTTTTTCATTCTGTTTACAACACTTTCAGCAAGATGAAATCAAATCAGAACTCTTAAGGTGGATTTGAAAATGTCAAACTATCATTACCACAGTACACAGTACATTATTAGCCAAATAAAATAATAAGGCATATTATGGGCAAGTGGAATCCATCTCTTAAAGGGGGATGTATATTGCATTTAATATGGATCAGGATAAACAATTAGGCTGAATAGATGTTTATTCAGGGAGAAATAACTCACAACATAAGCAGATAAACGCCGGCAAGTTCCACAGGATCCTCCTCTCAGCGTTCAGCCAGCAAGAGAGAGCCTCCAACCCCTTCCTCAGCCTTTTCCCCCAGATCACATCCAGCCCTGTCTCCAGCCCCAATGGGCATGGTCTAAGCCACAGGTGCGGACAAGGTGAATATCTAACTACAGATGTGTGTACATGTTATAAGGGATGTGACTATAAAGATACATGGTGGCTTAGAATCAGTTTTGTAACCATTCCAATTCCACTACACATGATTCACAGGACTTCAGAAAGTTCTAGAAGAATACAGGTCTAGAGAGAATTCTTAAGGGGCACTTAAATATTCTTGCATTTTGTTGTGGAGAACAGATGAGTTATTGGAGTCTGCTTCATCTTCCAATCTTGCTGTTAAAATCTATGAATCAGCAGTAGGGCTATTAGAGCTAATGGCTCTCTTTAGAAGGATTTATCACTTAACTTCTGAAGTAAAGCCTTTCAGTTGACATTCACACTTTCAAATCTGATTAATGGGACCACTCAATCATTATACTTGTCTTTGGGAGGGTATCAAATACTGTTTTCTTCCATACTTTTTGGTGGTTCTAGTTTTCAATCTTGGGTAAGTACTTCTCATTCATAAACTGCTCTTGTCTGAATATAATGTTTAGGCTTTTGAAGATCGTTCAACCTTCTCCTCTTCATTTCTTTGTCCAGAAAATGCTAGCCACCTTGCTCTCAATACATTTTCAAATCATCTCTTTAGTTCAGGAGGTTGCTTAGTTTTCTCCTGGGTTCTTTTTGTTCTGCACCACAATATGGAAACTCTCAGGCTTGCTGAGTGATTCGCATCCAGTGTTGTTTGATACTTAGTGCATTCAGATAATGAGTTGTTCTCATATTTCATATAGAATGTTTTATTCATTTTAATCAGGGAAGAAAATTCAGTCTCTGTTATTCTATTATGGATGGAGTTAGAAGTCACACATCATTAGGTTTAGGATTAGTGGAATTCTAATCAAACTGTAAGCAGAAACACACACACACACACACACACACACACACACACACACACGGATGTAAAAGTGATAGCAATATTATGGAGGTCAGAGAATAACTTGTTGGAGTCAGTTCTCTCCTTCCATTATGTGAATCCTGGGTAGGGAACCCCAGTAACTAGCTTTCCAGTAAATGCCTTTAGTAGTTGAGCCTGCTCTTTACTCCTGCTTAGCATTTTGTCCCAGTTTTACTTCCAATATATTTACTTTTCTTATATTCTTTTTATTTCATGATGTGTAGGTATACATAATTTCTTTCTAGCAATAGTATACATCATTCAAACACTTATATTTTATGATGTGTGTAGTATTTTAGAATAAATTAAAATTGATTATTCTTTCCCATGAGATGAGATTTAAAACTTGTAGGGGAAAAGTGCAGGGTACATAATGGTATCTTCAGCTTTTATGTTGATGTTGATTCCAGTTGTCTCCACTGAAATTAGGTGCCATATGTTAAGTCACAGTTCTCATTAGTTCAGCTGCAGTCTGTTGAGAAGAATACCTCAAGCTGATAGGAGGAATGCATTCTAAGCCTCTTGGAGTCTGCTTTGGTTCTCTTTTGTGAAACTGCTTTCTTCTGTTTTTAAACTCTGCTTATTGACCTTGAAATCATAATTCACCAATTCATGAGGTATGGAGTGAACCTTTAAAAATGTCTGAAAATGTAGTATCATGAAGATATATAGTCATAGAAAATGCCGGTCTCTCCAAATTGAGCTCTCAATTATATTTCCTCATTGATGACTTCTGAGGCCTATGTATTCCCATCACCCATTGGTAAGCTTCCTCACAATCCTCCTCACTTCTCAATCTCTCTACCTCCTATTAATATGGCTAGAAGTAAGCAATTATATCTTGTTAAATGGTTGAAATTGAATTTAAAATGATTATTTTATAGACCCAAGTAGTATAGATCTTCATGAAATTAAATAATGTAATTTTTGATATATCTTTTTCAGAATACACATGCCAATTTGAATATGAGAAAAAGAACAAATGCTTTGGTCCACTCAGAATCTGATACAAACAGCCGAACTGAGGTGGGAAACCATTCCAGCAAGACTACCACAGCCCAAGAGTCTGCTGAAGCCACAATGAAGGAGTACTTAGCTTCCAGTCCAAACCCATTCAGCAGGGCAAATGCAGCTGAGACGATATCTGCAGCAAGAAGTCTCTCATTGGCACCCTCTCCCACTCCTTGTGGTACATCAAGACCAGCTTCCTTGGGGTCAACTTCTACTCGCCCTGCATTTGGGTCTAGACTTGGGCGAATTAAGACCACAGTTAATACCACAGGGGCACCTGGAACTGTGTCAGCCACACCTCCTCCCCCTGCTCCACCACCGTCTGGATCTGGCACAAGTAAAATAGACAAATACGCTCGTATTCTCTTCCCAGTCACATTTGGGGCATTTAACATGGTCTACTGGGTTGTCTATTTGTCTAAGGACACCATGGAGAAATCAGAAAGTCTAATGTAATTTTGTTGCTATAGTAATTTCATAAAAGATGATAGAATTCTGACTGTCTTTTTAAATGTTTTTAAAGATAAGCATTCTTTACTAAAATAAAAATTCTACATAATTTTTCAATTTAAAAACACAAGCCAGCCAGGTGGTTGGCCTTTAATCCCAGAACTCAAGAGGCATAGGCAAGCAGATCTCTGTGAGTTCAAGGTCAGCCTGGTCTCCAACGCTACACAGAGAAGCCTGTCTCAAAAAAAAAAAAAAAAAAAAAAAAAAAAACAAAAACAAAAAAAAAACAAGACAGATATCGAGAGAGATAATTAATTCCCTAGTGGTCAAAAAGTGAACCATCTTTCCTTATAGAAAGATGACAAGATTGACAAGATGATTTTAAATGAATCTATTCAGTGTTCAAACTGGATGGAATACAGGCAATTATGGAAAGTCTGAACAAGAAAATACAGGGCCAGAGGAGATATGTAATGCATATTTTTCATTGAAATTTGAGAAAAAAAGACTGATATTTTAAAATACACCCATGAATTCAACCAGTCATCAAAAATTTCCCATTGGCACTGCCCTTAGCCAGAATTGTGCGCTGGAAGTCATGAGCAGTGTGGCCTTTGCAGTCCCTCATAGTATCTGCAAGAAAAGACTTTCTCTGTTCAACAAAAAACACCTGAAAGAGGGAAATGGAACCAAGCAAACCCTGATCAATACAGTGAAGCCTCTGCTGCATCTATAACAGACACTGACCAGGGCAAATGTGTTTTTCTGGCACATGTTGGTCAAAAAAAAAATACTTAACAGTTGACTTGAAATGTTGTGCTCTGAGCCAAAGTTAAATTCATTGTACAAATTCTTTTCACATAGTATCTCATCCAGTTATGTACTGTATAATTTACCATATAGTTCCTCAGAGCCTGGATTCTACTGTGCTCTAGGTGGGTTAGAGACAGTTTCCTAGGGAAGTTCTTTCACTTTTACAAAGTCACTTCAGTAGTAGGACTATCAGTGCATGTTAAAGAACCAAACTTTAACCAAGGACATTGTGTTCTTTAATGAAAGCAATTTAGTTAGAGTCCGACAGCATACCCAATATATTTGTTTCTCCTGTACTGATGGAGGAAAACAAATATATTTGTTCTCTAGCCACTTTGAGATAAGTACATGTTAGTAAAATCTTGATGATCAGTTCTCAAACTATAATGAAATAATGATAGAGATTGCTCTATAGGTGAAAAAATTCATATACCTGAAACATAAAAATCTGGGCACTGGAAAACCTAACAGATTACCTGTGTCAAAACTGATGCAGGTCACATAACACAGTTTTCCTACTGGAACAGAATCACCCAAATCAAAGTTTGCAGGTCTACTGTATGCTTATCCCAGTAGAGCACAATATTTGCTGCCAAAATGCTAACATTCTTGCAAGCTTTTGTGGTCATAACGTTTGTATGTTTGGCATGGTTTGTATTTGTTTTCTGAGCATTTGATAAGGTTTTATAATGAAGGTACTTTAAAATTAACAGAGCAGTTAGAGAAAGAAGGGAATAAAAATATCATACCCTTGGACTGGATGGCAGTCACTGTTAGGCAATGCATCTAGATTTTCAAGTATTGGCTTTACCTTTTCATTATGTAGGCCTAACAGCCTAACTGAATCACTTGCAGCTTTCTAAATAGCTTGTCCTGATTGATCTTTTCATTGTTTCACTTCTTGATATTTTCCTCCTGTATTTCTACCTGTTCTTGGTATGTGTAAATGAATATGTTCTGGGCTTTGGGGGGGGACATTTGATAGAAATGGGCATCTTATAGACAGAATCTCTTATTTTCTGGGGGGAAATTATACTGATTAATATGAACTTTTGTGTAAAATCATTGCTTTGTAATGGTTACCCATAAAACTTATAAAATTTTAAAATGTCAAATTTGAATTGACCTCCATCTGAGAATTCCTTCCTTTTTATTTCTAAATATTTTATAGAATTAAAACACTTAAAAGTTAAAAGATGTGGAAGAAATCCTCACTTATAAATTGATTCCAGCAAAATGAGGCCCAGGAACATCTGTAAATATGTTTATACATTTAATAAAGAGTAATTGTACATAAAAGCTTATACTAAAATTATTTCATGAGTATGAAAATGCTTTTAAAGGCTTTTAAGCCAGTGCTTACAGCTGTGATGGGAAAACTATATATATATATATATATATATATATATATATATATATATATATATATATACAAACAATACAGTGATTTTATTGCTTTGGAGATGAACACTTACTCTTTTGTTTTTGTTTGTTTTGTTCTTTTCTCTACTGTCTTTCTTTTTAAAATCATATTTGTTCTCTATAAACTTTAGATGTTTTATTGGCCTCTTTTAAAAGATACTCTTTTTAAAATGTTGTGGGTTTTAAACTAGTTGAAATATAATTGGCTCACCCTGGCTTGATAGTTCAAACCTGCATTCCCAGTTTGGAGGAGGCTTATACAGAAAAATGCCATAAGTTTTGAGGCTACAGAGTGAGTTATAGGGCATTCTGGGATAAAGTATTGCATGGTCTTCAAACAAAATCAAAACCCTAGGTGAATAAAGAGTGATCACTTAAAAAAAAAATCAAAGTGAATGCCCCTGCTCTGGAGGTAGGGAATAAGGCAAAGTTTTTGTATTCTACCAAGGGTAGCCTTCAAGTTGCTATATACATCAGACCCGAGTTCATCCTTTCTGCTTCCCCAGCAATCAGATTGCATGTGTGTAGCCCCATGACCAGAAAGACTACACTACCAAAGGAGTCTCCATTGTTCATTTGAAGAGTAAGTTGACCAAAACACTTTATTGTGAGTGTACAAAATCTAATTTCCACATAGCATTCTTAATAGTAACAATACATGCTTCATTTCATTAAGACTTTCTTACCTTTGATCAAACATTTTGTCTTCCTCATAATTCTGAGGCATATTTACATTCTTATGTGAGAATCTAGTCACTTTTCACCAGTATTCATGAGGACGTCCATGAGATCCTAAAGGACTGGCCGGTGGTGGGACAAATAAATAGATAAATCTTCATCTGAGAATGGTACCTTTTGTATGTTTTCATGTCTAAAGTTTAAATTCAAAAGTATTTTATATTTTACTGGTAAATATGTTAATTTCAGTTTTCCACTACCAAGTTGGCTGGTTACAGCTGTGTAGTCTCTTTTAATTTCCTCCAGGCATGACTAGTTATAAAATATATTCACATGACCAACCCATGGTGAAAAAAAATAAAAGGTTTATCATTATGCATGGACCTAGTACTTTCTGTAGCAAATACTTTAAACTGAGCCTCACAAATCTTAAAGAAGAGAGGAACATCTTCTCTTTCATATTAGAGATGAGTCACAGATCAGTTAATGATGAAGATAAATGCAGTAGAATGAACTTCTAAAAGGTCATTTTTTTAATCACTCATCTTAATAGGGACCTTATTTCAAGCAATACATAAAAATGTGCATTTTCTCTATAAACTAGGCAATTGGTTTATAGAGAAATATTCTTATTTTACATATCGATCCCAGTTCCCTCTCCCTCTCTCCTTTGCCCCCCGGCCCCCTCCCATCCAATTCACCCCCCCATTGCACAGGGAATGTGATGCCTTCTAGGAGGGATCTGTTCAGTCATTTAAATCTGTTAAGTCATTTAAAATAAGGTCTAGGTCCTTCCCCCTGCTCCATGGTATGCTCTTTGTAAATTGAGAATAATTTGGAGTGGAAAAGAATTTTCTGACTACACTGTTGTCTAAAATGAGTTCTATAACTACTTTGATACTAAAAACAGAGAGATAAATATCATTATCACTGTGGTGTGTTTAAATTTCAATATCACTGAAAATATAAGCATATACTTACAATATATTCATGCTATAGTTTGAGCCACAAATACATTATTATTATTATTATTATTATTATTATTATTACTGCATAATATATATTAATACCTTGAGCTGTGGTTTATTTCCAAGTAAGATGTGCTTATCATTAAACTAAGACAAAACAAAAATCTCTTTCTTATGTATTAGGTATTGCTCCCTCCCCCTGAAAAATTATACAATTTAAAGATGAAAGAATATTGATATATTTTCTTGTCTCTGATTTATCATCACTCATTGAGCTCCTACTCACTGGCCTTTCCCTAAAGGTAGTCACAGTCTTCCACTGATGGGACAGGTAGATTAGGAACTGATTGTAATAAATATGTTGGTTATGGAGCAGGAATAAGATCAGGACTCTGAAAGCTGCAATCATCAAGGTAAGTATTAGAAATCAGTATCTTAGAAGTAAAAATCAATGCAGAAATTGATGGTGAACCAAATACACAAAGTGTAAATAAATGGACTTGTGTTGGTAATGTTTCTTCTTGTCTCAAGTTCCAGTTTTTCTAGCCATTGTGTTAATGTTGATGGTAGGTAAAGAACTCTTGTGACTGTGACTTTGGCAATGAAGGTGTTGAGGGGTCAAGCATCACAGAGTAGTCATGAACTGAAATTCATGATCTGCAGTTCTTCTAGCCCAACCCACCCAATTCCCACAATTGAAAGTGCATTTGTGGTTTATCATTACCTGGAACATGAAGAATTTAAAATGTCAAGCTAAGCTCTTACTATATATAGGAAAAATTGGAACCAGGGAAGTATAACTTGTGGATAGTTGCAAAATGTAGTAGAGATAGATAAGGGACAATTTGTGGTAATTGTTGAAAAGATTGAATTTTACTCAGATTAGTGGTGTTGGGTTTAAAAATCTTACAGGATAGTAAGGAAAGACTAAAACATATTTGATTGTATTTGAGGGAAACTCACCAACTGCTATTGGCATTATGGTCCGGAGAATAACCCAGAGGCATTGAGACAATTGAGTCTCATCTGTACTTTTCCTTTTTCTTTCTTTTTTTTAAATTTATTTTTTCTTATTTTACATAGTGATCCCAGTTTCCCCTCCTTTCCTCCTTTCTTCCCTCCCTTCCTGCCTCCCTCCCTTCCCTCCCTCTCTCCCTCGCTGTCTCCCTCCCTCCTGCTCTCCCTTGTCCCTGACTACCCTCCTGTCCTATCCTATCCCCCCACACACACACTCCACAGAGAGGGTGAAGCCTTCCAGGAGGGATCAACAAAATCTGTTAAGTCATTTGGAGTAGGAACTAGGCCTTCCTGAGAGAGAGAGAGAGAGAGAGAGAGAGAGAGAGAGAGAGAGAGAGAGAGAGAGAGGGAGAGAGAGAGAGAGAAATACCATAAAGAGGGAACCATTGTAGGTTTGAAGAGAAAACTGATTCATCTGTAGTTTTCAATTAATCATTGACTTCCATTTCTTTTTTTAATTCCAATGGTACACTATCATTTGGTATATTTGAAATTTGTTTGTCATAAATAAAGGCAATTGTACAATATGTGTCCAGTCCTGATATCATACATATACAGTATATAAATTGAGAAGGTTGTATTTACATATTTAGGAATGCACACACACACACACAGAAGGAGAGAGAGAGAAAATAGTTAAGCTATGTATAAAATCATAAGCCATGAAATCCTACAAAGGTGGGATTTACATTTTATAGACATAGTGAGACATGTTTTCTAAAAAGGAACAGATTGATTAAAATATTACATTTTGCACATATGGAGTCAAGTATGCAATTTTCAAATAATAAAAAGCAAAACTAATTTTTTTTCTCCTACAGCACTGAAGAAGGAACCTCAAGTTTTACCATGTGGTAGGCCAGGAGGCCAGGATGCTATCATTGCATTATTCATGATGGCCTTTGCCTTTGTCTTAGGTGCTTAGGTCTTAGGCAGGCCTCACACTTCAATTCTCTTGCATCAGTTTCCAGAGGTTTTTTTTTTTTTTCTGTTTATTTTTGGAAGATTTTTTCCCCCTTTGAAAGATAGTATCTCTGTATACAGGATAACTTAGAAGCCATGATCCTCATGATTTAGCCTTGTAAGGATTTAGGATTATCATATCTAGCTTCTGGAATTCACTGCCTTTTCAGTTTAAGAACAGGTAAAACAAGTGTTAATATTTAGATAGTTTCTTCAAAGAAAAAGTTTTATCAATGCTCTTCCTTTTGTTCAAAATTTGATTTCAGGAATCTTTTCTCTTTACTAAGATGAAATCTCTCCTGTAATGGTTTCTAAATTAATTGTATCTTTCCATGTTTCAGACCTTTTCAGCTATATCCAAATGGGTTTTCAGTTCATTAAGTTTTGTAACTTGTAATTTCTAACTAATGGTTTTACTGCTTTCCTTGTGTTATCCTTACAATTTCTTTTTTAATCTTTATGCTTTTTTGCTTTATTAAAGCCCAATATGTTGTCCGAACCTTTCAATGTATCATACTAATGAGATATTTATGGTTTTATATTTTTGCGCACTGCAGAGAGTGATTCATTCCTATTAGCATTCTCTTTCTTGAAAAGAATTTTTTTCATCTGAATTTTCATTGTAATTTTTACTGCTTTTGCATCTTTTCTGGCCTAGTTTTTTTTCTATTAATCACTGAATTAAGCTAGCTGTTTATTGAGCTATCATGATGAAAGAGGTGGGTATATTGAGTCAGATCAGCCTACGGAAGCTATTTTAAACCAAAAGCTAGCCCACCTCCCCAAATCTGTATTCATTTTCTGCCTGGAGACCATATTTTTTCCCTCTATTTGTTATGTCCGGGTAGTCTGTATTGTATTGTTCATAGCTCAAGCTTCTCCATTTACTTGCCCTATTATTACTAGTGAATATTGTTTTCACTCTCTCCTACTCTCCTCCCTTTCTTTTGGTACTTTGTTTGAAAATTGTTTGAATTTTTTTTTACTTTTGTCTGTACACATTCTTTCATGGCAGCTTCAAACAAAGCAGCTTTTAGGACATCTCAGTACCATGAAACTCCATGGATTCTGTACTATGCCCAAGACAGATGCCAACTAGTTTCCTTTGTCATGTTAGAACCGATTTCTCCCTATCAGAAAGGCATTTATCATAGTGTGTCATCAATTACTTGCTAATTTAATTAAAATATGACTTTTTAATTTCTCCTCTAATTTTCAACATATATGGTTTTTAGAATTTGTTATGGATTCATATGTTTATTAAAGCATCATTAATAGAATTACCTTCTATCATGTAGTTTTCCACTACATCAGGGATTGAACTGAGTATACTTATTGCTATGGTAACCAGAGCCTGATTATTTCTGCCTTCTAAGAATCAGATACTACTGAAACTGGGTGTTAAGCTTGAATTGCATCTGTGTTAAATCAATCACCTAGATTCCGCGAATACTACTTTTTTGATAGTATACTCTTTTTATCAATAATTTCTTCCTTTAAAATACAAAGGAAGAGCTGAAAAGTTGGCTCAGCAGGTAAGAAAATTTGCCATGTAATGATGATGAGCAGAATTCAGATCCAAACATTCACATAAAAACTCATACTCAGTAGTGGTCATAACCCCAGTATTGCTAGTAGCAGAGCAAGGAGTATCACTGGGGCTTGCTGACCCTAGCCTAGTTCCAGATTTATTGGGAGATTCTGTCTCAAGAGAAGAAGGCAAGCAGTGATAAAACAGCCCCAGACATTCTGAAAAACTATAAATACATGTCAGCACATTTCTAGGTAACATTAAGAAATCATGTAAAGTTGTAAATTTGTACTAATAAAATGTTCTGTCTTATGTATTATACTTGTGTACTTTTGGACATAAATACTAGAATGTGAAGTACAGTTAGGATGTTTTCAATGTATGTCCATGAAATCTGATGGCAATATTTTATGAACTGATATTTTTTTTCTTTTTCCTTAGATGTATACTAATGTATTTAACTTTTCTTCAACATAATATTTTTCAGACATTGTTTTCTAAATGTAGTCTGTATTCTGTCTCTGTCAATATTGTTGATAAAGTGGTTGATTGTCACTTTCAAGAATTATTTATAGTTTCCCAGTACAGTGGGCAGAGCTCTCATTTATCCAAAGATAGGTACATTGTTATTGGTTGGTAAGGTAAGGCATTATTATTTTTTATGAGATTTTGCATTGTATAATGAATAAGAATTCAGTTTTCATGTAAAGCCCTATTTATGCAATATGACATGGAGTGGGTAGAATATGAAATGGAGTGTTGAGTCCTGCTGCCATTCTGATACTGGAAAGGGACATCAACAGGAAGAACAAAATGTCTGACCATCAGATAAGTTTCACACAAGTGCCTGGCCAAAACAGCTGGAGCCATCTTTAGTTATACTTCAAAAACAAGCATGTTTTATCACCCTCCAGGATCCATCTCTGTAAAAAAAAAAAAAACAAATGTTTTTAATTTTTTCCAACTTTTACAACAAAATAATTTTTAAACAAGCAAAAAAACAAACAAACAAAACGATGCTCTATATTTTGTTAGATTGGTTAAATATCTATCAAGGCATATCCTATCCTTTTAAAGCTAAATGGTGATAAACATTGCACCCATTTTCAAGAACAACAAAATCATTCATAACATAACAGAGTATATTTCCCTTAATAGGGGTGATTTGCTGTAAACGACACACAGTTAGCTTGTGTTTCTGCAACTGTTCCCTTGTTCCTACAAAAGGGTTCTGCAGCTTAAGCTGCAGAAGGGCAAACTTTGATAAGGCACTCCTTTTCCATCTTAATGTTTTTTTTTATTCTTCCCCCAGAATTGGGAGATGTAGTTAATGTTCTCTGGATTGATTCTATTTATGCCCATTAACTTTTATTGCCTCTGATCCCTTCAGCACTGAATCAGAAAAGTTCCCAGTGTCTGGAATGACAGCTGATGTTTCCAGATTAGAAACCCAAGATGCATCAGTTCCCAAAGAATTTTAGGGGGGAAATACTGGAGAAAAAATGGGGTTTCTGGGAATGATTACATCTGTCCCATGTGTGACAGACAAAGTGAAGTTGCAAACCTCTAAGAGAATTATCAATATAGTGAGAGAGAAAAGGGAATACAGCCTATGCAGTCTCAACAGTATTTTGCACTACCCTAAAGTCCATTGGTCCTTGCCAAGTGAGAGCCCATCTCCAAACATTTTGCTTCATAGAAACTTGGCCACATGGCTCATAACAATAGGATGAATTTTCCACTGTTACTTCAATGATCAAGATGAACTGATAATCACCAGATGATGTATCTGAACAGAACATGGAAAAGTAAAGTTTTTTTTTCTTCCTGTTTTCCATTGCTCTGTGGCACAAAGAGAGGAATATAAAGATGTATAATTTTCTTCTTCTGTCAGTATAATTTTTAATTGTTTAGTTTTACTGTATTTTTATATTGAAGTGAAGGAAGGCGATATTGTATATGACAGTATATTATAACAACAAAATGTATTATTCTTCAAATTATTGATTTGATATGAAAATAAAAAGTATAGACTGTGATCTTTGTAACAGTTCCAATTGTGATTCTAAGTATATGAATTTTAACAAGAATGCCACTTTCCTATAAGTATGCAGTTGAACTTTGAGCAGGTCTATGTTACTTGACAAATTAGTGGAGTTCTTGGTACAAGTGTTGCTGTGGTTTTCTATATTGCAATATAGAGGAAACATTTTATCTGTGGAAATTTCTTATAAGAGAAGGGATATCATCATGTGTTAAGTTAATGTTTTAAATGTTTGTTCTAGAAAGCACAAATTATATGTCATTATTATATGTCATATCTTCACATAAACCTGTTTCTCAAAGATAAAATTATTGTTTATGGAAATCTGTTTTGTATCTAAAGGCAACATTGAGACCTACTGATATGTTTGCAATGGCAGAGATGTTCTGATCATTACTTTGGTGACAAAACTGTGGAGAACATGGTAAGTAAAGGCTTTCATCTGTACAAATAACGCAGGCCTCAATGTGTCTTTAAAGTAATATTAAGGATATAAATTCAATAAAATATAATCATATATATTTACATTTTAAGATAAATGTGTGGAAACTAAACTCTAAAATCATTAAAATATAAAACATTGTATTATGAATCATTTTTCTATTTAATTATAAATATTAAACATGTATCTTGGGTGTTTTTTATCTTGACAATGTATTATGGATATGAATTTTCTTCTACTAAATTGTTCACACTCTTATGTCTGTCTGCTGGTATTTCAAATTTGAATCTCTGCTAATCATTACAGCTCTAGTTCTCACTGGCCTGTAATTGCATGTATGACCAATAATATCTATATTTCGGCTCTGGCAAGTTTTGATTGTTGGAAAATTGACAAAAAGGACGAATTACAGGTTCTACTATGACTACTATGAAATAAAAAATAAACAATTTCTCGATTTGGTTTTGATTACTATTGTGATATGCTTTCTCTCTCTTTCTGTGTGTGTGTTTATTGCGACTGGCTTAAAACAAGGGAAAGTTTCAAAATGAATAAATTAAAGTGATCAATCTATGTTTTAAACTTAATTCTGAAGAACATAGTTAATTTTTGAGATGAATAATATTAATTTTTAATTGCATGAGATTACAATTTTTAATATTTATCAATAATTAATTGGATGAATTGAACCACTTCAGAAATATGACTTTTTTTATATCTCATAATGTTACATAAAATGTTGTGGATGCGATGTAGTGACATAATCATTTCCTGGAGAAAAAAAAAAGGCCACAAACTCATGAGATCCACCTGCCTCTTTCTCCTGAGTGCTGAGACTAAGGGCAGTTTGGAGTAGCTCACAACTTCACGTACTTCTATTTCTATGGATGTGGCTCTCAACTGTGGGTCAAAACCACTTTGGATGTCACATATCTGATATCTTGAACACCAGATATTCACAATGCAATTCATAACAGTAGCAGAATTACAACTATACGGTAGCAATGAAATAATTTTAAGATGGTATCACCACAAAATGAGGAACTGTATTAAAGGGTCACAGCATGAGGAAGGTTGAGAACCACTGCTCCAGGGTATCTGATACCTTCTGGCTTTTGTGGGAATCTACATGAACAAGTGCATACACACAGTTAAACTCACACACACACACGCGCACACACACACACACACACACACACACACACACACACACACACACAAGCACAAATAAATGATAATACAGAATTTGGAAACAAAAATTTACAATCCATACCATTCACATATTGAAGCATAAACAGAAATGTGAGGAAAATTCCTTAGAAGACATAATGGGATAATGGTCTTTCTGTTGTATAAATTACATTACCTACATCTGTTTTAATCTTCCATAGATTCATAGCTGTGTAGAGTAGTTTCTGCAAAGCTCATGTTTAGAGCAATATAACTGTCAAAGGTCAAGCTTATTACTGACTAATTGGATGCTGAAGCTTATTGCCTGTCTTTTTGTTATGAAAATATGCCCTGCATGGTTTGGTAATTATGAATGTATTTACAATTTTACCTAATATCTATTGTTAGCCTGTGTATTCCTTAGAATTAACCTCTCTCAGAAGAAAGATTAGACTAACTTCTTGATATTAAATTTATGCACATGTTGTAGTTATCAAATGCACATCCTACCTTGTGAATTCTTAAATGCTATCCCTTTCATTTTATTGTAGTGAATGTAAAATAACAGCATCCACTTAATGATAGGATAAATTGCGTTCACTTTGGCATTCTGGTCAAACCAATGTATGAATTTGTATCATTAGTGTTATGATAAAAGGTAATCTGCTATAACCTTTATGTAGTCTTGCAGGAGTTATTACAAATAATATTGTTGTCAAAGTCCCACAAGCATGTTTCAGTGAAAACCAAACGGACTTTTACATTCATAATCTTAAGTATGAGTCTTGTTGTCATGCTATGTCAATATTTTGAAACGATTTCTCTTTAAGTTCATTGTTTATGCCCACCTCCCCTTAGTGTAAAGGAAGATTGAATGAAACTAAAATTGTTTCCTTCCTAGTCTGTGGTTTTACTGTCACAGAGGAAAAACAAACAAACAAAAGAACAATCTGTGTTTCTCCTGCTTGCAAAAGGAGGAAAGGTGAATACGGTCTATTTTTGTGTATTTTAAAGTGTGTACTTTTTAAAACCACTCACTACATTGTATAATAGATAATGCTTCTCTATAAATGAGAACAATGTATTCTCCATTTATAAATAAGAATAGGTCTAATGTTTCTTCCAGCCAAAAATGAATGTGAGGGGGAAAAGCTATTGCTCTTTATTTTGGAAAAGATTGAATTGTGAATAGAATTATGCCTCCTGGCCACTCTAAGAATAAACTATACATAGAATTGAAACTGCCCTTTAGGGACTGTGCTAACCGAATTATTCAAATACCTCCCTCAAAGAACAGACCTAAAATGCTAGCGTTTGTCATAAAAGTTGAGTGATATGTAATCTATTTTCCATTACACCATTATGTCTTGCTTTTCGGCTCAAGAATTGACCTTCTTACGGGCTTCTTGATCTCATCTTTCTCGACTCACCCATTGTACAGAATGATGTCAGACTATATTTAAAGAACATTTCTGCTCATTTCACACTTGCCTTAGAATTGCTGGCAGTTCTCCATCAAATGAGATAAAACATGAATCACTCACTGTGACATTTAGGGACAACACAATCTATCCTGAAATCATCTGACAATCTTTGAGCTATCACTTCATCTATCCCATGATTTACCCATCCAGGCTACATGAAATTTCCCTGGCTAAGACCTGTGCGACCTTATGTTATTGACTTGTCAAACAAAATCCTTTGTCTGGATTGCTTTTTTCCTGCTCTAGTGTTGCTGGAAGCTCCTTGAATATCTTTAGTATCTCTACTTGATGAGAATATGTGTGATTGTGTCTAGGGAAATTAATTTTGACATTTTCTTCCAGTCCTATATATTTTTGTGTGACCATTTGCAATAATTTGTTACTATACTTATTTTTATATTCATAAAGTTTTGTATTAGATGAGCATTTTCTTCAATTACAACTTTACTTCTTTATCTCAGAGATTTAACAAGATTAATGTCAATATAACTATTTATCTGGTGACACACAGGAATCTAGTAAAGTGACAATTTGAAGTAGATAATTTGAATTCAGAATGAGTTGATTGCTAAGGGGGACAAATGGCTTCAACAAAATCAAATCTCAAACATTTTGTTTATTTTCTAGGTTTTGTAACAAAAGTATTTTATTTAAAAATATTTTAATTAATAGACTCATCAATAACATCCATCATGTTTTATCAGTAAGATTTTGATAAATTCTAAAACTGACCTGTTATGTGAGCATTATTATTCATTTCATAGATACATGTAACAATTATATTTGATACAAAGAAACAACAAATCTAATTACTTATATAGTTTCAATTTGAAACTGCATACTATAACTAATTAATAATTTCTATGCTTTGCTATAAAATTTAATAATGTATCTATAGTCCTAGCTATAGCATTTATTGCAAATTTTGGCATATATTGAAATGTAGATAAATAAAAAGTGATGTAACCATTTATACTTTTGAGAAAAAAATAATACACATTTGCCCTTTTTGACTTTCATTCATCTGTTACTTGGTAAGAGACTATAGAAAGTAAAATAATTTATTTCATACTAGCATCTAGAGGATAGGGGTATAGCTCAGTGGTAGAGCATTTGACTGCATACTAGCATCTTGGGGAATATCCCTGTCCTTAATACCATGCAAGAATTTATGTTTGTCATTTAAGTGTACTGATATATTTGTGAACCTATAACAATAATCATGAATTGACCTAGAAGCATCCTGCACTTGAATAATATAAACCATTTTGAAATACTTTTTTATGGGTAGTTAAATTCACAAAAGGTATAGACATTTATTTTGGTGCTCCTGAGGACACTGTTAAATTATTGTTGATTGAGATACTTTTAGTTGGTGGTGTTAAATCCATAAACATAAAACTTAATCATCCACTTATCCTACTTGGTATCTGATTGGTAAGAAACTACTTCCTGAGAATATAAATGGTGAGTTTTACTATTGTATAAAAATAACTTAAACGGCAAAAATTGAATGTGTGGAAATAAAAATAAAGGGCAAAACCACTCTGAGGTTATAAATTATCTAAAAGCAAAATTAACATTTCAATTTTAAATAGTGGTTTGTTGAATTTATTTTTTTTAATTTCTTTTTTATTTTTTTCTCATTTTACATATCGATCCCAGTTTCCTCTCCCTCTCTCCTTTCTTCCCTCCCTCCCTCTCATTTCCCCCAACCCCTCCCATCCCATTCACTATCCCCTACTCCACAGGGAGGGTGATGACTTCCAGAAGGGATCAACAAAATCTGTCAATTCATTTGGAGCAGGGACTAGGCCCTCCCTCCTGTCTCTAGGCTAAGGGAGGATCCCTCCATGGGGAATGTGCTCCCAAAGTCCTTTCCTGCACCAGGGATACATCCTTCCCACCGTCAGAGGTCCTTAGACTGTCCAGGCCTTCTAACTGAGACCCATGTTCAGGGGGTCTTTGTCAGTTCATCCCAGCTATCAGTCTGGGGGTCCATTAGCTCCCCCTTGTTCAGGTCAGCTGTCTCTATGGGTTTCTGATGCTGGTCTTGCCCCCATTTTCTTGTCACTCCTCCCTCTCTGTATCTGTATTCCAGGAGGTTGGCTCAGTGTTTAGTTGTGGTGTCTGCTTCTGTTTCCATCAGCTACTAGATGAGGGCTCTATGATGGCAGATAAGTTAGTCATCAATCTCATTATCAGGGAAGGGCATTTAAGGTAGCTTTTCCACTGTTGCTCAGATTGTTAGTTGGGGTCATCCTTGTAGGTCTCTGGACATTTCTCTATAGTCAATTTTCTCTTCAAACTTATAATAGCTCCCTCTATTATGGTATCTCTTTTGTTTGTTTGTTTGTTTTTGCTCTCATCTATTCCTCCCCTGACTCAATCTTCCTAATCCCACATGCTCTCCTCTCCTTCCCTTCTCTTTCTCCTAGCTTCCTCTCCACTCACTGCCTCCGCACTCCCATTAGTATATCTTCCACTTGGTTATGAAGATTTCAAAAGCATACTAAATATAGATTTTGTATTTTATTTTGCTTTTAATGTCACAGCATTGAGGTTTTAGACACCATTATATATATTTTTTTATATTGCATAGAGATGCAGTAATAGACATGTGACTCGGTTCAGTAGGAAGATTATGAGTTTGTCTCTTGAGAGTACTTGCAAGTTTGAGCTGTGTAAACAACTGACTATATACATATGATGCCAACATTACTTCCTGCACTTAATTGTATTTGAACATTTCTGATATATAATAATATAATTTCATATCAGGTGGTTTTTATATTAATAATATCAGTTTTGCTTTCAGATATTTACAATGTAATCATGTATGTACACACACACAAACACAATATATATATTATCTGATATATTAAAAGTGAAACTATATAATTATGAGTTAACTCAGGTTATCATTAATTATTAGAAACACATACTCAGAAAGAAACACAATACTATGATTATTTGACTTTGTGAGATAGCAACATAGTGCCTTAGTTGCTAGAAAGAGATAGGTTGTTGAGACTAAGTGCTATTTCTTTCTTTCTAATCCAACTTTCTTACTGTGGCTAAAAATGACTAGGCCAATTACAAGACACATATGTGCTAATCCAGGGTTCAGATTTGTAACAGTTATCATTTTGTGGCTTTTGGTATATCCTTTAATCTTGTCCCTGCTTGATCTTTTCATAAATGAAAATAATGATCATCAGTCATCTCAAGTGACTGATGTTTACTGGCTAACTCTCTAGGAGTATGCTTTTGAAAGGATGTTCATAAAGGTGCTCTCAGTAATGCTGACCATTTTTCTAGGTATCTTTTGCAGTTTTATATGCTTCTCTGCAATTTAACTTTTTGGGCACAATGGTGTTTTCATCATTGGTATGTGTGCTCATCTGGAAGTTTCTTACTTAGAGTCTGTTTCTCTCATGGCAATGCAGTCTCAGAAATCATGCTTCTTTCTTGGCAGCTGCCCTCCATCCCCAGTCAAGGTAAGCTTTTTTTAAAAAGAGAATCAATAGAAATAACAGAAATTTAGTAAGTAGTAAATAAGTGGGCATTAACTTCTGCCATTTTCTGTTGGTGAAAGTCATTAAAAGAAAATATACATAGATCTCACCTCAATGGAATGAAAAATCAAAGGATTATAAGCATTTTTAATCATCACATACTGGTCCAATTAGCAGCCTATTTAACCAATGTCAGTTATTTTCACATCTTTTTGGCAGTTGAAATATTTTTTATTGAGTTTAGATTCTATTATCCAATAATTTACTCAGAGGTATTAAAAGTGATCTTTGAATAATTAACATTATAATTAGTACAGAATTAAAGCCTCAGAAACATATTCCACATTATTTTCCCCTTTTGTCAGTTTATACATTGTGGAGTGTATAATAGATACTCATAACACCATTCCCAATAAGTAGATACAAAGGGAACCAGTTATGCTTCAGCAAAAATTAGAGGAGATACATGTCTCCACAGTTGTAACATGTGAAGTAAATCTGCAAGAGATTCATTCTACTGACATTTCTCTAAGTAGGCTATTAAAACTCAAAGTTATTCTGATTCCAGTAAAAACCTGAGCATAGTTGGGCCATGGTGTCACACACCTTTAATCCCAGCACTTGTGAATCAGAGGTAGGCAGATAATAGCTCATGAGACTAAGTGCTATTTCTTTCTTTGTAATCCAACTTTCTTACTGTGGTTAAAAAATGACTAGGACAATTACAAGACACATATGTTAAAATTAGACCTGACCTATATGTAGGAAAAATCCATGTAGTTTTGTGTGTTTTACATTTAAATCCTTGGACTAACAATAGTTGAGACCTTACCTAGAACACTTGCTGGTTTTGTCCTAGCCAGATTTTTTTTGAAAAGCTATATTTTGTTAAAATTAAAATTTGAGTAAGACTGGTGAATCTGAGTGATACCAAACCTAATAACAATTTAAGAAGATTAAAGTTTTCTCAATTATTTTTCTATTACTGTGATGAAACACCATGAGCACTGCAATGTAGAACATCTTTAATTTGGGCTTAACAGTTCCTGAGGGTTACAGTTTTATGACTACCATGAGAGGGACCATAGCAGCAGACAGGAATGGTGCTGTAGTAGTAGCTGAGAGCTTACATCTTAATATATAAGTAGAAGGTAGGGTATGCTAATGGGAATGGAAGGAATGAGGTGTATTTGAAACCTCAAAACCCCTCTTGACACACCTCCTCCAATAATGCTACACCTCCTAAGGCTTTACAAAGAGTCCTACCAACTGAAGACCCATTCTTCAAATCTATTAGCCTATGGGGACCATTCTCATCCAAAACATCACAAGAGGTAATTATAAGAATTTAGAAAACACAATACAATGTCAAAATATGCTCTCTAGAAAGTATTAGTGGCAATATTAAATATTAAGACTTTAAAACTTATATATTAGTTAAAATACATAAAAGCATGCCAATACTTATTGACGTTATTTTAAATTTATATTATGAGCAAACATTTTAAGAGTTTTTTCTTTAATATAAATAATATGCCATTATGGTATTTTAGGATTTAGAAATAACTTCATTTGCAAAATCACCTTTGAGGTAGTTATACTCTTTATTGTGTCATCAAAGTCAAATCCTCAAATCTTAAACCCCTATTTTTAAATAATGATATTGGCACTTGTATTTTCAAATGCTTCATCTTGGTTATAAGATTATTTTGTCATCATTGAAAAAGGTGAGGCCAGATAGCTATAAAGAATTTTGGCTTCCTTTTGAGGTTTTAAGGAAATCTCAAATTTCCCTCATAACCAATTGAAATAAAAATATAAATTGAGAGAAAGCTCTTGGGATTGCTAGAGATGACCGTGGCTTGGAAGAGAAGCAACTTGCTGGAGTGTTGGGATGCATATCCATCCTCAAGTTTGGCGATTCTTTCATCATATGGGGCATTTGATGCATCACAAAGCTGCTAAACGCCACCTTCTTGGCACAGTCTGTGGAGATGATGAGGTCATTTGATTGGTCAGTTTGGAAGCTCCATCTTCATGTGACCCGCCCCTTTCTTTCCTCTGGGGCGGAGCTACCACAGGAAGTACCTCCTTCTGGGAGGTGATATTGAAGGTACTGGATTTTTCTCAGCGCCATTTTCTTCTGGTAGTCACTGCGTCGTGGCTGGTAAGTCCAGTTTGTGGATTCACTTTTATCAGTAGTTTACAGATATCATCTCTATTTGTCAATAACTGGCTGCAGACCATTTCTCGGGGCGTTCTTGGTTAACTGCTTGGTTTCTCCCCACCCCCCAGTGAGAAAAGAGAACGTTTGTGTTGGATTTCTTTCCTAGTCCGATGTCTCAGGACAGAGTGAGTATGGAAGGGAAATTCTCTGTTGCAGAGTCATGACGGTTGTTTTATTTTGTTTGTGGAGAAAGTCTGTCAGTTCCTTTGATTGATAGCCCAGGCTAGCTTCCACCCCAAAGAGTGGCCTTTGAACATCACGGTGGAGGCTCGCCCTGCCACATCTAGCCGCAGTTTCAGTGGGAGGTAGTGCGTTAGCCACCCGGTCAGGGATTGTTTTCAGCAGTGTTTGATTTGTCCTCAGAAAAAGGATTGTTTTTTAATAAAGCTACTGTTGCCTTCTATAAAGACAAATTTAGGCCAAGGCACAGCAAACGCATTTCACTCAGGAGTGGAAGATGGCCGTATGAAATGACCCCTAAACTTTTTCGATCCTGGGCCTAGCCTGGAATACAAGACTAATCATTTTTTTTAAAGTAACTTTGTATGAGACAAAGACATGATAGATGTATTTTTGTATGGAAGCATGTGAGAATGCAAAGTTGTATTTGTTTTCGGTTTTTGCTACAACAGCATTATATGCCTGAACTATTCAGTGTCAGGCATAAGCAGGCAGCATAAAAAGTAGACTCATATTCTGCTTGACTTTTCTATTATTTTATCTACTCTTCAGCCAAGAGAGAGAGAATTACACAAGGACAAACCCTGGACATATAAGACTTATGTATAGGTTTTAAAGTTGCCCCAAGACTCTTAAACTGGCTATGTAATTTTGGTTATTGAAATCCAAACTTACTCTACCACAGGAGTTACATAAAGATATCAAATTATTAAGCTGATGTCAGTTTTATAAGGAATAAGAACCATTTATATAAAAAGAATATAATATACCTTAACAAATTGATTATGAGAAACAGCTCTTTAAAATTGTTGCAAAATCTATGACTGTACAAGCAAGTACAAAGTGATTTGAATGGTTTTGATACGAAACTTTTCATTGGATTTGGCATACTAAAATAGTTAAAAATGTGTTCTTCAGTATGAATATGCAGCCATAATTATGTGAACTAGAGGTAGAATTATTTTCTTTAGGGAGAAAGTAAAAGTTTTAATAGAAGTACCTAGAATTGAGATCTGCTGTAGCTATCTTGGAGAGGAAATAGCTTCAAGAGGGACCCAACAAGAGGCCATGCAATGGAGTGTTAGGAAAGGGGTGATGCTAAGTGCCTTTTTTGGTTGAAACAGAAGACTGATCCCACATGAGCCCATGTTAGAGGTATTTATGTAAAGGAAATTTCAGAAAGCCATTTAAGGAAACACTAATAATGCTTCAGTATATTTTATGAATATTTTTTGATATTTAAAAGCATTGCAAAATGTTTTAAAAAATTTCATTGTAAAATGAAAAACAAAACTTTTCCTGTAAAATGATTGGGATATGGTGATGAAATTTAAAAAAAGAAACAATTTCTGTAAAAATCAGAATGGCCATAAGAGGTCACAGATAGAGAGGGGCTAAAGTTAGAAGCAATTAAAATTATTTAGAAGCAATTAGAGTTACCTCTTACAGAGTGCATAATAAACATTTCTGTAGTTAGGTGGTTTTTCCTGCCCACCAGTTTTCAAATAACCACTCAGAGTCTGAATAGGAATTACAAATGCCTGGCTAATTGCTCAGGCTTGTTATTAGCTAACTCTTACATGTAAATTAACCCATAATTCTTTTCTTTGTTTAGCCACTTGGCTTGGTACCTTAAATGGGTGTGACATTCTTATCTTGCTTTTCTGCTTTTTCCTCCTACTCTTTGACTCAGCCCTTCCTCTTCCCAACATTCTCCTAGTCTGGTTCTTAAGCTCAATTTTCCCAGCAGCATGGTCCCATAGCCATGTCAGCCCCAAATAACACACTGTTCTCTGTATTAATTATAATTATTATAATTAATTATAATTTTGATGGCCAATGTCTAGAGCTTGTTGGCTACCTCTGTTTTAAGTATTAACCCACAATTACTAATATATGTATTGCTACATGGTCTTATCTTACCGAGAATGCCAGACTTACTTGTCCTCTCCTCTTAAGATCACATCTTAAGACTCCCATATAACCCATATTTTATCCCTGTTTATCTTAATCTGTACATTATTACAATCTATTTCTGCCCAGCTACTAGCCAATTAGCTTTCTTATTAGCCAATAAGAGTAATATATATTCATAGTGATGTTCCCCAGCAGATTCCTCTTGTCCTCATCTTCCTCTGGTTCTGTTGTCACTTGTTTCTTGATGACAGCAGTTCCAACTAGTGTGATGGACTCTTAAAATAGTTTATATTTTTCTGCAGAATCTTAGTCACTGTGCTGAGAGTATAAACTAGTCATGATCTAAATTAGTGTGGAAGCTACTCAAAAAAAAAAGAAAAAATGGAACTCCATACGACCAAGCTATGCTTTCTCTTGGCATATAACTAAATCATAAAAATATTTTGATATCTATGTTTACTGCTGCTCTTTTCATAATAAAATGGAAGTGGAATCAGTCATGACATCTATCAAGAGGTGAATGGATAATGAAAACATGGGACATACAAGCAATAGATCTTTATTCAACCATTAAGGAAAATAAAATTATTGCATTTGCAGGAAAATGGATTGAACAGTAAGACATTATTTTAAATGAAAAAAACCCAGGGTCAGAAAGAAAAACACTGTGTGTTCTCTCTTGCTGTGGAACAATCTTTGTACACTGTAAGTTTACATTGCTCTCATTGTTAATAAAGAGCTGATTGGGCAGTAGCTGGGCAGGAACAGATTGGGTAGGACAGCCTGACACAGAGAGAATTCTGGGACGAAGAAGTATGGAGTCAGTGATAGCCAGCCAGATGTAGAGGGAGAAGGAGATAAAAACACCATGCTAATAAAGATACTGCCATGTGGCAGAGTGTAAATAAGGAATATGGGGGCTAACTTAAAATATAAGAGCTAATTAATAATAAGCCTGAGTTGTTGGCCAAACATTTATAATTAAAATAAGCCTCTGTGTGGTAATTTGGTAAGTGGCTACCAAGTATTTGGAACTAAGTAATGTCTGTTTATACTCTTTTCACATGCAGATCCTACCTCCTAATAGTTAAATGTGTGTATCAAATTGGGCATTGTCTTAGTCACTGTTCTATTGCTATGAAGAAACACCATCACCTTAGTAACTCTTATAAGAGAAAGCATTTAATTGGAAGCTTGTTACTGTTTTAGAGGTTTAGTTCATTATTATCCTGGCAGGGAATATTGCAACATGCAGGCAGGCATAGTGCTGGAAAAGTAGTTGAGAGTTACATCCTGATCCACAGGCAGAGAGAATGAGAGAGACTGGGTCTATCATGGACTTTTGTAGCCTCAAATCCCATCCCCAGTAACATACCTCTTCCAAGGGGGAGGTCACAACTACTCCAACATAGCCACACCTTCTAATCTGTCTTCTTGATGGCTAAGCATTCAAATACATGAGCCTATGGAGGCCACTCTTATTTAACAACCACAAGCATTAATATGGTAAACACTAGAAAACTAGAATGAAGCCCATTAGATTACTTTACAAAAGGCATTACGAGGGGGCAAAGGTAGTAATAAAACATGAAAAATGAAACTGGTGGGGACATTGGGATATTGGGGGGTTGAAGGGTACAGAACTGAAAAGGGACAGAAATAGGGGATAGGGTGAGCTATGTCAACCAACAGTAAATTTGTATTAAAATGCCATGAAGAAACCTTATTTTTGTAAGCTAATAGAAACTAAAAAACACAGTTTTAGGTAGAATTATGAATACACAACCTATTGGATGATTTTTAAGGTATATTGTTAACTACTGTTTGAATATAGATGTATCTTGTGTCTTGTTGAAATATTTTCATAGGAGTCAAGATGAGACTAAGCTAGATAAACTATTAGTTGTCTGGATGTATGATAAGTTAGATGTTGGATGGGCTAGTCATCTAGTAAGAAAAAATATCTTGTAATTATCCAATCCAGTGAGGGGTATTTGAATAGCACTTGTAGCAAACTCAAAATTAAGCTATTTTATTGTTAATAGTGCAGGAAACTAGTCTTTAAGAATGTAGGTAGGTGTAATAAAAATGGTATAGTTAAAAAAAGGCATAGAAGGCAGATATCCACTTTAACCAAAGCAGCATTAATTTGTTGTGTGGGGGGAAGAGAGGAAATGAAAACTGCAGCAATGCAAAACAAACCCAGGGCCTTGGGCAAGAGCCCTGCTACTGAGTACTACATTAATGCTATGCAGCTTTGTAAATAATAAGCAGTTAAAAAATTAATAAGAATAGAACATCATGAAAATTCTAGACACAGTCCTGGCTCGTAAAAAATGTAGTAGTAAAGAATAATTTTCAAAGTGTGAGCAGTTCAGTAATGAATGACAATGCCTGAAGAAACACATGGAAGAAGAGTTAATTCTCATTGAAAACCTAGGGGGGACAGGGCAGGCTTTAGATCATCAATTGCAGCTCCACTTCAAGAATCTGTTCAGATGTTTTTGCAGGGAACTAAGGCTTTCTTTAAGAGGCAGACTTCATCAGTATAGGGATGTTGTAGTCAGAGAAACTAGTCACAGTGGTACAAGGGACAAATGCCTGTATACTAGAGATCAGATGTTTTGCTTAAGGGAAAGTCTACTTCAGTAGCATGATATCAAAAACTGGGAGGGAATGAAGAAATTTTAAAAATGAATTTATAGGACCAAAATATAGTTTAACTTAGATCTTTTGATTTGTTGATAAACTTTTAAACATTACTAACAGACAGACATAGCTCAGAATTCATCCACACTGGCCACAGGAGGCTGAATCCATTTTTCTCTTAGATGTCATGAAAACATAATGAAAAATTATCAAAGCAGTAGGCGTGCCCTGGATTGTATGCTGTATAAACTAACTTTCATTCTGGTAAGACTCGGAACAAAAGTAATTCCATGTCCTTTTTCTATAGTCACCAGTAATCTTTGGTTTCTAATTTATGTAGAGTACTGTTTTAGGATTGAGGAATATCATATATTTAATTCCATAGGTAAGAGTTCTAAATTTATGTATTTTTTATTGGTCTTTAACCATGAATCCAAGGTTCAAACTTTAAAGTGAGAAAATGTATATATGGGTAAGTCTTCTCTCTGTATGTCTACCAGTTACCAGCCCCTGCACCCTTCATTTAGCACCCACTCTCCCCGTTTCTTAAAAAAAAAAAGGAAACCTATAATAATTAAAAGCCTAATGCTGCCCTGTATATGGCATTTGGTCAATGTAAACTCATTCTATCACTTCAGTCTTCTGTAGTAAGAATTCTTGGAGTTATTTTAAATATAGGCTTAAGGTTTAATATGCAAGTGGCAGAAAGGGACTAAAGCAGTCTGGGCTCCTGAGTCAGAACTATATAGGTCAAGTGCTCAGTAAGTTTTTCTTTCTCTCACACTCATATTTTTAAACATAAATATATATGAATACGGACATATATTCCTAATTAGTTTTTCTTTTTACACAAGGAATTGAGCTTTTAAACTTTTGTGCCCTTTTGAAAAATGTCAACTACATATTGTGAAAATATATTCACATTTGTATAGAGATTGTCCCATGCTTTTTTATAGTTACATCACAATATTTTGTTACGTGGATATTTCTTGGTGTGTTTGAAGAGTTCCCTTTTGAGAAATAACTGATTTGATGGTCTGTTTCTTAAACATGTGCTGGTTAACTCTTCCCCACCTATTGAGGAATAATTCATTGGTGTACATGAAGTAATATAATGAAAACATCTTAAGTGTATGATACACTGGTTCAATAATTAAATCTATAACATAGGATATCTATGCTGGAGGAATGAATGTATCAGGTTAGACAAATTAAACTTGTTGCTATTGGCAATGTGAGACTAGCAAAATTTTTAAACAGGAAAGTAAAAGATTCAAAAAAATACTTTAGGAAAATAAGTCAATAGTAAATTTAATATGGAGAGATAGAAGTCAGGAAGACAAATTATGGAAATACTGGAATAATACAAACAAGAAATGATAAGAACATCTAATGTAATTTTGTCTTTTAGAACAGAGAATTGAAAGAAATATAATTTTTTATAGACAATTTGTGAGTAGAGGGAATGAGGTAATTTAGAAATAACTTCTTGATTAGAGAAAACAATACAAATTTGGAAGGGAAATGGGAAAATTAATCTTCATGTTTATTTGACTTTAGGCCAATGACTATATTATGACAAGGATAGTTTTAGATAGTGAACCTAAAGTACTGTGATGTTGGTCACAAGGTAAGGTCTTGAAGTTCACCACATGAGAGTGAAGATGGCCTTTAAGTTTAAGGCCAGAGAGGATAGGGCTTGGAGACAGACCATTATAGGGTTAAGAGAAACAGAATGTAGAAAGAACTTGGGAGCACAGTTAAGAAACCTGAAGAAATAGTGTTGTAAAAATAATGCTCTTAGTAGTATTAATTTTTTATGTGAGTTGAAATAAAAGGAAGATTAGGAAGTCTCTATTAATCTGGTTTATGGTGTTCCCAGAATGAGGTGTGTACTAGAGATAACCTGAGCCTATTGTTGATGCAAATACATACTTTTAACATGGTTACGTTTTACACATTATTTTGTCAGATATGTTGGGACTGGGCCATTTACTTTGAACACAAGAGATGATGATGGGAGAGCTATGTTAAGTTGCTATTCATAGACATTATTTGAGGGATCCATGGGTGTGTGTCGTCTGGTAGGGATCGTGATCTGCCATTTTTTTTTTTTTTAATGAAAGTCTGCTGTCTATTGATAGTGGGTAAATTAAGGTGGCTCAAAACAAAACCAAAAATAAACTAATACTCAAAAGCACATATGGTGAGAATTCTGTTACAGAGAAAGTGTAAAGTTGATCCAGTGGTATAAGATTGGTCTTTTTTATGTCGATAAAAGTGAGAAAAAATTCTGGAAACATGATGTGACATACACTCTCTTTCCCTTCCTTCCCCCTCCCTCCTTTTGTCCCTCCCTCTTTTCTTCCCATTGATGGGTGGTGTGTGTGTGTGTGTGTGTGTGTGTGTGTGTGTGTGTGTGTGTGTATCTCCTCATGCGGGTAAAGAAACAAGGGTGGTAGCTAGAGAGAACAGAATCAGAACCTTAATTTTAAAGCACAGCTAACAATTTATGACAAGGCCTATAGCCTGGTTGACCTGTATTCCCAGACAGTTGCCCCTGTCTTGACCCTGTTTGTTTCTGGTTCAGTTGTCTGTGCCCCTGAGGTGAAGCAAAAATAGAGGACAATTGGAAAGTCAGCCATGGACTACAAAATAAGCCTTCAATTGTCATTTTAATGGGTCTACCATTTACTCTAATTTAATTTCCGTACCTCCAAAAATATATCTTGTTTTGTAAGTTCACAAGCTGACACATCATCCAGAAAAACTATTTATTTTCCCTATCTTCTTCACACAAAGGCTAAGATTATTCTTGCAACAGTAATCAAGATCTTCTGTCTTTGGCTTGCAAAGAAAATGCATTCAACTGTACTTGAAAGAGAAAATTGAAATTCAGCTACAGATGATAAAGCACATTCTCCTCCTTTTTCAATTTTGTCTGTTCATATCAGCTGAATTGCATTAATAGCAAAGGGTGCCTGTTGCTAGTCATGGCAAATATTACAACATTAGGTTTCCCCAAACTGTATAAAGTATGTGGAGGTTTACTCTTCTTTGTGGAACCCTGTGCTATTAGGTTTCTTCCTCTTGCTAATTTTTTCTTTTTCTTTTTCATTTGATTAGTTAATATGCGTTTTTGAGTGCTAGATGTTACAAAATGAACTGGGAAAATAGCCTTTAGAAGATTTTCCCAGCAGCTTTAATAGCTCAACTGTGAATCTTCCAAAAGTGATTCCAAGTGTGATTGGTTTGCCTCTCCGCCTGCTGTAGCCTTTATACATTACTGTTAATTGGTTTAGGAAACAGTCCAATAGACTTACTAGAAGGCACAACACTAACTTTAACTATTTATTTTATTCATCTACTGTATTAGCCATGAAATGACCACTGGATACATTTACTCATAGTGCATATATCACAAAAAGCATCCAAAAATAAACATAGGTTGGTGCCTTGGAAATCAAGTTCTATAAATGACACAGTACATACTAGATTTTTCTTTTCTTCTAAGATTGTCTCATAGCCATGCCTATTGGAAAACCATAATTTTTAAATTTTACGTTTAAAGAAGGGAAGGGATAAGGACAAGGTAACATTTTATATTTATAGGAACTTAATAAATAAGTCTTTTTTGTCAAATCTGTAATAAAAAGTCAGAGGCACAAGTCTAGGCAAAATGACAAGTTTGAATATTTTATTTTTAGATAAGTCTAGCTGCTTTTTGGCATACTTACACTATTGCTTTCTCTAGAGACCTTATTGTGTTTTATTTTTTCCTCTAAATTTATTCATAGGAGATGAAATTAATTGTCACTGAGTTTTAATTGGTAATGATAGCAATGTTAAAAAAAAGTGCTTTGAGAACAGTCAGCTCTGTTTCAAGTAGAAATGTAATTATTTTCTAGTTAAGCGAATTTTAATTAATAGTTTTTCCTTCATTGAGATCAGCATTTCATACAGTCTGAGGCTTATACAATTGGAAGAAACCTAAAATATCTTTTATATATATATATATATATATATATATATATATATATATACTTTTAGTGAATATAGAAATGTGTTAAAGTGGGAAATGCAATTAAATGCAAAGACATTTAAATTAATTTATTAATATCTCTACAATTATTTTCTCTACATTTTTAAAATCTCATAAAATATATTTTGATCCTACTTATTCCCTTACCCCAAGTCCTTGCATACATTCTTCTACCTTAATGTGCACCTAACTTCGTGGTTTTGCTCACCAACAACGGAAATAAGGGGTCCAGTTTGTCTTGTTAGTCTACTCCTGGGTGTGGGACCTCCTCTGTAGTTAGTTAATATACCCAGTGCCATTTTATTGAAGAAAACTGATTGTCCTTAACCCAGCATCAATTTAATGGCAATAGATCCTTGTCTAGTGATTTAACTTTGTATCCACCTTCCCTCCTCTAGCCTAGGGTTTTGACTGGCTTGAGTTTTGCAGTTATGTGATTGTTGTCACAATCTCTATGCTTTCTCATGTGCATTTGTTGTGTCAGGGAAATACTCTTTCCTTTAAATCATCTATGGCTCTGGCTCTTAAATTTTTTCATGCTGTCTTCTGCATATACTTCTGAATTTTTAGGGGAGTATAATGATAAAATGATCCCATTTAGGGCTGATATCCCAAAGTCTCGAATTCTCTGAATGTTGATCAGTTATGGCTTTCTGTATTAATTGTCATGTACTAAAGAAGATTTTCTGAAGAGAATTGAACAATGTACTTTTATTTGGCCATAGCAATATGCCATTATGTGTCATTCTATCACTATGTTCTTTTAGCAGAGTAATAATAGTAGCTTTTCCACATGACCCATGACCTAGCCTCAAGTTCTTGGGTTAACTGTTAGTGTTAAGTATGGGTTCCATCTCATGAAGCTGGCTTTAAATTAAAAAAGGGGGGGAGTTATTCCCATAAAATTCATAACACTATTGCAACAATAAGCTTATCTTGGTAGGTTAATGCACTTTGCTCATAGCTGGGTGAGACTGATTACTTTTCTCCTCAGTTGTCATGTATACTCCTTATAGTACTGTGAATCCTAAACTGTAGAGATAAAGCTTCCAATTGAATATCAGCTAGATTTTTCCATGTTGTATGACCTAAGTGTCTAGTATTTTCAATAATAGGGTCTTATTGTCAAGCTCTGGAGGGTAACAAATAGCTTTTGCATAAATTGTAATTTGAGAGGAATTGCTTCCACCCTCTGTTGGCCAACAACTCATCCCATATTTTTAGATAAATACTACTTGAATCTTTCATTCTATAGGGAAAATAAAAACTCTATTATTTTTATTTTGTTTTGTAATTCAGCTGTGCCTGTTGTTTGTAATCCTCCTGCCACCAGCTCTATCTGGTGGTATTACAGACATGTGATACTGTACTTGGCTTAATGTGTATATACTTTTAAAAGCATAATTAGCGGCCGGATGTTGATGGTGCATGCCTTTAGTCCCAGCATTCGGGAGGCAGAGGCAGATGGATCTCTGTGAGTTTGAGGCCAGCTTGGTCCACAGAGCTACTTCCAGTCCAGGATAGGCTTCAAAGCAATACAGAGAAACCCTGTCTCGAAAAATAAAACAAAAACAAAAACAGACAAACAAAAAGCATAATTAGCATTTTTTTCTGTTAAGTTGTAGACCCTTTGTCTTCAACATCACCCATTGTTTGAAATTCTGTATCTTTGACTTTATTCAAAAGTTCTTGTTCTGATACCTTCTTGGTCAAATAGAAACACAAGCAGACTTCAGCATCTTAAGATTGCATGCCATTCCATCATCAATGCTGAAGCTGCCACAGGAGCCAGGCTTGTTTGGCCAAGCTCTCACCATTCTGAAAATGATGAACCATAATAACACATTATTTGTTAATTTAATCTTTGAACCAGCACTCAGGCTTCAATGCATTTGTTCCAAGTGGTGTTTTAGTTTTTGTTTTTAAAACGTTTTCCTGGTTCTATACCTGGGTCTAGGTGAAGAGTAAAGAAATTTAAAGGAGATTTTTTTTTTTTAGACTTCACAAACTAGTAATTCAGCTGGTCAAAATAATGGAGATACTTGTCTTTTTTTTTTTTTCCAAAACATTTTCCAGGAAGCACTCATCCTATAAAAGGATTTTTATAGCCAGTAAACATGAAACATAAAGTAGTCTATATTCCTCTTAAGAGAGCCTCCCTGTGCTCTTACCAAGTTAAGTATCTAAAAGTACCTTTTCCCAAGAAAACTACTAAACTATGGAGATGTCACCTACATGTGTTTGTGTCCACAAATGATTTTTACAGCAGCAACACTCCAGTGATGGTTGTGTCATAATGACCTGTTACAAACTTGATTTTCCATGTAGGGTTACTTTTATTTACTCACTATATAAGGAATCTTTTTTTGTTTTTCCTTTTTGATTGACATTGATGTGAGGTGAAAAACCAGTTTAGTCCTAAAGAGTCAAATATTTAGTAGATCACTTTTCGAAATATTCAAAACTTACGGCGTTTCCCCACAGCCTGCAATAATGCATGTCTACAAGGACTTGAGTTTCTGTGTTGTGGCAAGGCAATCCATAACTTTTTGTTAAATCTTTTACAAACCATGTTGTTACTATCAGAGTCCAGAAGATGTACAAACTGTTACACTTGACCTCTCTGGGGAAAAATGATCTTTCCCTTTGGTACTGATATGTTAAGTAGCTGTTGATTAGAGTTTGTATGTTTTACTCAATCATGGATTTAGTTTTCCCCCAAAAGACACTTAAAGATAACAAAAAATACTTTTAACTGAAAAGGGTAATAGAGTAAGGAAATGAAAATATATAAGATAACCTTTACACAGAGTGGTAACAAAAGAAGCATATTTATATAACAGACTCATTTTCTCTTCACTGCATCATAATAGCATGATTGCAAATTGATTCTGTTATGCATTATTTACAATGAAGTCAGCTTGCAAGAGCTGCAACCCTGAAAAATTTGTAGTTTTTTTTTCAGCCTGTGCTGAATATGTGTCATTCATCAATGACACCTGTTGAAATAAAAGTTAAAGAAGCAAGACTGAGTTAAAGGCTAAGCAGACTAACCAATAGTAAATAGCATTGCATTCTGTGTGAGCTCTATATTTCAAAGCGTTACTAAACTGAATTATATCTTTCGGCCAGGGTCTGGTCAGCCAGGACATTATGCCTTTAGACATTTGATATAAAAGTGTGCTTTATTCAGTTTATTATTTATTATTAAAAGCACAGTTTACTCAGATGACTTAGTGTACTGGCTGGTTTTGTGTGTCAACTTCACACAAGCTAGAGTCATCAGAGGAAGGAACATTAGCTGAGGAAATGCCTCCATGAGATCCAGCTGTAAGATATTTTCTCAATTAGTGATCAATGTGGGAGGGCCCAGCCCATCGTGGGTAGTGCCATCCTTGTGCTGCTGGTTCTGAGTTCTTTAAAAAGCAGGCTGAGCAAGCCAGGAGAAGCAAGCCCTATCAATGGAATATAAAATGCTTAAGAAAATTATATCATTCTCCCCATTTATCATTGTTCTAACTTATATATACTTCAACTATTAGAAAAGAAATATTATATGTAAAAAGCTTCTGAATTTTAAGCTGAAATGACCGTACTAGAAATAGAAAATTAAATGTGGTTTATTTTCCTTAGGAAGTCACTTAAGTCTTAGTAGTCTGTAGGCGCCCTGTCAAGATACAAAAGTTTTTGTCTCAATGGAAATCAACTGAGCTCTTATTGAACATACTAAGGGGCACTGCTTTGCTATTCTTATTGTGCTTCTAATGCACAGTACACAGCATGGGAGTTCTTGCTTATCAGTAAAGTTCAGATTGTCACTGTGAAATGTTGTTTTCCAGATGTTTGAATCATTAAAAGTAGTGTCAGCACAGCAAGCACATATGCCATTTGGGGCATCTACATCTTCAGCAGGGGCTGGCAGCCTACTGTTTTTGTTTTGTTTTTGTTTTTTCCTGATTAATGGTTTCAAATAGGAATGACGAATTTCCAGGAGGATGGCAGAGGAATCTTTGGGCAGACTGTCTTTGTCTTTTGTTTTCATTGTTCTGCCTGTTTGCATGTGGCACACAGCAGCTGCTGGAAAAACCTGCCTATAACAGCTAACTACTGGTGTGAGGGAACTGAAGAAGAGTCTGGGGTTCTGCCTATTGTGTTTGGATTAACCAGTATGACTTGATTGTTACATATCAACATAAAGCTATTTTTTAAAGTGCTTTCTTTGTACATGCTGTTGGAGGGATTTTATAAAACTCACATGTTGGTTGGTAGAGGAAACTTTTTTCTAATTTCTTATAGACCCAAGTCCACTGTGACAAGACAAAGCTTTGCTACTTAAGTCTGCTTTTCCTGCTTTTCTTTTTTCTTTTTTTTTTTCCTTTTTCTTTTATCTGTGTTTACCCTTAGGCTAGAAGGGCACAAGTGAAAACTGCATATAAAAATTTCATCGTCTTAAGTCCTTTCCAGAAAGTCAAGCAAGCAAGTAGATTTGTGAAGAAGCCATGGGATCCATTCCCTTCTTTCCTCAATTCATTCTTAACCTCTTTATTTCCAGTTTTACATATTTTTTTTTATTAAGCCTTTCTTGCCGTGAAACACACATAATGGTGCTTGTTTCTTATTTGAATGATGGTGCTAGCTAAAAACTAAAAGGAGACATTTATGGTGGTGTTTGGAAGACATTGAGGGGTAGAAAATACATGTCTGAAATAGGTTCCTTCAACCAACTGTTGCTGGCCTAGCTGCAACTTTTCCTCACTGAATTCTGGTTTCCCATTTTACTATCTGAGAGGCTGGATGTAGACTGCAGGTTTTTCTCTACTCCTCTTTGGGGAGTAATTCCATCTATAATTACTTTCTCTTTTTGTAAGTTTTTGTTTGAACTTATTTTATGACATTTTAATTGATTTGTCATGGCAATTATTCAATGAGTTCTTTTTCTTAGGTCTTTTTCATTAACCTAAAACTCATTAAAACAATCTATAATTTTCAACTTAAATAAATGCATATATGTATGTAATTATATATCAGTTAGAAAGTTTGTAACTTTTCAGCTGACCTGTGCAGATCTTGCCTGTTGGCCCTGGGATCTGAGGACCTGAGAATGGGGCAGATTACAGTCTGATGCTGTAGACAACCTCGATTCAGTTTCAGTACCATTTTTAAAAAATGATTTTTGATTTCTTTTTAAAATTTGTTTTCCTTTTTAAAATTTAAATAAAAATCAATCTTATTTTACATACCAATCCCAGTTCCCTCTTCTTCCCACTCCCCATGCCCCCACCAGTCTTCATCCCACGAATAAAGCTAGTGCTAATATTAGAAAATACTTAAATATATCTTCAAAGCATATTATTCCAAGCAATCTATCTATCTATCTATCTATCTTTGGAAATTTATTTCTAGTAGAGAAAAAAATTACAGTGAGTAATAGAGTAAAACTATATAGATATTGGTGTCTTCATGCCTTAAGCCTAATACACATGCACTCTCTCTCTCTCTCTCTCTCTCTCTCTCTCTCTCTCTCTCACACACACACACACACACACACACACACACACACACACAGAGAGAGAGAGAGAGAGAGAGAGAGAGAGAGAGAGAGAGAGAGGAGAGAGACAGGCTAGCAATGGTTCTGTAGGGTCAGGTCAGGTAAACAATGAAGAACAGTACATAAATTTTGCTGAATTACAAGGTCAGATGATAAATACAGTGCAAATTGAGAGAATAATATTACCAGTTCACTGTGGTTGGAAGAATGACTTTTGAGCATGGGGAAGGAAAGGAACTTTTTCTTATGGAAGATTAGCTGGGAAGTCTCAGAATATCAGGTTGATAACTAAAATAGCATGCTATTCCTGAGAGTTGGAACCTTGTTCCTATAAAGAGTGTGTGTGCCTTTACTCACAATCACTATACTTATAACACTAGCGTCCTAATTAAGACTGGAACATGACAAAAGTGGTAATTTAGAAAATCCAACCTAGTTAGGGCTTATTGTGTGGACTAGAGTGACAACATTTACCATCAGATGTTAAAATGAGCTGAAGTTGTCGAGGGCCTCCAACAATGGTTTAAATCTGAGTTCTTTTCAAGGACAGATGCAGAAATAATGACACACAAAAAAGGAAGGGTTAAACTAAGCTTCAGAAAATACCAGGCCAAAGGAGAGGCTGTGTTTCTTCTGGTTTTGAAAATAACATTAAAATATAATATTTTCACAGTCTACTGAGTTAAATTTTTTTGTTGAGTAATTATTGCAATCTGTAACATATCTAAAATATTTACAAACAACTAATTTTTTCAAAAGTGAAGAACAAAAATTAAGAGAATGGGTAAAAACCTGAGTGTAATGACCCACATCTGTAGTCCAACACCCAGAGTGTGTAAACAGACTAATCATATGATTAGATTAGTGATTTTAACCTATGGATTATGACCCCCTTGGGGGTTGCATATCAAACATTCTGCATATTAGATATTTATTTGCATTATGATTCATCACAGTAGCAAAATTCAGTTATGAGGTGGTACTGAAATAATTTTATGGTTGGGGTCACCACCACTCCATGATGAACTTTGTTAAAGGGTCTCAGCATTAGGAAGGTTGAGAACCTCTGCTGTATATCATCCTTTGACACATAGTGAAATCAAAGCCTGTGTGGGTAGTCTGAGTTTCTTTCATATTTATACTTATGTGCTGTTCTTTAACCCATAATACTGCATGCCTTCAAAATTTGTCAGAGACTATAGAAAACATAGCTGTAATAGATGAAGTTGATTTTCAATATGATGAACATAGTCGACAATGCCTTCTGCCTTAGGAAAAACAGCAGTAAGACTCAAAAAGAAAATCAATAGGATGTATCATATGCTGTTTGGTTGGGACAGCAATGGAGTAATGTCACCCATAGGCTAGGGTCATCTATTTGAATATTTGTTTCCCATTTGGTGTGCTGTTTAGGAAGGTTTAGGAGTTATGTTCTTGGTGGAAGAGGTGTGTTACTGGATTTGAGGTTTAAAAGCTTACTCCAGGTGTGGTCTCTCTACCTCCCTGCCTCCATCTTGTGGATAAAATGTAAGCTCTCAGCTACTTGTTCCAGCAGGGGTCCTGCTTGCCTGCTGTCATGGTCAACACCATGAAGGAAGTGGATGAACCCTTCTGAAACTGTAAGCAAGATTCCAATTAAATCTTCATTGGTGAAAATCTTTTCATTTTACTTCATTATTTTGGAATCTTCTTTTATCTTCATATCAGTGAAAACACCTGAGCTTTGCCTGGGGCATATCTTGTGGAACTTAAAAATATCACAAAGAAGCAAGCTGGTTGTTGGTGGTGGACACCTTTAGTTCCATCACTAGGGAGGCAGAGGCAGGTGGATCTCTGTGAGTTCCAGGCCAGCCTTGTCTACAGAGTAGTTCCAGGACAGGTTCCAAAGCAATTCAGAGAAACCCTATCTTGGAAAAAAACAAAAAGTATCACAAAAAAGCAAATTTTGATTTTTCTTTCCTTCCTTCTAGCTATTTTTTTTGGCTTTATGTATTAAATCACCAATTTAAACTAATATTCAAGAATTTGAACCAAACGTACAAGCTTTTAATGAAAAAAACTAGCAGGAAGTAGGTATCTTTATGTTCTTTTATTTGATTCAGTATATAAAATTGTGTGTAAACTGGAAGCAGACATATTTGTCTTTGGTAGCTATCCTATTTTAGCCCTTTTATCCACTGAATAACAAATTGAATCTCATATTACCTTGATTAATAGAATTTAGATGGGTTAAATAAAAGACAAAATAATATATTTATTAAATTATAGTAGAATCCATTAAACTATTACCATATTCTTAGTATTTCTGTTTTTTTTTCTAATTCACTAACACAAATCCTTATGAGTTGAGGGCTCATTGATATTCTCATTTTACATATGTGAGAAATTAAGATCTATAAGTTTGGGTATACAGCAAGGCTATGATGATTACATAAACCAAGACTCCAACATCGTGGCTTCTGAATTCATTCCCTTAACTATGCTGTAAAATAACTTTAGTGACACTCGTGAATAAGTTCTTCTAGTTATAGAAGTAAAAGTCAAAGTTACATATTCCTAGAAACTAGATAAAAGTATATAGTGTTAAAAGTGTAATTAAATCCATGAATAGAATAGAACCAGACAGGACCCTTTTCCTGCTTAATTGAAAATCCATCCACTGTTCTTGTCTAGTGCCATTTTAGGACAAGGAGAGTAGAGCTCAAAGATCTGAAATGTCTTCTTTGGGATCAGAGAGCTCATCAATGCCAAATTTATAGTTTGAATTCAGATCACTGACTCAGAACATCTGTGACCCTTTTGATAAGAATTTTGGAGTCAAATAAAGAGACCAGGAGCCAGAGAAACAGCTATCTCATAAAATGCTTGCTGTGCAAGTATGAGAACTTGAGTTTAGATTGCCAGCACTCAGAAGAAGTGAATGTACACCTGCAATCCCAGTGCTGAGGATAAGGAGACAGGAAGATCCCTGGGGCTTCCTGGCTGGCCAATAAAGGAACATCATTGAGCTCCAGGTTCAGTATCAGACCCTGTCTAAGATGAGATGGAAAGTTGAGCTCAATATTATATTCCAGTCTCATGTGCATGCACACATATGAGAGTAGTTGAATCAAGATTAGGGAGATACAGCAGTTATGCTTGGGGCTAAGGCAGTAGGGAAGAGGAAGAAGGGTAGCAGGGCAGGGATCCACATGGAAAGGAAACAGTGGCAAGACATACATACATACATACCAGGTTAAAAACAGAAGTGTCCTCCAGTCTCCCATGATTAACAAGCCTATGGCGTCATGATAATCTAATCATGAATACTTCATCACACATATGAAGTAATGATAACAAACTGATCATGAAAGAGTGTGTTTTGCATCCAAGCCAATGGTTCTAAGTTTGAGGTTCTGGGTCTGCCAGTTACTGGAGGAATAAACAAGAATGACATGTTCTCCTTGAGAAGTAAGGGACATTTATTTCAGAAGACTGTGGGAAGACTCATGTGATGGTTAGTTTTTTTACTTGACATTCTCTAGATTCTTCAGGGAACAGAGTCTTAATTGGGGAGTAGCAAGATCAGACTGGCCTATTGTTGGACCAATGGGAAAATACTTTGGTTTATATGAGAGGACAAAGCCCATTGTTAGGAACATCATTCCCTGTGGTTAGGTCTTAGGCTGTTAAAAGTGGAGAAAGTGAGCCGAGTTTTAAGTTCTGACTCTGCAATCCCTGCTGAGGTGGACTGTTACCTGGACTTGTGAGCTAAAATAAACTCCTTCCTAAGGTATTTTTGTTGTTGTTGTTGTTGTTTTTCTTTGTTTGCTTTTGGTTTTTGTTACAGGTGTTTTCATTACCATAATGGAAATGACTCTCTACTTCATATTTGTGAAGTGGCCTGTCAATTTTCCTATATAAGAGGCTATGAGCATATACCTTGATTTCTCACTCTGCCTTACATTTCAAAGAAATAAGACACTTTTGTGTCAATTGTTGTGTGCTAGGGTTCTGGTTTTTAATTCTTGCAAATCTATAACCCTGACATGTGAAAATGTGCACATGCTTATACCACATGCATATGGCATTATCACAATTTTCAGGAATAGGGGGTAGGGACAGAGCTATATATTTATAAAACCCTCTTGCTTATAGAAAATGATTTATTACTCTACTAGGATGTTCTGTCCTATACCAAAAAAGTAAGTAGATTTTGCCTACCTTTGAGCCTTATCAGTTTAATGATCTAGAAACATATGTGCATGTTTTAGTCTTTAATGTTTAAAATATACTACATATTGATCTAATGTCTTCATGCAGCAGTGGCTTAAAGACACATATTACCTTAATATGTTAGAAAAGGATTTTAATATATAAATAATGCCATAACACTATTCACTTTGTTGGGAAGATAACTAGATGGAGTGAGGAAGTCAAGATGTGAGCTGTGTTTCTGACATGCTGTTTTTAGACTTCTTTCATCCTCTGAACCTTTTCTACAGTTCTACTTCATTCTTGCTTGCTGGACGAATCTTAACTTTCATTTTTTTTTTCTCTGTGCAGTTCTCTTGTCTTATGAAGCCTTTCTTCTTTATGTGGAGGAGAAGAATCTACCGATCCTTTGTTCTTGCATTATAAGTTGCAACTTTTAATCCTTTCAGAATTTCAGTTGTTAAGTTTGCTTTTTTTTTTTTTTTTTTTTTTTTAACTAGATACTACATATGAAGGTGTTCCTGGCCTGGTGCTTTCTTGTGTGGTATTTTGCCATTAAAAAATGAGCACTCTAAGATAAAAATTTAAAAAAAAATTGAGCTTATTTTGAACAAAAATCTCAGAAATTATAATAATTTAACTTTTTAAGGATGGTTACAAATTAATTAAATATATACTTGGTATAAATTATTTCCTTCATAAGAAAAGAATCAATGTTGATGGTACATTTAAAGTGTAAAGAAGGCAATACTTATGTGAGTTTGCACCTAAACAACTGTTTGTTTGTGTAAACCAAGTGCTTTAATTTTAAGAGAGAGAAAGAGAGAGAGGGATGGAGGAAGGGAGGGAGGGAGGGGAAGGAGGAAGGGTATGTGTGTGTGTGTGTGTGTATGTGTGCATACATTACATGTACTACCACACAGGTATAGAAAGTCAAGAGGACATGTTGAAGGAGTCAGCTATCTCAGTTCAACATGTTGGCCTTGATTTGAACTTGGGTCATCATACTTGGCAGAAAGAACTTTACCTGCGGAACCCCTGGTTTCTCAACAGGGGTCCAACAGAGGCTTTGCATTTTGTTGCCTTAAAAAGCATAAAGAATTTTCTGGATAAATACCACTTACCAAAATTAAATCAAGAATAGATACAAATCGTAAATAGACCTATAACCCCCAATGAAATAGAAGCAGTCATCAAAAGCCTTCCAACCAAAAAAAGCCCAGGACCAGATGGCCTCAGTGCAGAATTCTACCAGAAATTCAAGGAAGAGCTAATTCCAATACTCCTTAAATCATTTCATACAATAGAAACAGAAGGCTTATTACCAAACTCTTTCTACGAGGCTGCAATCACCTTGGTACCCAAGCCTCACAAACATACAACTAAGAAAGAAAACTACAGACCGAGATACCTGATGAACATTGATGCAAAAATACTCAATAAAATACTGGCAAATCGAATCCAAGAATCCATCAGAGAAATCAATCATTCACCATGACCAAGTAGGCCGCATACCTGGGTTGCAAGGATGGTTTAACATACAAAAATCTATCAATGTGATCCACCATATAAACAAACTGAAAAAGAAAACCCATATGATCATCTCCCTAGATGCTGAAAGAGCCTTTGACAAAATTCAACACCCTTTCATGATAAAGGTCTTGGAGAGAATAGGGATAACAGGAACATACCTAAACATTGTAAGAGCAATATACAGTAAACCAACAGCCAACATCAAACTGAATGGAGAGAAGCTTAAGGCGATTCCTCTAAAATCAGGAACAAGACAAGGCTGTCCACTCTCTCCATATCTCTTCAATATTGTACTTGAAGTTCTAGCTAAAGCTATAAGACAAGAAAGTAACAAGGGAATCCAAATTGTAAAGGAGGAAGTCAAACTGTTTATATTTGCAGATGATATGATAATTTACATAAGCGACCCAATAAACTCTACCAGGGAACTTCTACAGCTGATAAACACTTTCAGCAAACTAGCAGGATACAAGATAAACTAAAAAAAATCAGTAGCCCTACTTTATTCAGACGACAAAGAGGCTGAGAAAGAAATCAGAGAAACATCACCCTATACAATAGTCACAAACAACATAAAGTATCTCAAGGTAATGCTTACCAAACAGGTGAAAGACATATACAATAAGAACTTAGTAGCTTTAAAGAAAGAAATTAAATACCAGAAAATGGAAAGATCTCCCATGCTCTTGGATAGGAAGGATAAATGTAGTAAAAATTGCAATCTTGCCAAAAGCAGTCTACAAATTCAATACAATCCCAATTAAAATCCCAGCACAATTCTTCCAGCACTGTCCTTGACAAAAGACCCAGGATAGCCAAAACAACCCTGTACAATAAAAGAACTTCAGGAGGCATCACCATCCCTGACTTTAAGCTCTGAAAACAGTCTGGTATTGGCACAAAAATATACAGGTAGACCAATGGAATCAAATCGAAAATGTGGATATTAATCCACACACCTATGAACACCTGATTTTCGACAAAACAGCTAAAAGAATACAATGGGGGGAGGAGGAAAGCATCTTCAACAAATGGTGCTGGCACAATTGGATGATGGTGGTTAGAAGACTGCAGATAGACCCATGTCTATCACCATGCACAAGACTCAAGTCCAGATGGATCAAAGACCTCAACATAAATCCAGCCACACTGAACTTCTTAGAAGAGTAAGTAGGAGGTACCCTTGAACAAATTGGTATAGGAGATTGCTTTCTAAACATAACTGAGATCAACAATAAATAAATGGGACCTCCTCAAACTTAGAAGCTTCTGTAAGGCAAAGGACACTGGACAAGACCAAATGGCAGCACAGAGACGGGAAAATATTTTTACCAATCCTACATCTGAAAAAGGGTTGATCTCCAAAATATACAAAGTACTCAAGAAACTAGTCACCAAATCACCAAATAACCCTATTAAAAAATGAGGTACAGAATTGAAGAAAGAATTCTCAATAGAGAAATCAAAAAGGCTGAAAGACACTTAAGAAAGTGCTCAACATCCTTAGCAATCAGGGAAATGCAAATAAAAACAACTTTGAGATACCATCTTGCTCCTGCCAGAATGGCTAAAATTAGAAACACCAATGACAACTTATGCTGGAGAGGATGTGGAGAAAGGGGAACACTCCTTCACTGCTGGTTGGAGTACAAACTTGTACAGCCAATTTGGAGATCAATATGGCGATTTCCTCAGGAAAATGGGAATTAATTTACCACAGGACCCAGCAAAACCCCTCCTAGGTATATGATGAAATGATCCACATCCATGCAACAAAGACATGTGCTCAACTATGTTCATAGCAGCCTATAATTCACACCACCAGAGGAACTAGGATACAAGGTGTATTCTAAGAGATTCTTGTAAGGTCCCTCACAGAAGAGGGAAGAGACAAGAACCCCAGAGCACATGGGAGGGGGGAGGGAGGCAGTGAATGGAGAGAGAACTAGGAGAAAGAGAAGGGGAGGAGAGGAAAGCACATGTGACTAGGAAGATTGAGTCAGTAGAAGACCAGAGAGAGAGAGAGAGAGAGAGAGAGAGAGAGAGAGAGAGGGAGGGAGGGAGGGAGGGAGGGAGGGAGGGAGGGAGGGAGGGAGGGAGGGAGGGAGGGAGGAGAGAGAGAGAGATACATACATACATAAAAGAGGGAACCATCATTGATTTGATGAGAAAATTGAACCTAAAGAAAGGTCTAGAGAACTACAAGACTGACTTCAACTAACAATTTGAACAATCATGCTAAGCCTACCATAAATGCCCTTCCCTGATATTGAGATCAACAACTAAATTATCCACCATCATGGAGCCCTCATGTAGTACCTGTTGGAAACAGAAGCAAACACCGATAACTAAGCACTGACTCAAACTAGAATCCCGATGTAGAGAGAGAGGACAAGACCAGGTTGCAGAAATACACAAAGACAGCTGATGTGAACAAAGAGGAGTTAATGCCCCCCCCTGAGACTGATAGCCTGGGAATCCAGCATGGGACTGACTCAGACCCCCTGAATATGGTTCTCAGCTAGAAGGACTGTGGGACCTCAGACAGTGGAACCAGAATGTATTCCTGGTGCACTAAAGGACCATGTTTACATATCCCCCATGGAGGGATACCCCCTTAACCTAGAGACAGGAGAGAAGTCCTGGTCCCTACTTCAAATGACTTGACAGATTTACATGACCCCACCTGGGTAGCATAGCCCTACCTGTGGAATAGGGGTGGGGGATGGGAGGAAACAGTAGTCAGGGTGCATGTTAGGTGGTAAAGAGTGTAAGAGGGAATGAAGAAAGGAGGGTGGGAGAGGAAATGGATCAACATGTAAAATTTTAAATTATATTATTAATAAAAATGGCAATTATGTCAAACAAACAAACAAAAAAGGAAGCATAAACTATGCATCTGCTGTTCTGTAGGGTGTCTGAAGAAGACATTTTAGAGCACCAGAGCAATGTTCAGGTGGGATTAATGTGCTTTTTTAAACAGCTCCTCTCAAATGTCACTAGGATTTGTTGAAAAATATGTGTAAAATTCTTTGGGTGCTAACTTTTGTTGTGAACAAACACAGATGCTTTGACATCATGCCCTGTATGCTTGTGTGATCTTCATCGTATTGTCATCAGTTAAACTTTATATTTTTTAGTCAAGTCTTAAAGACAATAAAGGATTCAGCTAGTCCTTAGTTGGCACTGGAATTTAAAATGAATGGATAATGACCATTTATTAAGTTATTAAGTTTTAATATTTGTTGTATGGTTTAATGTCAAATTGATTATTACTGCTGTGTTTTATGCCATCTACCTCTTTCCCAGTGTGAAATATCCATAGTCATTAGGACAGTTTAAGATATATTCTCTAAAAAATACATGCTCATCCTTCTCATTTTCTCAGATTTCTTAAACTCTTTCTGACCTTGCAGATCTAGCATGGAAGCCCCATTCTCTCCATTCATCTTCATTAGTTTGTGTGTAAAAGTGCTGGAATTGAACAAACCTGGGTTAGAAATGAAATCTCAGTGATTCTAAGTATAGGCGTTTAGCTCTCTTGATACTTGGCTTTCCTATAAAATTATGAATTGTGTAGTAATTCATGGTTTTTATGAGGGAATCAGCTATTTCACCTTAAACATTCAAAATTTTATTGTCAGCAAATATTTTGCTTTAGCTGTTAATGAACCAGGGGTGTACTGTTCAGTGTCAACCTATAAGAAATATATGCTCCAGAGACATGTCTATTTGGTTTACATGATATTCCAACATTTAAAAACAGAAATGTCTTGTGAATATCTACATGCTCCTTTATAGTTGTTAGGTTAGATATAGGAACACTGGGCCTGTACTGTCAAATGCAGTTCCAGACATGCGTCACTTTGGTTCCTGTACTTAACTGTACTTCAGCCTTGTAACGTGTGCATATAATTCCTAAAGCTAACAGTTCACTTCCTATTTGAATAAGTACTGTTTTAAAATATTATTTAACGATGTATATCTTATTTTATATTATATAAAAATAAAATGTTCATACATACCTTAATAGAGTTTTATCCTATGTTATGTGTAAAACTCTTCGAAGTCTTGAAGTTGATATTATAAAGCTGCTATGAAGTGAAAATATGAAATCCTCAGGTCCCACTCGAGCAGAGACATGCACAGAACAGGAAGAGTCTTGCTTAGTGATTCCATGTTTCATAACACACCAGTTGAAATTTTTCAAGATTTTCCTTCCATTCACTGAAACCTCAGTGATGAGTATAGTCTGAAAACTCTTTGGTTTGATCAGTTTTACTTCTGTAGCTTTCCCACTGGGAAATTTTCCTCACTTTTTGTTTAATTCAGCTGTTCTATAAATATAATGAAATGTTCCACTATTTCAGTTTCTCCTGTGAAAATATTTTGTTAGAATCAGTATTAACCAGCCTCCCCCCCTACACACACACACACACACATGCAAGCTCCCTGCATCATAGGAACTTGATGTAAAGTTTGTCCTTCTCATGATACCACTGAAGTCGAGAAATGAAAAAATAGGCCTCCAACTTGAACTCAGTCTTCACGATTCTGATTCAAACTCACTCTCAATATTAATTAGAAATTCATCATTTTAATAATCTTGGTAAAGTAAGTAAAATGCATTCTACTGAAATAATTATGTTTTCCACTTAAAAGTTCAAATGAACTAGTATGTGTTATTAACTCATTGTATGGCCTAATTTTATTGTCATTATTGTAGTAACTGCATTTACTATTTTTCAGTTGTAGTAGTGACAAACCATATGTGGTAACTATAGTTACTATTTTTCAATTTTGATAGTGACATTTTAGTAACAGGAAAGTGAAGAAACTTGTCAGGAATTATGGAACCCTTGATATAGGTGAGATTTTAAATCTTGCTATCAGGCTCTAGTTTTGTGACCTTAAATCACAGGAGACCCTGACTTGTCATCATCTGATATGTTTTCTGTTGTCTAATAATGCATGTGTCATGTCCATTTGCAATAGCTGTGTAAGGAGGACAGTGGTTTTGCTTTTGTACCTGTGATTCATGAAGGTTTAACTCTTAAACTTAAATGATTCTTCCTTTATTATATATTTCTATTGTAGCATATTTCTATTGCTCCAACTATTTCTATTCCTGTTGACTATTAAGTCTAACTGAAATTCTGAACTTAAGTATAGTCGTGATTTTTTTTTTTCTGGTGAAAACGGATCTTACCAATGTGTGCATCTCAGAACAAAGAAGAAAACTTTAGTTCTTGATGACTTTGGATGGATATAAAATTGTTCTTAATGAATTTAAGATGTATTAATTATATATTTTTTATTCCAAGAGTAATTTTTAGCTACAACTATTCATTTCGTCCTTTCAGTGAAAAGGATGATAAAGTACTAAGTGCAGTTTTTCTTGTGCCATTTTCTGTTCAAATGCATAATACAGTTCTATCTGCAAAAACTGTCCTTAAAATGAAGAGCAGTGAAAGGACACAGAGTAGGAGGGACTTGGTTTACAGTTGGGAAGGAGAACTTAGAAATGGCTCTAACAAATATGTAAGTCAGTGTAGTGTAATCCTCAGCACTGAAGATTAATGTCCTAGGCTTTCAGAAACTCAACTGAGGTGTGTGAAGTCAAGCAAGGCAGATGCAGGTGGTGTTAGACAAGGGATTTGAAGGCAAATCCTGGGCATATCATGCATATCATCCCACCCTGCTTCTGGGTCTTAATGCACACAGATTTGTAAAAGCAGAAAGACCAGATCTTAAATATGCCATTTTTAGCTTAACTGTTTTAAGGTAAGTGTTTGTTTACAGGTTCTAAAAGAAAGAGAACCATGATTTACTCTATTTTTGGAATTGTGAAGAAAAATAGATTGTTTTATTTCTTTATAAAGAGCTAACTATAGATTTCTCTGGTTTTATGTATTTAACTACCTAAGTATCTATCTACATAAAAAATGACATAAAAGCAAATTAATGTAAGAATGATTTTCATTTCACTCTATTGCTCTTTTGTTATAAATAGGCTTTGACATGAAAGTACAATATTCTGAGCTGGGCAGTGGTGGGAGCACGCCTTTAATCCTAGCACTTGGGAGACAAAAGCAGGCAGCTCTCTGTGAGTTTAAGACTAGACTGGTCTACAGAGGTAGTTCCAGGATAGCTGAAGCTGTTACACAGAGAAAACCTGTCTCAAAAAAATGTACAATATTATAAAAATATATATTATTGCATTTCATTATATGTACAGTTTCTTGCCAGTGTATTATAAAATTATTTATCTCTTGTTATTGTTAGGTTTTTATTCCTCTTCAACAGTGTTCTTTGAGCCTTGGGTATGGGTGTATTTTGTAGATACATCTGTTCAGACTGGGCCCCACAGCTCTGAATTTTAATTGGTTGTAGTTTTCTTTATTGTTTTCTGTCTGTTTCAAAGAGAAGTTCCTTGATGAGGGGCGAGGACTACATGCACCTGTGGGCATAAGGACAGTGCTTAATTTGTTGTTAGGGATTATGACAGTTTTAAAAAGTGGTAGCTGTAGGCTCCCTTCCAATATCCATAATTTTACTAGCACTAACTACTTGCCTTGATTTCTAGTATCCTGATATGGATTCTCTCTTGTTGAGGTCGTCCAAAGTACAATTAGAGAACTTTGTTATTGCCAGGCTGTGCACATCAACTTGATACTATGCCATGCTGCTTGGATGTGTTGTTTATAAGTGATAGCTAGGTAAGACTGTTGGTTGCTTCTCTCCTTTGAAAGCTTGCATGGCAACTTCTGGTATCATGAAAGCCAGTCCTCAGGAAAGAGGCATTCAAGTCACTTTCAGTTCCTTGGCCTCTGGGCTGTGTCTGGAGTACATGGTTTCTTTAGCAAGATGGACTTATCTTCCACCACTGGGTGGAAACCAAGAGCAGTGGCAATAGGCTGTATTATTTCTGAGTCTTTTGGGCAGCTCTGATCAGAAACTCAATAAAAGTCTTCTCATGTGTAGTATTGGAATTTTTAGTAGGCCGTCTTTAGTTCTTGGAGGGTACACTGTCAACTCTGATAAGAAAAGTCATTTTAAGTATATTTGTACATTTACATACAGAATCATGTATGCTTTGGGTTATTTTAGACACATAGTGAATAATATGATTCCTTAAGATTTTTAAAGACCTTATTATTTTAATAATTGCATTTTATTGGATTTCTTCCCAGTGTCTTATAAAAATCTTACAATAGACATCTCTTGATATGTGTTACTCTATCTACCAATAAGAGAGTTCACCCCTGGGAAAGGCTAGACTTCTCCAGGCAGTCAGTAGTTGCTGTAGGTCTTATGAGGGCCCATGAAATCCTCCTCCTCCTGCATTAATATGTCCATTGACATGGTTTTTGTTTTAGTTTTTTTTTTTGTATAGTCTTGTTTATTTAGCCATTTGTAAGAGAGACTGTTTCATAGTGGACATCCTGGTATTCCGGCTTTTGTAATCTTTGCATGCTATCTTCCATGATATTCTTGAGCCATAGATACAAGGTGTATTTTTATAGTCATTGTACTATGTAGTCAAAGTTATTGAAAGTTAATAGAAACACTATGAAAAGCTGTTTTCATAATTGTTTATGCAGTGTTACTTTATATGCTATTATTATCAGTAAGATGCTTGTTTTTAAATGTTATTTTGCTACCTATTTGAAACATATTTGCATACAGCTACATGTGACAAAACCATGTCAAGCGTAGAAAAAAATTAAAATTATTAGATGATGTAAAATTTGGTGAATAAAAATATATGAAATTTATAATTCTACTCAATACTATAGAATATTTTACATATAACCAAAATAAATAACACTGATTTCAGAGAAAGTGACAGTCCTCTTAGAGAAGCTTGCTTGAGCATGGGTGGAAGGTTATTTACTGGAAAAGTGATAAGTTGTTATTGGCCACATCACTAAAAAAAAAAATGAATCCTGATTAAACATTTTAAGAAAAGGTGGGACTTTGTGGACTGTTTTTCCACTCATGATGAAATATTGAAGGTCCAAATCTTGGACAATTCTTGAAAAGGTAAGTACAACTGCTATGAGAGAGAGAGTTATAACAGCTTTGTCATGTTCAGAAGGCATTGTGTTGCTCACATAGTCCCATCCACAACTTAACATTCATTCTGAACTTCATTTAGGACCAAGCATATCAGCATCACTTATTCTCAGCTTTTTGGCATGTGTTGTGGGATATTTTGATCACACTCTGACACTCCCAAGACTAACAGGAAAGTTTAACTTGATTCAGATCTAGCTAATAGCTGACCAGAATCAGCCATAGAGGATTTCGAGGACCCAGGAATTCTAGAGAGACATAGGCAGTAGTAGTGAGGGGTTAGAAAGATTCACAGCAGTTTTGGATTTAGGAAGGAGAGAGAGAGGAAGTCAATGATTGCTTCTCAGTTGCTTCTCTGATCAGTCAGGCTTCAACCCCATATCTAGCTACCAACTTTTTATTAATAGATTAATTTAGATAATCATTACAGACTTGTAGGTTTCGCATTAACCACTGCCTGCTGTAATAAGCTTTTATGATGAAGCCTGAGCTGCAGCACTGTTCTACAAATATAAATATGAATATTTAGAAGGTGATTTGACATTGTGACCATATTGCAAAGCAAATTTGAGCAGGCCTCTAATGGAATCAGGAAGAAGTTGGTTATGAGTAGTCAATCCACTATTGTACTAGCAGATACACCTTACTTGGAAGGTCCTTAGCTCACAGAATCCACAGATCATATGACTTGATCATTTTTCTTTCCTAACACCTTTTAGCCCTATGAAAGCTAAACAACAGGGATAATGCTTCTAACTCAGATTCAGCTTAATTTCTCTGTTTTATTACCAGTATGAAGTGTCTTCAGTAACAATATCTTGTCACTAAAGTGTAGTAAAATTGCAAAAGCCTGTGTTGTTTTGGGGAGGTGTGTCTCTGGAGCCTGGAGGGGATGGATGGATGGATGGATGTATATATATCCATCCATTCATACACACACACACACACACACACACACACACACACACACACATATATATATATATATACACACATACACGCACACACACACATACACACACACACACACACACACACACACACACACACACACACACACAGTTTTTCATCACTTCCAGCCAAATTTAAGCATGTTTCTGCCTTTTTCTCTCTCTACAATGCCATCAAGTCTACTTTGTGTTGCCCTGTTAGTACTGGGAGCATGAGCTACCTTGAGTTTAGTTACATCATTAATGAAAAAAAAATGACCCTGTTTCTCCCAGAAGATATCAAATACAAGTAGCTATTCAGTTAGTGGTAGAATTTTGTACGCGCCTACTCCGGCCAGCAAGGAAGACGCTACTACAGGAAGATCTTCTTCATGCAGTTTTAATCAGGATCCTTGACACATGTTCTTCTGACCCGCGAGAGCCCTGGAGACCCCAGCACAGGCTTAAATACCCTTGCGCTAACCAACTCCAGTGAGCTGCGTGGACCCTGCAGATAGGCTACTCTAACACGGAAGCAGACAGGCTGAACAGACTGAACCAAATAAGGGCTTGTTTACGCCAGAGAGCACTCACCCTTGGGGAGGTGGAAGTCAGAAGCCAGCGCCATCTTTAAGGCGCGGCACTTCGCAGCTCTCTACAGTTCCCCCTTTTAGTTTTAATAACGCAACAGGCAAGGGTAATGGTCTGGTCTCCAGTAAAGCAGTGGACATTGTAATGACCCTGAATCCTGGTAGTCAGCCAAGTCAGTGCCATACCCGTCCGGTATCTTTTTCCTGATGGTGGGGCCTCGGACACCAACCCACATGTAACCACACTTGCCCTTCTCGGAGTTGCTCACTTCCAGAGCTAACTCGGAGTGCAGTGCTAAGCCATACAACCTGAGCATGAAGGATCAATACTTGTTCATAACTACGAGCCATGCTTGGGAGACTGTCCTGCCTCAATGGCTGTAAATGCCTGGACAACCATAGCTGCATACCGCTTCTGATCAAACCTCATCTTGCAAAGGCACATTAGGCCCACGAAGGAGATGAGCAACAAGAGGACAGCCATGGCTCCCATTCCCGCCCACTCTTTCAGATGATCCGTGGCAATGGGAACCATGATGACATCCGGCAGCCAGTCCCTTATCCACATGTGTTGAATTTACTGCAACGATGGCCACTCGCAGCTGTATCATTCCTAAAAGATAGCTAGACAACTGTCGTGACAAACTAGCAGCATGTGTAAAGTTTTCATACTGAATGCTGGTAACACACAAACCTGGATATTTCATTTCATATCCCAATTGGGCCAGCTGCCACAAGGTAACTATTTGCTCCTGCACCAGATCAATTCTTTGGTTTACAATCATTAAACCTCCTTTAGTTCAGTACCAATTGTGGATTGAGCATCCAATTCGGTAGCCACATTCTTGGACAACTCATTTAGCATAGAGGCTGTCTGCACCGATGTGCTCATAGCAACAGCAGCTGTGACTGAACCCACAACTGCAAAAGAGATAGCTGCAACTATGGCTGCTGTAATGTCAATATCTCTCTCTGCAGCCTCTACCAAACAGGCCACAAAATCTGAAAATGGTTCCATTGGGCCTTGCAGTATCTTAGTGAGGTTATTACTCACCTCTCCCTTATTGGGTAATGACTTCCATGCTTTTATGGCAATCTGATTTACTTGTTCAAGACTTCAGTCATTTCGTAAGGCTTTCCAGATCTCAGGGCAAAAGGAATGCCCTGTACCTGGACCCCGCCCTCCCTCACTCTGATCAGGAGAAGGTGCCGAAGGCATTGTTCCAGGAGGGTCCCTCCCCTCCCCACATCGCCATTTCTCCTCTCCCTTCCCCCTCTGCCCCTTAAGGGATTGTTTTTGAACCTTTTTTAAGAGGGCTTGCAATTCTTCCTAAGAATCTGTTTCGTCCTTACCTGACTCTCGTGTGCTCTCAACCTCTTTTGATCTTTTTTCTTGTAACACTTTTAGTGCAGCTTTCCCTTTTTCCGTTGTCTCTTTACGGTACCTCTGGACTTCAATACAGCTATGCACTAACTTCCAAACAGGTCGGACTTCGGACTTTAATGTCCCTTGTTCCCAAGCAAAATCAAGATCCCTGCCTAACTTGTCCCAGCACGCTACAGTGAGGTCACCCGAAAACTGCGAACCAAGGTGCAATGGCATCACATTCGCTCAGGAATCTTTCTAGTGTGCTTTTCTTTATTTTAAGTTTCTTTGACAAAAGTAGCTCCCGAAGAGCCAGAAAAATTGGATGAGACTGAGAAGTCCCCATTTTGAAAATTTTACTTTCGGTTCGTTACAACCTCTCACTCAATGCCTGAGACTTTATTGCCACTTATTTCTGCAGTCTTTAATTTGGTCCCAACTTACCTGGGACTTTATTGCTCCTTACATTTACTGAGGGCCTTAATTTTGGTCCTAACTTACCTTGGGAACTTGCCAGCGCTGCCCTGACTGCAAGAAATTCTGATCTGAAAATTTCCCCATATGGGCCACCATTTGTACGCGCCTACCCCTGCCAGCAAGGAAGACATGACTCTGGGAAGATCTTCATGCAGTTTTAATCAGGAGGCTTGAAACATGTTCTTTGACCTGCGGGGACCCGGGGGACCCCTGCACAGGCTTAAATACCCTTACGCTAACTAACCCCAGTGAGCTACATGGACTCTACAGATAGGCTACTCTAATGCGAAAACAGACAGGCTAAACAGACTTAACCAAATAAGGGCTTGTTTACGCCAGAGAGCACTCACCCTTGGGGAGGTGAAAGGTGAAAGCCAGTGCCATCTTTAAGGTGCGGCACTTAGCAGCTCTCTACAGAGTTTCATATCTCTCTTCCCTCTATTCTGGGGTTTGTCTGGATGAACTTGTGTGGGTCATGTCTTGTACATGCTGATATAATTGCTGTGAGGTCATAAGTAAACTCATTTTGTTGTGTCTTGAAAACATTCTTCCTTTTATGTTTTTAAACACCTCTGGCTCCTGCAGTCTTTCTGCATCTTCTTCTGCAAAGATCTATGAACCTCGGAGGAGGAGTGTTGATATGAATGGTCCACTTAGGGCTTACCCCACAGTTTTTTAATTCTCTGGTGACCAGATGAAGGTCTTTGTTAATTTCCATTTACTGAGAAGAAATGATGAGTATTGAGAGATTCTCTGATTAATGGGTATATCAACTAGTCATTAGGAGTCATTTTACAACTTTTTCCATTTAGGGAAAATAGTATTGTGTTATTCTTTAGTGGAGAGGTATGGAGGTTGTAGTGCTCACAGATAATCACTAGGTAACTTAAAATTTAAACACAGGGTTGCCTATTCAAAGTAAGGGATGCAAAACTTGTTATCTACCTAGAAGGCTGGGGGTAGACATAGTGACTTTTGAAATATCTGCCAAGACCACATGGAATCCTCCCTAGACCTTTATCATCCTTATCATTTGTTTTTATCAGTCAATAGATAGAGCCCATCTTTTTGGAAGGTGTCACATGCAGTATACAAAGAACTATGATGTTGTCACATTCATTCTTTTAAAACTTACTTTGTACTTCATTGTGCACATGAATTGAGTTAATTATCACCAGGAAAGTTTTCACAAAATTGTGCTATGCTTAAATGTATTTAAAATAAACTACATGGGGCCAGACTCCCTAAGTTTGAATCAACATTGGCTACTTAATTGTATTGAAACCAACTATTTTCCTCCAGTGGATCTTTTCTCTGGTTATCTGTGGAGGTTACAGAGACCCCTGTACTCTAGAGTCTATAACCTACCTAGTCAAGGTTTCATGGACCCTTTAATAGTACCTGATTCATCTCATGGAATGGGCCTTAGATCCAACCAGAAAGTGGTTACTCTTAAAACATTTATCCTACTGTAACACCAGTGGGCATATCTTGCCAGGCCAAGTTTTGATGTAGCATTCAAGGGTCACAGCTGGGTGACATTGAGGCTGATTTTTCTTCTCTGAAGTGGTCTTAGCACCTTTCAACATTATGAATGCTAGCTCCTCTCACCCACAAACAAATCAGTAGTCTTACAATAAACAAATAACAAACATAAAAAAAGAAAATTAGTGACACAACCACATAGTATACAAATATTTCAGGATAAATATAAGGAATTAAAGTAAGTTTTGAAGAAAGACAGAAGAATATGGAAGCTCTTCCATGCTCAGGAACTGATAGAATTACTATTGTGAATAGCCATTTTACCACATAAATCTACATATTCAGCATTCTCCCCATCATAATGCTACTCAGATCTTCAAAGAAATTACAAAATAATCTTAAATTTCATTAAAAAGATGCACACAATAAACAGCATGAAAAAAACAGTTATGATAAATAAGAGAACTAATGGAGGTACCACCATCCTGATTTTAAGATATACTTCAGTGCTATATTTATAAAAAACACCATGGTACTGACATTAAAGCAAATTCTTAACCTTCAGTGTACCCACTATTCACTTTCAACTAGTTCTGTACCTCCCTCTAAACAAGGCATACACTCCAAGGTACAGGCATAGGTAGTGACTTCATGAAAAGGATTCTAGTTGCTCAGGAAATATGGCCAGCAATTGACAAATGGACTGGACAAAATTAAAAAGATTTTGTACCGTAATGATAACTATTAATTGAGTTAAGAGACAAAATAGAACAAAACCTTTCCTAGCTGATTATTTAACAGAAATAGTATGTAGAGTATAGAAGGAGCTAAACAAGCTACATATTAAAAAATAAAACATGGCCTGTGCAACTAAATAGAATTTTTTCAAAAAAGAATCACAAATTGCTAAAAGATGGTGTTCAACATCTTTAGCCATCAGAGAAATAAAGTTAAACCTCTTTTGAGAATGTGTCATACCAGAATAGCTATAATAAATAAAACGGAACAAATGCTACAAGCAGGGGGAATGTTTATCCATCTTTGGAGGGAGTCGAAACTAATGCAGTACCTGGAAATCAGTGTGGAGAGTCCTCAGAAAGCTAAAAAAGGAACTGCTGGATGAGTCAACAGTACTACTCCTTGACATATACCCAAAGGACATTGTACTCTGCAGCAAAGATTACTGCACGGTCATGTTTATTGTGGTTGTATTCACCATAGTGAGGAAATGGAGCCAGCCTCAATGTCTATCAGTGGAAGAATTGTTAATGAAAATGTTGCACATTTCAGTGGTAAAGAAAAACAGAATTGCTGCTGTAATCTTTATTTGAAACTTCTAACAAGAATGGGCTAGCCAAGTGTACTTCTTACATACATATACTTTCTAAATTTTTAATGCATTGAACAAATCACTTTTAAATAAGTAAAGATGAGATTCTCAGATTTAGAAAGAAATATAAACTAAGAACAATGTAAAGAAGATCTTACAATATTACTTTGACTAGAATTAGATGTATCAGTGAGTATTTATTGCTTTTAAAACAGATGCAATTGGTCACTGAGCTAGCAAAAACTAAATTATTACTATGACTGTAAAAACAGTTAATTTTATTTGTGTGTGTGTGAACTTCTGGTTACAACATTTTTGTCAACTGTCAGTGACTTTATATAATTTTATATGAGAGTTTCTTTTAAAATACACACACACACTTTTAAAATACCCAATTTATTGCCAATAGTATAGCTCATTCCTGAATAAAATTTATGTCTTTTCTCCAGAAAGCACACATTAGCCCTTTGTATGTAGTAATTCTAGATCAATTTCAACTTAATATTTGAAGGCAGATTAGACAGCAAAATTATTAACTAAAAGTAATACTTAAAAGTTAGCCAGTACACAGATATAAGAAGACAGAGAATTACCATACACTAGGTGTGATGGCTGAAGAGTTTTCAGTGTTCTGCTCTTATGGCATTGCTCTGCAATATACTGAATAACTGCAAAAGTACCTTAAGAATTGATGGAATGGTTACAGATAAATACCTAAATTTAATACTAAATTATGAAAATGAAATGTATGTGCATATTTTTGCATGTATGTTGTAGCTATGTCTTGAACATCTTGGAGTCATTAGCAATGATTATAGCCAGTGCATAGATTGTAGTCTCCCAGAAGTATTACCCAATCAAAATAAAATTAGAAAAAAGATTCTTCAGGTAAATGGTCATTTTCAAGGGCTGTATGAGAAAACTATGGACTATTTTTTTATGGACTATTTTTGTAATGTCAGAAAGGAAAAACTGTAGGAATGGAAGGATAAGTAAATATTTATTAGAATAGTATAGGAGTTAATCTGAAAAAAGCTGTTAATGACCTAATTTGGAACTAATTGAGCAACAAAATAAACAAGAATTTTTGATGATAGCATCAAGAATAAAATAAAGTTTGAATCATTATTGATATCAATGAATTATTCAAAAAGTGAACAGATACATGAGAAAAGATGACTAATTAAATAAATGTAGAAAAATGGAGAGTTATGTGAAATACCACTGTATTTGTATGGTAGACAATCTTATAAGTGTGTTACAGCTAATGGGAAAAAGATTAAGAAAGAACAAAATCTACACGGACTAAAGTATCTTTCCAATATGCCTATTAAATACAATAATCTTTGGAAAATTCTCATGCCAGCTTAATCAGACAAGCAAGGTATCTGTCACTGGGAATAATATATATTAGTATTGTCATTAACCCTCTTGGTTTGACTTCCTGAGTTTACAACACTGGTTTTGTGATATTCCTATGAAATTCCTATGTGTTAGTTTATTCTAATTCAAAATAGCTCTGCTGAAAGTTAATATATATGTCCTACAGACTAACTAGTCAGTACCTTTCCAAAATAGGATTTCTAGCAAGACAAGGTAGACATTCCTAGAACTCTAGAACTTAGGAAGTGAAGAAGGGGAGATGATGGACTTGAGGCCAGCTATGTCTCAAAATAAATACGCAAAATATGTTTCTAGGCCATGAATGGAATGTGAAGACTTACAGACTACTAAAATCAGAGGATACTAAGGAGAATTGACAGTTAAATTTAACATGGGGACCCGGAAAGTCCCTTGGGATGGGCCAAAGCCATTTACAAAGAAATGGGTAAATATTAAATCAAGACTATTTTATTCAATAATATTGTGTTGCTGTGTTAACTTTAAGGGAAATGAATTAAAGATAAAACATTTTTGCAGTTTTTCCCCTGCATCAGGATGTGCTTCAAATTAGAAAGATTTAAAAATACTATTAAAATGAAGGTAATGAAGAGAGAGTGAAATAAAACAGGGGGAACTGATTGACTCCAGGCCTGAAACAGTAGACATATTTGTATTACTACCACATGAAAAATGCTTTCAAAGGTATGTATATTGAATATTGAATATATTGAATATAAATACTCCTTATAATCATATATATGGAAGAAGTAGAAGAAGAAGGCTACATTTGAGATGTATTTTTAAAACAGCAAACTTAAATACTTCTCTGCTTTTCATCCAACTCGTGCCTTTATGTAACTGAGGAAGTCCTCAATAAATCTTCATTGCAGTGGAGGAGAAATTGCTTTCAAAGCATTCTAGGAAAATGGGATGCTCACCATAGATAAATCTAGATAAAAGCTGAATACTAATCACTTTAGGGCCCTGCAGTCTTTGTTTATGTGACAGCACTTTATAAATTAAATTTGAACACAGAGTCTTGATGTTAAAGAAAGCAGCAGTGAGCACTTTGACTGAACGAGACCTAGTTAGCTTGGGACCTTGAACATAATACATGTTTTATTAGATTGACTTCTATTGATTTTTTTTGAAAAATAAATTAAAAGGCAATCTAAGCATGTAGCACAACAATGAAAAGTTTAAAAATAGTTTATGTTAGCTACTTAGTAATTAAAATGAGCCAACTGTGATTGGTGTTGTTAGCCAGTTTTGAAATATCAACCTTCAAAGCAGTATAAACAGTGAAGTGTCACAGCTTCAGCACTAATTGGGTTTTCCAAGGCTTTTAATAAGACTGAATGTCTTTTACTTTAGCGGCTAACAGCTAACTGGATTACTACAAAGTCCCAATACTTTCCCAAACTTTTGCAGGATAAATCATCATTGCAAGGGAATCAGCGGCAAACGTATTCAGTAGAAGAACTAGGTTTATTAGCACAATGAATGCAAACACTTTCTGGCTTCCACTAGTCCCTATATAGCATCAAGTCTCACTATTTGTCCTAGAAGATGGGGCAGAGAAGGACTGTCAGGCCAGACATAAGTGGGTGGACCTGGTTTCTCATAGAATCTTTTAATTCTTTAATTACCCAGCTTATCTTTTTTAAATCTGCCACCTGGAGAAAGCTAGCAATCTATTCTTGAAAAAAAATTCTCTTGGTTTCTCTCTGACTTCATTGGCATCTCTTTCTTTGTCATTTTATTTGCCTTACATATTTCTCTGGCCTCTAAATTTTGCAGCTGCTCAGGGTTTATGTTACTTTCTACTGGTGCATAACAAATGACCATAAACTTGGTGTTTTAAAATAACACCCGTTTTATAATCTCACTTTCTGTGGAGCAGAAATCTAGTCGTAACTCAGCTGAATCCTCTTTTATGACTATACTCAGGCTGTCATCTGCACCCTTGCTGGCATCTGAATAACTTGAGATTTATTTCCACTTGCCAAGATTGCTGGAAGAATTTATTTCCTTAAGGCTGTGGAAAGGACGGGCTTGCTCTTTGACTCAATGGATTTGGTGATTTGCAAAATGGCAGCTAGAGGTTGTCCTTAGCTTTTTTTCATGCAGGTTCCTTGATGTGTATTTGCTGTGCAGAATATGGGTAGAGAGAAAAACCCAGGCAAGACTAAAGCTATGGTATTAATGAAATAATATAATTATGGAGAAATATTGTCATTTTTCTCAGTTTGTGAGTTTTAAACAAGTTGGATGGTTTCTCCTCCTGGAGATGGGATTCATGAGGGGTGTGAACACCAGAAGTTGGGGAGTAGAGGACTCCCAGAAGCTTACACAGTCTGGGATAGTTGTATGCTATACCTTCTTTCTTGCCACTCATTCCTGTATCTCATGGGCTTAAAATTAGGCCTATAGTCAGCTTGTATTTCCTGAATCAGTTTCTCTGATTGCCTGATTTTTCAGGGCCACTAACTGTCAGCTGTCCTTTTAGCTGCCCAAATTAAAGACACATGTATCACTCCATATTCTGTGTTCTTTTAAATGTCATATTTACTTATCATGAAGTTTTGTCCTACCTATTTTCAACTTTTCTTTTTCACCAAAATTCTTCCTGTTTTATTCTCTGCAAAAACTGCATATTCTATTCTTTTATCTTCTTGAAAATTTTGTATTCCATTCCAAACACTGGTATATTTCTATCCTTTAAGTAGATGAAGCACACTTCCACTTTCAGGGCCCTTGACTGGCCATTTCCTGTTACTTGATGCTTCTTTGTCTCTGTGGTAAAGGAGATATAAAAGTGTTCTTACTCTACTTTCCTTGTTGTTTAATTCAAATTACCCTCAAAATACTTGGCTTTCCTGACTTTTGTCATAACCATCTTACAACTTAACCATCTTACAACTCTGATATTGTGGGAGCTCTCGTTTAGGATCCCTGTACCCTGCAATAATGTGAATTTCTTGAATTCAGGGATCTATCTATATGTTGTTGTTTCTTTTATTCTAAGTCCTTAAGTGTGTACCTGGAATATACATAGGTATTTCTTTAGTATTATTAAATTAGTGAGCAGGTAAGTGAGTGTGGGAATGTACTCACTCTCATCTTTGGTTTTTAAGCCCTTTGCTTAAATCTTAGAATCTTAAATTTTTGCAAAAGTATAATTTATTCAAACTACTTCATATCTGTTACATCTTGACTTGTGTTCCTGTTATCAACTGAAATGTAACCTCCAGTTACTAGTTAATCCTTGCCTCTCCATTCCAGTCCTAATGGGGACTGCCTGCTTTCTTTTTTACTTTAACTTCAGACCTGCTTCTAAGATTGGTCACAGAGAACCACAGTATCAACTGTTTGGATTTTCTCTTCTTGGGAACTCACAGCTTTTCTTTGTCTGATTATGCTCTGTTAGGTGTTGCTTTTCTTCAAACAAGGCTGTATGTACTTTGCTGAATCTCTCAGAACTTTTATTGTAAAATCAAGAAGGACGTAAAGTAGGTAAATGCAGTAGTTCTTGATTCTTCAGCCAACATATCTTTCCTACAGTTTTTATCTTAGTCTCCCATTTGTCTGGTGTTCTTTTTTTCTTTCTTTTTGGTGCTACACATGCTCCAAAACCATGTATGAGTCTGCCTAGTGGGATAAGACTTCCTATAATCCATGTGTACTTCAGTCTTAGTGTTAAATAGATGTACACATTTTATTCATGTAATTTTACTTTGAGGTGTTATTGACTTGGTTTGGGGGCACAAACTGTAAAAAAGATTCATCCTGTTTCCTAAATTCACATCACTATATCAAGTGGATCTTCGCTAGACTCTACCTGGCAATGTCTACCTGATTACAGGTGGATGTCACTCATGGAGGTTACTTATAATTAAAATAGTGTACTCAACTGAGGTTGAGAAAAGCTTACAAACCCTTTTTCTACAACTATAGGCAGACAGGTATGACATCATCTTTTCCCATATTTTGTTTTCATTTCAAATTTGAGTCCTTTCATAAAATTTATTTAATTAGATGCCCTGTGCATGCAAGCATTTGGTTCCAATGGAGTAGTATGTGATGGTGGTAACACAGGCTACTCACTGTCCTCATTTTCTGTTTCTCTGAAAACTCACATTGGTTCTTCTATGCTCTTAGGAAGCTGAGTCATCAGATCTTTTGGAGAAGAGCATCTGCACTTGAGTGACTCTTCAGGTGATGAGAAAATGAAGGAAGTGGGTTAGAATGGCCAAGATTGGAATGCCATTACAGTTTTCATCCTGAATGGCTTTAGAATAATGCTTCTGCCAGGTATTGCAGTTGGGTAAGAAGATCACAAATTCAGGACTTGTCTGGGCTACTGTGTAAATTCAAATCTGCTGGAGCTGTTTGCACAACACTTTCTTGAGAATAAAAAGTAAAAAATGGGTTGAGGATAAAGCACATGTATACAGTGCTTTCTTGGCAGTAATACACACACACATGCACCACACACACACACACACACACATACACACTTAATCACTTAATCATCATGAAATAATGTTTTTTTCTTTTTTGGTTGAAAAGAATTAAACCCTCAGATAGGGAGTTCAGTAAGAAATAAAATTCACATTGGTGCCTTATTTTAAGTGTATGTACTCAGAAACACTCTTTGTGTCAATGGGAAGCAGTCCATCCAACTACAGAAAGAGTAAGAGGGGGATGTGAGTAATGAGTTAAGTTTACAGAATGTTTTGAAAAGAAAACATTTCCTATTAGAAGAAAATGTTTTTCTTGGTAGTCTAACTTCATAGTGTTAACCACACAAACAGTAAGATGCAGAAGAAAATTTGTGTACTTTCAGCAAACACAGACAAAAGATAAGCATTTATTGTAAGTAATACATACTTAGAAAAAGAAATCTTATTTTTGGCCAGCTGAGACCAAGTGTTTTAGAATACCTCGTCCATCATTTTAGTGTTAAGAGCGCCCCCTGGTGTGACTGTATAATCATATGTTTATGTGAAATTTACATAGATTTTTGATATCATTTTGCTGTTAGATAGTGATGGGCCTGTTTTTGCAGGCTAGGATGACCAGCATATATATGATGGGTAACTTTCTGCAAATGGGCAGTGATGTTTCTCTGGTGCTTATTCCTGCTCCTATCTAGAATCAGTTTGGAAGTAGAGTATTAGGATATGTGATTGCTAAAGTTCTTTATCTCATAAATTGTGCAATTATATAGTTACAGAGGTATATGTAGTTTTTTTGTAAGTAATAACCTTGTAGTAAACTACTGTGACTAATTCCTTCTTGGTAAATCCATTGACACTTTAATAATTAAATAAGAGGACTCAATTATTATGTTTGTTTTTCTTAAAGAAAAATAATCATCCATCATGTGAAAAAAGACACAAATCTTGAGACTTCCTTAGAAGTCTGCTGTTTTCCTACTGCCGTTTTACTTGAAATGTAAATTCTTTTCTGTACCTGTCCAGGAACCTTAGCTTCCCCTGCCACCCAGTAAGAATGCCATAGCAAATATTCCTAGTCAAGACCAGTAGAGTACTCATTTATAAGTGCTAGTTTTCTTTGTATTTGTTTTTTAAATTGTTTAAAAGTGTTTAAATAGTCATTATGAGGTTAAATTGCACATAATATTTTTAAAATTATGACTATAAATTTGACAGTAGTAGTTACTTTCTCCTTTGCTATTGATTATTTAAATAATTTCCTAGAGGTTTTGTGTCATCAAAGCAGTGATTATAGAGTTACTGTACTAAGTTGTAATTGTTTTTGTTTTCTTTTGCAGATTCCTTTCTCCTAATTTTGAAGCTATCATCCAGGTACAGTACTTACATTAGTCCTTGTTTGTTGAATAACTACATTTGAATCTTTATTTTCACATTTATTGTAGAAAACAATGATCTTGGGGCAGATCAGTGACTGTTAGGCTTTATGTTCTTTCAAGTAAAATACAAAACACAACTCCCTAGACTTTCTTAATATGCACTATATATATTCAAACTCTAAGTCAGACTTAGGTGGAGTGAACATTTCTTTCCACAACACTTCTCTGAAGTAGGCACAATTAGAGAATTCCTGGGTGGGGGAGTACAGGTCTATTCTACTCTTCCTGACAGGTTATGATTACCTGACAGGTAACCTCAATACTGTATCACTGATTTGTTTGCACATATTTGTAACTACATCTATTGATATTATTGCCCATAAGGACTAGAAATCCTATAATAGACAAAAAAAACAGATGAAATCAGGATTTTGGAAAGACTAAGGAGATCCTCTGAAATGCTTGCTTTTATAGGAAAACTGGAATTACTCTGGGAACTTATTCTTCAATAAAGCCTTCTCAAATCAAGGACAGTATTAAGGGGAGAAACACTTTTATAGATAATAGAAAGACAAGATATAGAATGTGCATATTTTAAAGTTCTGCTTGTTTCTTTCTTACTCAGCATTTCTTTTCATTATCTTTGGACTGGAATGAATATATATATGCAGATTTTATGTATGTTACATTTTATTTATGTAAGCCCATATTTGCATTGTCTTCATGAAGCTCCTGTTATGTTTCTTAAGGGTTGTTTTCCTGATTTTTTTTTTATCAGCAGATTTGACTCTTTGATTGCTGTAGTTACCAAAATGATGACTTCATTGTTTCAATAATAATAGTTTTGAAGGTTACTAAGTAGCTCACCATGGAGACTCAATGTGAACAAGCCTGTTCTTTGTTTAACAGATTCTAGTGTTGCATATTTTTCCCTTTGTCTATTAGATATTTTCTAGGTAGTGGCTCTTCGATGACAGTTCAAAAGCACAGTTCTGATTATTTTCTGCACTCTGGAAAGTCCTTGTAGTTCGTTATAATTGCATTTGTCTGTTTGCTTTTGTTTCGTACCTAGGTGTTCGTCTTTTAAAAAAGATCATTACCCATATTAAGATCTACCACTATGATCCAGTTATCTCAGTTAGGGGTATATATCCAAAGGACTAAAATTTACACAACAAAAAGATTCCTGCCTATCCAAGTTTATTGTGAAGCTAGTTACAATAGGCAAGATGTAGATTATGCATATGTGCACATGAGATCATTATTAAAGAAAAAGTGGTGTATGTAGGTCATTGGCTTTGCTTTGGCAGGTTGATTGTGTTTGTGTGTGAACTGTTTCAGGACCTGAATAAATAAAGTGTAAAAGCTATTGTACATGCTATGCTGCATTAGGGTTAGGTATCACATTACCCAAAATGCATCATTTTGAATCAATGAAATTAATGAAAAAAATAGGAATTATGCTAAGTTTTTATCTTCATTTTTGCCCACAGCCATGCAGGCCCCCTTTGTTCCCTGCTAAAGAGCACATGGTAAATAAGCTTTTTTAATTTTGAACTTGTTTAATATCTATGAGATCAGTTTCTCCATTTTCCAAATCCTCTGCTACTATGTTAGTTTATATCTTTATGTCAGACAATGAGAGCATAGTTTATTGAATTCCCTGTCTCTGGTTTTACCCCTCACCAATAAATTGTACCCACTGTTACTAGGCTAATTTCCCTAGAGTATGTAATTAACACCAATTTAAAATGAGTCAGTATCTTTTGTTTTTGTTCTTTGCTCCTAGCTTATCTCATTCTTACTGTCTACATTCTGGAATTTTGTTCTGTCTTTCACTGAAACATTTACAAATACCAGAATGTTTCCCTTCTCACCTTCCCTATGCCTTCATATACAAATGCCCTTCTATATAACTTCATTTGGTGAGTTCTTTTCATCTTCATCTTTATCTTCACCTTCACCTTCACCTTCTTTGACATTCTTTTCCAGACTGAAGTCCCAACAGCACACAACATATGCCCAGGCTTAATACTTCTTCACTGGCCACATAATACCTTTTATTTTATTTTATTTTGTAAATTCAGGTTACTGAGTGTACTGGCTAGTTTTATGTAAAAGTCACAAAAGCTACAGTCATTGGACAGAAAGGAACATTCTCCATAAGACTGGCTGTAGGCAGGCTTGTAGATTATTTTCTTAATTATTTGTTCATATGGGAGGGTCTGACCCATTGTAGATTGGGACACCCTGGGCAGGTGGTCATGAGTTTTATAGGAATGTATACTGTGCAAGCCATGAAGAGCAAGCCAGTAAGCAGGCTTCTGTAACAGCTCCTATCTCCAGGTTCTTGCCCTGTTCCTGTCCTGCCTTCCTTTAATGATGAGCAGTAGTGTGGAAGTGAAAGCTAAATCAATCCTGCCCTCTCCAACTTGCGTTTGCTCGTGGTATTTTATTACAGCAGTAATATCTTTAATTAGGACACAGGTTGTAACTAGAAAGGCAAGTGCTATGTCACCAATTGAATCTCTGTGCCAGGGATCATATAGAAAGTGTTCAAGAGAAACAGTATTTGTTAAGTTCAAGAAAAAATTTAATAAAAATTAGAGAAGTGTTGTATTAGGATCCCCATGAAACCCACACTTTCAATCAGAATTGAAGCTGGTAGATTGAAGCGCATGCTTGTGCTCACTCCTACTGCTGGCTTCATGTAGTCTGCTTCATTCATATCAACTCTTCCAATCACAGTTAGCCTTTAGTTCTATGCATCAAACACACCCTCAAACTCATTTTTTCTTCCTCTGTTACTGTGAGAGATAACCTATCATTTCTGTCTTATAAGACATCTGAAATGTGATGAGATTTCTAAGAAAATCCTGGTTTTTTGTATATTCTTTTACTTTATCTATATTCTGCCCTCTTCTTCCTTCTTCATTCCTAGAAAGTACAGGTGATGATGACAAACTAGAACAGTTATCCTGTAGCTTGGAGAGAAAAAAAGCTGAGGTTTGTTCAAATTTGCACACTGTCATTTTTCAACTTCTAGACTAAAATCTAGAATGCTTTTTCCTTTAAAATCATTGTGTTGAGTATAAACCATTGTTTATGAATTTTCTGTTTCATAGTCCCTTAGTTGATAACTTTAATTGCTCTACACCCCCCACACATATATATTTATTTATTCACAAACCAAGTATTGGGTCCTGTTGCTATGGTATTCTTGTTTTAAACATTAAGATTTAAACATCACTGTCCTTTGATCTTATGAGGGCACAAAACGGTAAAATGAATTACAATATGCAATGCTATGTGAGATAGCCTCACACTATGCAGGTGGAAGAAACCTAAAGAGAAACAGACAAGAATGTATCCATTTAGCCAGGGAAACTCTAAGAAAAGTCACACGTTGTAAAAGCTGGAAAGGAATTTATCCTGAGAGATATCAGACTTCAGGGACAGAATCTCTTTCTTGAGCCTTTATGTGTCACTGTGTAGTTAGTCACTCATCTATAAGTGTCAGTCTTGCTGCCTCTTAAAAGCCATGAAAATGAGCACAGACTAGGAAAAGAAAGATAAAATCTCCACTTGGAGCTACTTACAAGCTGTTTTTGGAAAGCCAAATTGGTGCTAACAATCTGCAGAAGGGGCAGAGGCTGACCCAGGAAGTTGCCAGGGGTTTTATTGACAGACTGAAGCAGTAAGCCAGAAGCTGAAGGGAGGGGGGCAGTAAACAAGACAGACACTGAAGCTCAGTTGTTGAAAGGCTAGAGTTAGTTAATGGACAGAGGCATCAAAACATCAGGCAGCCAACAGCCCGGAACAAACTACAGAGAGGGAGAACTAGGGAACAAGACTCCTCAAGAGAGCACAAAAATAGGCTGCTCTACTCCAGGGCTTTTGGAAAAGTCTTTGAGGGAAGCCAGATGCAGACCATAATAAGGACCCTATTTATAAAACCAAAGAGGTTCAAAGGAACTAAAATGAAAACAAGGATCTCAAGACACAAAAATTATAATGTGTCAGTGTTCTGAAAACAACATTCAATGCTCAAAGTACCAAATCAAAAGAAGGTCCAAGGACATGAGCATTGATCTTGAGATGGTTGTTTGTTGGTTGTTTTTATTTAGTGCAGACTTTGTGCTGCAGAAGAATTTCAGCAAAAGCAAAATCAACATCAAGAGGAAATTTTGTAGTTGGGCTACCTGCTGCATAGAATTTTTGCGTCTTGTGATAAACTACAGAAAGGAATTTGAGCACATTTTCATTTCTTCTGACATATTGGGTTTAACTAGAAGATGAATAAGAGGAAAGTTGCCAGTGGTTTAGGTTTGGATAATGTATGCATCAGAACTTTGCATTGGAAGAAGCTGAGAATAACAATAGAGCATGAAGACATGCATTAATCACAACATAGTCTATACTTTGACACTGCCTAGGATTAATGGACTACATTATGCTTTGATGCATGGGCACAAGGGTCTGATAGAGAATCTCTAATAGTTGTTTGTGGTAGGTACTAAACCAACCTTGCCGAAAATTCAGAGACACTAAAATGTAGAAGTGAATTGTACTTTTTTTGATGTCTTGAGAAACAGTTATTATCATATGCTCTTTACATACTTGAAATACTGAATTTACTAATTTTTAAACAAAATTATAAATCTATTTTTCCATATACCATTTTGCATTAGTGTAAAAGCTATATGTATCTGTCATATTGGTAGAGTTTCCAAATTGTCCTGTGTTTTGATTATAGCAGTGAAGAATAGTTCCTATTAATGTTAACGTCATCACTCAGTGCATTTGCAAATCTGTTTGGAAAATATAGGACATGCTGAGTGTACTCATGATTTATTTTATTATCATTAAAACTCTTTTTATGTTAGAATAATTTATATTTCAATTTTTCTAAACGATGTTTCACACATATTGCCTATTTTTATAATGAAAACCCAAACAAAACAAATGGACACAGGACATCCCATTTGCTATATGAATTAATGAGTGTGATAGCCTTGCCATATTTTCTAGCACTTTTTCTCATCTGCTAGCTCTTATGTTCTTTCTGCCCTCTCTTCTATGGTGTTTGCTTCCCAAGCCATGGTGGGGGACAAGTTTAATATAGATAGATATCCTGGTTAGGTTTGAACACCCAGTTTGTCATTCTCACGAATTATGTCAACTATCTAATCCTCCATTGATTGTTGCCTACTGCAAAAAAAAAAAAAAAAAAAAACCAAAAAAACAAAAAAACTTCTCAGACCAAGGTTGATAGCAGAGAGTGTGGGTATAAGTGTAAATAGAAGACAATTTGATAGCATGTCCATTTAACAAGTTAATAGCAGGTTATATTCCAGGGCTTAAATGCCATACATTCCTAAGCAATCTCATTTAATTCCATTTTTTTACATGCATCCCATGTTACTGATTAATATTCCAAGCTTGGTTGTCATATACAATTACTTTTACTTGGATGCTATATAAAGGCATTCAACTTCTTGGTCTATAATCTGACCTTTAGGTTCATTTTCAGCATTATTTATAAGACTCCTAAGCTGTAATATTACACAAACAAATATTCACCACTCTTTTTCCTGCCTTCCTCTGTGTTTTTTGGATATTTCTCTCTACATTGCAGAATGTCAGAATTCTCTAAATTCAGTGCAGACATTCCTTTCTACTCTTCGTGTATTTTTCTTTCTTTTTAATTTTTTTTTATTTCATTTGACTTTATGAGACAGGACCTTGCCATGTGTATGCCATGTGCTATGTAGACTAGACTGACCTCAAACTTAGGACAGTGTTCCTGCTTTTACACTTCAAATGTTGGAATTATAGCCACTGTGCCATCTTGGTTTGATGTCATTTAAGACAAGCTCAGTCTTTACAAGAGGGAACCTAAATTGAGGGAAAAAATATATCTACCAGATTGGCTTGTAAACAAGCAAGAGGGACTTTTTCTTAATTAATGATTCATGTGGGAATGCCCAAATCTCTGAGCACTGACACCTCTGGATAGTTAGTTTCGTGTGTTAAAACAAACAGTTCTCCTCCATGGTCTCTGCTTTAGATCCTGTCTTTAGTTTCTTCCCTGACTTCCTGGGTGATGGACTGTAAGCCATAAGATAAAATAAACCCTTTCCTCCCCAAATTGTTTTGACAATTTTGTCACAGCAATAGAAATCCAAAATATGACATGTGCCACCATGCCTGACTTTCTCTTCTATAATAATAATAATTTCTTCATTCTCTGATGAAATGCCATTTATAATATATTGCTTTTCTTAGGGCTTTTAAGAATTCTTCCACTGTTTGAAATTGTAACAAAATATTATCTTACTTTTCTCTTTCCTCTGCTCACTCAATATAATATGTTTCACATGACTTTGTTTTAATAGACTTGTCATTTGATATTGGAGAAACAATTGGTGTTCTCTTTCCTTGGGAAGACTAATTCTCCACTGTCAGCATTCCTGATCCTTAGATGCAGGAGGTGTTTTACATGCATTCATTTTGACTGGATCCATAACTCTTTCTTTCTTTATTTCTTTCTTTCTTCCTTTCTTTCTTCCTTTCTTTCTTTCTTCCTTTCTTTCTTCCTTTCTTTCTTTCTTTCTTTCTTTCTTTCTTTCTTTCTTTCTTTCTTTCTTTCTTTCTTTCTCTTCCTTCCTTCCTTCATTCCTTCCTTCCTTTTGTCAGTCTGTCTTTGTATCTATGTCCTTCCTTCCTTCCTTCCTTCCTTCCTTCCTTCCTTCCTTCCTTCCTTCCTTCCTTCCTGTTTCCTTGATGATGGATAAGAACCACACTTAGCTGTGGGTATAAAGACAAATGTTTAGAATGTAGTTAGGGATTATGCTAGTTTAGTAAGCTTGGAATTGTAGGTTCTCTGAGACCCATGACTTCACTATCCCTGGGTAGATGTCTAGGTTTCCAGTACCATGCATATCCTTCCTCTTGTTGAGTAGGTTTAAGTACAAGTAAAGAGCTGTTGGTTACTGCTGACATATCTGTGCCATTACTGCTCTCTTACATTTATTGTGTCTTGCTGGTCATTGTTGATGTGGTTCATAAGAATCATAGTCGGGTAGGACTGTGGTGGCACCTTCTGGTACCATGAAATGTAGTCTTCAAGGAGGAAGTTTTCTGGTCTGTTCCAGCTCAGGGGCTCTGGGCTCTGTATTTAAAATGTGTGATGCTTTCAGCAGTAGGTACTTCCTTCCTTTCACCTTTGGGGTTCCTCTAAAGGCAATAGCAATAGCCTGCTGCAATGTTTTGAGAATCTCTTGGACAACTCTGAGCAACAATTAAAAACAAGGCTTCTCATGCCCAGTGTTGGACTTTTTGTTAAGGAATTTCTTTGGCTCTTGGAGAGATCATTGTTATGATCATTGAAATGGGAAAATTTCACTTAAACTATATATGTTTGTTTATATACTGATGGTCTTAGTTGGGGTTTCTATTGCTATGAAGAGACACCATGACCACAGCAACCCTTATAATAGAAAACATTTAATTGGGGGTTTGCTCACAGGTTCAGAAGTTTGGTCCATTATTGTCATGGTAGAAAGCATAGTGGTATGTAGTTAGATGTGGTGCTGGAATGGTAGCTGAAAGTTCTAAATCTGGAATTGGCAGGGAAGAGGCAGACCAGTGAGGCACCAGGACTGTCTTGAGCTTCTGAAACCTCAAAACTCAACTAGTGACACACTAACAAGGTCTCACCTACTCCAACAAGGCTATAACTCCAGTAGTACCACTCTGTATGTGCCTATGGGGGTCATTTTCTTTCAGACCACAACTGACTTACATGTATCTATTTAAAATTATGTGTATACCTTTAAAATTAAAGGTAACTTTAGATAAATAGTTAATAATTTGATTCCTTAAGATGTCCTCATGGTTATTTCACCTTTTTCCCTCTTTATCTCCTCCTCCCTCCCTTATTAGAATCCATAATCCCCATTTATCCAATGTTTCCCATCAGATCTGTTGTATCCTGTTATTCCCCTGTCTGTTGTGCCTCCATTCTCCTATCAATGATCTCTTGTTACTTTCCTGGTCTCCTCAGTTATTTTAGAATATACAGTGTGTACATCTGAAGATTTGGAGCTACAAGCCTCTAATGAGAGACAACCTGTGATGTTTCTCTTTCTGGGTTACCTGACTCATTATGATCCTTGCTAGTTCCATTGTAGAGCTATTAATGTATTATTTTCTGTGTCAAAGAGTTTTATGATAATATTCTCTATAAACAGTCATTATGAACAGTATTTTCTTGAAAAAAATTGAACATGGGAAGAAATTAATCAGTTAGCTTTGTCAAAGTGAGTGAAAAATGAAGTCGAAATTAGATCTTCAGGACTTTTGAAAGTATATTGTTCTGAGCCAGCAATGATGTAACTACATCATGGTCAACAACTGATGGTTATGAAATAAGAGAGATTATTATCTCTTCATTATATTCAACTGAATATAACTTGACACACTTTTCTATTTAAAACAAGATGGATCTTGACAGTATGACACTTATCATGAAAAATAAATTCTCTTTGGAGAGGAAAAAGTAATGATGCAATGAGACTTTGAAGTTCCACACAGAGTACTGACTCCAATTTGATATGCAGGAGATGGCAATCAGAAGCATATTGCTGAGATCCGTCTGGTCTAGCTTTGGTTCCAATGAATGCAGTCTCGCGGATAGGGTATTGACAAGCTTATCAATGTGCTAAACAGGAATTTACATACCTTTAAATTTTACATGCAGAGCTAATCATATTTCTCTTTGTAACACTTCTCCCCCATTAATCTTTCTGCAGTTTTTTTTTTCAGATTAATTTCTCATTTCTGTTAACATTCCTCTCCGCCAGTACTCAGAGATGAGACTTTCAGTTAAGTATTTCTTTGAAACTGCATAGTATTACTTTGTGTTTTAGTGTGTGTTCAAACATTTGTAATTTATAAAAATCACATTTAGGTGTCATTCTTAATCAGTTTCTGATTCAACACTTTTTATATTAATTTGCTTTACATGAACTTAATTTTATTCTTTTGACTCCTGCATTGAATTCTATATTCTTCTTCTATTATATACTCTTATTTCTCCTATGATAGACACCTAGTATTATCAATGTTTTGTGGGCAATCTGCACATACAGTTTTACTGAGTACTTTTTGCACATTTTGCAAAATTGTTGAATTCATTGTCTAGTAGTATCTCAACTTAATTTCACATTATATTTTCTAGTGTAAGTTTTATCTAACTTGCTGATTTTCAGTTTTCAAAATAGTAACTTTAGGTCTTGTATTAAAAGTGAGCATGAGATTCCTTCTGACTTATGCATCTTTTTCTCAGTCTTTTCTGTTGAGTTTCCTGTCTTTTGATGTAAGGAACTTTTTGTTTCATGTAAATTAGTATTTTGTTAAAGACATTGCACATCTGCCTTCTTACTTTTAATGTCTCTCTGAACTCAGAATACTCTGTTTGAACAGAATTCTTTTTTATGTACTCATACATGCAATCAAAACAAGATCTTTTTATCCTCCAAAGTTTTCTTTCTGATCATTTACAATTGATTTTTCCTTTCTCACTACCCCTGGGTTACTACTGTTTGTTTTGTGTCACTAAAGATTATTTCTGCTTCTTCTTGAAATCAGATAAATGGAGCCATCACTGTGTGAATTTCATGCTTGGCTTCAATAACCTAGTAAATGAAATAAAAGAATGAACACACATACATACAAGTACACACTAACATGTCCATTAACTATGTTATGTGCCATCATCTTCTGGTACTCTTTGTTCCTGTGTTATCCAGGCTCCAGCCTGCTATTTGTTATCATTTTTCATTAGTTCCCAAATCCTTATTTTAGCATCCCTTTTAGTGTAGATAAACTACAAATAACTATTTTATAAAGCAAACCATATTGTGTGTGTGTTTGTGTGTACATTGTGTATATATATGCAAGGGTGTACTTCTTTGTTGTTGTTGTTGTTCCTGAGATTTTCACATAGTTTTATGCTATATTTTATATTTTTTTCCATTGTGTTTTCTCAGTTTTGACTATCTAAAATACAACTTAAACTCTTGGCCATTCTTTTGGGAATGTAAGAGGTATTTGACATGGCATGACCTCCTAGAATCTATTTTATTATAAAGTTAATAGTCCATTATGGTATTTAGTCCTTGAGGTTAACAATGTATATGTGATAGTGATGATTACTTGGTTTATAAATTTGAGTAACACCTCACAGTCATATGTTGACACTGCTGTTCTATTTGAGCTTCTTTTTCCCACAATCAGTACTGAATACCAGGAAACATGATGCCCAAAGAAATAAAATGATTTCTTTATCATAAAAGAGGCACTGGTAGATTCTATCATATTCTAAACTTTGTTCTTATGTCAACAAATACATTGTTTATAAACCATTTATTTTATATTGAATTGTGTACTAACTAGTACTGTTACTTTAAGCCTGAATTGTTAACTGACTCAAAATAGTTAATGTTCTTTTAATGTTCTTTTGGGGGAGTTCATGGAAAGCTTTAGTTTCATGTGCTCTTATAGAATAATGGATTAAGTGCAAAGGAATGGTCTATGCTTTCCAACATAGTGAGTGTGTGTGTGTGTGTGTGTGTGTGTGTGTGTGTGTGTGTGTGTGTGTGTTTAATGAGAATGATCTCTTTGGTGTATCTTTCAAGGTGTTGGTCAGTTTGCCATGTGATTTTCTATTGACTTTATGAGTCATTGTGGAAAAGAAGAGACCTCTAAAGAGTTGTACACAAAGATCATTCTGTTTCCAGCACAGCCATGCCTGAAGTGGTTCACTGTGTGTTGGAAACCAAAGACTGATGTGCTTTCTGTGGTACATTTCATATAGATGATTGATTCTGTGTATGTCATCCCAACAGACACTGATAGGAAGTGAGCACATTTCTATGTATGTATTTGCTACTCTCTTACATTGAAAGATACTTTAAGACTAAGAGAAGCACTGCCATGCTCATGTGTTCTTCACAGAGTTCACAGCAAAACTCTAGTAGTGGCCTCCCATGAAAGACCTTGGTAACGTGACTCATTCCACCTTCTACTAAATGTGTAAAAGACAAGTAAGGTAGCAGATTGGATAAAGGTCATGAATGCATAGAAAAACATCAAATAATCAAAAAAAATGTCCCATAGTATTTCTCATTGTTCATTTGATGTGTTCACCTGATTTTAATCCCTGTATGGTGGTGCATATGCAGTGACTTGACCTTTGTTATCTGAATCCTAGGACTCATTAGAGGCCTCAGCATAGTATGTTAAAAATAAATCCCCTTTGCAAGGTTTCATATTCCTGAAATTTAAATTGCTAATCAAATCAGTTTCTTTTCTGTATTATTCAGAGAAAAGCCAATGTCCATAAATATATTCAACTATTACATATATAAAGCACGTTCTGAAGCTGGGGAACACTTGGGCTTGAGGAGACTCTGAGCAGCGTAACAGCTCACTGTTCTCAGTGGCAGACTGGGCTGTACTGAGACAGACATACCAGAGTCTGTCCTTCTAGTAGTCCCAGATTGACATTTAAGCCTTAACACTAGACTCTCTTCAGATTTCTTTGTCGGTTTTATACTCAGAGTAAGCTTCCCTGACCCGTATTTACTGCTGTTTATATTTCTTCAAGAGGATAAAGTTTTCTTTTACAGAAAGTAGATTTTTCCCCCTTACATAATACATACTGATTACAGTTTTCTTACTACATCTACTCTCATCCTTGCCTCCTCTGCCTTTCAAACCCACCCAATTTCTGTCTCTTATTAGAAGACAATAGGCTTTTATGGGATAATAATAAAATATAGTAGCATAAAACAAAATATAATGCATTGGAATTGGACAAAACAAACAGAAGGAAAAGAGCCCAAGAGAAGGCACAAGAAACAAAGACCTACTCATTTGCTATTTCTGTAATCCCATAAAAACACTAACCTGGAAGCCACAATATATATATGCAAAAGACATTCTTTCTGCCTCACTTTCTGCAGAGGTCCAAGAGGGTAAGATTTTTGGTTCAGTCTATTTAGTCTGTGGTTTTGGAGTCCTAAGTTAGATAATGAATTACAGTTTTCTAAATAAAGTCAGAGTTCACGTAGAAAAGAAGGCAGGGTGAAAAATAATAATTTAGAGTACATACTTGAGTGGTTTTTTTTTGTTTTGTTCCAATGAGGAGATCATGTTGTGGAGGACTGGTAAGCTGGCATATGAAACTTGGTGTCACCACTGACCACACAGATGCCCAAATCTCAGCTTCCTCATAAACAGTGATGTTAACAAATGTTTCTTCTACTTTGCAAATTATTGTCCAAACAGAAGAAAATTATTTATGCAAATTCCTTATTCAATATTAGTACTGAGGGTTGGTGAATATTTAGTGAGTGTAACTTCCTTTCCAATTCTCATATTCCAGCATGCACAGGTCAAATGATACAGGCTTTCATGTAGAGCAGTAATGTGTCATCAGCAAGGCACCAAATTTGCATAACTGAAGGGTGGGTTTTACTTGCTTCTCTTCCATTATATCTCTGTTACCTTTCTTTTCCTTATATGTTTCCCGCTTTAGACTAGCAGCCTAATCATAGCATTGAGTCAGGCCTGAATAATACTTTTTTTTCATATGCTAAATCTAAAATGCGTGATAGGGCCAATCTTGAAATACTGCTGCTTCAAAAAAGATATTAGACGTACACCCACAAATAATTTTCTTGGATGAAAAGTAGAATATCAGCTAATAATCATCATGGCACTGCAGTCTACCTAGAAAGAACCTCATTGTCTCGCAATCAGTAACATATGTAATTTTGTCAGGAGACATTTGATGGGTAGGTGTGAACATATGCCTGTTATGGGAATTCATTCAGCCTAAAATAGCCTTTTGGGTACTAGACCATTAAGGCATTGTCTCAGGTGCTATTTATGAAGTGATAAGAGGAAGAAGTATACTTCTGGTATACTTCTGGTGGTGGGAGATTGGATTGAAGCCTCTAGCACCCCTGGGAAGAAGGCTGAGGAGGTTTTCTACCTCACTTGTCATTTGTGAGTGTCTCCCCAATAAATATCTGTCATTCTTTTATTTTGGGCTCTCATGGACTCACTTGCAATCGCCCATTACACATGCCTGTTCCATTAAGAAAAGACACTGAAGAGCAAACTAATAGTCCACTAAATTCCAACTTGGTAAACCAATGGAATTCATATCATTATAGACACTGGATGCTATGATGTTTTGTTATATTCATATGTATTCAGGAGTATAACAAATTTTCAGGATATCATAACTTTATTATGTAATTAATTGTATACTTGGTGCATGTATTTATATGCCGATTTCATTGTTTCATGGATTGGATGAAGATGGTTGGATGGATGGCATAGGCAAAACCATTTTACCCATTGTCATCAAGTTGTTTTCAATAAGTTGTAATCAATCAGACTTTGATTCTGAATTCACATAGAAAGTCTCAACAGCAACAACTCTCACTTTGTGTCCATGAGTTAAAGAGAAGAGGAATATTCTCTTGAGGTTTGATAAATCTTTCAAAAGTATTTGTTTTAGGTATGAAATGTTTTTTACTAGGCAAAGGATGTGTTACCTGCTAAAATAACTATTCTATTATAGACTCTTTAGACATTAAAGAAACTGGATGTTCACAGAGCAGTGCAGCATTCTCTAAAGCCCTGAAAAGAACACTTTGCTCATACAGTCCTGTCAAGGATGATTTTAATAAGAGATAAAAAAAAAGGATTATGAATTTTCCCCAATCCTGGACAGGGAAGTAAGCTTGACAGTGTTTTATAAATTCTTGATATGCCACTTGAGTGAAATTGAATCTGCATTTCTGTATCTGTATGGCAAGACAAGAAGTACTCTCTTTTATAATTTGTTCATACTTCTTCTATTAGCAGGTAGTCTAAACTCTGAAATTTTATTGTTTGGAATAGTGAAGAGGTATGGGGAAGCTAAACACAAGATGTGCAAAATATAAAATATCGAGGGGGGAAAGTAGGTGCTGGAGAGATGACTGAATGGTTAATAGCACTGGCTGCACTTACAGAGGACTCATGTATGATCACCATGTCCACATGGTGGCTCCCAATCATCTATAACTCCAGTTCCATAGAATCCATCACCATTTTCTGCCCTATGTGGGCACTAAGCATGCAAGTGGTTTCCAGACATACATGCAGGCAAAATCCTTATAAATATAAGTTAAATTAAAAAAATTTAAAGATAGAAAAGGCAATGTAATTATTAATGAGTAGGATTGTTAATTGTTAAATTACAGGTCATAATTACAGATATGAATGTCATGAGTTCTAAGTAGCATTGATTCAATGTGAACATATGTATTTTAGTTGAAGATAATTACATTAAAGTTACACATAACAAGGTATGTTATAGAACATTTTTCTATTATTTGCAAATCACTGTGAATTAAACTTGATAAGAAAACAAGTTATTATATTGTCTTGCCTGAAAAAAAACACAAAAAATACAAAATTGAAGTCTGGATCTGAAATATGTTCCAAAGTTCAGTATCAGTGACAATGCAAGAGCTTGGAAAAAAGACTAAAACTTGGCATTATTAAGTTGACTCCAATATTAAGATTTAGCTAATAATGTTATATAAACTACTTCTTGCTTACAGTTATTTTTTTAAATTTCATTTTCTTTTTTCTTCTTTTTTTATTAATAATATAATTTAAAAATTTTACATGTGGATCCCAGTTCCCTCTCCCTTCTTCCCTCCAACCCTCACTCCCTCCCTCATGTCATTTTCTTTCTTAGTAGACCTTGGCCAGCTATTTGTTACAACAAGAGTGGTTATAAATAGTCATTCCAATGTGCACAACAGTTATGCATGTCTATATGCCTCAACATAAAATAAAACTGCATACATTGCCTCCATATTCATTGCTCCTTACAGAAGCCTAAAACTAGGGTCCATTTTTATATGGGAGGTCCATCTTACCAGTTATCAAATGCATTGAACTAATTCTTTGGTATACATGGTTCATAATATTATGTATCTCATAGTGTGCTTACTATATTTTAAGCAAACTTTACATAATTTAAATAGTAGTAATAAAATTAAATAGAAATTTACTCTCTGGACTTAGGTTCATATTCATTTTTAAAGAAAGTTATGAACAAAATGGCAGACTAGAATCTTTGTTATTCTTACAACACAACAAACAATAATCAGCTACATTTCAAGCAAAATTACAAATATCAAAAGGGTAAAAATAATAGAAATGTGGAAATCTTGATCTGTGAATAAGGAGTAAACTTTGTAAGCAAAGAGGTTTAGACCCAAGGAGATCATATTATAAGTACATTCAAGATTTTTTATGACAGATGACTTTTGCTTTCTCTCTTTAAATATTTAGACTTTACTTGAAAATATCTAAGCATATTTCTTTTCTTTTAAAATCACCACCTAATAGCAATAGAAAGGTGCATTAGTAGATTAGGGATCATAGAATTTCACAGACTTTGTAAAAATCAGTGAGGTGTTATAGCCAAGAGGGCATTATATGAAACTGAAAGTCTGCAGTAAACTGTATCATAGATTCTTTGATATGTGATATTCTTAGGCATTCTTATACATTTATACATGCATTCACTTAATATGTAGATACTACCTTTTGATTAGGGTAAATTGCTGATATTTTATTAGCCCAAAGCACATAAATAGCACAAGAGTACAATTCTACAATGATAATAGCCTGAACAAGTCTCAGTCTGCTTTTCAAAATATGAGATTGAAAGATAAGGCTTAACTTATCCTTAACTTTTTCTGGCAACAACTTTATGTCTTGGAAGGTAGGAAAAACAAGAGAAGAAAACGGGTAATTGTGGCCAGGAAACAAAAACAATTGTGCAAGTAACAAAATTACATACATGTGCTAAAAACAGATAAATGTTAAACAATTTTAGAAAACATGAGGCAATATAAATATAAGGATATGATTGTATTGTCTGAGATGCTAAAGGGAACAACAGGCTCAGGACTGATGAGAATCTTTGAAAAAACAACTGACCAATGAATTGGACTATTTGATGAGAAAGTATGTAGCATGGCAACTGTAACATAGTAATTGGGCTAGAAAAAAAAAAAGCCAGAATTTCAATAATAAAGAATACAGTTTTTTTTTCCTGTACATGTAACTGTTTTCACTGGCAACCTTGCTCTAGAATGTAACATTTCATTTCCCAAGTTTTCTAAGGTATGTTTTCTGCCTTGTACTGCTAAGGGATAGAGAGTGAAGAAATTACCAAGAAAAAAAAGCTTCAAATTATTGAGAATTTAATTTAGGAACTTTGCCAAGATTGTTAGAATATCAGAATCCATCAAATCACAAGCTTCTATATGATTTAGAATAATTTCCGTAACAGTAAAATTAGGATTTATCTTCTCTAGAGCATGACAGAGTTGTTTGCCATAGATGTTGGTTGCTAAGGAAATTTGTGGAATATCTTATATATCATTTGCATTTAATTCATCCTGTGCCTGCAGGATGAGAAGGTAGAGCTTTTTCAAGAACCCTTTAACTCAAAAATGCCTAGCTTGAACCTTAGTGGGCACTTTGCCAATACATTTTCCTCAGTATCACAGCAGAGGCTCTTCAACTCTCCCCCAGCCCTGGCCTTTTAGTAGCATCACTGTGGGGAGCTGGGGGATGATTTAAGCAAGTATTAGACTCCTCCATTGTCCTTTGCTCAGACTTCTCTTACTTTCAGGAACTTTGGAAAACTGACTCAAAACAGGAATTCCTTCAATAGACCTGCTGCCTGCTGCCTTTCCTTTGTCAAGTGATTAAGTACTGTGCAGCTCATAGATGATTATCTAATTTCAAATTAGAAACTTGCTCCGGAAATGTTAAAACCATGACGTTATTTGTGATACACAAATTATCCAACATTCAGTTGGCATTCTGTGAAAGGAACTGTAGAACCTGCCTACATAAAAGTTCTTGCCATGTTGAGGGAGACTTCCAAAAGTGCTGAAAGAGATGTTACAGGAACCTACCTGACCTGATTTCCTTGCTTTGTGTCGCAAGTTCCCCCTCTCCAAAGCATTCATTCTAAACACAACATAGCTCCCAAGAGAGTCTTTTGGACTCTTATAGCTATACCCACTGTGTAAACATGTGATTAGAATGCAAACCACCTATCTGGTTGGATGGCATCTGTCAATTGAAGAATAGTCTTTTTCCCTATTAACACTGTAGCTGGAACTCATTGTTATTTCTGCTTTAAAGCAAAACAAAACAAAATAAAACAAAACAAAACAAGATGGGTGTCTTATGTAGCTGAGCCTAGCCTTGAACTCCTAATTGAACATCTGTGTTACAATTGTTGAAATTACAGATGTGTATCACCAAGTTTAGTCCACATTCAGAACATGTTAAATTTTGTATCGGTCCCTAGGTCATTGAGAAAACCTTCAATATTTTGTTAAAAAGATATATGAGCATCCAGAGGCAATACTAAAAGGTACAAAGTTTGGACCCAATTTAACACTCCCAGGCCTAAACTTTTATGACAGTTTGTGTTAAATATCTCTTGAAAACATAGTTCCCTGCAGGCCATGAGAAAGATAACAATGGATTAGATGAGGCCATGAGAAAGATAACACTGGATTAAGTGAGGCCATGGTCCTTTGAACTACTACTTTCTGTTCCTTACTTTTGCCTTTGGACTACTACTTTCAGTTCCTTACTTTTGCATTTAAGGCTTACTTTAGCTGTGATCAAATGCATACTGCTTTGTTGATGGAGTGCTGTACGACTGCCAGTTCTTCAGTTAGTGAATACTCCATTGATAACAGACAGTAGAGTTTGTGTATGAACACAGTGACTTGTGCATTGTTAAACACTCTGTTTCTGCTAAATTCTAACAGATGGTCAGTCCTTAAAGGAACATTTTGGTGCTGCTCCAAAATCTCAAAGTCCCATATTGTGATTGACTTACATGCTGTTTCCAAGGACTCCAAACAGCATTCTTATCTGTCAGTGATAGTCCAGGCCTAGGTGGATGTGCTTGGATAATGGTTGAGACTTAATGGTAGCATCTCTATCAGCTTGGTGCTATTATGTATCTTTCTCCTACTCACATTATCATTCTGAAATGGTAGTTGGGGGAATCAATAAATAAATGAGTCAGATTAGTACATCTATGTTGATGTAAATACTGCCTGTATCAAAGGGGCCCTTTGAATTTTTTCTTTAATGTTTATAGAAGCAACCAGATTCAGTAATGTCTTTTAATCTTTGAAAGGAGTAATTACATACAGGTAGAAGGCCTCTGAATTTCAGTAGCATATAATTCTCAATCTCTGATATTCAAATATTGAGAACATTTAAGCAATTGAAATATTAACTATCTAGAGGATTCAGAATACTCTTTGGGGTGTGCGTGTGGTGGTGGGTGGGGAATGCTCATGAGCTCATCATTTAAGAGCACTGGTTGCTTTTCCAGAAAACCTAGGTTTGATGCCTAACACTCACATGAGAGCTCACAACCATCTGTAACTACATTTTTACAGGATCTATTACTCTCCTAAGACCACGAATATATGTGGTACACACACATACATGTGGGCAAATTTCAAATCAACATTAAATGACCCACACTCTCTTTGGCTCTATATGTATTTGAGTTATATCTTGTTTCAGTGGTATATGTCAAACCAGGATTTAAAAGCTTGTGAAAGAAGGCTGGTGAATTGGGTGAGCCTGTAAAAGTTGCTAGTCTTCCAAGCCTGATGACCAAGTTCTTGTAATAAGAGAGAACCACCAGATCTTCACACACTACAGTGGCAGATCAGTGCATGCTTATGCACACACATTATAATAGAAAAGAAAAATACCATCTTTCCCTGTAGCATGTAGTGCAGATTCAAGAGAATGTCAAGGTACACTAAGTCCAAACCAGAATACTTAGGCACTAGCCTCACTAGCCTTAGCATTGATAGACTCTCCTACTCCTTCAGGTTGCATGTGAAGAAATGCTTGGGTGAGGCAACAGCTATTTGCTGTGTGGGTTTGTTTCCCCAGAAAAAGCCTTAACTATATGCTGCTCTCTTAATAGAACAAATGTAAGAGTGGTATTGTACAGGAAGAAGATATGGTTTTAGCTGCCTGCTATATTGAAATGAGTATCAGAAATGTCTATAATCATGGAATCCTTCATGTAGCTTGTATGTTTTCCGCCAGCCCGCCTGCCACTGGTCTGGGCCCACAGCCGCGCCAGCCCCAAATAACACAGTTAGACTCTGTATTTGATACAATGCTGTTGGCCAGTTACCATTATTGTTTATGGGCTAGCTCTGTCTTAATTATTGACCCATTTCTACTTATCTAAGTATTTCCACGTGGTCATCTTATCAGAGAGCCACGGCCGGCGTCTTCCTTCCTCTTGGGTCTACATCTTGACTCCTCTTAATACTTCCTCTTTCCTCCTTGTCTCCTAGCCCCGCCTAACTTGCTTTCTCATTGGCCACAGTACTTTATTAATTAACCAGTATGAGAAATATATTTACAGAATAACATCTCCTATCACCTTCAGTCCCTCTGCAACTGAGTTTGGGATCACAGCTCAGTAAATGCAAAGGAGATCCAAGGAAATTCTAAAATTATTAATCAGAAAGTTGATTTTAATGCATTGTTAGTGAAACAAGTAAAAATGCCAAGATCAGTAAGATTCACCTAAAAACCTATGTAAAGTCAGTCATTTGTCTTCAAAATAACATTTATTTATATTAAAATTTTAGGATGTTATGTACCTTTCCTGACATGATTCTAGTTAAAAATCTGGGTGAATGATACAAATAATTAAAATTTCAGGCATAAGTTAGGTACAAAAACTTTTGTGAGATGAATTGAAGTTCAGAATGGGGTTTCTTATTTACTGGTTAAAGAGGAAGTGGAAGATGTGGCAGTAAGGTAACATTTACATTAGATCTTGATTATATTCTAAAATTCTGAGATGTGCCACTTAATGAAATTTCTGAATGCTAGAAGAATAAATTTTAATTTTATCTATAGAGTCAATCCCTACCCCAAATTATAACTAATTACTTAATAGCAGCAGGTTCAGGGTCTTTAAAGGTGAAAGAAATTAAATATTTTTTTAAGTCCCCAATCCTGATTATTCTCCTTTGCTCAGGTTGCTTAAATTTCAAAGTTTGAAGTTTTTTTTTATTTTTTTTAATTAATGGTTACAATAGACATTTATTTAAAGTGAGGCATCTTAAATTCTGATTCAGGTTGAAACAACTTCATAAAATATGCTGAGACACCAGGTACATCCACAGATAACTACAAGATAACTTCTTCGCCCATTCTTCTTTTTATTTCCTTTCCCTGATAACTTCTTTCAGATAGGGTTAAAGGTAGAATTTGTCTTCCTCATATTTTGTTCACTGCTCCTTAGGCAGGATCTGATGCCTCATGCTCAGGTCCAGGCCTCACTTAATTTGAAACAATCTGTCATAAAGATTCTCAGGAAGCCTTCTTAAGGCTTCTTTGACATCTTTAGTCTCATATATTATATCATCTCTCATTAAACCTCTTGTTGAATCCTGCAGCATTTTAATACCATTTTTGAAAACCTTCTAGACACTTGCTTGACGCTGCAACAGCAGGTTTGCCTGCCATTTTGACCTCAAAGTTTGAAGTTTCAAGAAGAAATATCTGTGGCTTATTAGGATAAAAATCCACTTCTTTTTCCTTTGGAATAGTGGAAATATATAATCTTGTTTCCTTTTATTTGATCCACTAATGTCACAAATAGTAATGGCATATCAGAAATTTTAAGGGTCCGTGGTAGCTAGCAGTCATAGCTCAGTGAATTTGAAAATTCAAAAAAGAACTTTGTATTAAACAAGTATCTTCTACATTAGTATACATGCGTTTCTTAACATGTGGCTTTTGATTTGGAATTCTTCCTGTTCTCGTTCCATCTTCCCTCCCTCCCTCCCTCCCTCCCTCCCTCCCTCCCTCCCTCCCTCCCTCCCTCCCTCTTTCCCTCCCTCCTTCCTTCCCTCTTTCCCTCCTCCTTCCTTCTTCTTTTCCTTTGATAGCTAGTTTATCTTTTCAGTAGCATAAAAGCAGGGAGGGCCAGGATTGATCTGTTTATTGTGGGATTTCAAAGCTTGTTTGCTTATTTATCTTGAGCATTCCTGTATTTTGGTTTTCTTTGTTGGAAATACAGGCAGTTGAAGAATAGTCAAAGAAACCACTGAAGTAGAGAAAAGAAAATAGCACTGATAGTCCATACATGAGCTGATAAACCTCCCAATTTTTAAGTGCTGACTGGACTCACTAACCATGAAATGAAATCCTATATAGTTTTCCTACTACATCTTTAACTTCGTTTTGTTGTGTTGTAAAGGAATTGGCCTCAGTTTGTGAAAATCAAAAGAAATACCAAGCTAGGACACAGCAGTGATGACTTAGTTGTATTAAGAAGTAGAACAAGCAGGTATTTGGAGACACTTCAGCTATTTCATCTTAGTGCTTATTTGAGAAGGTGGTGTCCACATCTAGGTTCATTGTGTTCCTGAGTGAAAACAAGTTTGTGAAGCATGAATAGTAAGTGACCCAGAGACATAATAAGGTTCAGTCTTCTAGCTGTGGGTCAGAAAAGCAAAGTATCAAGCCACTAGCTCTTACCACTACCTCAGAGTGAATGGGCTGACTCTGCTGCTTCTCCTCAGTGTGGCTGGAGAATCCCGAGACTGAATGCTTGATACTGAGAGCTTGATCCTGTCTTATGTATCTCCCAAATGCTTGTGATCCCAGATGCTGAGATCATCTTTGTGTGAGCTGTTTCTCTTTAGGACTGGATCAATCTGGGTGGCCTTGAAATCACAAAGATAAATTATCCCTTAACCCTGAGTCCTAGAATTAAAGATGTGTGTGTCTGGCTTCTATGGCTTATGGCTGACTTTGCTTTCTGAATCCTCAGGCAAGCTGTAATAAATCATAAATAATATATCACCACAAGTTTGTTATATGGATCATTGGGAGGTAATATTGTTATTCCCAAATTAATAATACTTTTTTCTGTTATAGCATTTTAAGCTAAAAATGATGTTACTTTATCATTACATTTGTTTTAATCATATTATTTTTGTAACATTTTAGAAAAACTTGTTTTATATAATAGAAGTAAAATATATAATAAAGTATATAGTCATTTGGGTTATATATGGAGATATATCATATTAATGCAACCTGCCCAATCCATTTAGTATTTCATTTATATATATATATATATATGTGTGTGTGTGTGTGTGTGTGTGTGTGCATATATGTGAGTGCATATATATATATATAGATATTTCATATATGTATATACATATATGTATAAATATATTTATGTATGTATATGATATTAGGGCTTACCACTTATTAGATAACCAATTAGGAAAAATATTTCTCTCTCAACATTCCTGGAATTTGTGTGTTCATGTATGGTGGTGTGTGTGTGTGTGTGTGTGTGTGTGTGTGTGTGTGTGTGTGTGTGAATAATGTTATATTTAAAGAGGTCAGTGTGTGTGTGTGTGTGTGTGTGTGTGTGTGTGTGTGTGTGTGTGAATAATGTTATATTTAAAGAGGTCATTATTTCCAGAGAAGCAAGGATAGGAAATAGTCACCTGAAAGAAACTGAATGGAGCAAATACACACTTTAGATTTTGGAATTACATGGATGATCAGGAACTGAATAAGTAAAAGATGTAAAACATTTCATCAACTAAAGGAAATAGCTGAACACGTGTGAAGTATAACATGGGTGAACACATCCCCAGTCAGCCTAGAGTTTGATAAGGTCAGGTTGAGCAGGAGATGATGTAATGTCGTATCAAGGCCCTGTCAGACCCACCTTTAGAATTCCTACCTCAGATATTTTCTTCCCATTAAAGTCTGTCCTGCACCCAACCACATTGAGTAGGCTTCAGTACAGTTTAGATTTCAGTACTTAAATTGCATGTTTACTTTCAAATTAAATTCAGCCAATATTGAGTGCTCATCACAAGCTGCTAAGTATTTTGCTGAGACTAGAAGTATACTTATAGATAAGACATCTAATAGATGTCCTTATAGAACATTGAGTTATAGTTAATGTCTTACAGTATACAAATGAAGCATGAAAACACAGATTTTGATAATACCTCATGAATGCCCTCACCCTCCCTGGGCAGTGGATGGGGTATAGGATGGGGGGCATGGGAGGGTGGGAGAGAGAGGGACCTGGATTGATATGTAAAATAAAAAAATATTAAATAAAAAATGAAAACACTATTTTTTATAATCTCTAAATTAATCCAGTTAGTACTATTAAACAACATTCTACACTGATGTCAGAAATTCATCATTACTTTCCCATTCCTTCCTTATAACACAATGAGTCTTTTTGCCATAATAATAGTCCTCGCATCTTATCCTGAGATAACTGATTGACCGCTACTCATTACTTCTGTGTATTTAAATGTTACTTATATTTCATACCTCATTTCTCTTGAAATTTCTATTATCAAAAAGTAAATGGTGTTTGTGGGAATATGGAGAAAGGGGAACTCTGGTATACCAAGGGCGAACTGAAGATTGATACAACAGTTATAGAACACAACATGGGTGCATCTAGAGAATTTAAAAATAGAATTTCCATATGATACAGCAATTTCTTTTCTGGAATCTACTCAAAGGAAACAAAATCAACACCTTACTAAAAATATCTGTTCCCCCTCCCATTCATCACAGCATTCTTTGCAATATCCAGTATAAGGAAACCATCTAAGTGTCTGGATGAAAGGATAAAGAAATTGTGCTGTCATGGAATTCTGGAAGCTGCTTTATTGTATCTGAATGGTGCTTAAAAGGCTGTCTTCTGACAAGTGCCTTCCACTGAATTCCTAAGGTTAGGATTTTGCCTCATTGGTTATTCTATTAACTGCAACAACAGATGCTAAAAATACTAACAGATACTTTAATGCTGATAGCACTATTTGATATATCAAATTATTCAGTAGATCATCAACAAATGTGATTAAATATGCAAGGCATAAGCTATATTTAAAAATGTCTACTGCTCCTATATGCTTCATCTCATGCATTAGCATTATATGCTTATATTTTAATTTGAGAGTAACATGGAGAAACTACTTAAGTAGGTCACTCATAATTGAATTTGATATACAGTGTTTATCCTTCATGTTCTATGAACATCTTGGTTGGATGGTTATAAAAATAATGAATCTGAAAATATGAATAAATTTATATATAATTGTAGCATTGCTGTGAGAAAATACTGATAACATAAAAATTTGCAAGATAAACTGGTTTTTACAATGCATTATTGTATTTTATTTTATTGTATTATGTAAATATTATTGTATTTTGACAAAGGCAAATTAACAACTGTAGTGAGATATTTGTACAGTATTTCTCCTTTTAGGAACAGAATGTGAACAGAAATGTTGGTGTGAAGTGTGATCATATAGCATTTAGAAGGAATCCTGACAGTTTTGAGCTGTTAGAAAGTTAAACATTTTCCTTACCCATCTACCAATGCTTGTTACAGAGAAATCCCTTTTGTCTTTGTTGAGAAAGAAACCATATCATACCTAAGAGAAAGTTGTGTTAAAATTAACTTGTGGTGGTAATAAAAGATCGCAATTACTAATTTATTTGTTTTGAATTTTATTATTTTTATTTTATGTGTGTATGTGTTTGCCTGTGTGTGTACCTATTACAGCACATAGGTGCTTATCCTTGCAAAGACCAGAGGACATTGGATTCCCCTGGAATTAGAGTTTTAGATGGTTGTGAATCTCTGTGTCAGCACTAGGAAACAAAGTTGAGTCCTCTGGAAGAGCAGCTAGCACTCTTAACTCCTAAGCCATCTCTCTAGTTCCATATTTGCTGAATGTTAGGCAAATGTTAGGTTTAGATGTTAGGCAAAACATAAGTACTGGAAAAAGAGTGGAAACACATATTTGGGGGGCAAAAGTAGATATATCATTTAATATTTCTTTTTCAATCTTACAAAGTAAATTCCAATGTCATGTCCATCTTTTAAGGAAGAAGTGTTGGCATTGAGGAATTTATTATTTGTCTGAAGTCACACAGCTACTTACACCTTGTAATGTTTAGCTCTAGTCTGGTACTCTGCTTTTTTTTTTTTTTTTTTTTTTTTTTTTTAAGTCCTATGATTTCTTAGGAAAATTGCATTTAGTCCCTGTTCTTCTAGGAGACAAGTGCCTCCATGTGTTGGCTGGATTCCATTTTTTATTTGTGAAGTTAGTGACCTTATACTGGTAATGTATTTTTAATTCTAAAATCAGAGAGACTATACATCGTATTATTTCTCTTTACTGACTGTCTCGTATATGTTGACATTTGTCCTCCCCACTTCCCATTCCCTTTCCCCCTCCTGCTTATCATTTCCCTTCCCCACCCTTCCCTTTCTTACTCCCAAGTGTACCATTTCTGTTTTAAAACTGTCCAAATTTTTGCACTCCTTTTATCCCAGTGAAATGTCCCTTGTCCAGGTCTAAAGGTTTGTGCATTTTGTTACTAAACCTAAAATGCATTATCAGCCAAGTAATTTTTTTCTCATTGTCGGCTCTTCCTCTGCTCATTACAGTGTCATAGTCTGTTGTGGTGGTTCTAACAAAAATGTGTTTTCTAAAGACAGCTCTCTTTGCCTATCTTTACATTGTTGCTGGACCAAGGTCTTTTAGGATTCCTTTTGTGTGATTACCAATCTTACACATACTGTGCCTCTTGATCATATTTTTTCCAGAAGCATATTGGGTGGTAAGGTTTCAACTAAGCTTTTGAGAGGAGGAGGGGTATAGCATTCCATCTGTAGCATTTAGAACAAAATCCTTGTATGGCTGTTAATTCTCTTTTATACCTAATTTTATACCTAAATTCTACCTGCTTACTTTGTTCACTGTTCTTCCAGCTGTACTGGACTCTTGTTTGTGGGATACACAGAGCCCACTGTGCTCTAAATATTTTGTTTTCTGCTTGAACTGTTTGCTTCAGACAGCCTGGTGGTCCACTCTGTCAGGCCCTACATATTGCTTTCCATGTTTTCAGAGAGGCTTTTTTAAACACTGTATTCCAAGCTATATAGACTTCTTAATATCCTTTTTCCATTCTCCTTTGTTTTTGTTCATAGTATTTACCACTTTTGTTATGGCATAGGAGTTATTTTGGTAATTGAAACAATTTATAATTGGACTAGGGATCTAAACAGAGTTCTCAGTGGAGAATTAAAAATTGCTAAGAAACACCTCAAAAAGTTTTCATCATCTTTAGCAATTGGGGAAATGCAAATTTGTAATAACTTTGAGATTTCATCTTACTCTGGTCATAATAGCTAATTAAGTTCAATAAACAAACTGACAAATGTTGGGGAGGCTGTGCTGAATGAAGACCCTCATTAAATGTTGGTAGAAGTGTAGATCGGTGCAGCTCCTCTGGAAGTCGGAATTGAAGAAAACTCAAAAACTAAAAATAAATCTAGCCTGGAACCCAGCTATGCCACTATTTGGCATATGTCCAACGGATTTGCCATCCTAATCCACACTTAATTTCTTAGTAATGTTCGTAACTGCTGCATTTACAATAGCCAGGAAAAGGAAACAACCTAAATGTCCTTCAGTGGCTAAGGGAATAATGAAATTTAGTATACATACACAGTAGGATACTGTTCTGTAAAGAAAAATGACATCGTGAAATTTTCAGGTAAATTGATGGTTCTAGAAAGATTATATTGAATGAGGTTACCCAGACATTGGGTTTTCTTTCCAAATATAATTAGTGTGTGTGCATATGTAATTATGTATACTTAGTGGTGTGTATATATGTGTGTATATTCATATATGTACCTGCACATGTATGTATATGGTTGCATGTGTGTGTATGTATGTAAACCAAGACTACACTTTTATCTTTTAAAGATATTTTTCTGATCTCTCATCAGTGTCAGAATCTAGTAAAATTGTCCTACCATGGAATGTAAGTTGAAAAGATATGAATTTCCTACCATGAGTAGTTTATGGTTCCAAGTTACCAGAGAGATCCTAGTACAAGATAAGCATATGTTTAGATGAATGATCAGTTAAATATTCTGTCTTTTTTTTTTTTTTCAGACAGTCCTAAGTATTGGCTCCTCACTGTTTGACAGAGACTTAGTATTTGTATTTGTTTTCTAGTATCAGGCTTCTTTGAAGATCACAGGTCACAGAGATGTCACCAGCTCCCAGGGAAGGCTGTCTTTATAGGATAACTTTAATCCTTGTAATCTCCTTTTTCTTTTACGGCATACAATGCAGACTTAAATAAATCATTAAAACAAGGAGAAATAAATCATTAAAACAAGGAGTAACCACCAGATCTGTTGAACTTGGGCATGTTTGAACCTCACTTAGTGTTGTCCTTTGAGAAACAATAAATAATGAAAGAATCTGACCATATCCTGGTGCTGTTACATGTTTTACATAAGAGGAGGAGAAAACAGGTTATTCAGAAATTTCACATCGTACATCTATCTGCATCATGCTGGGGTTTGTTTATTGCAGTATGACCCACTTAGGTAGTAGCATACAAACAGCATATTTATCACCAGATTGTTAAAGATTATGCTAATAACAGCAGTGCACAGTGTACTTCAGGGAGATGTAAAGTAATAAAAACTAGGCTTGCTCTTTTCCACTGAGAAAGATTTAGAGTCATCCGGAACACAGTGCTGCTTTGCATCTTCACTGCAAACTCGAACTGCATAGAGACTAGTCCATTTACAGAGTGTGACTTCTTCAAATGTATGCTTGTTATCCTGTGCTAGAGCTGATAGTCGTACCTTTCCATTTGAAATAATATTAAAGACTTTGACTAAGAAAACATCTTCACTTAGTATTTATGCTAAAGCACAATCCTGTAGTGCCTACAGTGTCTGTGACTGAAGTAATTAGGTAACTAATTAGTTCCTGACATTTAAGACTGCATTCTTTGTCCTAACTCAAAACCCAACAGCAGCAGAAGCAGCAGCAGCAACAACAACAATAATAAATCTCACTTGAACTCACTGTACACAATCTTAAATTTGATTAGCAGGTGTCTTCTTACAGGACATGGGTACTCTTCAGCATTATCCAAAGGAAGAACTAGCAGTACACTGTTCTGCGGTTAGCAGTGGGTTTGAACAGCTTGAGTGCAAATAACCTTGAAGAATCATAGGGCAACTCTTTGTTCTGTTCAGTACCCCATCCAGTGTTTTATTCTTCTTTCCTGTATTGAAATATAATTAGTAAATATAAATTACCTATAAAGTCAGTGTCTTATTATTTTTAGAATTACAATTTATTTTGATAATTTTTAATTTTAGATTTGATACAAGCTTGCACAGTCAATCCCAGTCCTTGGTTCCCTCACCCTCCTGTGCTCCCCTGCCCCTCCCACCAACCCCGTCCCATCAATAAAAATTTCTTATTTAAATTTTTTTCATTTTACATACTAGCCCAGTTCTTGTCTCTCTCCTTCTCCTATCCCTACCTTCCCCCATTCTACCCTCCCCACCTACTCCTCTGAGGAGGTAAGGACTCCTTTGTTTGTGTATGTATATGTGTGTGTGTGTGTGTATATGTGTGTGTGTGTGTGTGTGTGTGTGTGTGTGTGTGTGTGTGTGTGTGTGTATGGTGCAAACGTGTGTGTACAGATATTAAAAAATAATTGCCATTGTCAAGATAATTAGCATATTCATGACAGTCTTTACATTCTCATTTGTATGTGATGGCAAAATTTATAGACTATAAATAGAAAATTTTTGTATATAATGCAGTACTATTACTCAGTTCTTATGCTGTTCATTTTCACACTGGAACATAGCCTTCATGTTGAAAATTGTGTGTTCTTAAACTAATATGTTTCCCTTTCCTTGCATCAAGGCCCTGGGAAAAATACTATTGTACTATCTGCTTCTATAGCTTTCATAATTTTAGATATAATATTAAAGTAAGAGTATAAAATCCATTTGTTCTTTGTTTGGGTTTTTGAACTTAGCAGAGTATCATTCTGCTTTGTATTACAAATTTCCTATGTTGTATGACTGAAATATACTTTATTTTGGTAATGGTGGTGGTGGTAGTATGTGTATGTGTGCATACTCTGTATTCTTCATGCCTTACGTACTAATTTGAAAATAGGTAAGTTAATTATATTCTAGACATTGTGAAAAATGCTACAGTTGGACCACAGATGTTTAGACATGTCTTCACTTTATTTATTTCACTATATTTGTACGCATGCTGAGGAGCAATTGCTGTTTCATATGGTAGTTCTGTTATTAATGATTTCAGAACCTGTCCTAATGTTTTCTATACCAATTTACATTTCTACCAACAGTGTGCAAATGTGTCCTTTTCTCTTGTCCTTTTGATAATAGCCATCCTAATGGGAATGCAGATATATCTTGCAGTGATTTTGACTTGCATTTCTCCTGATGATTATTGTTTTGAGCATTTTCAAAATATATGGACATTTATTGTGTAGATCTGAAGAATATGCAAAGAAAGTGCCATGTTTGCTTGGCTTGTAGTGTTGTTGTGGAATACTAGAACATTTTTAAGTAGATGGATTCTAACAAAGAGCTAGGTTATTAAGGGATGATTTAAAGGGGAGTTCAGAGACACAACCCCTTCCTCTTATTTTGTATTCTTCCATGCACTATAAATAAGCTTCTTTGGTGTACCACAGACTTCTCTTTATTATGTTTTATCTTAGTATGTCCCAAAAGGATGGAGCCAGTTAGTCATGGCCTAAAACCATGAAATGGGACTTGAAATTAATAAGTCTTTCTTCTTTTGTAAAGTTGTTTTTCTCAAGTGTTTTGTCACAGTGAAGAAAAACTCATTTAATGTAGTTATTTGTCTGACTTCTTTAGAAAAATAACGTGATTCTTCAGGTCTTTTCTTATATTTAATTGAACAGTTATTATTTATTATCATTGTCATTATTAATTATTATTGTTTACATTGTAGCAGTTCCTTATATATAAATATACAGACAAACACATATCATACATTGTTTGGAAATATTTCTCCTATCATTAGCTTGTCCATATAATTATTCTTTTGTTATAAGGTAGTTTCATATTTTAGCTATGTACTTCTGTTTCTATTTTATTTTTTTGTGCATTTGAGGTAGCTTACAAAATATCATTATTTAGGTTAATGTTAAAAATTTTATCCTACTTTTCTTCACAAACTTTTATATTTTTAAGTTTTATATTTAAGTCACTTTACGTTTACTATGTGCATCATTAAGGAAAAGGTCAAATTTCATTATTCTGTGGAAGATAATCCATTTTCTAGCATAATTTATTATAGTTAATATCCCATTCTTTTCATATTTTGTGCTTTGGGCATTTTATTGAAGAAAAGTTCTCTCTATGTGACCCTGGCTTTCCAGGTGCTATCTATACCTTGGCCAGTGTTGTCTCAAATTCAGGAAGATATTCTATCTTTGGTGTAAGTGCTAGAATTAAAGGTTCAAAGCAACATGCCCAGCTTGTTTTTTCTTTCTTATTTCTTGTTAAAAGTGATTTCCTATCAACTGGTACATTTATTTCTGGATTTTATTTTGTGTTCTCCTGTTTCATGTAAAGGCCTTGCTATTTCAATCTGTTAATTCTATGGTATATGTAGCATCAATTGGAGTAGTGACTCAGGCTTCATTTTTATTCAATATTGATGTGAAAGACCTAGATCCCTTTTAATTTTATGTAAATCCTGTTACTAATTTCTATTGCTATAAAACACACTGTTTGAATCTTAGCACTGGGTCTATCTGTTACTTTTAAGTGTGAAGCATTTATCTTCATAAACACAAGATGTTTCCATGTTTTCCATATATGTTTGTACTCCTCATAACTTCCCTTCATTGACGCGTTATTGATATTATATTGATCTTTCACCTACATGGTTAACTGTATTCCTAAGTGGGTTTTTATTATTTTTTGGTGCTATATTTAAATATTTAAATATATTTAAATAGTTTTTCTTGGAAATTCATACTTATAATAGCCAGAAACAATTGATTTTTCTACTTGTATCTTGATACTGCTGAATTTATTATTTTCACCTTTTGGGGCATGATCTACAGGGCTTTCTGTATGTAAAATCATGTCATCCTCTAACCAAAAGATTTATCTCTTCATTCCTGTTTGGTATGTGCTTAATTCTTTTATCATGCCTAATTGTTCTGGCCACAACTTGCAGTACTAATTTCAGTGTGTGATCCTCTTATCTTCTTCCTGTTCTTGGGGAAGGCTTATAAATCTTTATCACTAAGTGGTTACCCACAGATTTACTCCAATGTGGCCTTTATTTTCTTGTCCAGCAACAATCCTCTCATGCCTAATTTCATCCAAAAGTGTTATTGCAGCAGGATATTGAATTTGGCAAATAATTTTTCTGTATTTATTAATATGATCATAGGATTCTAAACCTTTATTTTTGTGATGAATTGTATATTATTGATTTACATGTGTTAAGTAATATTTGCATGTAATTGGTAACCTCCCTTATGAATTTAGTTGCTAGTATTTTGATGAAGATATTGCCATCTATATTCATCAGAAATATTAGCTCATGTATTTTTGTCATTTATTAATTTTGTTCTATGATAACTTCATACCTGTACATAATGCATTCTGCTTACTATTCTCTCACTTCTTTAATTTCTACCAAGTCTTGCTGGCCTTTCTTCTTCTCTAATAAAGATTGTTTTCTGTATTCATGACTTTTGATTTTTGTTAGGTTGAATTAAAACTTTCATTCATTTCATTCCATTCAGTTCAGACTCCCATATAATCTTTACCAAATTACAGGCAGCTGACCTTGACTATGATTGACTTAACTATATCATTTATTCTCTCAACAGACATGCATTGAGTATTTGAGAATACCAGTATGAGAAAAAGTCTTTATTTTTATTAAATTTATTAAATTTATTAAATTTATTTAAAAGGGAAAATAGGATAAGCTGTATCAATTAGAGTGTGGTCTATATGAGATAGTTAGGAACACCTCTTCTCTTTACTGGGCACTTCATCCTATTGTCCCCTCTACCTGTTCTCATTCAGCCTTTCATGAGCCATTTGTTTTTAGACTAAAATAGGTAATAATGTTATTGTATGCATATGAAGAAAATAAGGCAAGAAAAGGTTTTATTCTGTCCAGGGTCAAGTAATTATTTAAGTTACACAACTTTGAATAGAATTTTCTAGGTCTTGTACTCAGGATCGTACCATCCACATATTTATGTGTAGTCTTACATGATTAACATCAAAGAGGCAGTAGGTTACATAGAAGAGGGTTGTGATAGAAATTGGTGAGGCAGCTTAATGGGTAGTGAAACTTTCATATCTTTTGTAATTCATTCAACTCAACACTTCTGACCTGTTGTCGGAATTTCTGATTTCTCCTGGGCTCTCTTAATTTTAATATGCAGTACTTTCAAAGGTCTGAGAAGGGCATACCTAAAAGCAATTCATCATGTTGGCCAGTCGTGATCTTTATTTCCCTAGAGCAAAGCAGTGAACCTTTGAGTTTCAGACAGCTTGGGGTATTGAATCCAAACTTTCCCCCTTTAGGCATAAAATAGTAAAAGGAAGTAATAACCTGGAAAATGCATTTTCAGCCTAAAAATGTATGTTGTTTTTCCTCATCAAGGGAGACTATTATAACATGTAGAGCAGCAGTTCATATCTTCCAGTTGCCCTGGCACCAGCAGGACACAGTAGGAGTGATTGATCAATTAAAGCAATATCATCTCTATGAGGAAGGAGGAAGAGACTGTGTATTTAGAAACAGCCATTTCTAATGTGCCCTGGGAAGCTGTGCCAGCTCTTTAATGGATACCTTGGCTATAAGAAAACAGCAGGAAGCTATATTGCACTTGAGATGCTGCATTTATGAATGCCCCTCCAATTGGTTTTGCTGACAAGCAGGTTGTACAGAGAACAGGGGATTATTTTTCAAGGAAGCCTGATTTTTACAGGCATAAGAATGTTTTAAAAGGGTTTTCTACTTATTAAAAATGTTCTGATTAAGGAAGAGCCAAGGCACTGCTAGAGGCAGCATTTAGCTTACTGAATGAATAACTCATCTGTCTTCCAAGTTTTCTTGGGTTTCATTTGCTTTGAACTCAAGTGACTGAACAGGTACAAGGCTGTGAGGTTTATATAGGCAGACAGTGAGGTTTATATAGGCAGAGAGAGGCCGGGGGGATAGAAAGAGAAGAGAAGGAAAGGAAGGAAGGAAGGAAGGAAGGAAGGAGGGAAGGAAGGAAGACAAAGGAAGAAAAGGAAAAATTCTTCAAGAAACCAATTTGGAAATCATGATTGTACTGTAGTTTGCCTTCATGTAAAGTTACTAATGTGTCTGAGTTTCCATCTAGGCATTTGTCCATATAGATGGTCCTTTACTTATTTTCTTTTGTTTGTTTCTTTGCTGAATTTTAATTTCCTCAAAGTTACTTTCTTATTTACTTATTTTTCTTTAACTGCTTGACCATTAAACTTCTTTTTGTTATTTATTTTTATTTTAATTATAGTTTTTGAAATTGATAGTCCCTGTTAAAGATTCCTTAAAATTTTTCATCAGAGGCTATGACCACCATTTTCTACTGGCTTTCTTTCCCATAGCTCTCAGTAAAAACGTTAGAAAGAAATTTATGAAATAGATTTGTTTAGTTGCCACGAATAAATGTTCAATGAATCCTGATTAAATAAGTATTACCCCACTTTTAATAGGACCATATTACAAGAAATGTTTGTAGACTAATTAATTATATAAAAAAGCCTTTTGTTTGAAAGTAAAATAGAAAAAAGCATGTGAGGTCTGCAAGTTTTTGGGTTACTGGTTCCTGCTGAAATCTGTTTTATCTGATACCAGCACCTCTCTAGCGCCAGGATGACCTAGTCACACTGGGCTGTTGATAAGTTTCTACCTTAGGACAATTATATATTGAGCCTTCTGCTTACAACTTGTATAATTGTATTGTAGTTGGCAGCTACAGCCAATACTAACTGTGGTAATTAGATTTATTCACTTGTGTGCCACACTATGTACAGGAAAACTTAAGAGCCATCAAAAGTAGTGTAACTGGGAGTATTGTATGTTATGGTATAATTTTACTTCTGATTTTAAGAGATCACTTTACTACCAGCAGTTGAGAGTAGATAATGGGAATTTGGTCTGTCTTAGCAACATATTTAGGGAATTGAGTAGATAGGAGCTTTTGTAAAGATGCAGAATTAAAAGAATCTAGTAGTGGAATTTATAATGTAAAGGAAGTGAGATGTCAAGAATAGTTTAACTTAGATTGTTCAAGCTATATAGGCAGAAGTAATATTGCTGAGATAAAGGAATATCATTGAGGATCAGTTTGAAAAAAAACATGACTAAACTTAAGTCTTTTGATTTTACTGATACATTTGAGTTTTGCTCAGGTGTTTATTCTCCTCCCCCCATTCATGAAGTGCTGGGCCAATGGCAGCACAGAATTTGTGGGAGTGACCAAACAAGTGTTTGGTTTATCTTGAGACCCACAGCAGGAGATGGAGCCCATACCCTTCACTGCCTGGGTGGGCCGGGCCTAGAGACTCAATATCCCAGAGACTACAGAATCAATGCAACAATTCCTAATGATTTTCTGCTATGCTGATAGGTTGGTGACTTGTCCAGTCAATATCAGAGAAGCTTCCTCTAGCAGCAGATGGGAGCTGGTACAGAGACCAAAGCCAGATGTTATGTAGAGTCTAAGTTTGAGGTCTCTATTGGGTCCGTCTCCTTGGAGATGGGGAACTCCACAGAAGAGGGTCAGGAAAGATGATAGGAGTCAGAGGGGCTGGAGGACACCAGGGGAACGTGGCCCACTCACCAAATCAACTAAGCACAGTGCACATAAGCTCATGGAGACTGAAGTGGCAAGCACAGGGCCTGCATGGGTCTGCACTAGGTCCTCTGTGTAAATATTATGTGCACTTGTTAGTTTGGTGGATTTTTGAATCTCCTAACAGTGGATGCACAGGTGTCTGTGATTGTTTGCCTGCTCTTGAGACTCTTCCTCCTATTGGGGTACCTTGTCCAGGCTCCATAAGAGGGCTTTCACCGTGTTTTATTGTATCTTGTTTTGTCCTGGTTAGCTGTCCTCTCTTAGAAGCCTGCTCTTTTTTGAAGGTGAAATGGAAGGGGAGTTGATTTTGGGGAGAAAGGATGTGGGGGCTATGGGAGGGGTAGAAGGTGGGAAAACTATGGTCAGGATGTATTATATGAGAGAAGAATCTATTTTCAATAAAATGAAAATCATTTCATGCATTATATTCTGATTCTGATTTCCCATTCCTCTACTCTTTCCAGTTTCTATCTTCCCTCACATCCAGATCCACCATCTTCTCTGTTTCCTTAGAAAACAACAGGCATTTAAAGTATAATAATGAAATAAAAAACAATAAGATTGAACAAAAACAAACACATCAGAATTGGATGGGGGCAAAGAAAAGGTAAAATAAACAGATGTAGATGCTAGACCCACTCATTTGTACACTCAAGAATCCCATAAAAACACAAAACTGGTTGCCATAATATATCTGCAAAACATGTAAGCCAAGAATAAGATGAGTAAGTTTTTAAAATTAAATTTAAAAAGCCAGAGGGAGAGGGGAGAGGGAGTTAGAAGCAAGAGAAGGGGATAAGAGGATTGGAGAGGAGAACATGAGGGAGCAAGAAGAGTGAGTCAGGGGTAGAATAGAGGAGAGCAAGAAAAGAGATACCATAATAGAGGGAGACATTATAAGTTTAAAGAAAAATCTGGCATGAGGGAAATGTCCAGAGATCTACAAGGATGACCCCAGCTAACAATCTAAGCAGTAGTGGAGAGGCTACCATAAATTTCCTTGCCCTATAATGAGATTGATGCCATCCTAGAGCCCTCGTCCTGTAGTTGATGGAAACAGACGCAGACACCCACAGCTAAACACTGAGCATTACTCTGCAGAGATGGAGAAGTGATGAGCAGAGAGGTCAAGACCATGCTGGAGAAACCCATAGCTGACCTGAATGGGGGGGGGAGGGGAGAAGGAGGGGACTCATGGTTCCCAGACTGGTAGCTAGGAAACCAGTATACAACTGATCCAGATTCCCTGAATGAGGGTCTCATTTAGGAGGCCTGGGCAGTCTATGGGATCTCTGGCAGTGGAACCAGGATGTATCCCTAGTGCATGACAGGATTTTGGGAGCACATTTGGGATACTCTCTTATCCCAGAGACATGGGGGAGGGCCTAGGCCTTACCCCAAATGACTTGACAGATTTTGAAGATCCCTCACCCTCCTTGGGGAGTGGGTAGGGGATGGGATGGGGGATCAATGGGGACATGGGAGGATATGAGGGAGAGGGAACTGGGATCAATATGTGAAATAAGAAAAAAATATTAACTAATAAAATATTAAGAAAAAAACAACCCTGCAATGTCATCATCAGCAGGGTCCCACCAAAGATACCATGTGGCGTACCCTGAAGAAGAGTTTGTTTCTTCATGTGACTCTCTTGGAGAAAACTAATTTTTCATTTGCAAGTAGTTATGAGTTGGAGGTAGCTTCTGCACTAGTGGTGGGAAAATGTGTCTACTTTTGAGCTCTAAGGCACAATCTGATGCAGTTCCATGCAATTTTTGTGAATGCAGCCTTCATTTCTGTAAGTTCATATGTACATTGGTCCTGCTATATTTCTTGTTTCCTTGGTGTCCTTCATTCCCTCTGACTCTTGCACTTCATCTGCCTGATCATTCCCTGGGCCATGAAGTGGGAGGGATGAAATGGAGACATTCCATTTAGGACTGAATGATATACAATCTCTTACTCTCTGCATAGTGTCTGGCTGTGTTCTCTGTATTTGTCCCCTGTATTAGGAGTCATTTTACTGTTACATTCCTTTTGTATTTGGTTTTCCTCCTGGGTGTATGAGCAATCTATTTGCGGGTTCTTGGTCACTCAAACAGGGCTAGGTATGAGTTTCATCTCATGGACTGGGCTATAAATCAAATAAGGTATTGGATGGTTAGTCCTACCAGCTTTGTGCCAGCATAGTAATGTCGTATCTTAAAGGAGGAATGCCGTTTTAGATCAAAGGGTTTGTAGCTGGATTGGTGCTTACATTTCTCCTTTGGAAGTGTGCAGGGTACCTTCTGATACTAAGAACACTAGCCAGTAGTGATGAAAGCTGTGTGCAGGCATCAGCTCAACTTCCCCACTTTGAGTGAGTTATGTAGGTGTTGTCTTTAGCAGTGGGACCTTGCTGTTAGTTTTGGCATTAGCCTATAATTTTGGGGTAGCCTGGGTTGTTTCTGGTTTCCTGTGGGGCCGTTTTGGCCAACAGCTCAATTAGATGTGTTTCCCATTCCTGTTACTGAAGCTTCATTTGATGATGAGATACGATTAGCTGGGACTTGTCTTCCACATTTTCAGTGATTTCATTTTGATTGTCTTTATTATGTATGTGATTGAAAAGATACTACTGTATTAGGCTTCTATATGACCCCTCAAATGGCCCTTAATTTTAGCTGTCCCTTTTTGTATTCTCTTCCTCACTCCACTTTTCCATACCCTACTTGTTTGATCCTCTCATTCAAGTTCTCCCATGAATTCATCCACAGATATCTATTCTATTTTTCCTTCTTAGAGAGAACTGTCACTCATTCCTAGCCTCTTACTCTATCTATACCTTTTGGTTTTGAAGATTATAGCTTGTCTTTCTATCACCTAACAGCTAAAATCTGTATACAATAGAATACATGCTTTATTTGTCTTTCTTGGTCTGGATTTATCCATCACTTTTCCCTGTATTTCATTTTTGTTAATGGCAGAATAATACTGCATTGTATGAATGTACCACATTTTCTTTGCCCATTCATCTGTTGGTGGATATCTAGGTTGTTTCCAGTTTTGGGTTATTATGAATAGATCAGTAATGAACATGGTTTAAAAGTGTCTTTGCAGTAGGATAAAGCATCCTTTAAATGTATGCTTCTATGAGTGGTACAGCTGGTCTTGAGGTAGAATGATTTTAATATTCCTGAAGAGCTATCACACTGATTTACATAGTGGTTGTACAAGTTTACACTCCCTCCAGCAAAGGATATGTGTTCCCCTTATTACCCATCACCAACAACATGAGCTATCATTTGTTTTATTGATCTCTGTCATTCTGACAGGTGTGAGATGAAATATCAAACTAGCTTTGGTTTCAATTTCCCTGTTGGCTAATGATATTGAACATTTCTAAGTGTTTCTCAGCCATTTGTGTTTCATGTTTTAAGAATTCTCTGTTTAGATCTATAACCCATTTAATTGGGTTATTTGGCATTTTGAAATTGTTTCTTAGGTTCTTTATGTAATTTGGATATTAGTCCTCTATTGGATGTGCAGTTGGTTAAAGCTTTTCTTATTCTGAAGGCTGCCACTTTGTGCTAATGATGGTGTCTTTTGCTGTGCAAAAGATTCTCAGTTTCATGAGCTCTCACTTATTGTTGATTTTATTGCCAGAGCTAAAGTTGTTCAGTTCAGAAAGTCTTTTTCTGTGCGAGTGAGTTCTAGGCTATTAATTCCCACTTTTTGTATAAGATTTAGTGTCTTTATCTGATTTTATTTGGAGGGTTATGATCCATTTGAAGTTCAGTTTTGGTTAGGGTGATAAATAAAAAAAAGAAAGAAAAGATAAAGGAAAAAAGAAAAGAAAAAAAATAGTTGTCCATCCATAAGTGTGTGGATTTATGTATATCCTGTTCTGCAGTCCGATTCCATTGATCAGTGTGCTGCTTTTTTTTTTTTTTTTTTTTTACTAACATCATGACATTTTCTGTTACTATAGCTCTGTAGTACAATCAGAGTTTGACATGGTGATGTTCTTTTATTGTTCAGTATTGTTTTGGTTATCCTGGTGTGTGTGTATGTGTGTGTGTCTGTTAGGTCCATTTAATTTATATATTTTATGGCATAACTTAGCCCCAACATTTCTCTTTTAGTTTTTGCCTACATGATTTGTCTATTGGCAAGAGTCCATTGGTGAAGGTGTGCACAGGATGAAAGAAAAAGAGAGTTCCATTAGGAACAATGTTTAGTCTCCTGTAAATCTGGACAGAGAGTGAGGAGAGACCACAGTGAACAGAGGTCATCTGGATAAGAATGGAATATTGGATTCTGAGGAATGGAGGGAAAGGCAAAGGTTTGCAGTTAGCCTACCTGTTTATTTGGCCTATTTGCTTATCTGGCAGCTTCGGTTTGTGTGTTACTAGTCAATGGCTGCTCCAGCTGGGGGCCTAGACATAGGGTTGAACAATGTAATGTGCTACAAATGGGGGCAGAGAAGAGGAGACCATAGTAGGTGGATGGCTGTGGAGCTGCTGCTAAGACTGCGGCATGGGATTTAGAGGAAAGGTAAGTGAAGATAGGCAGATTTTGGTAGTCAAGCGATATCAATATTCTTCACACTAACACTTTATGGCGAGTAATTGAGTAGCTTTCTTTTTTATTTAAATATATTTTGATATTCTTACATATTGATCCCAGTTCCCTCTCCATCCCTCCCATGCCCCCTGACCCACCCCATCCCATTCCCCACACACTCCACAGGGAAGGGGAGGCCTTCCAGGAGTGATCATCAAAATCTGTCAAGTCATTTGGAGTAGGGTCTAGGCTTTCCCTCCTGTCCTTAGGCTAAGGGAGCATCCCTCCCAGGGGAATGTGCTCCCAAAGTCCTTTCATGCACCAGGGATACATCCTGGTTCTACTGTCAGAAGTCCCTTAGACTGCCCAAGCCTTCTAATCTAACTAAGACCCACGTTCAGGAGGTCTGAGTCAGTCCAATGCAGGTTTCCCAACTATCAGTCCAGGAGTCCATGAGCTCTCCCATTTTCAGGTCAGCTGTCTTTGTGGGTCTCTGTAGCCTGATCTTGACACACTTTCTTATCACTGCTCCCGCTCTGCAACTGGATTCTAGGTGTTCTTTACAGTGTTTAGCTGTGGGTGTCTGCTTCTATTTCCAACAGCTACTACATGAAAGTTCTAGGATGACATATAAGTTAGGTATCAATTCTCATTATGAGGGAAGGGCATTTAAGGTAGCCTTTCTACTGTTGCTCAGATTGTCAGCTGGGGTCATATTTGTAGGTCTCTGGACATCTCTCTAGAGTCAGTTTCCTCTTCAAACCTATAATGGCTCCCTCCATTATGGTGTCTCTTTTCTTGCTCTTAACTCTTCGTCCCCCCAACTCAATCTTCCTAGTCTTTATCTTCTCTTTCTCCTAACTCCCTCTCCACTCATTGCTGCTTACCCCTATCCCACTTCCAATATGATCAGGAGATCTTGTCCCTTTCCCCTTCTGTAAGAGACCTTATATGAATCTCTTAGGTTCTGCCTTGTATCCTAGTTTCTCTGGTGGTGTGGATTATCCTTTGCTTTATGTCTAAAATCAATACATGAATGAAAATGTACCATGTTCCTCTTTTTGTGACTGGGTTTCCACATGGAGAATTTCTTCAAATTCTATCCAATTGCCTTCGAATTTCAAGATTCCATTGTGTTCCCCCACCCCCCACTGAGTAATTTCAATGTGTAAATGTGCCACATATTTTTTATCCCTTCTTCAGGTGAGGGGCATCTAGGTTGCTTCCAGGTTCTGACTATTACAAATAATGCTGCTATGAATGTAAGTGAACAGATGTCTTTGTTGCATAGATGTGGATCATTTGGATATATGCCTAAGAGTGAGATTGACGGGTCCCATTTTCTTGAAGAACCGCCATAATGATCTCCAAAATGGCTGTATAAGTTTGTACTCCAACCAGTATTGAAGGAATGTTTCCCTTTCTCCAGATCCTCTCCAGCATAAGCTATAATTGCTGTTTCTGATTTTAGCCATTGTGACAGGAAGTAAGATGGTATTTCAGAGTTGTTTTGATTTGCATTTCCGTGATGGCTAAGGGTGTTGAGCACTTTCTTAAGTGTCTTTCAGCCATTTTTGATTTCTCTGTTGAGAATTCTCTCTTCAGTTCTGTACCCCACTTTTTAATAGGGTTATTTGGTGTTTTGGTGCCTAGTTTCTTGAGTTCTTTGTATATTTTGGATATCAGCCCTCTGTCAAATGTTGGCTTGGTGAAGATTTTTCCCAGATTTCAGCTGCCATTTGGTCTTGTCAACTGTGTCCTTTGCTTTATAGAAGCTGCTCAGTTTTAGGAGGTCCAGTTTATGAATTGTCAATCTCATTGTCTGTGCTATTGGTGTTATGTTCAGGAAACAGTCTTCTGTACCAATTTGTTTATGCATGGCGATAGAAACGGGTCTATTTGCAGTCTTCTACACACCATCATTCAATTGTGCCTGCACTATTTTTTGAAGATGCTTTCCTCCTTCCGTTGTATACTTATAGCTGTTTGTCAAAAATCAGGTGTTCGTAGATGTGTGGGTTAATTGATACCAGGGTTTTCGATTAAATTCCATTGGTCTGCCTGTCTATTTTTGTGCCAATTCCAAGCTGTTGTCAGGACTATAGCTCAATAGTAGAGCTTAAAATCAGGGATGGTGAAGTTCCTTTATTGTACAGGGTAGTTTTGGCTATCCTGTGCGTTTTGTTTTCCATATAATGTTGAACATTATCCTTTCAAGGTCAGTGAAGAATTGTACTGGGGTTTAATGGGGATTAAATTGAATATGTAGATTGCTTTTGGCAAGATTGCCATTTTTACTATGTTGATTCTACTTATCCAAGAGCACGGGAGATCTTTCCATTTTCTTGTATCTTCTTTAATTTCTTTCTTTAAAGATGCAAAGTTCTTTCACTTTTTTGGTTAGCATTACCCCAAGATATTGTATGTGTTTGTGGCTATTGTACAGGGTGATGTTTCTCTGATTTCTTTCTTAGCCACTTTATCATCTGTATATAGTAGGGCTACTGATTTTTTTTTTTTTTGAATTAGTCTTGCATCCTACCAGTTTGCTGAAGGTGTTTGTCAACTGTAGGAGTTCCCTGGTAGAGATTTTTGGGTCACTTATGTAAACTATCATATCATCAGCAAATAGTGAAAGATTTTCTTCTTCCGTTCCAATTAGTATTCCCTTGATCTCCTTTTGTTTTCTTATTGCTCTAGCTAGAACTTGAAGTACAATATTGAAGAGATATGGAGAGAGTGGGTACCCTTGTCTTGTTCCTGATTTTAGAAAAATTGCCTTGAGCATCTCTTCATTTAGTTTGATGTTCGCCGTTGATTTACTCTATATTGCTTTTATTATATTTAAGTATGTTCCTGTTATCCCTGATCTCTGCAAGTCCTTAATCATGAAAGGGTGTTAGATTTTTGTCAAAGACTTTTTCTACATCTAGTGGGATGATCATTTGATTTTTCTTTTTCAGTTTGTTTATATGTTGAATCATATTAATAGATTTTTGTATGATGAACAATCCCTGCATCCCTGTGATGAAGCCTACTTGGTCATGGTAGATGATATCTCTAATATATTCTTGGATTCAGTTTGCCAGTATTTTATTAAGCATTTTTTCATCAATGTTCATGAGGGATATTCTTCATCTACTATTTGTAAACTCTTACCACCAATGTTTGATAGCGATTGTGAGTCATATTAAAGAAGATTTTAGGGAAATAATTTAATTCCACATCTTGATAAAATATGTGAATCAGGGCTGAAAATTATTTTCCCAATATTGCTTCTCATATTAAAATATATGTGTAAATTTATAATAAGCATGTCTATTTGGTACCATTATTCAAGTTTTAAAATATATTCTTTTTGTTGCATAAAATTTAAATTGATCTGTGGCATTATGAACTCTTAATGTGAGTTACCTCTCTGTGGATAATGGTAATTCTAAATACAATTGAATCCAAACTATCTTAACTCTGATTATTCTTTGTCTACTCACTTTCATAAATTTTATTTTATTTTTTTAAAAACATTTATTTTCTGCTGGACATAATTATACATGCCTTTTTTTTAAATGAAAACAAACATTTATAAACAATATTTGGGAATTTGGGCGTCATTCTTTCCAAGCTGCTTCCTGCTGGTAGGGGACGCTGTCATTGGAGAATCCTAAGAAGATGCAAAAATCCTGGCTGTAGGGGTTTGTAAGGCTGCATTGTCCCATTGACGTTGCTTCAGGGAGTCTTGCTTGATCAAACCACATTATTTTGGAAGGGATCCAGAGCTTTTCATTTTCTGTGGAAACAAAATTAGAAATCCTTTTCCCCAGTAACTTGTCATTACGCTTAAATTTTGAAGTCAAAGCATTTATATATATATATATATATATATATATATATATAATTCAGCAGCATTTTTCCTTCTTCTTTTAATAATAATATAATTTAAAAATTTTACATGTGGATTTCAGTATCCTCTCCCTTCCTCCCTCCAACCTTCCCTCTCTCCATCCCTCTTTCCCTCCCTCCCTCTTACTCTCTTTCCCCTGTGACATAAACCTTGGCCACCCTCCCATACCCCCAACCCCATTCCACTGGTAGGGCTATGCTATCCAGGTTGGGTCATGTAAGTCTGTCAAGTCATTTGAAGTAGGGACTAGGACTTCTCTCCTGTCTCTAGGTTAAGGGACTATCCCTCCATGGGGGATGTGTCCGCAAGGTCCTTTTGTGCACTAGAATAGATCCTGTTTGTACTGTCTGAGGTCCCCCAGACTGCTCAGTCCTTCTAGCTGAGACCCATATTCAGGGGGTCTGAGTCAGTCCCTTGCTGGTTCCTAGCCATCAGTCTGGGAGGCCCAAGCTCCTCCTTGTTCAGGTCAGCTGTCTTTGTGAGTTTCTGCAAGCTGGTCTTGTTCCCTCTCTCTGCATCTGGATTCTGGTTCGACTCAGTGCTTGTTATGAGTGTTTGCTTCTGTTTCCAACAGGTACTAGATGAGGACTCCATGATGGTGGATAATTTAATTGATGATCTCACTATCAGAGAAGGGCATTTATGGTTGCCTTTCCATGGTTGCTCAAATTATTAGATGGAGTGGGTCTTGAAGTTGTCTAGACTTTTCTTTAGTTTCAGTTTTCTCTTCAAACCAGTAATGGCTCCCTCTTTTATACCGGCCACTCTCACCCTGACTCAACCTACCTAGTCACATGTGTTTGCCTCTCCTCCCCTTCTCTTTCTCCTAGTTTTCTCTCCATTCACTGCCCCCCCCCATTTCCCATGTGCTATGCGGGACTTGTTCAGTTCCCCCTTTTGTAAGGTCCCAGATATGAATCTCTTAGAATACACCTTGTATCCCAGTTCATCTGATGGTATGTATTATAGGCTGGTGACCCTTTGCTCTAGGTTTAAAATCCATATATGAGCAATTACATACCCTGTTCCTCTTTTTGTGACTAGGTTACCTCATTCAGGATGGTTTCTTCAAGTTCCATCCATTTGCCTGCGAATTTCAAGATTGCGTTATTTTTTTCTGTAGAGTAGTATTCCTTTGTGTAGATGTGCCACATCATCTTTATCCATTCTTCAGTTGAGGGGCATCTAGGTTACTTCCAGGTTCTTGCTATTACAAATAATGCTGCTATGAATATAGTTGAACACATGTCTTTGTTGCATGGATGTGAGTCCTTTGGGTATATATCTAAGAGTGGAATTGCTGGGTCCAGTGATAAGCTAATTCCCATTTTCCTGAGGAACCACCATACTGATCTCCAAACTGGCTGTATGAGTTTACATTTCCACCATCAGTGAAGGAGTGTTCCCTTTTCTCCACATCCTCTCCAGCATAAGTTGTCATTGGTGTTTCTAATTTTACCCATTCTGGCAGGAGCAAGATGGTATCTCAAAGTTGTTTTTATTTGCATTTCACTGATAACTAAGGATGTTGAACATTTTCTTAAGTGTCTTTCTGCCTCTTTGATTTCCTCTATTGATAATTATTTTTTCAATTCTGTACCCCATTTTTTAATAGGGCTATTTGTTTCTTGTGTTATTTGTATATTTTGTATATTCAGCCCTTTGTCAGATGGAGGATTGGTAAAAATTTTTCCCAGTGTGTGGGCTGCCATTTGGTCTTGTCAACTGTGTCCTTTGCCTTACACAAGCTTCTAAGTTTGAGGAAGTCCCATTTATTAATTGTTGATCTCAGTGTCTGTGCTACTGGAGTTATGTTCAGGAAGCAGTCTCCTATACCAATTTGTTCAAGGGTACCTCCTACTTTTCTTATAAGAGTGTCAGTGTGGCTAGATTTATGTTGAGGTCTTTAATCCATTTGGACTTGAGTTTTGTGCATGGTGATAGACATGGGTCTATCTGTACTCTTCTACACACCATCATCCAATTGTGCCAGCACCATTCGTTGAAGATGCTCTCCTTCCCCCATTGGATTTTTTTAGCTGTTTTGTCGAAAATCAGGTGTTCGTAGGTGTATGCGTTAATACCGGGATTTTTGGTTTGATTCCATTGGTCTACCTGTTTATTTTTGTGCCAATACCAGGCTGTTTTCAAACTAAAGCTCTGTAGTAGAGCTTAAAGTCAGGGATGGTGATGCCTCCTGAAGTTCTTTTATTGTACAGGGTTATTTTACTATCCTGGGTCTTTTGTTTTTCCATACATAGTTGACTATTATCTTTGCAAGGTCAGTGAAGAATTGTGCTGGGATTTTAATGGTGACTGCATTGAATCTGTAGATTGCTTTTGGCAAGATTGCCATTATTACTATATTTACCCTACCTATCCAAGAGCATGGGAGATCTTTCCATTTTCTAGTATCGTCTTTAATTTCTTTCTTTAAAGACACAAAGTTCTTATTGTATAGGTCTTTCACATGTTTGGTAACATTACCCCGAGATATTTTATGTTGTTTATGGCTATTATAATGGGTGGTATTTCTCTGATTTCTTTTTCAGCCTCTTTGTCGTCTGTATAAAGTAGGGTTACTGATTTTTGGAGTTTATCTTGTATCCTGCTAGTTTGCTGAAGGTGTTTATCTGCTGTAGGAGTTCACTGGTAGAGTTTATTGGGTTGTTTATGTAAACTATCATATGAGTTTATTAGGTTGTTTATGTAAACTATCATATCATCTGCAAATAGAAACAGTTTGACTTCTTCCTTTTTAATTTGGATCCCCTTGATCTCCTTTTGTTGTTTATAGCTTTAGCTAGAACTTCAAGTGCAATATTGAAAAGATATGGAGAGAGACGACAGCCTTGTCTTGTTATTGATTTTAGAGGAATTGCCCTAAACTTCTCTCAATTCAGTTTGATATTGGCTGTTGGTTTACTGTGTATTGCTTTTATTATGTTTAGGTATGTTCCTGTTATACCTGATCTCTACAAGATGGTGTTGAATTTTGTCAAAGGCTTTTTCAGCATCTGGGGAGATAGATAATCACATGGTTTCTTTTTCAGTTTGTTTATATGGTGAATCACGTTGATAGATTTTCATATGTTAAACCAACTTTGCAACCCAGGGATGAAGCCTGGTGGATGATTTCTCTGATATATTCTTGGATTCGGTTTGCCAGTATTTTATTGAGTATTTTTGCATCGATGTTCATCAGGGATGTTGGTCTGTAGTTTTCTTTCTTAGTTACATCTTTGTGAGGCTTGGGTACCAAGGTGATTGTGGCCTAGTAGAAAGAGTTTGGTAATGTGCCTTCTGTCTCTATTGTGTAGAACAATTTGAGGAGTTTTGGTCTTAGCTCTTCCTTGAATTACTGGTAGAATTCTGCACTGAAACCTTCTGGCCCTCGGCTTTTTTTGGTTGGAAGGCTTTCGATGACTGTTTCGATTTCATTGGGGGTTATAGCCCTATTTAAGTTGTTTGTCTATTCCTGGTTTAATTTTGGTAAGTGATAGTTGTCCAGCAATTTGTCCATTTCCTTTGAATTTTCAAATTTTGTAGAGTACCTAAATGTTGTCTGGATTTCCTTTGTGTCTGTTTTTGTGTCCCCCTTTTCATTTCTGATTTTGTTAATTTGCATGATCTCTCTCTGCTTTTTCATTAGTTTGGGTAAAGGTTTGTCTATCTTGTTGATTTTGTCGAAATACCAACTCTTTGTTGCATTGATTTTTTTTTTTGTATTATTTTCCTGGTTTCTATTTTATTGATTTCAGCCCTCAAATTGATTATTTCCTGGCGTCTACTCCGCGGGGGTGGGTTTGCTTCTTTTTGTTCTAAGGCTTTCAGTTGTGCTGTTAGTTCTCTAATGTGACTATCCTCTGTTTCCTTTATATGGGCACTCAGTGCAATGAACTTCCCTTGAAATACTGCTTTCAAGGTATCCCATAAGTTCATATATGTCCTGTCGTCATTCTCATTGAATTTTAGGAAGTCCTTAATTTCATTCTTTATTTCTTCTTTGACCCAGGTGTGGTGTAGTTCCCCATTGTTCAGTTTCCATGAGTTTGTAGGGTTTCTGCGATTTGTGTTGTTGAATTCCAATTTTAAAGCATGGTGGTCTGATAAGATACAGGGGACTATTCCAATTCTTTTGTATCTGTTGAGGTTTGTTATGCAACCTAGTATGTGGTTGATTTTAGAGAAGGTTCCATGTGGAGTAGAGAAGAAGGTATACTCTTTTTTATTTGGATAGAATGTTCTATAGATATCTGTTAAACCCAGTTGAGATATAACTTCTGTTAGTTGTTTTGTTTCTTTGTTGAGGTTCTGATTGGTGGTCCTGTCTAGTGGTGAGAGTGGTATGTTGAAGTCTCCCACTATAAGTATGTGAGGTTTTATGTGAGCTTTTAGTTTTAGTAGTGTTTCTTTTGTGAATGTGGGTGCCTTTGTATTTGGGGCATAGATATTCAGAATTGAGACTTTTTTGTTGATGGAATTCTCCTGCAGTGAATATGAAATGACCATCTTCATCTCTTTTGATTAATTTTGAAGTCTATCTTGTTAGATATTAGGATAGACAAACTTGCTTGTTTCTTTGGTACATTTGATTGGAAGATCTTTTCCCAACCCTTTACCCTAGAGGTAAAGATAGAGGTAATGTCTATCTTTGTAGCTTAGGTGTGTTTCTTGTATGAAACAGAGGATGAATTCTGTCTTTGTATCCATTCTGTTATCCTGTGTCTTTTTATAGGCGAGTTTAGACCATTAATGTTGAGGGAGAGTAAGGACCATTGATTGTTAATGTTTGTTTGTTTTAGATTTGCTTTTGGCAGTGGTATTGTGAATTTATTTGCCATTTTTTTACCCATGGTTACTGGTGAAGTGGGCTTATCTGTTACCTAAGTCTTTGTGAGCATAATTAACTTCCTTGGGTTGGAATTTTCCTTTCAAGGCTTTCTGTAGGGCTGGATTTATAGATATGTATTGTGAAAATCTGGCCTTGTCATTAAACATCTTGTTTTCTCCTTCTATAATGATTGAGAGTTTTGCTGGGTATAGTAGTCTTGCCTGGAATCCTTGGACTCTTAGTACTTGTAGAACATCTATCCAGGACCTTCTGGCCTTGAGTGTTTCCATGGAGAAGTCAGGCATAACTTGATAGGTCTGCCTTTATATGTTACCTGTCCTTTTTCCTTCGCTGCTGTTAATATTCTTTCTTTATTCTGTATGATAGGTGTTTTGATTATTATATGGTGAGGGTTTTTTTTCTTTGGTGCAGTCTATTTTGTGTTCAGTATACTTCTTGTACTTTCATGGGCATGTCCTTCTTCGTATTGGGAAAGTTTTCCTCGATGATTTTGTTGAATATATTTTCGGCCCCTTTGTGCTGGGCTTCCTCACCTTCCTCTGTGCCTATTATTTTTAGGTTTGGCCTTTTCACAGTGTCCCACATTTCCTGGATGTTTGTGTTAATGATTTGTTGGCTTTACGATTTTATTTTGGTCTATGAATCTATTTCCTCTAGTTTATCTTCAGCACCTGAGATTATCTCTTTCATTTCTTGAATTCTCTTGGTTATGCTTGCATCTGCAGTTCCTGGACGTTTGCCCAGTTTTTCTATTTCCAACACTCCTTAGGTTTGTGTTTTCTTTATTGTTTCCATTTCTGTTTTCATGTCTTGAACCTGTTTAATTGTTTTTTCTTGGCTTTCTGTACTTTCTTTAAGAATTTTATTCATTTCTTCCAATTTTTTGTTTGTTTTATCTTCCATTTCTTGAAGGGGTTTTCTCAGATCTTCTTTCGGAGCCTCTATCATTTTTATGATGATAATTATTAGGTCATTCTCTTCTGATTCATTTGCTTTGTTGTGTTCTGGTCTAGTTGGTGTAGCTTCCCTACATTCTGGTGTTGTTATGCTTGTCTTTCTGATGTTAGGTGTTTTCTTGTATTGCTGTCTTCCCATAGCTTCTTCCAGTAGGTGTTGGTGGGGTTTCTCCCTCTCTCTATGGATTTAGATGGGTCAAAGGTTCAATGTTTGTAGTTCAGGGTGGTCCAAGCTCTCTAGAAGGTCTCTTTGTAGGCAGTGGGCTGACAATGGGGGTCAAAATTCAGGCTCCAGCAGAGGTGAGCTGAGGCCTCTTTGGCAGCTGCTAGCCTGCAGGATGTTTTTTCAGGGATAGTCTGGTCTAGCTCTAGCCAAGGCCTGTAGCCAAGGCCTGGTGACAGGGACAAAGGCTGGGCTGATACTCAGGATGTTGCTGCACTGATATGCAGGTCTAGATGGCACTCTCCCGCTGAGTAGGGCCTCTTTAGGAGAGGTCCTCTGGTGGGGGTCAATGATCCAGCCCCCTGTAGGAACTCAGGGTGTACCTGCAGAGATAGGCAGATCTCTGGGAGGTGCCCAGAACTTCAGTAGAAGACCGATGGTGGGGGTCAGAGACCAGGCAGGTAGAAATTATGGGTGGTTCCACGTGGATAGGCTGGGCTATTTTGCTCATAAATTTTATTTTTTAAGAAGTATTTAGAGCTTATAGTTTATAATTTTATATTATTAAAAACAATAATTCTAATTAAAATGTGTGGTTCATTCTGGAACTTTTTCACTTCTGAATTTTGAAATGTTTTATTCACTATATTTTGAATTTAGTCTTTCCCTTCCTTTTACTCTGCTATATCCTCACCACCCTGATTTCATGATCTCTTTCTCAATTGTGAGCTGTTCTGCTTCTGTGAGTTTTTACACTTTCTGCAATTTCTGCTTTAGATATCCAACTTAGTTCTTGGTTGTCAAGATAGGATGCAGGGTATTATTTCATTTAATATGTATATCTTTTGAGACTTCTGTGCCCTTTTATGTGGTCAATTTTAAATAAAGTTCAAAGACCTGCTAAGAAGAAAGAAGTTGTTGGATGGCATGCTTTGTAGGTGTGTGTTAGGTCCATTTGATATAGGACTTTATTTATCTGTAGAATTCTCTCTTTACTTTTTGCCTGGATAACCTGTCTGCTGGAGAGGGTAAGGTGTTGAAGTCATCCAATATCACTATGTATGGTCAATATATGATTTTATTCATAGTAGCATTTCTTTTATGAATTTGAATGCTCTTTTTTGTTTGGTACATAAATATTGAGGATTGCAGTATTCTCTTGATTTTTTTCCTTTGATGAGTATGTAGTGTCCTGTTTTCTCTTCTGATTAGTGTTGATTTGTATCTGTGATTTGTCAAGTGTTTGCTCTTGGTGCCAGTTGCTTAGACTATCTCTTCCCCACAAGTGATATTTGTGGATGCTGGTGAAGTATATTTCTTAGTTGTTGCTTAATGATAGAGCCTCTTTTGTACTTTTTTTTAAGTCTCTGACCTTTTATTGGGGGAATTTATTTTGAGGTGTTGATGGAGGCTGTTTATTAATTTATGTTATCTTTTGTGATGGTGCATGTTTCCCCCCCCCCAACCCCCTTAGATAACTGTACTTTATTGTTTTTTCTTGGTTAACCCTCTTCAGCCTTTCTCCATTCCAAGAGGCCCAGTCCCAAGGGAATGATGGTAGGCTGGGAGGAGGGCCTCAAGAAGGCAGGGTGCAGCATAACTAAAGTTAAATATGGAAAGATAGGGATGGAGAGTAGGAAAGACAATAAAAGGATCTTAGCATCAATCAAGGACAATTTGTAAGGCTGACTGCTTGGTTCAGTGAGTAAAGATGTTTGCCACTGATTCTAATGCTCTGAGTTTTGTCCCCCAGCACCCACTGAAAGGTGGAAGGAGAGAATTGTTTGCTACAAGTTACACTCAGACCTGCACACATACCTTACATACATACATACACACATGCACACATACATACATACATATACACACAATAATAAATGTAAAAGATAGATTATATAATGGCTAAAAGCTACAAAATTTGACCTTCAGTTTATTTCATTTATAGTTTCATTACATCTGTTCTTATTATGGTTGTGATGGTAAAGAAGATGATCCCAGTTTATATGTGATAGAATTTGAAGGTCATTTTAAAAGAAAAAGTATGTGAAAACTAAGTTTTATCATTAATAATTAGGAAAAAGCATTGAATACCAAGGCTCTATTTTACATGTTTATTTTAATCTAAATCTAGTTTAAAATGTAGTTAAGGCAAAAGTTGCTAAATTAATTTTTTCTGTGGGACTTTTCAACTGGATTGGGACCTCTTATTTCTGATGATGTAACATCCTGACCATGTTCAGATACTTTGTGGTTGCCAATCCATCTCTTCTGCTAAGTGAGGAATCCTGGAAAGAATGATTTGTTTTGCTCATTTTTCTTGACAACAGTATTTACTTAGCAGGCTCTGTTATGGGGCAGGGGTGCATTTGTATGTTTAAGCAACTACATAATCATAGTACTAGTTAGATAGGGGTTTCTCATATTTTCATAGTGAATCCTTGAAGATTCTAGATTTTAATTCTAGAAACATGCAATTTTAGGAAAGGGGTGGGGTTAGGGATTAAGGGCCTAGTTTAGCAGGTAAAAATTCTTGCTGAGATATGATGACCTTAGTTCATATCCCGAGGACTCACATTAAAAGCTAGATGTAGTTCAGGGACACACCTGTAACCCTAGTTTATAGGAGTTGGAAACAGTAGATTTCTGGGGATGGCTGCCCACCACCCTACCTCTAGATTTAGTGAGGGACCATGTCTGAAGGGAATAAAGTGGAAAGTAATAGAGCCAACACCAGGCACTGTCCTTAAATGTCCATGTTATGGACATGTGCACCTTTGTACACACATGCTCATAAGCCACATGCAAACTGTTACATACACATGCATAGATACATTAAAATTTTAAATGTTCAAAGAGGTGAGCATGTATTCATTCCTGCATAGTTATCATTAGTGCAATGTGTTCCTGTCTCTGAAATGATAAAAGATATTTACTTGAAATTTTAGAAATAGAATGTTACAGATGGAAGAATCTAGTCCATTGACCCCTGTTAACTAACCAATGAGCTTCTTGGTTTGCTCCTTCCTCTAAGACTACCTATAGATATATTATGTACATAGTTTTTTTTTTGGGGGGTGGCATTCAGGATCCCTTTCAACATCCTCAGTTTTTAAGAATCCTCCCATCTTCTACTTCATGTTGTGGTGTTGTGTTGTTGTTTGAGAACTGGTCAAAGTGTTAGTGTGCCTCACTTGTTCTCCATATATGTATTTGTTACTTTTTGTTCTTAAGTATGTAAATTATGCTTTCTTATTCTCTTGTCAGTGAAAATATCAGATTTAACCAAACTTGATGGTACAAGTGGGAGGATCATGACTTTGAAAGTAGATTAGTTTACATAATGAGACCATGTCAACCAAATGTGGTGGTATTTTGTTTATAATCTAACAAATGAAGCTTGCTTGAAGATCAGAGTGTAAAGCTAGCCACATTTGTTAGCTACAGAGGCCAGGCAGTGATGCCACATACCTTAATCCCAGCATTGGGGAGACAGAGGCATCTCTGTTAGTTAAGGTCACAATGAACTACATGAAATTGATCGAGTCTAAAAGAGAAACAGCAAAGTGATCTCAGCATTTGGGATTCCATGCCTTTAATTCCAGCATTAGAGAAGAATATAAGGTGTGTGGAGACAACAACTCAGTGCAGTTTCAAGTTTTGGTGGAGACAGATGCAGTCTGGAGATGCCATGTATCAAAAAGGGCTGGGGGCATGCAAGAATGTGCATATCTTACAACCATCATCATCAGGCAATATTTGCTTTAGTGAACATCAAGCCAAAAGTTCTTTGTGTTCTCTTCTCTGTTGTTCCTTCTTCTAGGAATATCAATTTGGTGTGATAACCTGCCTTTCTCTTTATCCAGGTAGCATTCATTTATGTAACATTTCAGCCTTAAGAAAGTGACATAAAATTTAGCCTTAAGCAGATGCATCAATTCAGTGAGTCAGGATATGATGCCATTAATTCTCAATCCAACATTTATCATAGTTCTTGGTATAAAAAGCCTGAAAGCTTAAATTGTAATGATGGGAGACACTTTACATAGTGTACACTTAATCCCCCCTTGCATCTTCTGACACATATATAAATGAACTAAAGACACCACAGGTTGTATGCATTTTCATTTCAAGAAGATCACCTATTTATTGTTTCTTATTCTGCATTGATATTCCAAAGCTGTATAAAAGAAGACTAGAAATAAAGGCAGGTAGAAACAAAGGTGCTACAGTTGAATAATGTTGTCCAAGAGCTAAGCTTTGGAAACATGTCATTTTTTTATACAGCAGAACATGAACATCAGTAGTATTCTTAATGACTTTAAATGCTGCAAGTTGTTTGTGTTTGATACCTCAATGCCAGGGTATCTGTATAACTCAGGGCTCTCAGATACCACTTTCTAGCTCACCGCAGTGATGGGCTCAGTTACTGCAATATTCTTCTTTAAATGATTCTTTCCTTGGAAAGTCCAAGAGCACCTACATCTGGATGCATGTGATAGCTGATCTTACTAAGCACATCCAGTGGTACAGTGCTCTAGAGAATAAGTTCTCTGTAGTAAGTTCAGAAGGGCAAATTCCTAGGCAGTTCCCTTGATAGTCTCTTACCTTTGATATTGGACCTAGGAATGTCCATTTGAAAACAAAGATTCCAGAGACTTTTAGGATCTGGAAAGTTTGAGGAAATAAATTGATGCAGTATTACTGTACCTGTGTTTTGTTGATAGAAAACAAAAATTGTTTAGATTTAAGTGAACATCTGAAGTTCTACTGCATAGGATAGATCAGCTCCTAGTGAGTTTGCATTCCATAGTGGAACATGGAAGAGTACATTTTCTTTCTTTTCTTTTTCTTCTCTCTCTCTCTCTCTCTCTCTCTCTCTCTCTCTCTCTCTCTGTCTGTCTGTCTAAGAACTTAAGCTGCCATTTGTAATAAATAAAATATTTGATTTTTGGTAACAGAATTGAAAAGGGTGATTGGAAATGTAGATGTAGCACAGTGATTGTGGGTGTGGCAGGTGTGCTTAGTATGCAGAATTGTAGGCTCAGTCCCTAACACTACATAAACAAAACAGAAGCTCAAAGTACCAGTTTTGTTCCATATTCAACAGCAGAGAATAACAAGGGATGATATTGTACATTTGGCAATGTCTAGAGATCTTCATGCCATCATCACTGGAAGATGGTACTGCTGATGTCTAGTGGCTAAAATTAAAATGTATATGATAACTCTGCACCAGACAGATATCATTTGAAGTGAAGTGTCAATTGAATTTTATTGGGAATACCTGATATAACGTAATCCCATCACATGAAGCAACTCTGATATCTTTGAGAGTAATAACTGTGACATTTAAAAAACAAGATCACATTTCCTACCCTTAAAGAGAAATCCATATCAAATAAGGCAGCCGTTTGTTGGTAGTATTGGGCTATCAAGAGTTTGTATTCCCCTTGAGATTCTTTCAGGATCCTGTTGCATTACAATCAACTACCTAAATCCACATATTTAGAGACCACCTCAGTCGTATATAATCTTTTCTTTCTGTATACTGTGCCTATATCACTCATCTCTGATTCCACAGGTCAGCTATATGCTAGTGTGCTTATCTGAATTTGAACTGGGGCAGGCATTTTTTTTTAACATGGAAAGGGAGTTTTGTTGTGGAGAAAGGGGGAGAGAAAAGAGGGGGAGAGGGTGGAGAAACAGAATAGATGGGATAAGGAAGTGGGGGAAGAGAGGGGAGAAATAACAAAGAGACAGGGAGAAAAGGGTAGGGGAGGCAGAACAGACAGGGATCTGCCTGCCCCCTTGAAGAGATGGCAGAAAAGATTGGGACAGGCATTTTAGCTAAAAATCTTAACCTAGAAACTAAACAATTATAATTTTCCATTTAATTGCAACAATTGATTAAATGAATCTCTCATATTTTACTTCCCTAGCTAGCTAGTATTCCTCAACTATTTCTTCTCTCTGTTAGTACTTCATATCTTTATTACCTCTTTAAGAACCATTGTTATAAATTGTTGTCTAATGCTTAATGTCTTCACCTGTGGTTTTGACTATATAATTCTGCTGTGCATGTGTATGTACATGCGTATGTCTGTCTGTCTGTGTTTGTGTGTCTGTGTATATTGCTTTCAATCACACATAACACCTCACATGTGTTAGACAAGGGGCATTAGGTAATCTACAATGAGCTAGCTACATCACCAGTCCTGTTAAGTCTGGTTTTGCCCCTAGATGTTATCTGATGGTCAGTGATTTCTCCCCATGCACAGTAATATTTCTCAATTATATATAGAATCAATATAAAGGGAAATTGGGCATTTCAAGTGTGTATATCATGTTAAGGTATTTTATTGTAAAATTTCTTAGGTGTCATGATAAAACCAAACTAATGTTCTTTATGTTTAAAGATTAATACAACTATAAAATGAAACCATATGTTTTAATTAAAATTAAAGATTGTTCATGTAGCACAGAGAAACAATATTGGGGTTAAAACTGAAGACCAGAGAAGCAAAACAGCCAGCTGCTAGAGAGTTCTCACCTCTACCAAAGCTCATACCAAAGGGCAATCCTGTTCTCTGGTTGTATCTCCAAACTGCACTGCCCCACAGACTCACTGAGTGAATTCCTATCTCCTCCCACTTTCTCTGCCAAACCATATCAATCCTGTCTCCACATACCTATTGCTGGGATTTAAGGCGTGAACTCTTTCTATTTCAGAATGATTTACTCTAGTGTAGACTAGGGTGTCCTTGAAAGTAGAGATCCAACTGCCTCTGTCTCTTGTCTGAACTGGTATAATCCCGGTTTCAACCTGAATGAGCCAGTCTGAACCAATCTAATCTGGTTTGAACAGGTGTAAACCAGTTTGAACTGGCTTAAACCGGTTTGAACAAGTCTGAACAGTTTAAACTGGACTGAACTGTCTGAACTGGTTTGAGTCTCTCTGAACTAGTATACGCTGGTTTGAACCGGTCTGAACCGGTTTGAGCCTTCTGGACCTGTCTGATCTGGTTTTTACTGTTCTGAACCAGTTTGAACTGGTTAAATCTGGTTTGAACCGATTGGTTTGAGCCTGTCTGCACCAGTTTACTCCTGTTTGAATGGGTCTGAACCAGCTTGAAGTGGTTTGAACTGTTCTGAACTGGTCTGAACCGGTCTGAACTGGTCTGGAGCATTTTGAACCAATCTGAACTGTCTTGAACTGTATCGAACTGGTCTGAACCAGTTTGAACTGGTCTCCATTATAGGTCTGAAGAGAAAACTGAACCTAGAGAAATGCTCAGAGGCCTACAAGACTGACCCCAACTGATAATTTGAGCAACCGTGGAAAGCCTACCATAAATGCCCTTCCCTGATAATGAGATCGACAACTAACTTATCCACTGTCATAGAGCCCTCATCTATTAGCTGATGGAAACAGAAAGCAGATACCACAACTAAACAGTGAGCGGAACTGGAATCCAGATGCAGAGAGGGAGGACAAGACCAGACTGCAGAAACCCACAGAGACAGCTGACCTGAACAAGGAGGAGTTAACGGGTCTCCAGAATGATAGCTGGGAATCCAGCATGGGACTGACTCAGACCCCCTGAATATGAGTCTCAGCTAGAAGGGCTGAGCAGTCTAAGTGACCTCAGACAGTGGAACCAGGATATATTCCTGGTGCACAAAAGGACTTTGGGGGCACATCCCCCATGGAGGGATATTCCCTTAACCTAAAGACAGACGTCTTAGTCCCTACTTCAAATGACTTGACAGATTTAGATGACCCCTCCTGGGTGGCATCACCACATGTGAAGTGGTGGGGGAGGGTAGTTTGGTGCATGTGAGGCTGTGAGGCAGGAAGAGAAGGAAAGAGGGAGGGAGAAGGAACTGGGATCGATATGTAAAAAAAAAAAAAAGTAAACAACATGTAATTTCTGGGACACTTGACACAAGTTATGTTTCTACAATGATTAGTTGTAATGAAAAAAATAAAATTGTCTTTCTACCTAAAAAAAAAAAAAAAGAAGAAAAAGAAACTGAATACAGATCAAACATCATTGCCATGTTATGTTTTGTCTTCTAGGTCTTTGGAACTAGATCGCATCATGATGTTTCCCTTGGCCAGATATGCACTAAACCATCTCAAGATTCAAAGCATTCGGCAAGCTGTGGCAAGGCAGGGCCACACAAAGCCCCCATCAGATTTTCATGACAAATACGGCAATATGATTCTAATTTGTGGATTCACTTTCTGTTCTTCTGGATTTGTTTTTTATATAACACAGATGGGGGTACAATGGAACCTGTCTCCTGTTGGCAGAGTTACCCCAAGAGAGTGGAATAATAACTAACTATCTCAGATACTAGAATGCAGAATTGTCTCAAAACAAACTTGTGGAAATGCTCTGTTACTTAAATATAGCATAACAAAAGAAATAAAATTCATTTAAATACTAACAATTTATCAAGAACTATCATTCAGTTCCTGGATGTCATACACTAGGATGTAGATACTAGGCAGTGTGGAAACCGTATATTTGAAAAGTAGCATCTTAAGTAAAAGTATAAATTTTTCTGATTTAATGACTTATTTTAGTAGGCATTGGTACATATACATCTTAGACATTAGTCAAATTCAGTGAATATTTTTTTGTCAGAAGCTGGCCAGTTTTACCTGCCCTTCCTCATTGCCACCCTGGTCTATACCACCATACTTCATTGGTGTTGCTATTAAAATTTTCTCATTAATCTCCTTGCTTTTCTTTTTATTATCACTTGGTCTGATCCCTTCCCTCACCATGATACATTTTTCAATTCAGCAATCAAGATTATCTTAAAGCTGTTATGATGTCACTCCCATCTTGTAAAGCCAGAAAATCATTTATGGAGTCCAAACTCTTATATAGAAAAAGGGAACCAGGATGTTGTAATGGCATTTTGCATCCTGCATCTAGATGTTTTTGTTTCTTTCTTGTGGGATGCACTTTTGATGCTATATGAATCACTTACTCATAACTTCTTGGTCTTGCTCACATGTCACATTTTCAGAGTGAACCTGTTAAAAACTGCTACCTCTCCAGGCAGTGATGGCCCACATCTTTAATCGTAGCACTCAGGAGGCAAAGGCAGGGCTGATCTCTGAGTTCCAGGAAAGCCAGAACTACAAAGAGAAACCCTGTCTCAAAAAAACAAAGAAGAAACTTTTGCTACCTCTGTTTTTGTATAGCTTCGTCTCTCTTACTTCCCTCGCCTGTTTTCTCAATAGCTCTTTTCATTATCTGACTTTCAGGATAGCTTTTAATCTTGTTTATTATTTGCTTGGGAAACTCTGTAAGATCATAGGCTTGGGATGCTTTTTGTATTCAGAACAGAATCTGGTAGATGAGGTTTTCAATTACATTAAAATGAGTAAGAAATGGGTGACTATAGGTAATCATAGCCCACATTCATTACAAAAATAAAAATAGGAATTTGATTTCTACCAAGCATTATTATTGGAGACTATTTTAATTATTTGTTTCATTTCACAAATACTCTGAAACTTCTTCCCATAAGGTACTCAGTCAGGATTCTGAGGGTGATGGGGGTGGAATTGGGGGTGGGCATCTCTGGTGGAGGAGCTCATATTTCTCCAATGTATTTAGAAAGAGCTTCATTTATCTTCGGGCAGGAGTAAACATTTACTACAGAATCACTTACTTGGTTGTTGGCTAATCTCAAGACCTTGATGGATGTGTCTGGGTAGATCACTTCTTAGTCATATGGATATCACCAAGGGTAAACTCATGATAAAATAATAACACTACTTGATTTTGCCCTTGATTCTTTTTGCAAAGCAGTCTTTTATCATCACTGTCATATATTCTGTTCAAAAGAAAGTAATTAAATCAAGCCCATAGCACAAGAGAAGGAATTGTGCTAATGCAAGGATGTGATTACCTTACAGAAGAGATCTTTTGGAATCCTAGGAGTGTCTGTGCCTTCTTGAATCTTTTCTAGATGTAGAATTGTGTTGTAAAGAATGTTTTATTATCCTCTGGGAATATCTCTAATTCTTCCTCAACAATAGTCAATAGTTAGAGTTGTCTGAAATGTTAACATGTGATCTGTTGAGTAGCTCATGTGTCAATCTCTTCTCCCCCCCACCCCCTGTTTTCTCTATTGTGGGTGTTTTG